>OV656814.1:7512500-8762500 GCA_927399485.1 Calamotropha paludella | reverse complement strand
AACAATCACAACTGCACTGCACGCCGAATGGCAGAGTAGTAGGAATACAACAGATCTGACTTTCACAAAAACGTCTGTCTTCTCATTCCTTTTACAATAATTTAACAAGTATAGAAAATTAATGCTAATAACAATACCAACGGTTTAATTCATTTTAATCCAATTACAGATTATCTAGAGGCATTTTTATTTTTATCTAATATAAATTTAAATTTGAGTCTTTTGCTAAATTATAAGGTTTATTAATAAAGAAAATCAATAATCGATCATTAATAAAATATTAATCTATATGCATATTATGGAGTCTTCCAGTCTTAAATATATACATGCCATCTACCGAATATATCGTAAACATTTACACGTTATTATAATTTTATTCTTAACAATTCTTATATTTATTTCCATTATATAGCGTAGCTCGAAGAGAGCACTGTAAGGCTTTTGTTATGAGTATTATAATAACAGATAGGCATAGGTACGTCTATGATACATATATAAGTAATATTCAGAAATATAGAAATGCTCGTATTTATCCCACAAACATCTGCCCCTTTCGGGACATAGACCCGGAACCATACGAATTTGAAGGGACAACTCGCACAAGACCTTGTTAACCTGAACAATATAAAGGGGATTTTATCAGAAAGATTGTGAAAAAAACACTTATATTTAGTTTACGTTGATAGAATACTTCATTAAATTTATTATACTTAGATTAGTACTTTGACCTTTTTTACATTAATAATACTCACAACCTACCAAAAACCACAAACAAATACGGAATAAATTAGAGAAGTCGCCAGAATAATTCCCTTTTTCAGTGTTAAGAACATTTTTTGTTAATTCTGCGATCTAATGTGTAAAGTGACTGCAACAAGGCATCACTGAACGCGCAAACAGCATATGAGTTATGCTGGCAGGGCCGTCTCCGTGAGCAATTTGGGGTTCCGTCGGCATGTGCTCGCGGAGCTGGTGCCAAATTTGCCATCTTTCCGGCAGCGGGTTACACTGCAACCGAGCGACGCTTCAGCTAATCTCGGATTAACACGGCAACGTTTAATATTCGAAAGCTTTGCTTGAGCGTTTAAAATACGAAATGAAAGAAGCTATGAGAATGTAATTTATTTTGTTACGTTTGGGTATGTATTTGATGATCTTGAATATATTCTAAGTCGGGTAAGAAATTTTAGACCAGTGAAAATCAATAAAAATATATCTATACGTAAACCGAGTCTTGCTTTCTATTGTAAATTAATACTAATGGATAAATATGCCGCGCAGATATTTTTATTTTGCAATGGAAACTGACAGTTTCCTCATAAAAGTAGCAAAAGCTATTGAAAATAATAGGGGTTAAAGTATGAAATTGCCGTTTTATTGCAATAGGTTCTTTGAATTGACATAGAATCTTCATGGTTTGAGGTTTTCGAATGAAACTTTTTTTAAATGGTTTCTATGATGTTCTTTTTTTAAAAAATGTAAAACATTTGAATATCGACTTTCAATTGTTTTTGTTATTCAATTTAGACAAGAAAGATGGATACTGCGAAAATTCGAGTTATTTTTGAATACGAGTTCCGACGCGGAACTAACGCGGCAGAAACAGCCCGCAATATCAATGCTGCGTTTGGAGAGGGGTCTACTAATGAACGCACCGTGCGATTTTGGTTTAAACGCTTTCGTGATGGAAATTTCGACTTAAAGAACGAGCCACGAGGAAGACCGCCCACACAGGTAAATAACGATGAATTAAGAGAGATAGTGGAAGCCGATCCTAGTCAAAGTACCCAGGAATTAGCGGCATGGTTTAACGTTACCTTACCCACAATATTGACTCACTTGCGTCAAATCAATAAAATAAAAAAATACGAAAAATGGGTGCCTCATGATTTGACTGATCTGCAGAAAGAAACGCGTGTTGAAACTTGTGTTGCCTTGTTGAACCGGTACAGAAATGAAGGAATATTGGATCGAATTGTAACATGTGATGAAAAGTGGATTCTTTATGATAACCGGAAAAGAAAAATGCAATGGCTGACCCCAGGTCAAATGCCACAACAGTGTCCTAAAGCAAAACTTACCAATAAAAAGGTAATGGTAACTGTTTGGTGGTCTCAGCATGGTGTTATTCACTATAGTTTTCTCCGATCTGGTCAAGCAATAACGGCAGATGTCTATTGTGCCGAACTCCGAACCATGTTGACAAAACTAGCAGTAAAACAGCCCCGACTCATGAATCGATCTTCACCATTATTGCTCCACGACAACGCGAGACCTCACACAGCACGAGAAACCATTTTGACCCTTCAGGAACTGCAGTTAGAAACCATTCGTCATCCTCCGTATTCACCAGACCTTGCTCCAACGGACTACCATTTTTTTCGTGATTTGGACAATTATCTACGTGACAAGAAGTTTTCTTCCCAGGAGGCAGTACAAAATGCTTTCACACAGTTTGTGCAGTCTAGATCGTCGGAATTCTATCGCAAAGGCATTAATGACCTTCCCATTAGATGGCAGCAATGTATAGATAATAATGGCAACTATTTTGATTAAATAAATTTGTTAAAAATTTAAAAAATAAACAATATAGATTTTCAGTACAAATCGGCAATTTCATACTTTAACCCCTAATATTAATAAAAATACCTAAAACTTTATATGAAATCATTTTTACTTACCAAACCTTCTGATAAATTATGGAACAATAAAGTACGCAAAACTACGGCTAACTATGTAACGTATGTTTTACTAGAACGTTGTGACCGGACTTCATTTAACAGCCTTCGACAAAGTTCGTAGAACTCCTGGGTTCTATATATCAGCATTTCTACAAAAGACCACACATGCTTTCAAAGCGTTTATCTTTCCGACCTTATTACAAGGACTTTATGAGTGAGTTTAAATGCACAAGTTATAGTGAGTGCAGATGCAAACGCATCACAGAACAGCAATGGCTTTCATCCAAATGTGATGTAATAACGACAGCAAATATAGGCTTGGTGCAGTCGACAAATGTCATAATTTTAATAGTTGAAAAAATTTGGTATACTATGATACATACAGTATCAGACACTATTGTCGTTACATTAGTTGTACATTATGTCACATCGTTTTTTATTATATTATCAGCGCTTCTTCATGTAAATAAAATACTATTCATGAGAAAAACAAATGCGGCTGCCTGGACATATGCATTAATAATAAATACAAGCGTTTCTATTTTTCTATAAATGTGAGGATCCATTACTGGCTACTTAAAAACTGTTCTGTGTCATTTTGCTCTGGAGCGTAGCAATGGATATTTGACAAGCCAGGAGAATCTTCTACGATCTTTATATTAATTTCAAAAAGAAGAATGTAATAATACTTTTAATATGTGAAATATATTTTTGTTTGAGACCTTATGATGGTTAATGTGACTCAAGCACATTACGCTGTATGCTCCCAGAATTGTAATGGCAAATGACTCTTCCTAACACCAAATAGCCTTACTTAACATTCTGGAAACATTCTCCTGTAAGAATAAATAGGAATATTTATTAATTCGTCAAAAACATACCCACTGAAAAATCATTATGGCGTCTATGTTTAATGTCAACAAAGTATTCTCTACATAATGATATCAATCATATTAGTGGTACCTTATACATGAGTGACGACAGCAGATTTACCCTTCTCTATGGCTTGTTTGGCGACAGGCTTAAATAAAAACTTTTTGTTTTTTCTTTTTTTCCTTTTTTTTTGCTATCTTATAATATATTTTTTTTTAATAGAAAAATACTAGAAAAAATCGACTCTGCTCACAAGTGGATTCTTGGGCGGGAAATTATAAGAAAATCTTAATCAGGTAAATAGATTGCATTTCAATTGAAAGCCCAGGTGTTCTCGTGAATCCCCCGATTGTAGAAGTCTTCGAACCAGCTATAGGGGCTTTAGTGGCGAAAGCCAAAAAAAAGCCAAACGGCAGCGTAAGACGGCTCATGTTAAGGTTTTTAGTAGTTCAACTCCTTATAAGACAATAGGCCAGCTGAAGAAAAATTGTTATAATATACACGAAAACTATGTAATTCTGACAATATTACGTACCTACGGGTAGTGTTGCCCAAATGCAAGAACAAGACGAGACTTAGCCAGTCTTGGTCTTGGTCTTGCGCCAATACACCTGGTCTTGGTCTTGGTCTTGGTCTTGCGCTTGCAGTCTTGGTCTTGGTCTTGGTCTTGCAGCAAGAGTCTTGCAAGTCTTGCAATTACCTATTAGTCTATTGCTATTTATTAAAGTTTACTTTAAATCTTAGAAAAACGTATTAGAATTGGAACATTGTGAGCTTGAATTAACATAGCCATAGTAAAGATCAATCAGATTAATAAATAACTGAAGATTTGATAAGAAAGTCGAAAAATCAACTGACCTATATGTCGTTTTCCATGGAAGTAACTGTTTCTTAATAAACATTTATGATTTATAAGCTTACATTTGCTAAAACATGTAAAAAAACAAATTAATTACAATAACTTGACTGTATTTTAAATAACAATGTCTGTCTAGAAAGAGATTGAACCCTCAACTTGCATGAAATTTAATAAAAGAGTTTTATGATTTATCATTTATTTCAATCAAAAATAAAATACAACACAAATCAAACATAACAGTACACAACAGCTTTATCATTAGGTTATGTTACTTTATATCAATTCTTTTGACCAAGAATTAATACAAAGTAACCATCTGGCTGACTCATCACTTAACCTATTTCTATGTTTTCTAATTACTAATGATGCTTTAGAAAATAATCTCTCAGCAGGTACTGAAGTTGCAGGTATTGAGAGAAAATCACGGGCCATCTTCGATAAAGTCGGATACTCTGTCTCATGCGTCCTCCACCAATCTAAAATGTCTTCCGAGCTGGCAGTTCTTGGTTTTCTCAGGTACTCCTCCAACTCGTCTATCACTAAGCCTTGAAGACAAGATCCAGATGACGTCGAGGGACATTCATAGAGTTTATCAAAGTCTATAATGTCTTCATCTTCATCACATACTTTATTTTCTTTTCTTGGCAATTCCAGAGATTTGTTCAGTGAGTGTAGACTTTTATATTCTTCATAAAGTTCATTGAACTTGCGCAGACTTTCTGTTTTAAGTTGCTTCCCCCACATTGTCAGGTCAAAAGTCTGAGCCTTATGCCTTGGGTCTAAAATTAAAGAAGTACAATAAATCCAGTTGCTCTTCTTATAATGTTTAAGCATTTTGTCTCGAGCTGCTTGGAAAGCTAGAATGAGCCTTTCATCCACTTCAGATCGATTAGGTTTCTCATCTAACTGTTTTACCATGGATTCAATTTTATCTAGCAAGAGATTGAATGATACAATGACTAGCGGTAATGTAACATATTTGTCTCCACCAAGTTTTGTACTTAAAAGTTTAAAGTTTATTAGAAATTTATGTAATTTTTCGAGTACCTGCCATTCACTAGCTGTGATTTGAAAATCATTCAATTCGGTGACAGAACTGCACAATATGTTAATGCCCGCTCTCACTTTTAAACCAAATCCAATCATATCATGTGTGGAATTCCATCTTGTTGGACAGTCAAGAATGGCATTTAGATTTGATGGCACGCCAGCTGCTTCACAAGCAGACTGAAACTTCTTCTTCACTATCTCACTTCTTTTTATTTTACTGGAAATACTGCGTAACTTTGTTACAGATGTACGCGAGTCAGCAATATTTGGTGCATATTCTTCATCTTCCTCAGTTTCGTCTGCATAGTCTTCATACTGCTGATCTTGCGCGTTAGTGTCAGACTCACAGTGTAATGCTAAGGTCTCTAATAAATCTTGTACACCAAGGTTTAAAATGTGAGCAAAGCACCGGAAATGTTGATTGTCTGAATCAAAGTGTGGCAACTGTTTGCCCAGTTCATACATAAATTTGGTATTTGCAGTTGCGTTGTCGACCGTGATACCTTGTATTTTATCAATTATGCCATATTCCAATAAACATTCATGGAAAATCGTTGCAATATCTTCCCCAGTATGTCGACCGCGTGATGGTATAAAATCAAGAACTACAGATCGATACTTCCATTCGTTGTCTATATAATGCATAGTAACCCCGTAGTAACTCCTACCAGCAATTGACGTCCACCCATCAATGGTAAATGACATTTTAGATGATAATTGTTGAAGTCGTTCCTTGAGATTAAATTGGAGCTCTTCAAATCGCTCTTTGACTTTCCTTCTAAGTGTAGACCTTTTAGGAAACTCCATATTAGGGCAAATACGTCGAAAATATACTTGTGTAGCTTCGTCATCGAAAAATGAGAAGGGAAGATATTTTTTCACTACCCAATCAACTGTAGCTGTCGTGATGTTGTCACTGCTGTTTTCCGACTGAAATAAAACAATAAATCTTGTGTTATTATTTAAAACATACTAGGTTTGAGCGTTTAGGAGGAGGAGGTTTGTTGTTGTTAAATCGAGAAAATCGTTAAATTGACATTTGTTATATTAAGGTTGCACTGTACTGTAATTTACCAAAATAAAGTACTTAGTTGTTACTGGCCGATTATGAAAACAAATGAAAATATAGGTGTTTATAAAAATATTTAAGACGATAATTACATACTTAATATGTCGCACCCCTAGATGAAAACACCACTAACTCAAAAATACTTACGTAAGTTAATGGCGTTTTTGAAAGTATCGCATGAACAGCTACGCGGAGTTAAAATTCCCGTAGCGACAATTTCGACCATTGTTAAAAATGACGCGAAATATGTACCTATGTATTACTATTTTATCAATATCTATAAAATATTCCGAAGTCAGTTTAAAGTCATTTGTTCAAAAAAGACTTTTTTGAGTTCCTGGAGTTTTCATATAAAAAAAATATATTCTTACCTGTCCACTTCTTCCAGCGGTTACTAAAAAGCTTGTGATATCTCCACTTAATTTTGGTTTAACAGGAAGAAATATTTGTGATTCCTTTTTGTGGAAAGATATTAGATGTTTCCTTAAGCCTGAAGTGTTTCTGTTTTTCATTTTTATTTCAGTCTTTTTATGTTGGCACAATTTACACAAGGCAGTTTGGGATGCATGAATTATTTCGAAAAACTCCTCAAATTTGCTTTTGGGTCTTTTAGATCTGTGACTCAAACTCTCGTTACTCGGACTAGAATAATTTGAATCTTCGTCACTCATATTAAATTGTACACGTGATACGTTTTTAGAAAACAACAAGAATTAGTAAAAACAATTATTAAGTTAGACTCGAAGCACAGCTCAATTGGAAATGACTGGAATTAAAATAATTCCTTTGTTTATAGTACGTTTCCTTGCTTTCTACCGCGCCGCCTCGCCACGTGCCGGCTCTATTAAAAGGATGCCGCCGCAAATCAAACGATGCCGCGTGCGGCGTACAAACACAGATTATTACCTACTTGTACAGACGCGACGCGTGAATAAAATATATGTAAAGAATTAGTGCCAATCACTATTCTTTACATATAAGTGAATGTTTTGGCGTACATCTATACTAATCTATACTAATATTATAAAGCTGAAGAGTTTGTTTGTATGTTTGATGACAGAAGTTTTAAAATAAATAAATAAATCCTGAACGTCACTATACCTCCAAAGTTACTATTCTTCGTGGGCGAAGTCGCGGGCACTGCTTGTAAATACTTTTTTTTTTTTTTATTTATTTTTTTTTATTTATTTATTTCATATACAAGAAAAAAAAATACAAAGATACAATTTAGTCCCACAAAACCGACTTGTCGGTTTGACTGAGGGATCTTTAGTCTCTTAGCTTATAATTATAATTATGTAGGTATATAATACAACTATAACTGTATCAGGTAAAGTTAAGTGCACATTAATTGGATTTAGACTGAATTACAACAAACTGAAGGAAAATTTAGCGGTGATAATAATAAGATACAATTGTTGTAAGATATAAAATACGTGTGTAAAAAACAACCACGCCTCCGAGCCCTCAGATGGGCTCGGAGGCGTGGTTGTTTTTTACACACGTATTTTATATCTTATAGAAATATTGCATTGTGAATGCAAAAAAATAAATAAAAACATACAATTGTTGTGTTAAATAGTAGTCATCAGATAATCTTTTAATATTTTTTTAAATTTATTTTTATCCGTTTCACATCTAATAGTTTCGGGCAACGAATTAAGAAGATATGGTATACGCTTCTGTAAAGTTCTGTCACCAAAATAATTTTGAACCCTAGGAATTACAAATTTCTTTTTTGAAGTGGCTCTAGTGATCTGGTTATGATTTATGTATTCAAAAGTGGAGACACACTCTCGGCTGCCGTGATTATTTACTAATAATAAATCGCAGGCTTTTTATTTTATTAGTAGGTAAGTACCTACGCTTTTTATATTATTTTATTAATTATGTAGAATTTTTTTACACGTTTCAAGTATATTTAAAAGTGGCTACAATATTTATCAAACGGGTGATATTTGAACACTTTTTTGCTATTTTTTCTTGTAAAAACTTAAGAAATATAATGACTAAATGTACAATAATAGTACCTAAGTAATTAGTTTAAAACCATATAATCAATATTATAATATATACTTACTAGAATAAATTATTATGACATCTACTACCTATCCTTACCATTTTATTCTAATCATAATACTACTTGCGTGATCAGTATAATGTATTCATTTTCATTATAAGCACTCTGAAACTTATTTATTCTTTGGAACACCTGTAGGTACTCTTAAAATTCGAAATTATTTTGCATGAGTATACCTACGCCTACGCCCTGTGGCGGCAATCAAATAGTGTCAAATGTTGTGATTTCGGCGCGGCGGCAACGATTGTTGTATATGATTTCAAAAGAAGCCGCCGGCGCGTGTATTATAACCATGTGCTTCCGAAAAGCAGCAAATTTCTTTGAGAAGTAAGTACAAAACCTTTGATGCCGCATTATCAAAGTGCCGATGGTTAAAACATAACTATGCATGCACTCAGTTTGATTTTAATGGATATTTTTTTATTCGCTATGTAGGTATGTTTATGGTATTAGTCGTAATGCGCATAGATCCAGTTTTTCATATTCTTTGATACAGTTTTTTGCGTCTCATAGAATTCCTAAGCGTACCTATACACCGAACTGTTACACCTAACTACTCCGTGAAATAGCGCTAAGTCCTAGCTGCAAGACGCAAGAGTCTTGCAGGCTTAGTCTTGTTCTTGCTCAAGTCTTGCACGGTCAGTCTTGGTCTTGGTCTTGCTAAAAATACGCGGTCTTGTTCTTGGTCTTGGTCTTGCAAAAACGCAAGAACAAGACCAAGACTGCAAGACCAAGACTGAATTTGGGCAACACTACCTACGGGTCTTATAGATGATTATCTATCCTTCTTTTGAAGTCACTTATAAATTGAAGTAATTAAAAAATCTAAATACAACAAAAGAAGGGCCCGTCCGGGATTTGAACCCGGGACCTCTCGCACCCAAAGCGAAAATCATACCCCTAGACCAACGAGCCGCTTGTACAGAAACATTAAATTATTCTTAAAAGTAAAAAACACAACAATATTAAACACCTGTGGAAACATTGACTTATTAAGAATGTTTGCAGTTGTTATAGCTGTATTCAATTTCAATATTTCATTTTAAAAATATAGAAAATAATGTGAGAAGAGGAAAATGATAATTCTGTGACTTTTTTGTACCAGACTTAAATCTCCTTATTAAGTGTATAAACTTTCATAAAATTAGTAATATTTTAAACTATATGAACTTGAAACGTTGTTTGTTGTTACGTGAGCGCCGTTAACGCTCTTAATATTAACTTCTTAAAACATCATCATCACCAGCTTAGTGATTTATCCACTGCTGAGGCATTACTGAAGCCTTTCCTCTGGATAGAAAAACACCGTTAGGGAAATGGCCAAACTTCACGGACCCAGTGCGGATTGATACGTGCAAATGACGGGAGATAAATTTATTGTTCACCCGTCCAAGCCTTCGCGAAAGTTACTTATTTTTCACAATTATAGGCCATTCGCGCCATTTAAGATGAATCAAAATGGCATGTAATTTTTATTTTGTGTAAACAAAATTTTAGCACTGATGAATCAATACAAAATATGTAGCCTCTCAGCGATGACAATGCCTGATAAAACATAGTAATACATTATCTTTGGTGATCATTGTCCGCTGCCCAGACACCTTCTGACAAAGATCTAGCTCTCGCTGTGATTGCGGCTGCCTCAATCAATTTAAAAACTCAGTTTACACAAAATTACGATGACGAGTTCTTCAAATGAATTCAATTTAAAACACCATTAATGGAGAAAATGCATTGTTTAATATTCATTCCCAACCTCTAAGATGAAACAATTTACCCTTCTAAAATCTTTAGTAGGGTACATATTAAGTGGGAAACATTTTCAGTCAGCACGGAAAATACCAGGAAAATAGGAGTTGTAGTTTGCATAATAATATTCCAATATTATAAAAGCACAATACTGGAACTCGATTCAATTATTCCTCAATCTTTTAAATAATTACATTACCTTTTGTGTGACCCCTATGTCACACTCAAGCTTAAAATGGATGTATTTTGGTTGTACATATAACAGCTGCTCTAATTTTATAAATAGTTTATTTAATTTCTTTTAAATGTATATATTTTATATAAGACTAGATGGCGCTGTAACGCGTAGAAATACGCTATCGTATTGTTTTTGCGGGAGTAAGTTTAGTTTTGCAATATGGTAATAATAAACACACTCACAAAGTATTGTCATAATATAACTAGGTCTACAATACATGCTGCTGTTTGCAAATACAGAGCGAAGAATTAGATATTTGAAGGGTGATTTCAAAACTTTTTTTTGCACATTAGTCACGACCACGATGTGAGTTTCGGCGCCAAATTTCATCAATGTAGTCTCAGCGATGTGGCTGTGATTAGCTTTTCCTCCATGGTAAAATCTTTATTTTTTTTACATAGCCTATGTCCATCAAGTTATAATCATATATGTTCATGCCAAAACTCGTTCGAATCGGTTGAACCGTTAAGTAGCAGGAGGGAGACAAGCGAAATTTGTGAGTTGCCTAAAAGAGAGCTTCGCTCAATTAGGATTGATACCTTCATACTTAGAAATAAATGTCACATCAAGAAAACGCACGGTAAATCAGATTTTATTTCAACGTTTCATTTCTTTCTTTAACAATATGTCAATATGATAGAAGTCTGTTTTTAAGCTGATTTCACATGTGACCTACGTAAGCGTACGTCAACGCGTGATTAAGTTTAAAAACAGTTCAGATAATAAGCGTTAATGAGGGTTAAGAGTGCAATACGATAGAGCCGTAAGCTCTGCAATGAAAAACAATTAATCTAAGTTCTTTAACAAAATCAGAGCCTGTAAAATAATTTTAAGATGTGCTTCAAATCATCCAAAATGATATTATACAAATAACGAAGAAAATGTTGGCTACTCTACTACTGACGGACGTTACATATCCATCGAAGCGTGCGTCAAAGCACGATTGCCTGAGTCTAAAGTATTTTTCTCTGAGTGTGAGTGTGAGTGCCATCCGAAAGTAGCCTTAAGCTTCTCAAAAAGATGTTTTGCATGATGGAAACCCCCACTTTTTGCGTTTTTTCACTTACTACCTATTTACTAAGTTGCTTATTATACAATTTTTACTTTTTGATGCTTTCTGTTTTGCCTTACAGGCTCGAGTAGCTAATACGGTGGTTCTGGTGTTGAACATACTAAACATGTTATAATGTTCACATCTTCTGTTGGGTCTCACAAAGGGAAAATTAAAATATTAAATATTTCATGATCGAGTATAACTAATACCAAAGTTGACAACTTTACTTAACTAATTTCTTTATTTAGAAACATTTCATTATGTAACTCGCCTACACTATACACATTCCTTTCCCGTTATGTTCTGATAAAACTTCAAATTGTTTTATGATTAACTTTGAGGACTATATTATTACAGATGGATACGATTTTACTATACCCACCCTCATAATTGTTACTTCAAGTAAATTGAAAAATCTTTCCTGTTTTCGAGTATTATCTGACAGAAACAATTTAACAGAAAAACTCAGTCTGTCTGCAAAAATAATTACGTAAGAAGCAAAACGTCCTATCTTTTCAATTTGTTGTCAAACAAATATTAGTTACATGACATACATGTCATTGTTGTGACAACTAATGGTGTACTCGTCCGGCCCATACGCAGAAACCATATTCTGAGATGGGGTTTATGCAAAACTATGTGTTTGAGGTTCCGCCAACCAATTCGCACAGTGGATCGTAAACCTGTGGTCTCTATAACGTATCGACTTTGATTCGAAAACACCGCAACCCGTTTTAATACATTGCCAAACTACAGATGCACTTCACCAAATAGGTTTACATGAAAACTAAACTTTATCTTATCGATCATAAGGTTACATTTTTTTTAGATTAAAACACTTTGGAACTTTGCCAGTGTGACATGGAGAAAGGTATCGTGGGAGTTCGACTCTTCAATAGAATAAATTGTATGCCTGTGTTAGTCAAAGTTAGTACTAACGAATTTCGTGGCATAAAGAGTAAAAAGTGTTTTGAATCTTATCATAAGTAATCAAAATATACAATCTGTGTATTTTTTATTTGGATAGCATATTAGCTCATCTTTATAAAGATAGACAAATGGTCACCAAAAGCTTTACTAAAGACGTATATAGACAATAAGTGGTTTAACTCTGTTTTTTTCTTCACTTCACTTTATTGTATATTTTGTAATAATAACTTCACAAAACTTGTATACCTATAAATCATTCTTCCCTTGCATAGTAGATATAATCCTTGCATTCTGCACGACATCAGATTCTAGTTCTGAAATTGGTTTTGGACGAATCGAAATAATATTTCTTACATAAGTTTTTATTCTTTCTTACTCTACTCGACATCATCGAAACAGAAAAAACGCAAATCAACCAAAGAAATACTTTTATTATCATTAGGTGTTTGACATTAAGGGTCTTTGGTTTCAGCAACGCATAAATGATGTGTCTGATATATTATAGGCGTCCATAGAAATCAGTAACCTATTAGGAACAGACGCACCATGTATTTGATTGCCACCTTTGTGGTATTAGAAGGAGTGTTGCCCATATTCGTAACTAAAGTAAGTAAAAAGTAGAAAAAATATAAAAATTACCAGCAGAGGTAACTTAGAAGATTGCTTCTTATAATGTCTTTCTCTTTATTAACGCAAAAGCACCATTATTGAAGATGCACCTTTAATTTCTACT
Organism: Calamotropha paludella; assembly: GCA_927399485.1. Classification (NCBI taxonomy): domain Eukaryota; kingdom Metazoa; phylum Arthropoda; class Insecta; order Lepidoptera; family Crambidae; genus Calamotropha; species Calamotropha paludella. Next base: position 8,749,184 of record OV656814.1, on the reverse strand, counting down.
CTTTTTTTATTCTTGTCACTCGTCAGCAGACACTTTATATCGTTGAAAATTGTGGTAATTGCTCTGTCAAAACATTTTTTTATCGTTGAGTATATCTTACATAATTTTTTCTCTTTAAATAAATAATTAATATTAAATAAATACATACCGCACCTTCTATGCCCGTCAAAATGTGACCGTCACAAGATAAAATATCAATACTGTACCGAACTTAAATTTAACCTAAACTTTAGTTTGTGGAGTTCATGTGTGTATGGTTGTGTTTTCATCATAAGAAAGACCTTAGCCCCTGAGCACCAGTTAGGAGTATGATAGTAAATATAACGGAAATATAAGTAACTGAAATTCATAATTGAGAAATAATGTTATAGCCCAGAATAGTAAATATTGTTTCTGTATACTTTCGTTTACACAGGTGCTATAAATCAAACATGTAAATAATAAATAAAAAAACTTATAAGTAGAATAATTTTAATATAGATACTAAGCGGCTCGTTGGTCTAGGGGTATGATTTTCGCTTTGGGTGCGAGAGGTCCCGGGTTCAAATCCCGGACGGGCCCTATTTTTTATCAACTTATATTTAATTAACTTGATATGGACTGTACCACTTTCTACACTTGTGTAGCTCAGGAAGGAGAGATAAAAAAGGAGATAGATATATATATATATATATATATATATATATATATATATATATATATATATATATATATTCATCCAAAGCATATAATCCAACTTCAGATCAGTTGTACATAACAATATATATTTATATCCTAAAGATATTTTTTTAATGTCGCTGAGATTAATTGAGTCCAACAAAAGCTGAACAGAAGTGAATAAAGAAAGAGAGATATCAACGTGGCAAGTCGTTATTGTGCATAGTGCGTTGTTTTTAATTAATTTGTTAATAATAGTTATTCAATTTATTGTGTACTGGGTGCCTAAGTAAACCTAAACTAGGTTGACAGACTGTCAATGACAGTACTATACCTGTCAAGAAAAAAAGAATCAAAATAAGTTTGAAAAACCAAAAGACATTCCGAAAATATTCTTTTAATTTGTCACTCGCCCCTACTACTCGTCAGTATTACATAAATAAACAAACAACATTAAACCCTTTAGGTCTCAACTCTTTCGTATGACTATCTTTAACGTTAAATAGTATCAATGAGCTTCTCTCGGCTCGACTCACTAGGGCTTGGGATAACAATACATAAATAAGGCGTTCGCAATGTGAGTAATAGCTCTTTTTTGGGCTCCCTCTGATACAATGAAGAAAAATTATTCGTTAATATCAGCACTGTTTTAGAAGAAGCTGAAAAGAAGACGAAAGATGGATATGAAATCTGTGCATGAATAGGTGTCATTTCTTATACTGTTTTGACGGTATCATGAGCAAAATGTATAATTATAAAGTAAACAGATATAATATAACTTTTCAATCACTCCAGAAATCTATTTTCTAGTAGATTTGAGACTCCTGTAAGGTTTTAACAGTGAGAACTTTTAGAGCATTTGACAAAAAAGTATACAGTATTGATGAAGTACATTACATACAGCCTTGCACCAAATCCTTAATTATAAATCACTAGAGCAAGCCCTGTAAATTAATAATTAATGCGAGCCATAAAACCACTTTTTAAATATGCAAGAAAAAGCCAACATTCCCACAGCTGTCCCAAACAATGATTAAACACAATAATTTAACACAAAATTATCAACTCGCTCGTTGCTTATGATATCACATTGTTTATGATATTCAATTAAGCTCTGGGAGGTCTCGGGTTTAAATCCCTGTTTCTTTACACCACCGCTAATTAAATTAACCTTCTTTCTAAAGTGTCTTATGAGTTATGCAACCAATTGAAGTTAATTAAAATTTTGGAGTAAATCAGTGCTGAACTAACATTATTTCAACATATAATAAAGATAACGCTAGATAACATTAATGCTCTATTCCATATATTTTATACTGAATATATTTTTAGAATATTTTTCCTGTACGAAACGCGTTTAACCTTATACGCACTAAACTTAGTCCAGAGCTCTGGAAAGAAGTCCACGTCAAGAATTACAGAGGATGATAGACAATCCAACGTGTGCTTTGAGTCAGTCAAAAAACCGATAAAAAAAGGCAAGAAATCGGTCTTTTTTTATCGGTCTCTGGCAATAACCAATAGGTCGTGTGCGAGAACGCTCTTTTATTCAGGGGAAATGGGTTGATACAATAGAAAAGATCGACCAAGTGCGAGTAGGACTCCAGCATCAAGGGTTCAGTACAAACTTTTAGTTAAGCAAGTTCGTTCATCACGAGAACATAACAGGGACAAACTTTGCCGTTGGAAAACTGTTGTCTCTATACACTGACATAGGTCGCGGTTTTACCAACTGCAAATAAGTTTATAATCGCAAAAAAATATGTTTTTCTGTGATGCAACTTTAAAATTACGGTTTTCGGATTTTTTCCTTCACTTGTGCTACATGAAAATGCTTCATGCCAAATTTCACGATTTTAGGGCAACGAAAAATACCCTATAAATTTTAATTTGTTTGAGAGTCCTTGTCGAAATGTACGTTTTTTGCGGCATAAACTTTGAAGTGTCATTTTTTTCACAACTTCAAGTGAAGTTTTAATTTCATCTCGATACCTACCTTCACGCGTTCCCGAGACAAAGAGTCTTGACAGACAGAGGGACGGGCGGATGGACGGACAACAAAGTGGTCCTATAAGGGTTTCGCCTTTTCCGTTTGCGGTACAAAACCCTAAAAAAGAAAAGCATTAAATAAATTTCTTATTATAATGATAGTTCCATATTCACAAATATCGCCAACACTATAGGAAAGCCACTATATGAAGATGTTAGTAAATATTTATGTATCAAGTTAATAGGTTAAAATTATGTCACAAATCATCCTTCTCGCTTCATTTATTTTTCCCACACTTCCTTCTAAGTACAATTTAGCGTCCGTCCTGTCATTGGAATGAGATACTTTTTGCCGTATTATGATTTTCTATTTTCATAGTTTCCTTTTTTTCATGCTTTCATTTATCTGCTGACTTTAAGAACCAAATCCATAGAATGATTCGATCATCCCCGGGCGTTTTCACCATCTATAGTCCGTTTTTTTTAGCATTAGAAAGAACAAAATTTGGGTACTTTATTGTACACATATAATGTAACAAGCAAAACGTAACATCGTGAAAAGTTTACACTAAAAAGTACCTTAAGAAGCAGAAGTTACAAACTCGTGGAACGAAACGTTGGTCAGTTTGACACGACAAAATTAAAAAGTACTAGCAGTGTTGTAATACGAACCATATTAGGTGATTTTTAAAATGGTCGCTTAACATGGCCGCCATTTGCAACAATAGCGGCAAACGTCAACGTCTGCATTTATCTGTTTTGACTATTTTCTTTGGTTAATTGTAAAGTTTCTATTGTTTTTGTTGAAATTTTTGTTAAAAGTTTTTGTTGTTATTTGTTATTTAATCTGTTCAACAATGGACGAGCCTAAAGCCGGTCAAAGTGGACTCCAGCACAAGGTTAGCCACCACTGCTTCTTTGTTTACATAATTTCTAATGCTAAAAAAAATGGACTATAGATCACCACTGGTGAGAAAAAGATATATATTTTTTCATATTTTTTTTATATACCTACTCAATAATCAGCCGCTTTACCACTATCTCGCCTGATGGTAAGCGACGATGCGATCTAGTATGTGACACGCTTGCCTAGAAAATCGGCTTGTCACCTTCACCTTGAAGGTCTGACCTCTGCTACTAACGTAGCACCCCCAGGAGCTCTGGAAACCTTACTCACTCACAGGAACACAACAACACAAAAGTGATTGTTGTTTGGCTGCGGTCTTCTGTAATTTCTTCCATTTTTCGGCACTGGTGGTGACATGCATGTATAATCACGCCTTTTTCCCCGCAGGGATATGCAGAAAGCACAGATTTCCACTACCAACGAGTCTGACGTACCTACCTACTTCTCTCGTTTTGTCAACGCTCATCAGCCTTTTCATACAATCTCGTCGGTTAAGGGTACTTTTGACCAGGTCTATTTTCAGGACATTTTTTATTTAGTCCCTGATAGTTAGCTTTGATCTGCTGTTACCGACATGTTACTAGCGGTGACAATAGGCAATAATCATTCTTTTAGTTTTCTGTTTTCTGCAGTGGCGACAAGTGAAAGAAATAAATTCCTTCGCATCCAGTAGTGGCGTTAGCACTGAATATGAAGAGATGCGATGACGATTACTACTAACACATATCATCTATTTAATGACATTAAAAAGACATTAATGATATACTGTAATTTTCACTTATTAAATGCATATTGAAAATATCTCCTCCTATTCTTCTCATCTCGTCATCCGGTAAAAAGCGTTCGTTTAAATTACTTCATCACAACGTTTCGACACCTTTCTAGGAGCTGTGATTTAAGGGTGATAAGAAACGTTATCTTACGTGAATCAACAAAATAAAATATAAGAACAAAATGTTAGTTGACTACGAAACGCGCTTCTTTTTACCTTCTTTATTAATTTAACGGGACTAGTCATTATTTTTATCATCCTTAAAGGCTTATTCAAACAAGGATCGAAATCCTTTGCATGTTTTTATGAATCAATAGCTCTATATCCTGTTTTTGAAGGTATTTGAGAAAGAAATACATACAAGGCTAGATAGCTATCTAACATGTAAGAACATACTTGAACGAAACCAATGAGATTCCCAAAAAAAAATTTTTAAAGACGGTATTGGAAGTTAATGAAAATACTAGCTTCGAATGGCGGAAGGAGCAGATGTTAAAGGCTGATTAGATACGAGCATTTTTACCCAAGTATTTACATATATTTCTATGAATTTTACATGTCTAAGTACCATATATGTATGTCTATCCGTTACCCTAGTATCAATACCACTTGCAGTGCTTACCTTGGGCTAGGCTAATCGGTGTAGGTGTAAAAATATTATTGTATTATATTATGCTAATGTAGTTTCTTAGCTAGCGCCATCTGTGAGTCAGTGTCAATCTTCTTGCTTCGTGTTCGAGTGATGTTAGATGCGGTGTTGTGTAGGTATCGCTGTCACAGTAGTAAAGCTCATAAACAATCATTTAAAGATATCTTAATATTTACATATTCACTTTTATCAAGCACATGTTACAGTATCACTTATAAGTTTCAAATTATAAAAGTTCATAAATCGAGCCGATTTATAAAACAATAAATTTATATTGTCCTCTCTTCCCAGATTTGTTATCTATCCCGAGATACCTATCATTCAAGATATTAATACTAAAAAACTAATATTATAGTAATATAAGTTATATACGTGATTTTTACCATGTACCTTGTTTTTGTTTTTATTGAGTTTCCGATATTTAATCTCGTATATAACTTATATTACTGTAATGTTAGTGATCATGAAAGTTTAAAATAATAAAAAACTAATATTATAATCACAACGTTATATTATATACTTAAATTAAAAAAAAAAATGTTACATGCTTACATACAATAAAACAAAAATGTTAATTTCTACATATCATTGTCAATAGGTATTAGTCTAACATCTGACGTAATATTTTTTGTATTCACGTGTATTACGATTATGAAATACAGTGTATAAATAAAACGGACCCGAGAAAATCCGTAAAGCAAGAATTATTAGGCATTAATGAGTCCAAACGACTCGGGGAAACCATCAAACTCCGATTCTTCATGGATAATTACCAATATGTTATACTTACTTTCAAAAATGAGTTAGAAAATTTGTAGAAACGAAAAAAATATTGTATTTATAAATATTTATTTACAGTAAAGCTTAACCATTTTATTGCCCGTAGAAGAGCGATGTAATACACTTTTAATAATTTGAATATAAAATATCCACTAAAAAGGATTATTGTACATGTAGGATTGATAATTGTACAAACTACATAACGCCAATTAAAATTGCTTTTGCAATATCAACCTTTTTTGTAACAAAAATATTAATAACTTAGTCTGGAAGAGATCGCTCTGAGCGATAAGACCGCCCATTGTAACACTATTTTAAGTTTTCTCTTGTTATCTTATTATTTCAATGTGGTGTTATCAATAAAGTGTTTTGTATTGTATTGTATTGTATTGTAATAACGATGATGACTTAGGTAACGTCGACTCTAACGTCGCACGTAGCCGTTTTCAAGTCACCAATTTGATTCATATTGAGTCTTTATAAAAATAAGCAATTATATAGTATTATGCTGCCTCTGTGTGATCCACCGTGCATTTCCGTGCTTTTCCATGTTTCAGCTACAACTGTTTAATTATTTAGTAAAAAATATTCCTTTACAGAATAATAACACTCTATAAAGGAATATCCTAACACCAAAATTGACAAAGACTAAATAATGGACATTACGTAATAATTTAAGGAAATGTAATAATAATACAATTAAAAATGATATTTATGCAATGAATTGTTTGTATGTATGTAAACAAAAATAAATTTGATATAATTGCTTGACATTCACATGCCCATTGCTTGCTACACAGACAAACTTACAATATATATTTAAATATCTTTTATTGTACTCTATTTTCTGTGCATAAATCATTTCATTTATGTTGAATAGAAATACATACATTTAATCTTAAGTAGGCCTGTTCGTAAGGTCAAACTATTTTAAATAGTAAAAACAGGGATTCTTGATTAAAAGTAATTAGGAAAATTGAATATGCTAAAAAGAAAATAATTAGTTATTAAATTTATTAATTAAACAATAATAAGTAGTACAAATATCACACTACAATTAAAACATCTCTAAAATTTTGGGATTTATTTATTAGTATACAAAACTAATAATGAAACCATATTGAATATAATAATAGATAATTAGCGATACATAACATACCGACATATATAAAAACACCCTTTACCACAGATTACTTAATAGTTACTACGGCTTACTATCATACACACAGTGCACATGAGACACAAATAATTAATGGGAAACTAGTTTTAATTTTATGTTTTCAGATAAACAGTATTATGTATAACGAGCTATGTAACATACGCAGCAACAAACTGCATGTGTTTTGATAAATTGAAATATTCAGTAGCACGATTTCATTAAAAAGCGTTATGATCAATTTGATCTTCAACACCATACTTACCCATTCTCAGGTATACCTGTTTTGTATCAAAAATCTTATTATGTTCGGTTTTAATTTCCATTAAGGGACTATTTACACCTCGTATACACAAAAGCAAAAATATAAGTGAAGAACAAACCGTAATAACAAACTTCACACCTTAAATCACCGCCGCAAATTTGCCTGTCTGTCGGTCTTCTACAGAATGTACTTTGGAGAGAGTGCTCAGGAACTGCATGTGCTCATACCGCCGTCTCGCTCTCACTTGCCAATTTGCAAACAGTACCCAAAAAGGGTAGTCAGGCCGACCCACGCCTTAAGGTTATGGAAAGAGTGCTGAACAACAAGTTGCTCTCATACCTAGAAGACAATGATCACCTCAGTAACCGTCAATATGGCTTTCGCCGAGGACGTTCAACTGGGGATGTTCTAGTTTATGTGACGCATTGCTGGGGCGAGGCCCTCGAGATGCATGGCGAAGCATTTGCCGTGTCATTTGATATCTCGCAAGCTTTTGACAGGGTCTGGCACGCAATTCTGCTACGCAAGCTTCCTGCGTATGGTATCCCCGCTGACTTTTGTAGTTGGATAGCCGATTTCCTGATTGAACGGTTGATCAGAGTAGTTGTCGATGGCTGCTCCTCAGATTCAGTGGCTATTGATACCGGTGTTCCTCAGGTTCTTCTTTCTGCGCCGTTCCGGTGTTTCTTTCTGCGCCGCTTTTCCTGCTGCACATCAATGATCTGCTAATACCAGGAATATTAGGTATGCAGACGACAGTACTGTTGTAGAGAGATACCTGTCCAGCGCAAAAGCTAGCGGTGACGACGTGATGGTCATGAGAAAGGCCATGGTTGAGCGAACAAACCAGAGGTTAAGCTACGTTTCCCTGTGGGGTGACAGTAACCTCGTTAATTTTAACGCCTCCAATACACAAGCGTGTCTTTTCACGGCAAAAAGGAGTTCCTTCTACCTCACTCCTATTTTCCGAGGTAAATCTGTACCTGTGCCTCGAACTTCTTGGCATGGAGTTGTCTTCAGACCTCATCTTCGGCGCCAACATCGAGTCCAAGTCTCAAATGCAGCCAAAAAGCTGGGCGTCCTAAATAAGGTCAAGCCATATTTCACGCCGGCCAATTTTCTCTCTATAAAGCTCAAGTCCGGTCTTGCATGGAATATTGCAGCCACCTCTGAGACGGCTCCGCAAAATACCAACTTGCTACACTGGATACGATTTAGCGCAGAGCTGAGAGGCTTACTGGGAAGAGCAAGCTTCACACCCTAGCTAGCTCATCGCCTCAAAGTAGCCTGTCTGTCGGTCTTCTACAGACTGTACTTTGGAGAGTGTGCTCAGGAGCTCATTTGCTCATACCGCCATCCCGTTTTTTCTATCGGACGTCCAGACGCACTGCGGACGACCCCCCTTTCTTGGTTGCTATTCCTACCTGTCGCACCAAGCGCTTCGCAACATCCTTCATTATGCGCACAGCATAGGAGTGGAACTCCCTGCATTTGTATTTACGAGAACTTACAACCCGTCCATTTTCAAAGCCAGGGTGAATAGGCACCTTCTGGGTTAGCTAATTCCATAATGGATCCTGTCTAAGGATAAAAGAAAGAAATATTATGGGCTAAAAGAAAATAAACAATAAAAATAAAATAAATACCACAAAGATCAGAAGAAAAAATACAAAAAGTAACATTTGACATACCGCTACTGAGTAATTTTACACATAAGATCAAAGTGCAGTGAGCGCATTTTCTATTTTGAAAAAGATGACAAAATAAGACACGATGAGCTTAAACCAATTACAGACCTTTTTCGTTGTAATATCAGTATTTGCCTGCACCCTTAAAACAAAACTACCTTTAAAACAATAATTCAATACAATATTTTTACATCCACACCAATTTGCCTAGCCCAAAGAAAGCACTCCAAGTTTTATGGTATTGATACTAAGGTACTGGATAGATAAACATTCATAAGTTAATATATAGTTCATTAATAAGATCAATAGTAAATTTCCACACAAGATTTCCATATATTTCCACACAAATTTATTGTATTCCATTAATGCCTATGTAAAGTTAGAAATACTGGTATAAGGAAAGTGAAACGTTTTATCTATTTCGATCTACGACGACGCATGAGCATGACAACTTTCAATTTTTTTGATATTATTTTATTAACGAGTTCCGATCATCGCTAACAAAGCAAACGACACAATCGAATGATCAAACTTTTATAAATCGCTTCCTGTGACACTATCGATTTTATTTCTTGTCCATATAAAAATAACAAAAAATAGAACGTAGCAAGTACAGTAGAACCTCGATATGATTAAGGCCAAGGAAAACAAAATTTACATTTACAACAAATTAAATAATTTGAGTTATTGAGATTTTTGCTTACTAAGGATTTAAGTTCAGGAGTTTTTATTGGTTTATATTTTACTTACAGAGGTTCATTTATGAGCTTTGTTTAGAGATTATAAAGTTAGACGAACTAGTTTAAATGGGTTATTTTAAGTTTAAATGTACATTTATTTTACTTAATTTAATTCTACTTAATATAGACGGTTTTTTGTTTAGAACAATTCACACTTTCTACTTAAGTTTTATTTTTAATATTAAATAAAGAAGAGAAAGTATCATCCTCTGTGTTACTGTATTGCATTGTTTTTTTAATGAGTCATTTTTTTAATAGTTCTCCAGTTTTGTTCACATTTGAAGCCATTTAGTAAACACGTGTAAGCAATTACATTTGTCTATGGAAAACCTTTTTGTTTGCACATTTATTTAAAATTATGCATTGATAAATTATTGAAATTGAAGACAAAAGTCGTCAGAAACATTAATTTACTGAGGCGCGATGCCTAAATTATTTGTTTAAGTTACGGACGGTTTGTATTTTAAGTAAAAGAGGTTTTGGGCGACTAGGAAATACAATATTTTATGAATTTATAGAGGTTATTACGTTATCGAGGTTTAAGTTATCAAGGTTCTATTTTATTACAAATTATAAGCAGATAGAGAGATAGTTTTTTTACACTTTTTTTTATTACTAAAAATGGAAAGAATATTTTATTGCAATAAACAATCTATGTATTTTGTATAGTTTACAGATAGTTGTGATGTTTTTAAACCTCAAAGCTGTTTTTATTATCATACATAAACCTTCCATGGTATGCATAAAAAACTCTCGTTCAAACTATCGTATATATCTGTCAGGTGCATTTAGTTTTAATGTTTAGATTGAAAACAAACACTTCAATTACATTTATTTGTACGATAGCTTGAAGTAGTGTCGACTCTACATCTACTGACAAAACAAGAACTGCTACTACTAAGTGGGTAGTTTGTTTAAAATACATTTTCATTTTAAATGCAAACGCTCTTAAATGTAGACAAAATACATTAAAGAAATAAATCTGAGAACGGATTAATCCCCCCAAAATACATTTTTCTTTATAAGAGTTTATGAGCTGGCCTTGGCACCCGACAGAATCTGGCTGTTGTATGATCAAGACTGCCCAACAAAAACTATTTCCATTACAATGTGTTTATTTATTGCTTTTAACTCCTAAAACAATAAATTACCAAAGTAATGATGTAATCCTACACAAAACCTCTTTAATATAAAACTTAAAAAATCACACAATCGCGAAGTAAGATTATTCATAGATTACTCAATCACAACAAATTATAGTAGAAGAATCCCATATCATATTTGTGAAAAAATGACAGTTGATGATTCTTATATGATACGTCAATTATTTTTTTGCATCGAAACTTTTCCAGTGTATTTAATCATCTTATTAATTGTTATATCTCTTACCCTCACTCCAATTAGCCAAGCCAAAAGATATTACTTTGCGGATAGTTGAATAACAGATAGGCATACATATATGATACCTAGATATTTAATGTTTATAGAAATATATTAATACCCATGACTCAGGTACAAATACTAGTATTCATCACACAAACATCTGCTCCTCTGGGACTCGAAACCAGGACCGTTAGTGCAAAAGGCAAAATTGCTTCCGTTGCACCAAACGGTCATCATTATTTGTCTCTATCTATTTAGTTATTACTTCTCTATGCCTCCCGAAGTGAACTAAATCGGTAATCAGTCATGGAACTTTTTAAAACGGCAATAATCACATTTCGAAGTACCTATTTCGCACTCAATGGTTTTATATCAAATATTTTGCTTTTAGGTCGTAACATGTAATAGTAGGCAATTAAAATCGTAAAGAATTTTAAGAAAAGATCATAAATAAATAAATAAATATTTCTTACATTCACACCAATTAGCCTAGCCCAAAGTAAGCACTGTAAGGCTTGTGTTATGGATACTAGGATAGACATACATACAATGTGTCCCGTCACTAGTGTCGGAGCCTTTAATGGTGTGAAATATGACATTTTTTATCAACAAATTGCCCCTCAAACCAATAATTAAAAAATAAACAAAAATAATCTATTAGTTTTTCTTTAATTATTTTTTTTTATTTTATATTCTATGACAATTGAAACATGATGGCTGTGTAACTGTTGTCTACATGTTTAGCTATCAAATGACACCTTTTTAATGTTCATAGGACATTTACATGAGTAGTGGTGGTCGAATTAGTATGAGAGCCCAGGTATTGGTTACCAAGAAAACAAAATGGCGGCCATTTTATAACAAAAAACAAAATTTGAGGGGCAATTTGTCGTTAAAAATGCCATATTTCACCTAAATATGTAATTTTCATAGAAATATATATAAACACCCGTGTCTCAGATACAAATGCTCGTATTCATCATACCCCTGCCCCTTCCGGGATTCGAACCCAGGACCGTCGGTGCGAAAGGCAGAATCGCTACCGTTGCACCAAACGGTCCTCAAAGGAAAATACATGTAATATTTTCATCTATGATAGAGTAAATAATTGATCACATATTTTTTTGATTTTCTTTTATTTACTCATAAGTTTCAAGGTGTTTATATGTATAATTTCCAAGAAATACTCATTTGATCAAAGACAAGGTTACAAGACTCATTATAAACAATTAGTATGTTTATTAGCTCAAGCTCAGGCAATCCTGTACTGTAGTATGTACCCAATGAGACTTATAATATTCTTAAACTAATACTTAATAAGTACCAAGAAACACTTCTTGGCTTTTGTGCCACTAATTGAGGACATTGCCGAGAACAAGTCAAGGTTTGATTATAGAAATATTTATAGGTATGCCTTTGGACCATAGGTGTTTTCCTGGTCGTGGCATTGTCAACCTACTCAAAAACTACAAACTTCCTTAAGCGATTCTTAACTTACAGTCTTATGCATAGATTTCCATATCAATTGATAAGTCGAAAATTTAAATATATATTTTAATCATAGAAGATTCATTAAGAATTTCTTCCCACACAAAATATCTACTATTTTCTTTTTTTTCTATCTTATACGTTTTTATGACTAGATATTTAAGTTTTCTATTTAAATTAAAAAAAAATATTTCAAGTAATTTTTAACAAATATTCTTTATTGACTAGAATTCCTATTAATAATGCAGATTAGTTAATTTTGTGAAAGGTTTAACTTCTTACATTAGAGGCGGTACTAAAAATCTTCAAAGAGAAAACATTAGATAGTGATTTCGCCTTATCTAAAAATCAAGATCAGTATCTTCATATTGGCCGTAAAATTGTTAATTAATTAACAGTTAACCAATTAGATTGTACAGTCGCAACGATAATTGAATAGAGTAATTCGATGATAAAGGATTGAAAATAATTGTAAATTTGGGAGACTTTCTTTCTGTATACACTGTTGATAAGAACACGTTTTCTGCACAAAATCTACAATCTGGAAATTACATGTTAACTTTGAGAAGACGAAACATAAGGAAACACTTAGTGTAGTGATTATTATATTATCTATTATGGATCTTAACAAGTTACGAGCCGAGCCCTGTTTGTTTGGTGGTTTACTTTTAAATCTATAATCTAAGATCACAAATTTGTTGTTTGTTTATTTATCCGCTCTTTTTCCCGCTCCTTTTCCATTGTATATGCGTTACCATCGCAACGCGTTAATAGCAAGTAGTTCGTCTACCGGACGCTAGATGGCGGTAACGGAAAATATTTAATTTAAAGAATTTTGTATGTTTTATACATATTTTAGATTTGCAAAAAAAACTTAGAATGATACAAACATTAGTTAAATTAATTTCACTGTGCACTGGTATAGCCGGCACTCGTATTAAGTACACGAAGAAACATAGTACCTATTTAGTAGTAAACTATATTTCTTACTCGATTTCAATAGCACTAAATAGGTTTGTATTAATGAAATCTCGTTGATTACCTCTAAACATATTACTAATTTACTATCAAACATTACTTGATCTAAGGTTTAAGCTTATTTTTTTATAAGATGAAACCTTACCTTACCTCATAGCAATCAGCCACGGCAGTTGACCGGCATACGACCATAATCGGACCGATTTTTTTCACAGATTTTATCGGTGATTTTGGAACAGACTCCACTCACACCTCCGATAGTCCATCTTCCTCTGTAAACTCATTACGTGCATTTCCCTCCAGAACTACCGACAAAGTTTCGGGCGTTTGCGTTAAATCGATTAGATACAAATAGGCCATGTGCGGGAATAAAAAATTAGGTGACGCAGAATTTTCATTTTCGAATTAATACAAAAGCGTTCGACTTTCAAAATTAAAAATAAGTATTTTTGTTAATAGCCATATGCTGAATTTAAATATTTAAAAGTACAGAGACTAGGATCTCGACCAGCGCATTTATGACTGCTGACATATGACACAACTTCGCAGTATGGCCGGTTCTGAAATTCGATCTAGGAATTTAAAATTTTTTAAACAATAATTGGTGATCTGAAGAAATATTAAATTAAGATCTTAATTTTCGTACTATTTGAGGTTTTTCAAGAACAATCTTTTTTTAGGTGGGTGGTACCTGCATAATACTCCTCACATCTATCCAGTATTGTATTGTACCCTGAAGTAAAATTGTAAAGCATGCCCTATAATCATCATCAATTTATCAATCCTCAAAACAATATCTTCGAAAGGGTAATAATTAAAATATGACCTAATGTCACAAGTGTAGGTATCGATATCCGCCGCATCGACTCTCTAATTTGATCATCTGAATCGTGGATTCCATGTTTCTTACTCTCATCGACCCGAACTTATTAATCCCTAGAGCACCAAAGACTAAGTAAGCTTAAAAAGGCTTATATTATTTACTAAATGTCTCTATAAATTCAATCCTCAGATAAGTACACCGTGGTTAAACATTTTTTTTTTATTTCGTATTAATATTTTCTTAATAGTTTTATTCTTACCACGAAATTATAAATCTATAAAATATATTTTTGTTCACCTCGGTAACTTAGCTGAGGCGCAAGTCTATGGAAGATTTTTTCTTAGTACTCATCATAGTTTCTTAGTAGCATCATCGGCAGATGCCTCTTGCAAAAGGATATAAAAAGACTATTTTGGTATTGTTTTTTTCTGCAGAAATACCTTAAAAAATGGTTTGCATACCCAGTTAATTTCAAAAGCTAAATATATTGCCTTGAATGTATTAGGGTCATAATCGCTCAAAGTGATCCCAGTCAAACAACTTTTGGTTAAATAAGACCGGATGGAAGCGCAGAAGGACGGCGGTACAAACGAAAATTAGAACGGTAATAAATAAATGTACATAAATATATTAATACATATATTTAAAAAAAATGTCTAGCTAGTAGTATACACTACTATACGCAGCTTGCCTAAAAACGCTTAGGCACGCCTAATAGAGGCCGGCAGGGAGATCCACAGACGGGTAGCCTCAACGGTAAAGGAAGAGACATAGAGCGTGGAACAAGTGTGCAGGAATATTAAGAGCAGGATTCTTTGATGACTTCAAGGAAAGTACGTTTGATGTATAAAGATATTCAAAACGTTCCTTAAGATAGTGAGGGGGCGAAAGATTAAACAGTATGTTGCAAAACTGAGTAAGTATTCCGGCTGTAAATGAAACTGAAATATGTAATAATATTTCCGCAGGCCAAATAGAAATCGACTTCAAAAGTTTTGTAGTCGCTAAATTCATCAAGCTATTCCTCCGTAAGATCAAGATAACAATTTTGGTAGAATAAGGTAGAATATTACGCAGCCTGGTCAGCACAGCTGTCATATTACAAAATAATTTTATCTTTAATATAACTCATAAAAATAAATTTCATAACGCTTGTCCCGGCCTAGTCAAGTCTATGGCAAAATTTTACCAATACATTGTATTAAATATTTCCTGTTCGATAAGCGCTTTACAAATATCGAAGAATTACAGTTACTGTAACAATAGACGGCGTTAACATACTAAGTATCTCAGAAGCTCAAAAAAAATATGCATAAAACTATACACAGTTTTAATAAACATCGCATCGGTAGTGGTGGCGGCCGGAGGCGAAGACAATATCGGCCCAGATTGAATTATCGATCCGATAATGGGATCGCGAGAGTAATACCCCCGTATATTGTACCAGCTACTTTAATTATCGAAGATATCCAGCTAACTTGTTTATTAAAGTGATCAGTGTTGAGCTCTAACCGGCAATCATTTTTGTAACCTACCTAATAAATAATTAATCGTAGCGTGTTGATAAAGTATATAATCAGGATCGCTCTCCGCTCTCCTAATAACTTCATTCGTGAACATTATATATATGTGTTTGTTTTTTCAACTTTTTACTGCTAGATAGTATATAGGTACGTAATTTCAACTTGTCTAATATATGTATACTTGTCATATGAACATATTTTCTAGCTCATGTTTTTATTAAAGGGAATAATGGCGGAATCATAATTCACAACAAAGATTCTATGTTATAGATATCAATTTCACAGATAACTAAGCTTAACAATATAAAGTTTCCTACAGAAAAATCAAAGCGCTCACGCTGATAACAATCAGTATGGCGCCCGAGGCGTCACCGAACGTCACAGAGTCAAACGAGCGCATTAAAACAAAACTAATGGACATAAATTAAATAGTCATCCACGTCACTCAGGACCTTTGAGAACCGCTGACGGAAGCCAGGTAGTTAAGATCCAGAACAAAAATATTAGATAACACCAGTTGAGATGTTCTACTTTATTAGTGGCTAACAAAGTGAAACTAATTTACGTCTTTTCGGTCGTTACCTTGAAATTAATCTCCGATCATGATCATGAATCATTGAGTAGCAACGCCATGAGAATGTAGAGTGGAAAAGAATTATTTTTGCCTTTTTTTTCTTAAAGTCGTATACATAATTCATTTACATACTTAGCTCGTCAAAAATAGTGATAAGCCAAGTTTTCTTCATTCATCTACATCATAACAACGCCACTATCAGTTCATAAATGTATATTTTTACTTATTTTTATGCTTAGCTAAGTTGAGTATCGCTTAATTTACTTACCTACAATCCAAACAAAGCAAAAGTAACATCTATAACTCATAATCTAAGTTCTTTTATCTTTCATAGCATTCTAGCGTGACCGCGAAACTGCACAAAGTTGACATAACAAAGAATCTTTTATTGCACTGAACGCAGTTTCTACAACGCAATCGATCCTAAATAGTCAGCCATGGCGGTCGACTCATAAGTGAGTGCGTTGCGATTCAAAACCACAGTAACGCCAAGAAGCCGCTGTCGCAAGTAAATTACCCGAGGCACTCGTAATCTACGCCACGAGGCAAAACAATAGAGCTATAAATGCGACGACATCCAACGAGACGAGAAAGCTACAACCGTATCGGTCACAAATAAATCAGATACAACCCGTAGCGTTACCACTGAAACTAGCACGACGGAAATTTAACGAAGAATGTTGCAACTCAGACTGAGTCGCAATACCATTTTCTATTCCATAAAATACAATGTGGTTCATAGAAATCTGGCGCTCGCCTGTGTGAACTTTGCACTTATCTCCCTCATCTCACTGATTTATTTTTAGAAATAGACATTATATTTAAAGGTGTATCCATATATTTCTTTTTACAATTGCAGAACACAAATATTTATTATTTCTTAAATAATTATTTATCAGAATGTGCATTTCAAAGTTCCTATTATTTCGAAGATATTTATTATTGTTACTTATAGCAAATAATTTCGTAGTCTCAGATCGGTCAAGGGAATTACTTACCTTTGAATCAAAAACCTTGTTGGGCATTTTTTACGAATTATAAACGTGAACACATCTCATTACTACTATATAAAACACTTATTTCATGTTTTATTTGATACTAAACAAAACTTTCACAGAAATAATCCACTCTCTTTCACAAAAGACAGCATAACATTTTGACAATCGTTGTCAGAAAGCCGGGCCGTTATCATCAAACTTGCTCCCAGCAGCATTGTGCAAGTGAACGACAAATGTCTACATTATGTATTGATCTGCAACCAACATCGGTTTGTCTCACGTCTGTTTCCATTTTCCGAAAGATAAGGCTTTATATTTTATTGTCCAACAATGTTACAACGACTTGCTCCCATTGGCTAATAGCACGTAGCTTTTATGTGAGTCCAACGAATTTGATACAATTATATTTCAACCTAGATTCTTCCACGATTTTTTTCGTAGGGTAATCTAGAGGTTATCGGATCAGGTGGAGTTCAACCTGTTTTATTGCAGCATTCAAATGGGGATTTAAAACAAAATACCTTACATTAGGTGAGGTCTAAACATCAAAGATATTTTTAGGCAACATGATCTGACTCATAGAAATGAATCATTGCTTACTCTGTTACCCACTGTTGTTGTATAAAGTTGTCTAAGTAAAATTACCTGAATGAAAGAACAATATAAGATCTACTACGTCCATTTGGTTTACTTACTTAGTTATGCAGCTTGACAGGAAGCTATACAAAAACTGTAATCTAATCAAACATTTTTAATACCCAATTCAAAGCTGTTGTTCTTAGTTAAAAAAGATGGTGTCCAAGATTCTATACAAATAGGTGGAAGTATAGAAGTAAAATATTCGTTTTTTATATTTTAATGCAAAAAAACGAACGAATGAATGCTTTGAATTATAAAAAAAATCCTGTATTTCAATGGGATATTTTACTCTATATGAATACTCTAATTGAAATATAAAAACCTCATTTATGTTATCTCATATAGCTCCTTAAAATGTTATATACTCTTGAATATCTGCTTATGTTTTTGCTTTAAATTTTGTTTTATAATTTTAAAACATATAAAGATCTTGCCCTGAAATTAGATCTTCATTAGTAGATTTTGATTAGTAGATTTTAATTAGTAGATTTTAATTAGTAGATTTTAATTAGTAGATTTTAATTAGTAGATTTTAATTAGTAGATTTTAATTAGTAGATTTTAATTAGTAGATTTTAATTAGTAGATTTTAATTAGTAGATTTTAATTATTTTTTTTGCATGTACGAAATATGACTAATTATTTGTATACCTACTTCCTCTCTCAGCACATTATTGTAAATAAATTTTATATTATAAAGCTGTGGTAAATGTTGCTGGTGTTGAAATAAGTTTTAGTTTCTAAGAAAATTTGTAAACAACTTTTTATTGTTGAGATAGTTTAGCCACAAAGTCGAAAAATGTTATTTTTAGTTTATAAATAGCAAAATAAAATTTTAAATTCAATTCCAAGTCTTCAGTTTTTTTAATCTGTTTTATAACACCATGCAATAGTAGCCGCCATACTGCTGTGTAAATTAAAAAGTGTCAACCGTCAACGGATTTTCGTAACCAACGTAATTTGAAATAATACCATGGTAGACGGTTTCGTAAAGGGAGACAATGAACTTACATCACAGTGATTTTCCCAAAAGTACAAACGAGTTTTTTCAGATCTTTTGTTTACACAGCGATTTGACGTCATGACCACAGAGCAGTATGGCGTCCACTGCGTCCTGCGATTTTGTCACACTACGGGGGAAATTTGCAAATGTAATGCATTTTTATGGCACTTAAGGATTAAATTTAAAAAAATCTTTGAAGTTGCATATTAGCGCCATAGAGTTTAATTGAGACACTTTTCAAAAATTGGTATAATACCTATAGTCGGAGTAACGGCAAAGTGACGTTTACAAGCATTTTATGTCTATATAGACAAGGCTTGAATTCATTTAAACTTTAACCAGACTTGCCAAAAGTAGACTTTGATTTTATTAAGGCTGGAAAGAGCCTCAGTAGATTAGCATTCAGTTCGGGGTGTCAAAAGACGCAGGTTCGAGTCTCGTTTAACTAACAATTCCACTTTACAAATAATGAACATTGATAATTAACATCAGTTTTTGAACTTTTCGAAGACTTTTCGAACTTGAGATTCAATATAATAATAATAAATCACTGAGACAAATAATCATTTTAAAATATAGCAGCATTCTAGTTTGGATTAAAGTGAATAATCGTCTGTGGTGTACTCAAATTAGAAATTTTCTACAAGACGCAAATTAAAAAAAATGGTGTCTGGGAGGAAACATTGATGCTGCGTAACAGACGCCCAAAGCTTCCATCTCGATACCATCTCATACGTGTGTCATCTTCTACGTGATCCCACTGATCTCACCATAATTAGGGCGGTTCTCATGAAACCTAGTCTCATAAAAATATCACTTAACCTCGCTGTATATTATGAAGATAGTTCCGAAAGTTTATCTTAGATATTTCGTCATTTACTTTTTTTACATATTAAGTAAAATAAAATAAATAAACCTTTAAACGTCTGTCCTCATTTATTAGAGATTTAAACAAACTGGAGAAAATTTTATAAATACATGACAATACCGTGCAAAACGATGAAGTTAAAAAAATATATATGAAGAAAACTATTACATACATCCGAACAAACCTTCATTAATGCTTTTATGTAAATGTAATACTAATACAAAATTATTATGTCAATGTCATTTTTAAATTGTAAAAATATCTACAAAAATGTTAATCAAAAAATTAAAGCGACATGACAAATCCAACTAATAATTGAAAATACAATCAATGGGAAGTCACTTGTTTGCCTGTTAAATAAAATTTGCTAACGCCCGCCATAGTCAGTAATCATGTATGTAATCATATGATTTATCAGAGTCTGAACTATTCCTTTCCGTGTAATAATTTCTTCTATTATATGGTCCTTGTCGACACCTACTTCTTCCTAGTCGCTTATGTTTCCAGGAATTATTATAAGGATGTCTTACATATTGACCATTACTGTAGTCTTCTTTTTCTTTTATAACCTCATCTCTCCAAGACTTTCCAGACTCCAGGTTTTCTCGAATCTTTTGACTTTTACTATAACTTTCAATATGGGGAGAGTCTGTAGGCTTGGACAAGTCATCACCTTCATTATCTTCAGGATCTTGAATAGGCTTGAGTTCTGTTGAGCTTCCAACATCTGGAGAAGGCGGTTTTTCCCCCATCAAATCGGCTATATAGTTATCTCTCTCAATTTTGTAACCACGAGCAATTTCAAATCCTGTAATACAAATGACGATGTGACAAGCAAATATATAATTTAAAATTATTAAGAAATTTATAGTTTTATGTGTTACTTTTGTATGACCATAAAATTATTTTGTGTGATCGGAATAAGGATGCCCTAAAAGGTGACTAATGATTGTAATGATACTGGAAGTACCTAATCTCCATACACATCCCATAGACAACAAAATGGGCAGCACTGTTTTCGAATTATGGTACTTTACTGTGACCCGCCGGCCAAACGGGGAAATTACGTTTAACCCCCTCTTTTTGGGATGTCTTCGTCCAGCTGTGAACGTCTTTCGGGTGACGAGATGCATATGACTTAATATGAATACGTTATGAATATAAACCATAAAACAATACGTTATGAATGAAAAATCTGTCTGACATTAGTTACAAAGAGTAAGGTGTTTAACCCATTTGTTTTTATCGTCACAAACATCAGTCTGTCAATGACTTACCGTCTTTCTAGCTAGCAAGTGACATGTATACCATACATCTAACAAGTTATGTGCTCATTGTCAAAATCTAGCCATACATTTTTATTTGTAAACTACAACCAATCAGATTTATTTTTCAGAATGTTATTATAACAATGGTTATTGTTACATCAGTAATAAGAGGTTACTTACTATGAACAGCATCCTTGGCGTCGAAGCCCATTCGATCGCGCATATACCGGCACACCATATAACCGGTGCGGTTCAAACCATGTGTGCAATGTACTCCAATGAGTGATTCTGTAACAATACACATATAAAGTTTAGTTTAACTATTCTTATACTACATTTAAACTAGCAGCACTATAGTCACGTCACTAATTAACTTATACTTTGTCAAATGTAGGATGATACTTTTGACAGGTGTCACTTCCTTATCGCTACGTACTAAGGTTGCGTTTGTTTCCTTATATTTGGCTTGACATTGCAATAGCAACTTTATACCCTCTATATAGGTGTCAACTGTCAAAAGTATCATCATTCATAGGCCAAAGTATAATTGTAAATTAGTGACATGTTGCACGTCGTGAAATTACAACCTATAAATTTCTAAAAAAAGTCATATACGTTTGACGTTATTTTTTATTTAAATATGACCGTTACACGCTGTAAGATGACAAAAAATTGTTCCATATCAGTGAGCATACGCGTCAATGTAGGAATTAAATAATGTTTTTAAATATTACTCAACGTTCGACAGTATTTCAAGTTATACACTCTAAAAAACAAATACATTGACGTAAGGTAGGTCGAAAAGTGAAGGTTGCTTGATGATGTGTCGCATGTACCTAGAATTTTTGTATCTTTAGAACATAATAAATATACCTACCACGGGTTTTTCTTTCTCTAAATTGATTGCATTATTACGTGATTACGTTACGACGTAATTACTCGCAAAAACGGTACGGCACGGTAAAAACGGTAGAGGCTAAGGAATTCGAGATTGGCATACCTAGAATAAGAATGAACACCAAACATTGAGTTTTTGTGTGAACAGCAGAAGTAAAGAGTAAATTGCTAATCTCCCAGCTGATCCATCTATTGCAACACGGGTCTTTCTTCTGAATGTGTATCCATCGCGCAGGCCCAGTGTGGATTGGTATGTATTAATAGTACTAAAGGGGACCAATGGCTCGATGGGTTCGATATTATATTTTTCGTTACTTCTTTGATAATCGGTCTCTGCGTAAAGTCCACCGAATATGACACTCAATTTACCTTCTATATTTATTTATAGTTTTACCATCTATAGATTAATAACTCTGTTCATTCTAAATACAATCTACAATACAGGTGTGATAAACGCTGACAAAATAAAAGGGTCAGACGTTGCGTCTTCAAAGTCGCACCGTAAACGCCAAACTTCCAGGGGTTGAATGACCCTTGGCACTTCGCACCCCTTACTTCCATGATGCGGGGGTGGCGAGCGGTGGGGCGGGAGGAAGTCGCGGACGCGGTTTGACACTTCCTCAGGAAGACCTTTGATGTGGCACAAAAGAACTCACCTACTCGTATATAGATACTTACTTATAGCTACGCCGAAGAATGTAACCATTTAGAAACAAATATATTTTTAAACCGTTTCATAACAATTTAATTAAAAGTCCCTTTTAAATCATGCTCGTGATTACTCCTCCGAATAAAAAGTGTGATCAATTTTTTAACACCAACAATCATTCATTCCACATTTTTACATTTCCGTCCCGCCATGAAAATCTCATTTAGATTAAGACAAATGCTTAAGCCGAATCTCAGTCAAGGATGAAGACACAAACAGAAAGAGAAATCCTCAATTTGAAACCCTTTGTCGCCATCACAAAAGTCGGAGATTAACATACGGAAAGCGTCGATGGGGATAAAGAAGTGCTTTGTTTGGATCAATTGAGTAGTAATAAACATGAAAAATCATTTACGCCTTTAACATTTATTAAGCACGAGACAAAAAACGAGGAAACACGAAATTGTCGATGCGAAATTCCCACGCCGGAGCCAAGAGGTAATGCATGAGGCATTACACATGCAAATTCATGCCAACTCGTCTCGGGACATACAAAAAAACATTTCCATTTACAACAATCCATCAAGAGGCTTTCGCCGGCAACTTAATTAGCGAGTGAACATGTTTTCAATTACAGAAACAAACAAAGTGCAATGATAATTGCAAGAGAACTCGCTCACAAATAATGCATGTAGACACTTAGTTTCAATGAGCCTTTTTTCTGATATGTTTATTGAAGTGTACTTAGAACTATTGCCAAATGATTTAATTTGTCTGCCGTTTGTCCTTCAGTGAAATTTTTCGGTATACAATATACTTAAATAAAAAACATTATCTATTATTTGGGATACACAAACACCTGTCTGATGTATTTATGAATGTATATCGTCGCGAGCATCCCACTGGATTTATCAATCCGAAATAACAGTGCTACTTTCTTTGTAAACCATTTTTTACTTTATTTATTTTCTTATATGTACAAAACAAACATATTTTCATTAAACCATATTGAATTTAAATATTTATCACCCAAACAAACACCTACGACGGTGAGCATTTAGCATAGAAAGGCGACATAGGTAAACATCATTCTTATACGAGCGGTGGGTAACCAGGCAAGCTTCTAAAAACAGACAAAAGGTATCAAAAGAAGGCGTGACGCAATTATAATAACGCGATGTGATGAATAACATTATTACGTAACAGAAGGTACATCCATAGAGCAATAAAGGAATTTATAGGCTATTAATAAGCAAATAAAACATATTCGTTCGTCCACGTATAAAAAGGCTGATTAGTTCCTAAAAATAACAAGTTAATACATTTTAATTAAAGTATTGTTTATTTGCCATCACTAAAAATAAATAACCATAGCAAAAATGTCTGCGAAGTATTAGTCAAAATGATATGGCCTTTCCCTTCATCTCGAGCGTTAAAATTCCACATTATTTAAAAATACACAAGTCATATGAGAAATTATAAAAAGTCACGACATTAGCATATGCAACTATTCGTTTGATCATAGTGAAAAATCATTCACTTTTCTCATTATTATCGTACAGAACAACATACATACAAAATCATGATTTTTTTTTTATTTTTGAGATTTGTCTTAAAATAAAACTATACTTCAGAAAAGAAATTAAATGCAACGATACATCTGATCTCGACAGGATCTGTGATTGTTATGAAACAAATATAGAAAAAAAATATTGGTCTGCGAGCTTGCTTACTCACTATTGTAAAAATATGTCATTGACAAATCTTTACAACAAAAAAAATATTTAAAGAGCTTTTGAAAAATTTCTTGCAAGAAGAGAAAGCTAAAGAAATTTTCAAATGTCGCCCAAAAGAATTTACTACAATTTGTTTTCCTTCCCAGACCTGGTTAACCGAATGCCGACTCTACTCCCAGCTACGCTCATTTTCTATGGCCGCTAACCGAAAATTGCATCGCATTGGTTGCACTCATACGACAATCGGTATCGAGTCGCAGATCGATAATCGACAATCGACGCATTGTAAACTAGTCGAGTCGCTATCGATACGCCGCCGCCTACACACGACCCTTATGCATGGTATAATCGGCTTAATAGGATTTTACCACACGCATTGGTGCAATGTCACAGATTCAATGCAATCGTAGAAAAAAAATCTACGACAATATGGCAAAACAGAGTTAGCAGATCCTTAACCAAAAGACTCCCGCAATTTCGAAATATGCCAATACCTGTATAAAATCCGTTTCAGAATTTATACTTATGTAAGAATAAAAATGGTACAAAATTATAACTTACCTATTATTTATTATTTAATTAATAAGGTTAAAATGTGAACAGTGAACTAAATTCCTTATATAAGGTACGATTCCCCTTATCATATAACCTCTTAGCGGAACATGTTAGTTGTATTTAAAGCAGACTACAAGGCAAATTTTTCATTAAAAAAAAACTTGCCATATAACTTAAGATCTTATAGTGTTTATATAAAAACACAATTTATAAACGTTATATAAAATGACATAACAACACATAATTTGCGTAAGTAATTTATAAATAGTGAAGTATACACTTACACTGACTAAATAAATAAATTTGTGTTGGAATGTAGCAACAAATTATTCAAAGCACTTATGATGTACTTAGTACATATTGCCACATACTTGGTAACAGGGTTGTCAAACGTGTTAATGCGATGCTCGAAAAAAATAAAGTTTAAAAGTTAAGATTATCAGAGTATAAAACAAAAAAACTGACATCAAAGCATAAATCCGAAAAGAAAAAATAAGAAAAATCATAATGTAAAACTCTTAATTCTGATACCATACCCGATTAGTATGGGAAAAATTCAATACATTACGGCACTAAAAATTCGTCGTTTTGATTTGTTTTAACGTCACTTTTATACGGACACTCCGGTTGCCAAAACAAATCCGACGATATCTTAATTGCAAAATCTATACAGCCAAAATACAAAGATACGCCAGAAAAATACATCATAAATATCCTTTTTTAGCAGTAGGATAAAACAAAATGATAATGAAATACAAGAAATATTTACATTACTTGAAGTCATTTTTTTCTAAGAAAAAAAATCATTACTTGAGTTATTAGCATTCAGATACGTAATAATCCAGGATGTCGACAATAATAATACAATAGGCTTCAAATTTTAAATGATTAAAGTAAAAATATTGTTGAAGAGACAACCCTGACCGTCAGGCGCCGCGCGTGGGCAGACCACTGATCATCAGATGACTGATTATCTTATTTGAGGATATTAATTATTACATTGTGAGTACATCTCGATCGGTATTTTTATGATTTCCGTAATAAAAAGAAAATATTACCCGCTTTCCCTTAGATACAAATCTTGTTAATTTCTTATTTTACCTTACTTTTTCTCTGCTTAATTTTTTTTTTAACTAAGCTCATATGAATAATTAACTTTCATTATCTCAGCCAATTCATAGTCAAATAGTGTTTGGCCTTAAGTGCTGTATTTAGTTTTAAACTTTATTAAATTATTATTTTTTACAACAAAAAGACTTTCATTTAAGACAGTTTTATTTTAATCATTACTAAATTTATAAATACGAAAGTGACGTTGTTTGTTTGACTTAACCAATCATCATAAAATTTTGCGTAAACTTTGTCAGTGGTAAAAAACTTTTAATCTGTAGTCTACATTAGCGCGAGCAAAACAGCGGGTAAAAGCTAATATAAAATAAATTAAAGAAAACTGTCAGAGCTCTATATTTTTTAGTTCATTGTGATTATATGTATTTTGATAATATAAAAATTAAATTTCGATGCAATAGCATAAAAAATATAACAAACAGCTTTTTTATTATTTTTTTAGGCAAATGGATTGTTAATAAAGATAAATATATGATAAATGATAAACATTAGTATAAATATAAATTGAATACTGTTTGTAAAATGTATTATTAACTTGTCATTACGTGCCATATATAGACTAGAACATCACTTTTTGTTGACAAAAGATCTTACTCAACGAATTTAAATTCAGAACATGAATTTGTTTTTACAGTACCTAGTAGTTTTAACGTAGACAATACAGCAGACTTTTAAGAGCAATAAAGTCGTATTTGACAAACTATTATGATTATCATTCGTTCAACAGCCGTGCTCTCCGCCACATCTGTCACTGTGTAATGTGCTAGCAAAAGTGCAACTTTGTTGCAATGACTGATACCTATCTCTAGATGAAAATTTCTATGGCAGACTCTCCAACTATATTCTGGAAAAGTCATTATTTTCTGACGTCAGTATGATAAGTATTGTTGATAAGCTCTATGTTTAAATGAAAATTACTGCTTCAATATTTGGTCATAACGGGTAAAGTTTTACTAAGAAATTATTAGATTTAGATAAATATGTGAAGAAAATCACTACAGGGAGGATTGAACTTAAGACTTGGGATTTTCACCATCAGACGCCGTAATAGCTAACTTTTACCTACCATGGCGACCTTTATTAACATTACCTATCAGTGTCAAACTCCAAAAAATAATCGGAGAAGGTTATCTGCGGGCATATTTTATAACCAACCCAACATAGGACTTACGAAGCCATGGTGTTAACAGCCTATTTGTTAAAGCTAATAAAAATAAAAAGTGCTTGATTTTTTATCTTAACTCCACCAACTTGTAAAGTCAATCCGAGAGTTATTACGACAAATTCCATTGACAGTCCATTCATCGTACACTTGTTTTTTCGATTTACGTATGTAATAAGTTTATGACGCAATGAATAGGACCACCTTCTATCGTACAGTAGCAAACACGGACCGCGTACGTCTCACGCATCGCGTAAATCGAGACGGGATTGCGATGCAGAGATACCGCGTGAAATATGAATATCGTTGCATTACCACCGCGTATCGAACGGTTTTATGTCATGGACATTTTTATCTGATTCTTATAGAAATTGTGATGCTTCGTTTGCTTTCGATCATAACTGTGACGCAATTTTTTACTAATTAAGTTGTTTCTAGACTAAAAGTAGTTGAAAAATTCACCTAATGACTGCGGTGGTGCAGCATGTTTCGCAAGGCCCTGTCCTATGTCCTAAATATATTACATTTTTTTATTCCTTTGACATTTTACATTCTTTGTTCCAAATTAAAATTATTCAATATAACAATGAGAAACCATAAAGGCTTATAATAAGTGTTGCGATAATTATTTAAAATATTATGTGCGTTTATGATATGTCGTAAGTTTGGAGATAGTTCGTAATGAATCTAGAAACTAGGTAAACAGCATGTTCGTTCGCTGGAGCAATTGTTTATGCGAGTCGCATTACATAAATTACAATTAAATATAATAATAATATTTCTGAATAATACAATACATATAATGGTATTATAAATACCTATATTAAATAAATATATGTATTGAGCTACTCGGTCGCATATGCCTTGGGTCATGAGAACCCACCAATGATAGCAAAGGTGGCCGTAGGCCATCGGTTGAGATTTAACCAAACAGAATCAGTTCGTTTCTGACCGATGTAGTGCAGACATGAAAGTTAGTGAAATCGTCAAAAAGCTGGTGATGATGCAAGTTGGAAGTGAACGCATTAGTCTCAACACATAGAGGCCAGACTGAGTTAACAATTAATAACTGTAAAATATATAAAGGCTACTATATAAATATAAATTTTCTAAATTTTAAAAATCTATACAGCTTCTTTTTAATTTACACAATACGTGCTTTCTAACATCACTTTGTTTAATCAGAAATAATTTTGTCTTAAGGAATACTTGCTATATATAAAAAAACTGTAAATAAAAACAAAAAATGCTTTTAAGTAGAATCATCTCTGCGTCACGTTCTATCTCCTCAACCTTACAACTGTTAAAACGTAAAATCTAATTTATTAAATTTGATTTTAATATTAGCTATTAAGTAGGTATAAGTATATTCATATTTATAATTAAACACCGTGGTCATATACATATGTATAGAGACCATGACAAGTAATAAAGTAACGTACAAAATGAATGCAATCAGCCAAGAAATAGCGTTGAAATTATGACCTATTTAAAAAAACCATGGACCATAATAAATACATCTCACACAATCTACTTAGCGACACTGATAACCGACCATTACTGACGAAAACGCCGACAGATATTAACATGCTCACAATTAATTGATACTACCCACGTAATCTAATAAAAGCTAGTTTTGACGATCAAGACAAACAAGGGCGACCATTCGTAATTAGAACTTAATGAACATTCTGAATATTGAGTTCGGCACCGTGAGAAGATGACGATAACTACGATTTGTGTCACTGTAATTAAATGTGTAGCTGCCGATTATCTCGGTCGCGATGACCAAACTTACTACTTTTGACTGCGATGAGTTATTGATCAACCAGCGTAACCTGATCTCCCTGCCGCCCTCCAGTTATAGTAATCCATGTTAATGAAGGAGCACGACGTAGGGTCATAGAGGTCTACAATTAGTGATCACACGACACATTCCTCGTTAAAATCGAAGGGGCCTTTAATTGAAATCGTATGTAGAGTCCGACATTTGTGATAAGGAGGAACTTTCTGGAAGAGTTTCCACGTGAAAATATTGCTTGTATGCTGCAAAATTTAGTTTATAACCGGCACAATTTAGTATTTAGATATATGTATGTATAAACAGATGAACTATCAGATATAATTGTATGGATGGGTATCATAAAATAAATTTTCCATTTCTTAAAGATGGCGAAGACTTGCTGATTTACCTCAGGCGGGCGTTGAACTCTCATCTCCTTGCGCCAGACTACACAACTCAGAGGGATACAAACACCATTATCTACTTTCTTTTTTAAAGACAGACTTATTTAAATTTTGTAAAGCATTTATCATTACAGATATCGTTTTTAAATACTAATTTATACCTTATATTAATAAGTAGTATTACGATCGCCATCTAGCTCGTCAGAAGAAGAATAGAAGTCTAACTTATTTCAATAAGTGTGTAATTATCATAAGAACCAATGACACCGAAGACGTCCTGATTTACAATGAAATGATTACATAATACGGCAATACAATGTTGGACATTTTATAGTCGCATTCACGATACCGGCGTGACACATTTAGCCATATATATCTGAGAGGATGTTCACAATAGAATAACGATTAGTGACTATAAAGACTCACTTCATCGAAGCTCTTTATGGTGGTCTCGTAAAGTAATACAATTAGGCAATGGGCGTGCATTAACACCTCACAGTATCTTCACCCACGCGATGCGGCTCTAAAACTTCCGACGAATCGTGAATTTAACCCACATCTACAGTACACAACACACGGGCGTACATATGAGAACTAACAACACACCCAATTTGTAGAAACTACGTGTTTATATGTATTGAGCGGTCCGCATTTTACCTGTGGTCGGCTCTCCGATGCGTTCTCTCTTTACTCGAACGGCCACTAAAGAAGAGAAAACCGCAACAGCGATGTGAGTCTGCACACAAGAGCCGTCATTAGCCACGGCCCAAAAGTAATCAAGTGTGTTAACACATTGTACAAACAAAAATTTGACTCACCGTCATTTTTTCCCAAGAACTCGTCAACGGCGTTCATAAATCTGGAAGTAAACAAAGCAAATCAATACATCTCAAATTTTTACACAAAGACGCATTCGATACCACAATAATGTAACTTAATTATAAACTTTTGTAGAATTAAAATTACTCCATTGAAACATAATAGCCCGATATCATTGCACATTTAGTTAAAATTAACAATAAAATTAGTCGAGGTGTAAGTTTACAAAATTCTATCGACCTAGAGAACGCTCACGAGAGGCATCTATAAAAACAAACACGATGTAAGCTGATAGCAATAGCTATTCCACATTAAAAAGTAAAGTTGAATTTCACAAAAATACGGAATCTACGGCGCCTGTCGTGAGCAAGATGAAATATTATCATGAATCGATCGCAGCGTGTCGCCATACTTTAATCAATTTTTTTACACCTAAAACCGCATGACCTGTGGTTTCGATGCACGTTTTGGAATAACAAGGCATTTCTGCTGATCGAGGACTGCATTTTTCTGCCAGCACGTGAAATATGTTTATTTTCTTCACAAACGATGCCTTTCGGCGGAAAGGGACTACCGAGATTCCCCGACATCGCATTATTGGGATATTTTTTAAAATAACTCGCTAGGGTGGTCTAATGAGTCAAATTGCTTATTGGCACTTTAAAACAAACTTTACCTAATAGGAATTAATTTAAATATTCAGCGTCGAATGTACGGCTAATTAATTATTAATATTTTCTAATGCAAAGTTCTTGTTTTTATTTATGAACAGTACTCCCTTGCAATCTCAAAGTGAATGTCACGAAATCAAAAGTTAGTCTAAAGATATCAAGAGCCATTCAATCACAGTCATTGTTATTAATAAGAAAGGTACTAATTAGACTTGCAAATTCAATACTAACTCGGTTTTTTTTTATATATTTCATGTGAAACGGCAGATTGCTATCATCAAAACCAACCAAATATGATTTCAGAAGAGGTTTCATAGAATTGGAAAACATTTTTTTTTTGATGTTCCGTAAAATAATTCTGCTGCTATTAATGATCACAGTGCTATGTTAACAAGGTATTTCACGGAATTTCGACGCTTGGTCCAATAACGTTTGCTGTACTTAACAACCAGTGATGTGTGGCGCCAACGAACAAACAGTTTAATTAGTCATAAAGTCACGATTCCACTAAAACTCATGAAGGTTCTTTCCTGACATAAATGATGATTTAAAGTTTCAATTAATCTATTTTTGCTAAAATAATTGGTTGCTCGGAAAAAGACGACAAAAAAAGTTAATAATTTTAGGATTTCTATGGCATTTATACTGTTTTTGCTTATGTTTTGAGATTGGTGAACTATAACAACGCAGATTTTATATTTTTATTTATTTCAAATTACGTAAATTGTCGAATTTATCATATGCAGACAGTCTAATTTGTTAAGATTTGTGGTCGACGCAAGGACATCGAATCAACTTAACTTTCCCCATTAAATTGGTTTTACAAGGAATTACATGTTGTCACGAAAGCTTTTAAAATGTAATAATACCGCACGGTAATATTACAAACCAGTATAGGAATGAATAACAGCATGATGCAGTATTCAAATAGTAATACTTTCACAGTGTAACACGTGTATCAGCAATTAAATTAGTTGTGAAACGTAAACTGCTCTCAATATATCATTGGCGAGGCCAGTGTGAACATTGAACGATTTTAAAGCAGCAATCGGGTGAAACTTTTTAAGTATTTCCTGCTCTACACGGACGTCATTATTTAAAATCTGTCAAAACCGTATACTTTATTGCCCGAGCAGCAGATCCGTGTACCGTGAATTACATGCTTTCTTATTTAATATTAGTAGCGTCTTGCGTTTGTGTGATAATTTATATCTAGCTGCGTTATCGGTCCCTCGAATCGGGTACCGGGTATAATCCGGGCATTTTTCATAAGGCACAAACCGCGGTGCCTCTGTGTGGCACCCTTGAAAATTTATACCACTGGTTGTAGTAATCACTGAACTTTACCGAATCAATTTAATGTTACACAAACAATAAAACGTTCACGTACCTGCATACAATACGTAATTCTTTACCGTAACATTTTTTTTAATATTTTACAAGTTTTTTTTATTCGGCCAATGTTAATTTTATAAGAAATATTATAACTCCATATATGATAATATCTAAAACATATTAAATTCATCGAAGAAGATAATGAGTAAACTGTTTATTATAAGTAAATATGGTAGGCTTCTTAATTGTGTGGTCCATAAACGTCGAATTTGTATAGCTGTTACAAAGATTTTCATCAAGTGAAAAGAAAGATCAATCCAGAAATCGTCTAGTAAAATATTTAGTAATTATATCTAGAGATAAATAATAAATAAGTAGATTATCTTTTAACACAACTTGGGAGATGAATAAAAAATATTACTTTAAAACTTCTTCACTTCACGGCAATTTCATTTTTAAATGCGTTAGACGTGTTTCTAAGTAATCGATAACAAGTTCGAGACCAATAATAGGGATTGTGACCAACTATTTTTTCTTTATTCATTGACATGCTGAGGGTGAAATTGAGACATGCTTTCACAACATCGCGGCGGACCTCACATACTCGGCGCCTGCGCATCCATCATGGTACGACCGTACATGTCAACACGTTGGTACCGAAAGCCGGACCCCAAAACAGAGATAATGGCCGACATTTCGATACAACGCGAGATAAGGAAGCAGGAGGTTCCCATGGCGATCCAGGGCGTCCTTCCCTCTTGGGAACAACAGGACAAAGGTCAAACGTGTACTATATACAAAAGAGAATCATAATACATCCGGTGAAAGAGGGTTGAAGCGGATACTTTGAATTTTATCTTTCCCGATAATTGCTAAGAAATTTAAGATCGTTTTAGATGTATTAATACATCGGTGGAAATATTTATAGTTCATGAAGTGATGGCGTAGAAATCGTCTGGGGGCTCTCCATTACGTTATTATGAAGTTTACAGCGTGCGAATAGCTGGGAGGCTAGTGGCCAACTGACACGTGATATACAAATATATATTAACTCTGCAAAATTTTGGACTTAGGTAAACCAATATCCAGGTATACCAACTAAATATCGTAACCAGTGTTCGTGGTCACACTGAGTCTCATAAAAATACTCATCACTTTGAACGCAACCTAGATGCAACTGAGGTTTAAAGAGAGAATAAGTAAATAAATGAAATTATGCTGATAGATCCTAATTATTTAATATTTTAACGAAATCGATGACAGCCCACCAGTATCTGCCTGTTTTCGTTCGATATTTAACAACCCTATGTTAAACACTAGAAAATTAATGCTTCATTGAAAACTCAGGAGTCCTAATATCAATATCACGCGTGGTCGACTGAATAAGTATAAACTCAAGTGCTTACGTAACAATTTTAGGCAAATATTATTTAAATAATAAGCAATAATATCAGAAGTCTTACAATAATATCCGTATAATATAAGTTTTAATAATAACTTGTATTTACCAGTCGCATTGTGACTGGTAAATACAAGTTAAGAATTAGATAACAAGTGCTCCACGTAATTTTGGAGCCTTGTGAAAGAGTGTCGGCAAGATTTTTTGACGTGATAACGTCTTATAAATGTATGAACGCCGGCTGCACGCACGAAAAAGTGTAACGTTCCGCCTGAGGCGAGCGTGCAAGCGAGAGCGCGGAACAAGCGATATACAGGCACGATCGGCCTAAGCGTTCGGCTTGTGATGCATCTATCTCTCTTCCACTTCATGAAGTGAAAAGTTAATGTGGTTTCCATTGTTTATTACAACAACTAAATATTAATTTATCGCAAAAAATATTTTCAATTGAATCCTTCTTTGTATTATACAAAATTATGATAATTCAGTGACGATAGTTCAGTTCAATTCATAAAAGTATGCGATTTTTTTCATCGATGTTTTCTTATGACGGTATCACGTAAAATCCGTAATTCCAATTACGATTCAAGTAGTTTCGTTTGGGGTGGAATCGATTTGTTTGTCCATATAGTAGATAATTTTTTTTTTTAATTTTTAGGTCATAAAAGAAAGGGGCCGAAAACCCGCCTTATTGACCCTCCTCCTTTGTAGGCACTGTCTGTACATTTTTGTTTGACAATTTTTTTGATAAATATAATTTTATTAAGCACTAATACCAAATTGTGAATAAAATATATAAATGTTTAAATTTTTGTCTGTCTGTCTGTCTATCTGTAGGTCCTTCTATAAGTCAGGAATGGGTTACCGAAATTGGTATATGGTAAGAACAAGTGATTGCGCAAAATTATAGGCTATATATCATATCGGTAAAAACCTTATAGTCCTAACTAATATTATACATACAAAAGTGAGAGTGATTGTTACACTCTTACGCCTTAACTACTAAATCGATGATCATGAAATTTTGCAAACACTTTGCTAGGGGTACAGTACATAGGATACGATTTTCCCAGAAATAAAGTACTTACTGTTCTAGAGGGATAGAAATATACCTTTAAATCGATTATCTACATTAAAGCGAGCGATTCCGATTCCTATAATGCGTATCTGAACATATCCACGGATAAAATGTTTACATTTAAACTGTTACTGTACTGAACAATTACACAAGAGCGCTCTCAATATCTACCCTCATGTAGGCTTTTACAATTTTTATTAAGAAGTTTGTTTACATTACTTACATCTCAGCTTATCGTTAAAAACACTATACCAGTAGCGGAACTACTTGGTGAAATATAGGATAATTATGGAAGCTGAGCCATGATATCCGTACAGCAGATAATCGTTAATATGATAAGGGTATTTTTCTGTCCTTGTCAGAAATCAGCAAAATTACGCAAAATCAACAAAATAACGAATAAATAAAATTTGTCAGGCTATAGAATAAGAATCCTAAAGGCCCCAAAATAAGAAAACTGAACTGAACTAAATAATCCTATTGCGAAACACAGCTCATATATCTTTCTCCCGCCAGGAACTAGTGACAGTAATGACACAGCGAATGAAACATTGGAAATGTTGCCTTTGACTGGTAGCTATTAGCCAAGGGCGATCCTTGTCATCACAACTGGAGTTATAAGATTGCGGGTTAGAAGATCTTACTGTTTATGGCGCATACAATGTTGCTTTACTATACATTTCTCTCTATAAAATAATGATACGAAGATGTGAAAATGAGATTCATTTGAAGCTTTTCTATCTCTGAAATTGATAGAAGTAAGACGTATTTCTTAATGAAGTTAACCTATAAAAGTCTAGGTACTCTATTCTGGAACAGCCACCTCGAATTCATCTCAAAATCTACTTATAAGTTCAACTTTGTTAATAGTATCACTAAGAAAGTTTATCAAAACCCTAATCATCATTCTGCACATTTTCTTCAGTTACATATATATAGTGTAAAGTAATGTTAATTTCTTAGATTAAGTGAAAAGTTCTGGTATTATATCATTTGTGACCAATTTTGGGACATTTGACGATCGTTTGGTGCTACGGAAGCGGTCCTGCATTACGCAACGAAGGTCCTGAGTTTCAAGTCCCGGAATGGGCAGATGTCTGTGTGATGAATACGAGCATTTGTACTTGACTCATGGGTGCTTATTTATATTTTTATAAATTTTAAGTAGCTAAGTATCGTATATGTATGTTAGTGCTTACATTGGACTAGGCTAATTGTTGTGAATGTAATAAATATTATTATTATTTGTGAATTTCGTTTTTCATAAAGGTTGACTAGCAGAGAACATGTTATATAGTATACAACAGGGTTTTAATAGATAAAATATGTTATTATAAAAAAATGTTTGTAAAAATTAAATACCCTGGAATGAGGTGCCTATTTTTAGTGCCTCTATATAAGGGATAGCGGTAATCCCTTAAAAATAATAATAATACACGATTCAATCAGTATAAAAGTTATGAAAACGATTAACCGTAAAATCCCGGTTGCCTTCGTGGTAGCCTTCAAGCCCACCGAACTGTCTGCGAGCTTTTGTAAAGTGCACATTATAAATATATTTATATTGAACAAAGTAAATTACATCAGCAGATCCTAAATCAGTCTATATAAAAAACTTTGTCATGAGTGAGTGACTGACTAGCTGTTGGCGCTGTAACATATTAACTACTTTACCGTTCAATCGAAAATGTCATGACAATTAATATCGAAGGTATTGGAGAATAGAACAATCAACTTTGATGCATCCCGCTACCAGATGTCGTCAAGTTATACCATTCATTAAATAAATCACCATGAAAATCGGTGTAAGTTATAGGTATTTAAGCATAGAGAATATTTTAAAGTTATTTAGTTATCGTTGTAACTTGCCACAAAACATAGATCTGCCGGGTTCCTAAAGTTTTAAATATAAAGCACTCGTGTTTTCAAATCCTGAAACAACAAAGTTGGCATAACCACACTAACCAAAGGCGATATAGAATAAAATGCCGGCCAAGGTTTGGGTAAAAGACCTAAACCTTAGCCGGCGACACCAAACTCAGTAATCTAGTCATGACAAACAATTAAGAAAATAAATTATTTATGATAAAATAAGTCATATTAAGAGAAAATCTATGTGACAAACGAGTAAGGGAAACAAACTCTTTTTTATATGATTATATATTTTAATTTTTTTTTTCTTTTAATACAACAAGCCTTACAATAGCCTATACTGCGAATAAAAGAAATCCCTCATAATGTTTCCATAATACGTACAGATGAAAGTTACGTCTTTAGAGGGACTATCAAGATACCAAGTCATGTCTGAAAAGTTTCAACCGTATAAAACTGATTTGAGAATTGTTGTGTCAAAACTAATTCCACTAAATAAATCTCGCACACACAAGATTTATTAACTGTAAAACTTTCCAAGTTAACGTTCTTTTGATAGAGTTATATCTTATTACAATGGGAGCTTTTCTTTATTACTAAAGCAAAACAAAAATAATGTTATCTGAATAGAGTTTATCATACAAGTTCACTTTAAAAATACATAGGTACTATCAAAATTATCCTAGAAAATGAGACTGAGCTTGTTAGATTCTTGGCCACTGTTATTCCATATGCGTCATTTCACTCGTCCTTTCATACATAACAATCTTGAACCTGACTACAAACTAAAACAAATAACGAACTAGAAATATAAAATTATACGACTAAACTTGTGGAAAGTTTGCAATATTCCTAAGATTTACTCACTATATGTCGCCATAAACAGTGGAAAAATTCCATCGTTAACAGTTTAATAACGAACTAGTTTTAATAAATAATGTAATATATAGAAAGCCTACCAACCTCACAACAAATGACTTACATTTATACGGAAACATTAGTGTGCAATAAAATATTATTTAAATTAAAATACACACAATATCATCGTCCCCTAACCACATCGAGATTAGAACTAAATTACAAAACCGCATACTCCGCCGATATCTCACAGCACGTCACATTGGTTTTGTCAATCCTAAGAGTACGTCCACATTGGTTTTGTCACTCCTAAGAGTACACCAAGAGAACGTTCAGAGATATTTTAGTTTTCAAACAAAACGACGATGCGCTTAACAGTTAATCTTCATCGGTTTTTCAACAAAAATAACGCAATAAAATAAAAGCTTTATATTTTTAAGGAAACTATTGTGTGATCTAAAGATCTTGCGTCTGTCACACTTGCGTCTGTTAGACATACTAAACCTGCCCGCGGTTTCACCCGTGTTATGTTCGGTTTATCTCAGAAAACCTTAGCAAGTTTAAACTACCTTTATCAATTGGAGGTATACCCAATATATGTCAATAATATACAGGAGGGTGTGATCGAGATAAAGGTAAACTTTGCCCGCAAAGACTATTTTAAATAATCTCATTATATAAAAGTTAGTACCTCGCGTTGATCAAACTCTATCTTTGACCCACCCGAATTAAATGAAATATGATTTCCATTAAGATGAACCCCAAGCTACTAAACTTTGAAAACCATATCAGAATCTGTTCAATAGTGTTTTTTTTTTGCGCGCTCAGACAGACGACAGACAAAGAGACATAAAAATTGCATCCCGATACCTTATGCCAGGTTTTTTAGAATATCTTGGATGGACACGACTTTTTACAGTTTTATAACAGTATAAACAAGTGGTAAACAATGAAAACTTATAATAATACCTTAATTCAAAGGAGCATACGTCCCATATTCCCATAACATGACGGATAGTATACACGGACAATTACGTGTCCTCATCTAATTGTAAGTCGTAAAAACTATTACAATTATGTATAGTGAATCAGTTTGTAATGCGTCTAATATATCGCTGATATTGTTCCGGGAAAACAGCCTCCATTGTGGTTTGTAACTGCGGCGCATAAAAGGATAGTTAGAGTGGAATAAACAGTATAATTAAATAACTAAAACCCACAAAGCAATATAATAGCGCGGTTTATGCGGGGTTCTGTAGTTGAAATTAATGTTTTATCGGTATGGAATAAAGGAAAGTTACGAGAGAAAATCTGTTACGTTCCTATCAAATTGTTGAAGTTTTTAACGCATGGCAACTAAACCGTGTTCACATTTTAACTACCTCTGTCTGTACTCCTGTAGTTGAAAATTACAGAAGACAAAACTGATGTGAACGAAATACAAATTCTCAGCTATTTTGTAAGGACGCGGCTGCCTTTTTAGGGTTCCGTTCCTCGAAAGGAAAAAACGGAACCCTTATTCCTATAAGGGAACACTTTGTTGTCCGTCCGTCCGTCTGTCAAGACCCTTTTTCTCAGGAACACGTCGACGTATCAAGCTGAAATTTATATCAAATACTCAGGTCTACTGTCCCCTGGAACTGTGAAAAACTCAAACTTCTAAGCCAACGCAATCAAAAGATACAGCCGTTTATGCCGCAAAATTCCGCAAAATTTCGACACTCGCAAGGGAATCAAAACCTACACGGTACTTCCCGTGAACTCAGAATCTTGAAATTTTGTACGAAGCAACGTCTTTATAGCACCGATAAAGGAAAAATTGCGAAAACCGTAAATTTTTTGTTACATCATATAATAAAAATATTTTACGGAACCCTCGGTGCGCGATTCCGACTCGCACTTGGCCGGTTTTTTATAGTTAATTGACTTATTTCAGGAATACAGACATAGATGGAAATTTCCACTCCTTGGTTACAAACCTTATGATGAGAAGCTCTTCGTAAGCATAGATCTTATATCAAGAAGGAAAGGATGCAAACCCGCCATTCGCCCAGACGACCTAGTCGGAACTGACTAGGGACCTCTAGAGGTGTTTCCCTTGCCCCACAGAATGGAGTTCTTTAAACTGGTTCCTTAAAGACGGGCTAACAATATGATGCACTCTGAACGCTGCAAATATTTATAGGTAGCGATAAACACTTCTCATCATGTAGGTCATTGGCTTGGTAAATTTGTCCTTAAATATAAAAAACGGCACTGGGCTCGCATGGTAAATAAGAGCCCATTCCCCATGTTGCTTTCATCCATAGGATAGCCTTAAGCAAAAATAGGTTGATGATGTTGAAGATATTATTAATTAAGTATTTCGTCAATTGTGGAACCCTAAAAACATTGAAGATAACAACAATTTACATACAAATTAAACCCATTCCCTTATTTATTACTTATAGAGATATAAACAGAAGTCATAAAATAGATCACAAAAATGACGACTTATAGTACTATACCGACTCGTAAAAACAATAATAGTAGAAACAATGGCAAACAAACACTGTTTACTCATAGGAAATTGAAATAATATGTAGAGCATGGTCATTTTTAGTCTTATTATATAATAACATAATGATAATAGTATTATTTGCGAACATTGTTCAGAATGAACATTCAAATCTAACTCGGTATACGTACTGTGGCTAAAATCTTTTTCCCATAATGATCAAGCGGTTAGTAAATTCACAACCACTAAAAAAGGTTTAGTATATCTCTTACTGCGCTCCTATCTAAACTCAAAATCTGCGAGTCGTACTCGCCACAAATTATCTAAAACTACGTCACATCAAAACAAAAAAAAATATCTAATAGGTACTCCAAATTGACGGTTAACCGTAAGTCCTTGAAAGCCTTAAAGTGAAGTTACGG
Organism: Calamotropha paludella; assembly: GCA_927399485.1. NCBI lineage: Eukaryota > Metazoa > Arthropoda > Insecta > Lepidoptera > Crambidae > Calamotropha > Calamotropha paludella. Next base: position 8,708,772 of record OV656814.1, on the reverse strand, counting down.
AAAATGTATTTTACATACATTTGAGGAATCTGGCGAGACGTTTCTCTTAGAAACTTTTCCGTCGCCGCCAGCGAAATGTGAAAGAGTAAGTTATGAGTAAAAATCACAGGCAAGATTTCCAGGATTCCTTAAAACGACTTTTATCTAAGTTTCGTTAGAACAAGAATGTTGAATTTCTCTTGATGTTTACCTGCAGTATAAAGTAATGAATTTCGTTTTTATTTTTATTTATTCAAGTGAACATATGTGTTTTAGACAAACTCGCCATCTTTCAGACATGTGTTTCGTTAAGGAAATGTTAATGCTATTTTATTCCATTTGTACTTATGTGATCATATTATAAACAGAAAGAAAGAGCAGGCTTTGTTAGTTCCTTTATATGTAGAGGGTAAACTTCAAAACAATTGATTGAACGGTTACTTATTGAAACAGTAGTGACACTCATATATTTATAATAATAATAATAAATTAATATAATAATTCCCACAATCACACCAATTTACCTAGCCTAAAGTAAGCACTGTAAATTCAAATATTTTTTCGTGTTCATTATCAAATTACAACATGGAATGGAGTGTCAAAGAAAATAAGATTGCAGTGATCGCCTTGCACAAAGGGGGTGTGGAGCGGTCGGGACAGTCTTCGATCGTGTTGTAAAACCTCTCAGCAATACACCTTTTGAAAATGCACCGTGGACTTTCCAACAGGACTCTGCCTCTGGTCACAAGGCATGAACTACCCAAGCCTGGCTTGAAACCAACGCTCCGGACTTTATAAGAGCTGAAGACTGGCCCTCATCTAGCCCAAACCTCAACCCTTTAGACTACAAATTATGGTCACTGTTAGAGGACATGGCCTGCTCTAAAAGACAAGGCGACTGCGAGTCTCTTAAAAAATCTCTGGAGCAAGCCGTGGCGAAAGGTTCTGTCCGGAAAGGGGTCAAAGCGCGCCCCCCCCCTTCGATTTTCAATTCGGGTACCTCATTTTGTTCCCCTCCTCGAGAGGTGACTCGAGTGCTATTTTGAGCCCCCTACCCCTACACAGTGAGGAGAAAACCGCCCCAGACTGCAAAACTAGAAATGCGGATAACTCGAGAACCATTTGAGCTACAGAGTCGATAGACCCGGTTTTGGAAAGCTCTCGGCGAGCACTACCCGAGAAAAATATCAGATCTGACGATTTACGAAATTCGACCCAAAAAAATGGAAAAGTAGTTTTTGGCGATTTTTTTCCCCTTGATGCAGTTGAGACTCAATCACCACAAACCACTCAGAATGTAGTCCCAACACCCCACTATGCACTCAAGAAGTTTCATCAAAATAGGTGCATGGCCCGATAGATTAATAATTTTTTTTCTGGAGCGGGCCAGGGTTTTTCCATCCAATGAGGCGTACTGAAAATGCTCATAACTCAGAATCGCTCTGAGTTACCGGGTCGAACGACATCTCATGCTGGCCTGATCAATGACTTTGATTTGGCGTTTCTGGAAAATCAGATTTCGTCATTCCCCATCAGAAGATCGGTTCGAATTGAGAATGAATGAAAACACGAGGTTTCGCAAGCTGCGAAATCACCGAAAAGCTTTATTAATATGGATTTTCTGCAGAATTTGTCGCGAACTCCGTCGACTGTTCCGCGAAGTGATTCTTGGATGATTCTACTCACTCGGCTAGTTATCCTCCTACTCGTCAGCTTCTGAGTCACTATGTGTAGGCACGAAAAGGTCCGTGAGCTCTGATGCGGGACGAGGTATACTAGGCAAATGCCTGGCATAGGCCAGGTAGAAGATGGCAGTAGCTACGTGGGAGCGATCCGATCGTTCTCATCCCGCTCGGGCATTCGCAGTAGTATCGGCGTATACCGTCGACGGTGTTGTTCAACGGGTCGTAGTCGATGTACAACCTGTACTTCTTAGAATTCCTATGGCGCACGCCGAGGCATTACGTGATACGTGAATGACTCCGATAATGAGTAACTTTGAGCAGCTACACCAGCTTGTAAGGATCGCGAGAAAGCCGATCTGATGACGCGACTTCTAGAAACAAACACTGAGACGCTCTCTAGAAGCGAACACACATCGTACTTGCAAGAGAATAGAATGAGCAATAGAATATCCGGAGACAAAGAGCCATGTCTTCATCGTCACGTCGCACAGGGGTCGTAGTTAAGCTTGTCCAGAGTATGAGGAAAAATGACGAACTCTGATTTTCCAGGAACGCCAAATCAAAGTCATTGATCAGGCCGGCCTGAGAGGTTTTTGATAAGATGTCGTTCGACCCGGTAACTCAAAGCGTTTCTGAGTTATGGGCATTTTCAGTACGCCTCATTGGATGGAAAAACCCTGGCCCGCTCTAGAAAAAAAAAATTAAACTATCGGGCCATGCACCGATTTTGATGAAACTTTTTGAGTGCATAGTGGGGTGTTGGGACTACATTCTGAGTGGTTTGTGGTGATTGAGTCTCAACTGCATCAAGGGGAAAAAAATCGCCAAAAACTACTTTTCCATTTTTTTTGGGTCGAATTTTCGTAAATCGTCCGATCTGATATTTTTCTCGGGTAGTGCTCGCCGAGAGATTTCCAAAACCGGGTCTATCGACTCTGTAGCTCAAATGGTTCTCGAGTTATCCGCATTTCTAGTTTTGCGGTCTGGGGCGGATATCTCCTCACAGTGTAAGGGTAGGGGTCTCAAAATTGCACTCGAGTCACCTCTCGAAGAGAGGAACAAAATGAGGTACCCGAATCGAAAATCGAAGGGGGGCGCGATTCCGGACAGACCCTTTCTCATGGAATCAGTGTGTAAATACATAGATTCGTGGCCAGACAAATTAAAAGCCTGTATAAAAGCCAAACCAAAAGAAGCGAACCAAACTAAGCACATCGTGCTTAGGAATTTATAATTTATGGTATAACGATAGGTTTCATATTCTAAACGCAATAAGCTACCTTATATGATGGGTAGATGTGTAAATTAATTAATAGCGCCAGTGATGTCTAATGGGAATATACAAAATACTAACAGGGAATTTGTTAAAACTTAAAAGGGAACATCAACCTAGTTTCTTTTATTTAATATGTGAAATGATATACAGAAATGTATTATCATTATTATGACCATGGTCGCTGACTACTGCAAACACGGAGCATTGCAGGAATGAAAGTTCCAAGAAAGAAATCATTTGCTCGAGGGTGCTTCTTTTACCTATCTACATATATAAGGAACTTCATATTATTGTTTCACTCCAGGTACCGTCAAAACCCATGACATAAAAACAGTTTCCATACAACAATATAAAACTCCTTTTTAGACTGCGCTTCACATACCTGCTGCCTACTGCTATTTCCACCTTATAAAAAAGAATTGAATTAAAGGATTATTTTAAAATAATATCACTTAATCATTGTATATTGGTATACAGAATTGTTATACTTCCGTGCACGTCAAGGATACGTTAAGTAATTGGTACCTGCTGTATCCGCCGGCACTAGCACCCACCCATTCTCAATGAGCCCGCAGTGGTGAGTTAGTCCCGTGTTGAGGATTGGGGGCAATCAACATCAGAAAAACGAGTCATACTCTAACTTACCAAATGGCTCTATGCATATTAGTTGGTGTTAACTATTGCAGTTACGCACCTCGAAGGCATAGAAGCATATTTATCACAAGGGCCATCCAGGAAGGTAATGCTAGTTTTCGGCCGCTGTGTGGAGCGCTAGCGAAGAGTAGCCGCCGGACAACTTCTTATATTTACAATTGTATATTAGGTGGGGTGACTATGTTGAGAAGTTGTTTATGACATGTTCTTTACAAATCAAACGTTAATATTTCCAATATAAACTAGTTTTATTTATAGTAATTATAATTAGTTAATAAATTATAATTAGAAATTAAACTAAACTAGTTTAATTTCCCCAACGGGTACTACTTTCCGGATGGTCCTCGTATTTTACATTAATTAGCGTCTCTGAATCATACTAATTAGCCTCGTAACAGTCATAGACAGCATCATGAGCACTCTGTCTGCAATATGTTTCTGCGAAATTAAACTATTATTCATAATTCTAAATTAAAAGTGTCTATATTTTACTAATTTGGCGTCGCATCAAAATGTGTCATTGTTTTCTGTGAATGCTCACCATTTATGGTTAATTCTGTGTGGACTAGATTCCTACAGAATTGACCTAATTATTCAGATCGTCATTACAGGAATTTAAGTAGAAAGTTTCATAAAAACACAATAATAAACATAAAAAATATGAAAACGCAATGAAAAACTAAAGGCATGGAAAAACGCTTTTTACTCATATGTTGGTGAAACAACAAATACACAAGTCAACATGTAAGAGCATATTTTGTCCTCATATCATATTTTTCTTTCCTTATGCATCACATTCATTTTTTATGTATACTACTTTGGTCTTATTTTATAATATGTTCGTATCATCCTTTTGCCTTAATTTTTCCTTTCGAATGGAATGTGTAGGTAGTTATAATATATATTTACTGTTTTATTAATCTTTACATTGAATAAGTGGAACAAGATTGTTCATTTGATATGCTCTGTCTTTCAAATTATAAAGAATGTATTATTATATTATTAAAGTGCAAACCCTGAAGACATATTTGTCGTTACCTAATTGATTTAAGTAATGTCTGATCGTTGAGATCTCTTAAATCTAAAGTAGAAATAAGGTTAACAGTCTACTGCTTAAGTTAATAAGGTATTAAAAGTGATAATTATAGGTTTATTTTTATTATATTTTAACTCACAGGTTGTTTTGCAAAAATGTTGTACAACATAAGCAGAAGGCAGCCATTTATAGTTTGCTGAACATTTCTTTTAAGTCTGTTGTGTCGTTCTATGTGGAGATTTATATTTTATTCAAAACCAAGCCAGCACAAAATGAAACGTGTCTTCCCGTAAAAAGAGAAGCAGCCACAGTATACAAGCTATTTCACCGCGATCTTCACTGAAATGGAAAACGTACCTTAGAAACGAAACGTAATATTATGTAGATACTTCATTCAATGTCTCAATTATATAAATCTGTGTGGTCCAAATGATTATGTTATACCATTTAGGTAACGAAAATATAACATTGTCGACATTAAGAAAATTAATAATAACAGAACGCTGTAACTGGCAATAATAGTGTGTTATTAGGGGTATTATTGAATACCTTCAATTTATTTCCTTATACTTGAGAGTTAATGTCTATGTTGATCACAACTGAACGTTTCATCATCGAAATCGAGTTACTCTTAAACTACTAACTATCATGGCAGTCGTTACAAAAAAATTTAAGTCGTTAAAATGATGCCCATTACATTTATTATGCTATTATAGTACTTATTTATAATAAACTGAATAAATTGTACCAGCTTTTAGTGAATAAAAACATACTAGCAACCGATACTTAGTTTTCTTTTTTAACCGACTTCAAAAAAGGCGGAATTTCTCAATGCGACTGTATTTTTTTATAAGTGTGACCTTATTACTTTTTTACTGAGTGTACCGATTTTGATGATTCTTATTATATGCGAAAGCTAGTGCTTGCAAATAATTATCAAATAATTTATTTAGAGTTCGCCTAAGCAAAAATTGAAAAAATATATGTGCGGACTGTTTAGAAGGAGAGATAAAAAATAATAACGATAATATAATGTACAGTTATTGAATATTTGGAGTTGGTGTCAGCCAAGAAGTTACGACAATGTACCTTGCAATAATAATACTATAATAGCTATTATACAACAAAATACCAACTGTGACAACATCTTGTGACCTTGATACGACAAAATACCAACGTTGGCTGACACTGACTCAAAAATAATAATAATTGTACATTATATTATCGTAATAATTTGATTATGTTTTGTTTTAAGCAGTCAGGCAGCAGTCAGAGGTAAACTCTCAATAAATATTTTGATAATTCTTTGTTAGTCATTGGTATAAGTTAGATGAGAAGATTAAATGGGTACCTATCTTCTTGCCTGGTAAGCGCATAGGCCGTACGTTGAGTAGAAAAAAATAAGTTAGTTTTACTACTTGTTACTTCTAAGTGCATTTTTTGTTTTAGAATATTTTTTAGGTCGGTTTTTTGGTTAAGGGTTGTTTTTTTTTCTTTACATAGTAAAGAAATAAAGTATTACGTACTTCGGTAGGTACTTATAAAATAATTACTATATAATTCCAAATTCTTTGTATATATACTAATAAGCTTTATATCCTCTCTCAGAAAATATATTATCCTTTGTTTCTAAGTTTCGTGAGTTTAATTTGTTGTCTGGTTATCTGGGCACGTGTATCAAATGGAAATTAAAAGAATAACTTTCTACCTATTTAGAAATGAAACACTATTAAAGCATCAATTCTTTGAAATCGAAAAGAAGATATTTATTTTTTTCTTTTTATTACCTGGATAACACCTGATTAATAATATCTGGATTATTGTTTGTAAAAGTTACTATTCCTTTAAATAAGTTACTCGCACAATAGTGTGTAGGAAAATATAACTACTTTCATAGGTGAGGCCATATTAATACACCAAGTTTTCAAAATTCTCAGCAATTGAATTATTAAATGCTATTAAACTTATAATGAAACACCATTACTTAGTTATCGACATAAAATGCAAATAATGATTTGGTTTTATATAGCATATATTATGAAGACGAGTAAACAAATTGCATTAAAAAGAAAAGCGCTGTATCTAGTTCATGTGTTTGCACAAGTTTAAATCAACATACAAACAAACAAAATCGTAATTTTCCAACAAAAAGACATTTAACTTCGTGAGCAAAAGTATTCTCTAGACGTTAACATCAAAACATTATATCACTCGTTGAAAGTCGGTGAAAAATAACCGCTCCGTAGGTAAGTCGGCTGAGTTACACTAAATTCAGACAATAGCCGGCGGTCGCCATATTTATGTGTTTGTTATCACGCCACAATGTCTCCTATCTTACTCTGATTTAGCCCCTCTGTTGAACAAACAATCAACAACGTAAGAGTTTTAACACCTCAGCCAGATAATAGGGGCCATAACCATCCCGTACGCAAGACACATTACGAGACATTCGATACGGTTCGGTAGGATTGAGGAAATCATTTAGTGAACGCACCCTATCGGATCACTTCTTGTTTACTGAATATCACGGAATGGTGTTCGACTGAATACGGTTAACAATAAACTATTCTAAAAATAAAGCGACAAGGATGCTCAGCCCGTTTACCCGTTTCACATGAGGTAAAATCACAGTAAATACAGAACAGTAGGTTATCTAAGGCCGCCCGCCGAGTTATTAGCCTACTCTTGCGTTGATCCCCAGGGTTGTCACTTTTACTTTTAGTTAATATTTTCGAACAAGCAGCACTTGATCTAAAGGAGCCTTTCTTTCTTCCATATAAGTTAGCCTAAATATGTACCTAAGATTCAAAGATACCAAAAAATAGCTAGAAAATTGTTTATTCCGAAAAAAATACTTATTTATTTTTAAATACATTTGTACCACTAAAAAAAATCATTCAAAAATATACATTACTTGCAACAAATGTTTTTTTATAGCTGGCAAGCACAATTGTTTTGAGTTTAAAGCGTTTTGTAGCTTAAAGTTATATAAACATTTTTCGATATTCAGTCTTAAACATAAAATGTATACAAGTTTATCAGCAACACTGCTTTATGAATTCTTCTGTTTTTAATATATACAGTAGGATCAAGAGCGAAAATAGATATTTCTTGCTATTGCGAATCATTCTAAGCGTTTAGTTATTTTATCAGCCTACGGACTTTACTAAAATACCGTATTCCAGAGCCGCGAGAAACTTGTTAAAATCTAACCGACTGTCACACACAAGTGCCCATGGAAATAATACAAGTGCCATATTAGCTTTTCGTTCTATGCAGTTGTGATTTTGTGTATAATTTGTGTTTTATTAACTTTATAAAAATCTAATTTATGGGTATATTATATATGAAATAAATGTTTGTACATTATTTTGAATATTTTCAAATAACTTGTACCAAGGTACATTTTTGGCCCGAAAAGAAAGGTCTCCTTTATGTAATAAAAAGCATATTATGATTGAATATTTGTTTGCGAATGAGTTTGCGAAATCGTTATTGAGGCACCCGAAAACACTACAATATTTTTTTCCCCTTTTTGAAGTCATGATACTCGTAATAATTAATATTATGGTAAGTGGCCGGCGAGAGTTGACGATCGCGAGCGGTCATGTGACGTACGCGCATGCTCACAGTCGCGCGGCACAGCCCGTACTGCCACCACCTTATTGCCCCATATATTATGCTAGCGTGTGCGTGAAATCGCGTGCCGACACGGCGCGCGGCGCGCACGCACACATTTAAACTGAGAGCGACACGTTTGTATGAAGATATTTTACTGTTCTTTACTGTGGTAAAATTTTGTACAAACCCAACCACAAGGTATTTAAAAATAAGCAGATTTAATTTTTTGGCAAATAGTCACTTTCTCTTTATCATTTTTTATCTAACCCTTCCGGACATCTTTTAACTGACAAAAAGAACATAAGTAAGAAATTTCAGCTCAACAAAAGTAGACATTTACCATATCATAAAACGTTACTGATGATTGTTAATCATTATTAACACAAAACAATATTAGTCAACTATCACAGTAACATCTGTGTTCAATGTCAACAGATATCTGTTTTACAACACCTGTTTTAAACAAGTATACTCAGAAGTTAAAGTTAACAAAATTTTGTTCTTATTGTAATGTATTATTTAACGACTGTTGCATATCATAAAATAATATCACTACCTTTATTATGAACAATACTTTAGCTTACATATCTTGATAAAAATCAGATACTGTAAAAGATGATGATTCGACAACATACATACAAAGACACAGTTCAAGCAAATAGCGAGCAGGCACGGTAACTTGAACTTTGTATTCTACCAGTCAACAAAACAAATAACTATTGACATATCAATGACGTATAACCACTTAATAGCAATTAGGCAGTGTATTTAAATTTAAAAATGGACAGTAGTTTTTGCCAATAACAAGACGGAGCGAGACAACTAAAAATACTAAATGATTTAATGCGATGTCAAAATTGTGCCGTGATAACTCTCAATCATGTGCTAATATTATCACAAACAAAAACGGCTAAACGCGGATTTGACATACGTACATGATACGGAATCCGATGGGTCAATATTAAATCGTCTAAGATTATAACTGTAATCAATATTTTAGATAATACGTTTGAAGTTTAGATTGGATTTAACAAAAAAAAATAAGAAATTACAATATTACAGCATATAAAAGAACCAACAGTCAACACAATAGAGAGGGGACTTATGTTGGTTCCAAAATGTGGAACAGGTGAAACTCTCACAAAACGCAAATCAAACCCACTTCAGTACTTAATAAGCATCAAATGCACTTTGCACCATTAAAATTACTGTTACACAGCAACATGAAAATTACTATTGTAGAACTTCAGTGCTGAATTAGTACTTGTCTAACAATAAATTAAATAAATATTAAAATAATTTAAGCTGAACTTCAACAATGCATGATGACTGCTACATTTATATAAAACACTAGAATTTGAAACCGTCAAAACAGTGGCAGAAATCACATAAGTGCCCTGGTTAGTAACCTGGTCGTGGCTTTTTATTGAAAATTCTCTTACTTTTCTTATATCTCCCCGGCGAGCTTTTCTTAAAAAATTTATATCCGATGTCTTAATTTGTTTTCGTGAGCCAGACCTCACGAAAAAAGATCAAAACAACACCAATAACGATTGCTATCTCATACGTAACGTTCTTATTTCAGCCTTGTCGTCACCTAATCCTAATGAATTATAACAAAACAACAAAACTGTGTTGGAATCAGTAAGCATTGATCCAAACACAGGATAATAAAACCTTAAAATACGGACAGTAAAAATCTATTAAAACCTCGATGGTGGTCACAATTTATTGACGGGTTGATCGCTACAAGAGATGGTATGTAATGACGACATGATTCTAGACAGAGGACAAGAGAAACAAGTAAAAATACGGCGGTGATAAATGAATGGGCAATAATCCACAGATCTTAAGCTGATCGGAAGAACTTTGAATGAATGACAATGATGTAATTACTGCTTGTAATAAAACTCAGTGGGCTTTCTATTCTAATCCATTTCTTTTTTCTTTAAGGATATTTATCCACTAAAATTTTCCAGGTATATCCCTAATCAATAGCTTTATAGGGGATTTTAAGATTACGAAAACCGCGAGTACATGGATTGAATAAGCAGCGAGGCAAAGTAGCATGGTAAAGCTTACATATATAAAGAAATTTGTCCCCGAGACTAGAACTCTACTCTTTCAACTTGAATACTCTACTATCCCGTTAACCGTTTCTATGTAACCTACGCCTCGATAGTTTAAGCTTGTTTTAACAAGATGTACTATCGTGGCGTAATTATACATATTTTAAACATATTATTTAACATCGAGCGTCATAACACAAATTGTAGGATCACATAATGGTGAGTAAATTTACATAAGAACTAAAAATCTGGTTGCTTCTTAGTACTTTTACAACGAGTTTTAGTTTGACTTCATTTGTTATTAAAACCGTTTGGAATATCAATGCTCAAACTACTCGAACTTTGTTCTTCATCTACTATTAACAAGCCCCACGGCATACTAGTTAACAACAAGACCACGACGATATATCAACTTTTATATTTGAAGTCATAACCCATTTAGCGTTAATTATAGAAACAAGAAATCACGACTGGAAAAGGCGTGATAAGAATTTTACCTTAAATATTCTCAGTCAATTAAATACTTAGGCTCTTAACCATAATAAAGGAGCATTCATAAAGCATTATATGAGTGATAATAAAACTGAACGTAAAAATTTAAACCAACTAATTTCAAAATCTTGACTTTTTGTTAGCTCGATGTTTCAGAATTTCAACAGCGGAAGTAGTAGATACGACAATTTGGAGACTTTCTATATGAAGATGTCATCCATTAGGAAAATCTCACTTTACTTGGCTAAAATTCATTTAAGGATTTCGTCGCTCCACAAACGGCCAACAACAATTAACTATAAAAAGTGACAAATTATTAAGGTTGTCTAACAACTTAACAAAATTTGGTCTTTCTGAAGATAGATTATCAGGAAAGGATATATAATTCGAAAATATAGAGATTTAAAAACTTGATTTCATCATTAAGGCATATTTAACTCAGGTGATTTATTATTATTTAAAGCTTAACTTAGAATTAAAAACAAAAATGTCCAACAAGTTTCCTAGTAAGATCGATTCACAGATGCGTCGAGTTCAAATTAGTCCTTCTCGATACACAGATCCGTTATTAGTACCCGGAGTGACCGTACGGGTGGCTCATTTGTCTAAAGTAGGGTTACTGCTTATCTATTTCAGTACAGGATATTCTTGTTTTTGTTAGTAAACCAACATAGTTAGAATGTTTGTTATTCTCCCTTTACTTGTAAATGTCGACCATAGTTTATATAAAAATAACTTCCTAAGTGTTTATAATACAAATGATGAAATGAGTTTGTTTTTACAGTAACTAAAGAACCCCTAGTAAAGCTATTATAGTCATATTAAACAGAAATAATTTTATCCTTATCATAATAAAATGCAAAATTTAGTTGGACGAGACCATGATCATGGTAGTATTTTTTTTTTTTTTTCACTTTAACTGTGATCAAATTTGAATATGCTATCAAAATAAGTCTCATAATTTGGACAATATGGATATATTTAAAGACCTTATATTTTTTATTTCAACTACCAGCAATAAATAATATTTTGCATAGAATATCCTTTTCAATTTATTTGATTTGTGATTTTTTGTAGGAATAATATAAAGTTTATGAGCGGTAATAATATATTTATATTAAGCTTTTTTTCTTATTTAAATTGTGCTTATAATATATAGAAATTGAAAAGACTTTTGTCTTGGAACTTTGAAGTTATGGCAGCCTTAAAACTTTCCTTTTAATATCAACAAATGTTGAACTATATCTTCTTCGGGAAAAAGAACCTTATTATCTATGACTAGCTTTTACCCGCGACTTCACTCGCTTTAATGTAGACTACCGATTAAACGTTGCTTTTCTATCCCTCGGGAGCAATACCTTTTTTCTGGATAAAAGGTACCCTATGTACTTTTCTGTACCCCTGGCAAAGTGTATGCAAAATTTAATAAAGATCGATTGAGTAGTTGAGGCGTGAAAGTGTTACAAACAAACTTAGATTTAATATTAAATATTAGATAGGAGTATAAGGTTTTTACAGATATGTCTATCACACACAACAAAATAGTATCCGCGGTGAGAGATCTAGTAGTGCCGCTGAATCGAGAATTGTTTAAACGTATATAATCAGCATCACTTTCGAAGCCTATAAAATGCTAGGCTTTATTTATCGCAATGGTTTGCAGTTTCATATTGCCTGAATTTTAATTTTCATTATGTGATTGCTATCAGATTCAAATCAAATACGACTCTACGGCGTAGAACCCATCGTGGTTAATTTAAATTGAAACAAAAAATTCAGAATATTTTTAAGCAGACTATTATCTGCTGACGACATCATACTATTAAATTTGCACAAAGAACATAGAGATTCCCCTTACTCGTTGGCTAAAATTTCACTGATATACTTCCCGCAAAAATCGCAATCGCATATTAAGTTTTCTGTTACAATGAGTCGAAGAAATTCTTCAAATAACGGGATTAATTAATAGCTTTAAGGTACGGTAGATAAGCTCAAGTTTAATCCGAAAAATAAACAAAAATAAATATAAATACTTAAGCTTCAGCCCTAACTAACTGTTGTCAAATATTTAGGTACACATCTTCTACTCAAAGCCTCATAAGATTGCCTTACATATTAAGTGGAAAACCTTGTAGCAAATGTATGTACAACAATAATGTAATTTAGCCTAATGTGCCGTAAAAATACTGTTTGTTACCCAATAAAGTATAAAAATAATGTTATTTGTAACAAACCTTCCATTAGCTGCAACTTCCTACGCAGTCACATTGAAATATATTTCTTTTTTTTTACTTTACTCTTCATAGCCTCTCTTAAATGTAACATGAAGCTCAATTCTTAAAAAACATATAATCATGCTGTATTTAGAATAAGCAATAATATTATAAGTTTTGAATAGTCCCGAATTAGAAAATGCGATATGTACCTCCTTCGGTTTGTCCGTTAAATAAACTGACAAACGCAGAGCTTCGCCGATAACAGAAGCAAACCATCTTCGAAACGCCGAAGGTTGTAACAAAGAGGCGACGAAATGCCGCACCACATTACAAAGGACTGGACAAATCATCGAGATAATCGGAGTTACTGTTGTAAGTTGTATTGTATTCTAATAGTATATTCCTTAAATAATTTTGTAAATACGCCAAATATTTACCGCCACTACCAATATTTATTTTAAATAAGTATCAACTAACAATTCATAAATTTTCGAATTATATAAACATAGCGTAGATACTTCCAGATACATCAAATCAAATATTCTATTACAGTACACTTTAAAAGCTATTCAACTAAAACCCGATTCAAAACATGTACAGATGACATAAACCAATATCAAATTCAATATTGATTTCAAGAGCTGTTTACGTTCGGATTTTATAGTGTCACAATTTATGACTTAATAAAGTATGCGCCTGTTTTAGTTGCAGGGACAACTGTTACACGCGAAGCGACACGCACCGGGCAGCGACAAATGCCTTTCAAATTCCGAGAGCATCGTGCGTGGGCGTAGACGCCGCCGAACAAACGCTAGATGCGACCGGGTTCAATTGAATCCGAAAGTACTAGAGGACTAGTCCATTAAAAAGAACGAAACTGTAACTATGGAGAATTTAAACAACATCGCTTAGCATGGTAGTATTGCCGTTCAAGCATATAAAACATACTACGCAGTGTATAAAGTGTTTTCCTTCGTAGCGTTTCGTTTTGTTGGGTACGGCTTCGTTGTTGCAGTGGTACCGTACTAGCAAAGCGCCGCCGGGGCCTCGGGCGCGCAGCCGCCCACGCAGAGCGTCAAGATTTATAACATTACCCATATTCGGCCTACGAATGGCGCCAATTCGACGCTTCAAATTAAAATCCGCCGTGAATGCAAAACGATAACAGTTCAACATGTTGATAGATAGCTACGTTGTTTCTGATTTACGCGCGACCATTTAAGGTGCAAACTTGCAAACGATCTCCGTCAAATTAAAACGATACAAGTCATTCAATCAAATTCAAAAAATATATACATTTAAAAAGATTATGAAATTGGTTTTATCTACAAAAACAAACATTTCTCAAGGAGTTACCAAGTGTTGTTAGTTAGCGCAAATTCAAAAAGTGCGCACAGCTTTGTCATACCTAATATACGTAATGTGGACTTACTCTTGTACTTTATTTTCTGGAGGTATAACGCGACCCGGCATGTATATTTTCTTATGAAGAATACCAGCTTTCAGGAATTCCTAAAAAAAAATAACGAATTATAGAAAAAAAAAACATATTTTAATGCCACTGTAGGTGTTTTAATATAATTATATTTTACGGACACAAATATTATTATTATTTTATAAAGGGGTATATTGTGTATTGTATATATATAAAATTAATCTAAGAGTTCTCTTAGACACTGTCTAAAAGAAGATAATTTGTCGCATTTTAGAAGCGAATGCGGCACTGTAAGACGTTTCTGGTCAAGCCTAAATATGGATAGGATCTTAGTTAATAAATAATAGTTACATAACTTAAAGACGTATGGATGAAATACAGAAATAATCTTCTTATTATTTCCTTAAGCAACCAGCATATTACTTTATGATTAATTGAGCACTGCCAGTATATATAAAAACATTAAGATATTAACTTAGAATTTATTTGAAAAAAGAGAAATATAAATCACCTCATTCAAATTATTTAATTCTCCAAGTGCACCTCATTTAATCCCCGTGAATATAAAAGGTGTTGAGAGAACGTGACGACGCATCGTCACCAATAATTAAATTAATATAACAACTAAATCATAACCAGTTTTAAATGATGATGGTATAATAGAATGTATTTGAGATTACGATTACTAGAGCATGAAAGAGACGACAAGAGATGTAATAATTAAGCGACAATCTCTAGTAATTCTGATGCCGGTGACAAGTTAGCAGCACGATGATGTTTGATAAGTGACGAAACGTTAAATCAGATTAGTAATGGTTATAGGATCATAATGAGAGGAACTTTCGCTGCATATTGACACTTAAACTCGTATTGTTTATGATAAATAGCTATTTTGTAATTAATGCATTTCGGTTATTGAAAACATTATTTTTTTAATACTGACTTTTCTCTTCTCTGTGAAGAACACAGTTTACCTATATTCAGAGGATTTAATGAGTGGATGAGAAAGTGTAATTACTAAATAAATAGCTGTTATTTTACTAAGCCAATCACCATTAACTTTAATTACATTTTCCATTTTTAGTACATATCGCAAAAAATGTCTGTGTATAAAAAATATCATCCAATATTATTTAAGATGCTATAATATATAATCCTATACATATTCTTTACAACTATAAAAATAAACACATCGAATTCAGTTATCTGTAGATTTACAATATGCACTGTTCATAGAACGCCCTTAACCACTCCACCAGTAAACTCTTCTGTCATTGATCTCTTTTTTTTATTTTGAATGAGTTCGTTCTTGATCCACGAGCTAACCCAGAAGATGCCTGTTCACCCTGGCTTTATAAAGGACGGGTTATAAGTACTCGCAAATACAAGCGCAGGGAGAATATCTGAAAAGTTTATCATCAAACTTTTCAGATATTACGGAGCACCAAAAATTTGAATTAATATAAGCCGACATTTAAAACATAAAGATAATACAAACAGCACAGAATGTATTAGACAAGGTTTCAAAACGATTACGAAAGCGATAGGAGTGTTAATAAAAATATTTTATTTCGACAAACATCAGCATAATTGGATTTGACAGGCGAGATGCTAGTTGACACTTAGTGACAGGCGATGAGGTGTCAACCTGCGGCCTGCTGTGGTATGCACACACACCGATAGGTGCTGACGCAAAATACACAAACTTATCGTACGCTGGCATAGGCATTTACTTAGTCACAATGAAGATTTTACTCTTTCACAACGTAGGTTCCAGTTCTGACCAATGGTATAATAATTTGAAGACTTTAATAAAAACAAACATTTTTAGAATAAACTTTGATTAATTCCTTTCCGAGTTTAATTCAATTTAACTTAATCCAGCATCAACATTCTTAAGTAGCAGTTAACAAAGAAACAAATTTTCAATATACTTGCTGTACGTACTTTTGTAAAAGGTCAAAGTAAACAATGTACCATTATTAATTTCTATTAAACATCAATATTGTTTATGAGTAATAAACCAAGTCAGACGAAATTAGACGAAAGAATGTGGTATTTAAATGCCTCAAAGTTGTTAAACAAGTAATAAATATGTTGTATACGTAGACATTACTCCTAACAAAAGATGGTCATAATAAATGGAAACGACAAGACTGCCGTTCAGCAAAGTCAGAAACCGTGTTAATATAGCCTGAGGAATGACTGACAGGTACTAATCAAGAGGATTAGCACGCTACGAATCATTCAAAAGTCGTAAAAACGAAGAATGTGCCTACTACTACCTTCAAAGAGCTTAACCAATAAATAATGTGCACGAAGAGACAGTTCATTGCAGACAAAAGAACGTTGTAAATATAAACGACATAGCGGCTAACATCCAAGCTGGCGATGTTAAAATTACCAAAGAAATCTTAAGTGTCACTCATAAGGAAAGTTATGGCGAGTTGTTCACTAAAATAAATAATGAGTATATCTATGAATACCTTTGTCTTAAGAAATCAACATTTCCAATGCAAAAGCTAATAAAGATTGCGAATTTTTTTGCCAAGATATATAATCTACCACCTAATTCAATGTACTATATAATCTAAAATTGCTTACCTCGGCTATTGACAAATTTTATATTTAAGCATTTAACTGCTAGATATTTATATCTAAAAATTTACTAATTATAACCTACGACTATCCGGGCGAGTGCTCTTCTAATGGATGTACGTGAGCTCAACTGGAAACTCAATCTTTGAAATTCATCTTAATTTATACATATTTCTATGAATGTAACATATCTACATATAATATTTGTGTCTATTCTTTACAGTGCTATCTATAATACAAGCCTTACAGCGTTTAATTTGGGCTAGGTTAATTGGTGTGAATATGAAAAATATTATTGTAAATATAAATGCTTATAAACAAATTTAGACATTCCCATCGAATTTTTCTTAAGCTATGCTTCGTGAACTGAGTAACTACTAACTACAACTCGTTGTGACTAACACTGTTCCAGATAACGAAAGCGACAGGTTGCAGGTTCGAGTCCAGCCTGACTCTTGAGACAGGTTAAAATTTTTGTAGTAAAAATTTTTTATTTACTTTTTCCATTCAAAGTCTACAAACACTTAAAAATTGAAATTAACTCCAAAGTATCTTATAGCTTAAACCCAACTATGACACAGTCGGCTGCCCCATGAAAATGCGGGTTTACGATCAGATTATGCCGCAAGATGAATGCGAGGCAATCAGACGTTGCTACGAACAAAGCATCGTAGTGGAAAATGTGACTTTCAATCGTAAAACTGAACATAACTTTACTGCTTCCAGGTATTCCAACGTGGTATAGCCGTCAATCCTAAGGCACCATCCTAATAGTTAAATAATAAAATATCCTCCAAGAAAACTAAGAACCTATACACAAAAACCACTGTAAGTAAAGCAAACAAAACGCTTGAAACCGAAATATTTTATTGCCGAACCATAAATTCTTGAAATTGGCATCTTCCAAATTCAAATAATTTGGATATCGCAATCGGCATATTAAATGGTCCATCAAATAATGAACACCCGCAAAATGATAATTTAAATTAATATAAGAGCATTTTTATATCATTGAATCATAGATCCACAGCACTCAATAGAAATTAAGTCTTCTTCAATTACATAAAACTAAATTTAATAAAAATATAAATATTTCTATACTATAATGCAGAAGCGCATTTTACTTGTTATACTACAACAATCTATAAAATTGTAAACAACTTTATTAAATATTTAATAAATTTTGAATACTTTAAGCAATTAAACATAATCCAACTGCTTGTGTCATTTTTATACAACATATATCTCTGTAATATTGATATTCTTTATTGAATAACCTCCATGATTTACATATCTTATATTTACTGCCGTAAAACATTGTGTTTTGTACGAAGAACAGCACGTAAACTTATTATTAACCGTCAAATTTTCTTAGTTCATATTGAATTCTATACGTTTGACTTCAAACTGAAAATCGAATAGAGAAGTTTTAGGAATTTTTAACTTGAGTTGCTGGTTACTGAACGTTGGAAGAGAAAAGCCATTGTAATTGTAAACAACTTCTAAAAATTTCGACATATCACACATACGGTGCTATAACGTCACTTATGCAAATGGTGTAATATTTCAGAGGGAGCATTTAAAAATTGAACATCCTTACAACATATAGTTTTTTCGGCTAAACAAATAAAATAATTAAGCTACAACTTTGAACTTCATTTTAGAGTAAAAGCAAGCAAAGTAAAGAGGTAGAGTAGAGGTAGGAGTATTTTCTCATACTCAGTTCAGTTTTGTCTAAAATTACATAAGTGACGTTATAGCACCGTATGTGCGATATTTTAGTGTCAGATATAATAATTAGATTTTAGAACTGAGGGTGACAATAAATAAATTAATAGGTCACTAAGACATCGTGCATTGATTATGCTACGAATAAAAATATCACCCACCTTTAGAGGCAGTTGGCTAAATACATGCAATTCCTAACGTTACAGGGCGTTTATTTTCTTGTCATTGCTTACTACTTCAATTACAAAATGTAACTTATTTAGTTCTTATACTTCAGCACACATTACAAATTTGAATCAAACACTTTTTACGGATTTTGCGCATATTTTATTTTATTTTTTATTTAATCCTGACGTCTCGACTCCTTTACAGGAGCCGTGATCACAGGATGACTAAGATAATGGTTGTCATGTATTTCCCACTACCTTCACCTTCCTTATGTTATGTCTCTAACTAATAATGAACAATAGAATAAGGCAGTGCAGTATTCATAAGTATTACCCAATGGTACGAATGAAGATTCATAAAGGTAATATAGGCAGTACAAATTTTATTACATTGACACAAATGAAACTAGTGACAAAAAAACGCAAGAATTTCATAGCAACCAAATCATTACTAATATTTTTTGTTACTTAAAACATAATATCAAGTAGTTAGCAAATAAAAAATCTAAATTATTTTCAAATTCATCATAACACCCTTCATTAATTTTATAAATAATATATAGTATGAGATGACAAAATATTTTTTTTTTTAACCGATCACCCAACCCTTCTCACTTAGTTAATTTCGGAGCTCTACATTCAAAGAAGATTTTTTCAGATATACACCCTATAAATTAGTAAAATGCTTAGAATAGGAACAAGAAATATAATAGTTCTACATTTTTAATGAATTTTTGCACTTACCGTTGGATTGTAATATCGAGTTGTATTGGTTAGATCGATAACTGCTCCCAAATTTGGTATTGTTCGCAATAAAGTTACGATGTCCCATCTGAAATAAACACTATTTTGGTACAAATTGTTATATGACACAGTAGCAGAGCAGAGACATGGCTCATTATATGATGTATATATACACATTAAAAAAACGTATATTTCTGCTTGGAAAACTTAAGGTATTTTTATGTTTACGATAAAATATAATAATTATAAAATTTATAAATAAATCTTTTTAATGCTGCCTTGTTTAAATATCATCGACAAACATGAATCTGTGTGCGTAAATTCGCCTATAACAGCCGTTTTGTATAAAATCCTCATCATGAAACCCGTTATTAAAAGGCGCTCTAGTTCCAATTATTATTCTCAGAACCAAATTAGTGAATTTGCTGCCTCCTGCAGTTCTGTCTTATCGAATTTTCAAGCTGTCTCCAGACACATGCACAATTGGCTGCGTTTTGTCAACGATCAGGCAATTTTTCCACATGTCTTCGTTTCATCTTCTTTACTTTGAAGCGATCTTTCTTGTTTGACTTGCCCGTATATACAGTGATGCTCTGCCCAATCGGGCCTGCTAAGCTGGTAATCGAAAATGGTCTAAGCCATTCCGAATGGTTTACAAGGTAATTTCACGTTAGATGGTGGCTTACCATCGCGAGTTGCATTGACTGTTGTAGTCTGATGTAATGCTTTTGAATAGCAATAAAAACAGTTTTACGATTTCTTTTTTATTTTAAAAATATATTTATCAACAAATACTTCAAAGTAAAATTAAAAAATACAGCAAAAACTTTACTATCAGTTTTCCAAGTAAACGCAAAGCAGTTTTTTATATGTGTATACCTACGCACGCTTGATTGCGTGTTTACAAAGAGTCTGTAATAGTAAAGAAAGAGAAAGAGAGGGCAAGTTGACTATGGTGATCAAAAAGAGTCAATTTTATTATTTTCCTTATTATAACAATAGGACCATGTCCGCCACTGACATGCACTCGTTCTGTTCAAAAGTCACTATCTTAAGATGTCAACGTATTAAACTAAAGTCGCTATACCTATTTTGTCTACCCTTTCTCCATATTTTAATAATATTAGATGAAATTGAAATACTTACTATACTTTGTCCAATGTAGGATGATACTTTTGACAGTTGACACCTATATAGAGGGTATAAAGTTGCTATTGCAATGTCAAGCCAAACATAAGGAAACAAACGCAACCTTAGTATAGCAAGTGACACCTGTCAAAAGTATCATCCTACATTGGACAAAGTATAATAAGGGGGAATCATACTGACAGAGAGACCAAAAGTTTTTACCTCACAGAAGAATAATATTTTCATGTATATATTTTTTTGTATTTTTAATATTATCTTATGTGATTATTTTAAAAGAAAAATTCTGGAAAAAATCGACTCGGCTCACAAGTTATTCTCATGCGGGATCCCGCCTATAAATTCTATGTTTCAAAAAGTTGTTTCTGTAATTCTGAGTTAGGAACTAGAAATAAATATATAAACAAGCGAATGAATAATTTTAAACTATATTGCACTCACGGTAAATCGACGTGGTTTGTGAATTGTTTTATAAATTTCCTAATACGATATAGGAGTTATATACAATTCCGAGGAAATTTACACTTTTCCTAAGATATCTATGCATTAAATAATTTTTCAAACAATATTTTATACATTTGCTAAATAATATAGGAATTGTACACATTTCCTAGGATTTGTATACAATGACGGATTACATACATTTCCGTTAACATACACATAACCGTTAAAAAAAAATTAGCAATAAAACAAATATGGGATTGCTCCGTAAGTACACACTTAACGTCGCAAGTACTCATCAACTACGGAAGTGATTTCGGCAGGGCGAATACTTCTTTTTTTACCAACTTTGTAATAAAAACCATACGTTTATGAGAAAGTTTAACCCCTGCAAAGTTTCAATTATCCTGTCATCATTGTGAAGAAAAGGTCAGGTAGGTAAAACCAAACTGTCAGATTTTTAATTTGCAAAATGTCCATGTCACAGGTCAACATAAGTTTTATAATACTTTTAATAAATTCTGTCACAAAGGCACAAGAGCTATAATGCTACAAAATTTGAAGCGAGACACGTGTGTGAAATTGAATCTCACTTTGGAATTGTGGCTGTATTTTGCATCTTATACTTTAGACTTTATACTGTAAATTTTACTTTAATTAAATAATTCTTTATTCTATATCAGCACCCATCAAGTACTACTGAAATAAAAGTAGAGCGGAAATGGTTGTTTTGGAAAAGTTATATTATATTACTAGGTTTACCTACACCTATGTTGGAAAAATAATATACTTACATTTCTCGAATTTCTTTTTTTCCTTTTTGTACTGTCTGCAACAAAATAAAAACAATCAGGTTAATATTCCAATACAATGTGGAGAAGTTTAATGTCTTATACACATTATTAAATTACCACAAAATTTAAGCATAATTGTAAAAAATATCGGCCATTAGCTCACGGTTCTATAAACAGAGACAATACCTCTTTGAGAGCGCCGGGAGGCGACACAGCTGATAAGGGCGCAGATCCATCATCACCAGCCCTACCTGACCGGTGTCAACGACCTACCCCGGACATGTGACGGAATCAAGTTTTGGATGTTCTTTGACGCACTTCAAATGAAGTCCCACGTTTCTTAATACTATAACATCGGCGAAAGGAAATTTCAAAATAAATAAACAAACTTAAAATAAACGTAAAACTAAAACTATACATACTATCGGGCGAAACATAAATCACAAAAATTCATTTAAGATGCACCGCAGGGCAAATTTTTGGGTAGAATTTTCAATTTTTTCCAAAAATTACTTAAAATAAAATGTCAGACCCTATAATAATAGGTGGTTAGATTGCTCGTAATTTATCGACGGTGTTGACATGACATAAAAAATGCATTGAGAAAAAATGCCAAAGCGCCCAGGAGGTGTGGCCTAAATGGGGTAAATTTTCAATTTGGATTCGCTGGTGGCCTTTATAAATAAAATACAAACCGATGTAAAAAAATCACGTTGTACGATACTAAGAAATGTGCATAAATATTGGACATTGCCACTTGATCACGATATTGATTAACTTATACGATCGATTAAAATTAATCGGTGACATAAGAAAGTTGGCAATAAGGCGCGTGGATGTCTCTGTCATGGTACAAGTAATACTGAGAATCCTGCAATTAATTAGTTGGAATACAAACTCTCTGACAATCGTAATGAAGTACATTTAATTGAGATACATGAGTCATAAATTCTTAATGAATAATATGATTCAAGGTAAGCCAAAATATGCAAGACCAATAACAGTACACAAGAGTTATAAATATTACTTTATTACAATACGTTATAAGTAAGACCGCAAGAAATACATTATAAATAAACGAAAAGTGTTTATTGTCGTACCGGTTAGTTTCGCTGGCCGTGGTCACGGGGTTAAGTATATGACATTGATGAGATGCCTGACAAATATTTTATAGCGCGTTATGACACTTTGTTATTTTCAGTAGATACATGAATTAATTTATATAAACGCAAATTGCAATCAAAGCGTAACTTAAGGTGTAACTTATGGATCGTTACTTTACTCTGACATTTACCAAAACTGAAACCTTCAAAAACCATTCGATCTCATCGTATCCACTTACCGCGACTTTCAATTAACTTCAAGGCACCGGAACAAATAAAACGTTGCCGGGACAAAGGAATTTATCGGTACCGCGAATATCGCTGTAAAAAGTGCGGTGGCTAACAAAGTCAACTCCGACGCAAATAACTTGTATAAAAAATATTTTAATCTTAACTTAAGTTAAAAAGTTAACACGTGAGATTCGTGATAATTAATCAACGGAATAAAGTAAATCTCTCAAACTAGTATTTTAAACATTTCTAGGGGCCAAAAAACAAATCGAGCGATTAGTTACCAATAGCAAAGAACGTGAACAAATAAAAAGGTGCACAAGCACTCCGCAGATATGATTACAAATTGGTATTCTGTAATAGCATTGCTTCAGAAATGTCTACACTGCATTAAAATAAAACCTGTGCGGTGATACACGAACATAAATCGAAACCATTACAATATTAATGACAATCGTAATTCTTAATCACAAGACGAATCAGCACGTCGAGATGCACCATACCAGTAATAAAGAAAAAAGTTTTTAAACATAATTTTTTACAATTCGCAGACAAGGAAAAGTAGTTAAGAAATAATCATATCTATTATTTCTCATATATATTAATAGTGGTATCACGATAAAGATGAGACCAAAATTATCGCTCGCTTCTAATAAAATCTCATTGCCCTGACGCAGCATCAATAATTGTCGCACCTTATTTTCTAGACTAAATTGTTCTGAAATAAATGCTGAATAGAAACATTTTTTAAGTTCCGCTTTAAAAGTTATTGACAGACAAAGAAAACAAACCGATTAAAACACTGTATTAATATTCAACTTAAAAATAAAACAAACTATCACGCAAAGGGAGGAATTTAATAATAAAATGATCAACAATGCATGTTCATAAATCACCGATTACCTGCTGACAAAAACCATACAGGACGACATGAGCATGTATTATTTACTTATGTCATACACGGCCATGAAATTAAATTTGTCATTTTTACGTCATATCTCTACTATACATTGTACGTACGTTGCAAACTGAGTATGGCAAGAGTACCTGCTGAGATTAAGCCACCATGATTCAAAGCAGCTAAATTTGTGGAAGTAAGTAAAGTGTCAATAATTTTATCAGATCCATAAATATTTATACGTCAGAAATACCAATGTATAATCACTTAAAGTGCTTACTAAATGTTTTATAACAACAACAAAGATATGGCATATGATAACGTTAAAAAAAACATAATTCCCATTCACATCAGTGTAAAATATATGTTTAATCTCGAGGACGTCCCATCAAATTACAAGTGGTAAGCATCTGACTTATCGCACAATCGCGTGTCGACAAAACGAACACCTTCACACGACTCGATCATATTTGACAAATGCGAGGATCAAATAATTGCAAAATATATCTCAGTGCATATTTAATGATAAATCGCTTACTGATGCTGAAAATAAGAAACTTTTTGAACTAACACTAATATGGTATTGTTAACCAATCTTAAGAGTTTGCGAATGTGAGTATAATTAAAAGCGTAATAGTACATTACGATATTAGTGCGTTATGATGGTTATAACATGGGAGGCGGAATTTCAGCCCGAGCCGAAGGCGAGGGCGTAATTGAGCCGAGCATGTTATAACCAATACGCACGTATATCGTACGACGTTTTATAACACATTTGCGAGGAAACAGAAAAAAAACATTTTATATTTTTAATTATTGCAACATTTAATGAAATTACAATTATTAAAATGATACTTAGTTTTTTTTTTTTTACAAAATAAATAAATATTTCTTACATTCACACCAATTAGCCTAGCCCAAAGTAGCACAGTAGGGCTTGTGTTATGAATACTAGGCTAAAGGATAGACATACAATTATATGATACATAGATATGTAATATTCATAGAAATATATGTAAACACCCATGACTTAGATACAAATGCTCGTATTCATCATACAAACATCTGCCCCTTCCGGGATTCGAACCCAGGACCGTCGGTGCGAAAGGCAGGATCGCTAACGTTGCACCAAACGGTCGTCCAAATTTTTTAATTATGTTATTATTATTAAATAAACTCAATCTGTGAATGTACACTGTTGCTTTCCCGCGATTTTAACGAGCGGGGATTAGTTCGAAATTTGAATAGCAACAGCGAGCGAAATGGCAAATAATGCTGTTATGGAATTTGTATGGACTATAACTTAACTATTTGCTTTGATAACACACGCGTTTGTTATGACCCGCTTTACATATTTAAAACCGGTGGAATTACATCAGCTTTACGAGCAAAGGTGTTGTTAAGAATATTACATGTGTCGAGAGGTTCACTAAATAGATTTTCAAAGACAAGAACTGTAACTACGTAAAATTAAAGCGTCACGTGGATGTTACGCAAAATTGAATTACTGGAGTGAGTCACCGCTGTTGCAGTATTAAATTTCAATTTAAACAATGGTTCGGATATAGATCTGATCAACTGGAACAGAATTTATGAGAATACAAGCAACTGCATCTACACGAAGTAAATTTACAAACCCTCGAGTCTCTCTGACTAAATTGTGTTTAACGTTAAGTATGAAAACTTATGAAATCTCAGTAGAATTTACTACTTATCATGCACCGCATACTGTAATCATAATTTTAAGAGTTCATTATTACAATTTCTAATTAACCGGTTTTTAGAACTTAACCGGCCCAACGGCCCAAACAAGATTCCACACTCGAATTTCATAATGCATAATAATGACTGATAATATTTTAAAATATTCACACAGCACATTAAGAAGCGTGCAACATTTTAATTATTCAGATTCATTGTACATTGTTAAGTGACAAAAATTTAAACGGCGCCGCAGTCTATAAATCATTTATAGGGTAACTGTTTCAACATCTTAAAAATGCAAGATCACCGATAACAATCGGATAGCAATAGATATCGTATTTATTAGCAGCTAAGCTTTAGTTTTCCTTGGTTGTTGACAAATAAGCTGCCAAGACTGCGCTGCATTGTCATCATGTTGTTTTTTCAACAATCATCTGATCCGTTACGTCGTTTATTCCAATGGTAATGATGGCATAATTGACAGAGGGCAACTATTGTTCCCATTGTGTTCTATTGATATTAGAGTTTTGTCGCCTTGTAATGGCGGGGCATTCCATATTGTTTGGAGGATTGTAACTGGCTCATTCCATTTTGACACCAGTGCAACTGTTGCGGCAAATTAAGAAAAGGTGGAGCAGTCCCATTCAGACGTTCATTTCGACATAACAGCCAGATATAGTTCCCGGCATATAAGTTGAACCTGGTTTTGAAATCACGTGACATGCGCAGTAGTGAATAATGTATAATAACTTGCCGGGGATTATACATGCTTATGAATTTAATATATCTTTATCTATCTATCAAAATCTGTTATCTGTGTATTAAGTACTGACATCGAACGATCAATACTTGTACGTTGATTTATTTTGCGTATCTCTGAACCGATTCCAACGATTTAAATTAATTTTGAAATTAGATAAGTTTTCGCTTTTTTAAATTTAGCTATACATATGCAAACTTTGCTAGTAATTATTAATAATTGAACAGATGTATAGTAAAAATAATAATATTTCTTACATTCAGACCAATTATCCTAGCCCAAAATAAGCAATGAAGGGCTTATTTTATGGATACTAGGGAAATGGACTCAGGTATAAATGCTCGTATTATAATATAACACAAACATCTGCCACTTCCGGGACTCGAACTCGTTCGTCATTCGTTTGTAGAGTAACTCCCGCACGGCAAACCAGTCATCCTCACCTCACATCACGAGAGAAGCTCGATCGTGCAGTTACTAACGTTATAAAGTTTAAAAATCACATGGTTCGCTACGTTGACAAGTCACAATTAACACTCATATGTGGTATCCATTTCATATAAGATACTTTTAAAAGCTATAAGAATTCGATTGTCTATTGAAAGTGAGACATGGAACTTAACAAACTATAATTGATTAACGGCCAAAGCTTGATGTCAAAATAATTGATATGTGACCAGTTTCTTACATTCAGTATATGCGGGTAGTTAGAGCTACTAACCCTAACTTCGTGTTTTACTAATAAAGATATCAAATGCGGTTGTTATGACATTATACGGGCACACTAATAGGGAACACGAAATAATGTTAAACAAAGTCAATCAATGCCATTCCCCAAAAAAAATAATCTGAATAATTTTATAATTTACGATTTTTGAAAGAGTATACATTTCGAAGCGGTCGTTTATTCACACTTTATATGGACGGTAATACAAGCGGTAGATCATTAACCATATTATGATCAGGTTCATCGCATGAGAACACGCCGAGATAAGTATCGAAATATCGCACGAGGTGCTACATAAACAAGCAAAAGGAACGACCTGTTAAAATCGGATTCCGTGTTCGTTTCGACCGATTAATCGAATGAATCGAATGAAAAGCCGGTGTATCGGATGTCGGGGGCATTTATCGCGCCTAATTGCGACCACCGCGCCGAAATTCGGTCCGAGAGCGAGCTGGGTGGCTTGATGGACATCAGCGATACCTTGCCGAGTGACTCGTCTGCTCGCCGATGTAGGATATCGAATGGAATGTCGTCTGATCCTTCGTGTCATTAAACTGAACACCGGTCCATCACAATAAATTATAGATATTGTTTTTCGATTAAACAAAATAGGTGAAAGAAATTAAAAATAGATAAAATTAGTATTAACGAAGACCCACCTATTGTCGCGCAACTGTCATCAAGACAAATATGGAAAATTTTAACGGATATTTGTACAGCACCAACTTCGTCAAAAAGTAGAACTAACATTAAAATTGTCGCCACATATGAAGAACTCTATCATGAAGAACTGGATGTATACTGTCGACTTTCTCTCTGCTTGCAGATTTTCCATCGTCGGCATGCTAGCCACAACGTAACCGCTCAATCTAACTCCGTTTTATTAACTGAACTGAACCCATCCTCGACAACTCACGCGTAAATCGCATATAAAACAATCCATCTGGGCACAATACGAATTCAAACGCGCGTAAAATGCGTCATTTGGACAAGCTTTTAAGAGCTGCGAACTGTTTAAAATGTCGTTTTATTCTATATAGAACTGCAGACCAAGTACTAAAACTTTCAGTAGAACTAAAGGTTGATTTCCTTTCATAGATAAGTTAAAAAACATTGGTTTACCCAGCATAAATTCAAATCTGCCGCGTTATTTATTTGTATGTTTTTGTAATTTTTATTGTTTTAGTCGACACTTCTAGCCTCACCTCCATTTATTGCATTTCCCTTTCGCACATACCTCACACACTCACACACACACACTCACACACACACACACACACACACACACACACACACACACACACACAATTACATCTAAACAAATTATTCTAACAAAAACATTACTTCACAGCTACATTCTGACAAGAATAACTTGAAATTCTTCTTTATATATAATGAAATTCAGTTTCTAAATTTTGTTTTGTTTTATATTGTTATTATATTTGTGATCTACTGTTGTCCACAAAGGAAGTAGCGGGTCAATCCCAACACAAGTATCTTTTGATTACTTACAGGGAATGACTCAGCCAAATGTTGTTATAAGATTACTTGAATAAATGCATTTTTATTTTATTTTTATTTTTTTTGTCTCGCATATGGAAGAGCGAGACGACCGCGCCATCTAATGGTGGCAAATCATACCGCAATGTGGCCAACATGCGGGCAATAGAAAGAAAGAGTACTGGATGGCCGCTCGCGTGCTGCACTTCTGCAGCATCGTTATTAATTATGATATGTTTATCAGTCTTACCGGAATCTTTTTTTAAATTGTTCTTTATTGCTGTGAAGTTCCTGCAGATTTATGTATCTGTGGTATTTAGATCCAATTAGTGTTGCCCAAATGCAAGAACAAGACGAGACTTAGCCAGTCTTGGTCTTGGTCTTGCGCCAATACACCTGGTCTTGGTCTTGGTCTTGGTCTTGCGCTTGCAGTCTTGGTCTTGGTCTTGGTCTTGCAGCAAGAGTCTTGCAAGTCTTGCAATTACCTATTAGTCTATTGCTATTTATTAAAGTTTACTTTAAATCTTAGAAAAACGTATTAGAATTGGAACATTGTGAGCTTGAATTAACATAGCCATAGTAAAGATCAATCAGATTAATAAATAACTGAAGATTTGATAAGAAAGTCGAAAAATCAACTGACCTATATGTCGTTTTCCATGGAAGTAACTGTTTCTTAATAAACATTTATGATTTATAAGCTTACATTTGCTAAAACATGTAAAAAAACAAATTAATTACAATAACTTGACTGTATTTTAAATAACAATGTCTGTCTAGAAAGAGATTGAACCCTCAACTTGCATGAAATTTAATAAAAGAGTTTTATGATTTATCATTTATTTCAATCAAAAATAAAATACAACACAAATCAAACATAACAGTACACAACAGCTTTATCATTAGGTTATGTTACTTTATATCAATTCTTTTGACCAAGAATTAATACAAAGTAACCATCTGGCTGACTCATCACTTAACCTATTTCTATGTTTTCTAATTACTAATGATGCTTTAGAAAATAATCTCTCAGCAGGTACTGAAGTTGCAGGTATTGAGAGAAAATCACGGGCCATCTTCGATAAAGTCGGATACTCTGTCTCATGCGTCCTCCACCAATCTAAAATGTCTTCCGAGCTGGCAGTTCTTGGTTTTCTCAGGTACTCCTCCAACTCGTCTATCACTAAGCCTTGAAGACAAGATCCAGATGACGTCGAGGGACATTCATAGAGTTTATCAAAGTCTATAATGTCTTCATCTTCATCACATACTTTATTTTCTTTTCTTGGCAATTCCAGAGATTTGTTCAGTGAGTGTAGACTTTTATATTCTTCATAAAGTTCATTGAACTTGCGCAGACTTTCTGTTTTAAGTTGCTTCCCCCACATTGTCAGGTCAAAAGTCTGAGCCTTATGCCTTGGGTCTAAAATTAAAGAAGTACAATAAATCCAGTTGCTCTTCTTATAATGTTTAAGCATTTTGTCTCGAGCTGCTTGGAAAGCTAGAATGAGCCTTTCATCCACTTCAGATCGATTAGGTTTCTCATCTAACTGTTTTACCATGGATTCAATTTTATCTAGCAAGAGATTGAATGATACAATGACTAGCGGTAATGTAACATATTTGTCTCCACCAAGTTTTGTACTTAAAAGTTTAAAGTTTATTAGAAATTTATGTAATTTTTCGAGTACCTGCCATTCACTAGCTGTGATTTGAAAATCATTCAATTCGGTGACAGAACTGCACAATATGTTAATGCCCGCTCTCACTTTTAAACCAAATCCAATCATATCATGTGTGGAATTCCATCTTGTTGGACAGTCAAGAATGGCATTTAGATTTGATGGCACGCCAGCTGCTTCACAAGCAGACTGAAACTTCTTCTTCACTATCTCACTTCTTTTTATTTTACTGGAAATACTGCGTAACTTTGTTACAGATGTACGCGAGTCAGCAATATTTGGTGCATATTCTTCATCTTCCTCAGTTTCGTCTGCATAGTCTTCATACTGCTGATCTTGCGCGTTAGTGTCAGACTCACAGTGTAATGCTAAGGTCTCTAATAAATCTTGTACACCAAGGTTTAAAATGTGAGCAAAGCACCGGAAATGTTGATTGTCTGAATCAAAGTGTGGCAACTGTTTGCCCAGTTCATACATAAATTTGGTATTTGCAGTTGCGTTGTCGACCGTGATACCTTGTATTTTATCAATTATGCCATATTCCAATAAACATTCATGGAAAATCGTTGCAATATCTTCCCCAGTATGTCGACCGCGTGATGGTATAAAATCAAGAACTACAGATCGATACTTCCATTCGTTGTCTATATAATGCATAGTAACCCCGTAGTAACTCCTACCAGCAATTGACGTCCACCCATCAATGGTAAATGACATTTTAGATGATAATTGTTGAAGTCGTTCCTTGAGATTAAATTGGAGCTCTTCAAATCGCTCTTTGACTTTCCTTCTAAGTGTAGACCTTTTAGGAAACTCCATATTAGGGCAAATACGTCGAAAATATACTTGTGTAGCTTCGTCATCGAAAAATGAGAAGGGAAGATATTTTTTCACTACCCAATCAACTGTAGCTGTCGTGATGTTGTCACTGCTGTTTTCCGACTGAAATAAAACAATAAATCTTGTGTTATTATTTAAAACATACTAGGTTTGAGCGTTTAGGAGGAGGAGGTTTGTTGTTGTTAAATCGAGAAAATCGTTAAATTGACATTTGTTATATTAAGGTTGCACTGTACTGTAATTTACCAAAATAAAGTACTTAGTTGTTACTGGCCGATTATGAAAACAAATGAAAATATAGGTGTTTATAAAAATATTTAAGACGATAATTACATACTTAATATGTCGCACCCCTAGATGAAAACACCACTAACTCAAAAATACTTACGTAAGTTAATGGCGTTTTTGAAAGTATCGCATGAACAGCTACGCGGAGTTAAAATTCCCGTAGCGACAATTTCGACCATTGTTAAAAATGACGCGAAATATGTACCTATGTATTACTATTTTATCAATATCTATAAAATATTCCGAAGTCAGTTTAAAGTCATTTGTTCAAAAAAGACTTTTTTGAGTTCCTGGAGTTTTCATATAAAAAAAATATATTCTTACCTGTCCACTTCTTCCAGCGGTTACTAAAAAGCTTGTGATATCTCCACTTAATTTTGGTTTAACAGGAAGAAATATTTGTGATTCCTTTTTGTGGAAAGATATTAGATGTTTCCTTAAGCCTGAAGTGTTTCTGTTTTTCATTTTTATTTCAGTCTTTTTATGTTGGCACAATTTACACAAGGCAGTTTGGGATGCATGAATTATTTCGAAAAACTCCTCAAATTTGCTTTTGGGTCTTTTAGATCTGTGACTCAAACTCTCGTTACTCGGACTAGAATAATTTGAATCTTCGTCACTCATATTAAATTGTACACGTGATACGTTTTTAGAAAACAACAAGAATTAGTAAAAACAATTATTAAGTTAGACTCGAAGCACAGCTCAATTGGAAATGACTGGAATTAAAATAATTCCTTTGTTTATAGTACGTTTCCTTGCTTTCTACCGCGCCGCCTCGCCACGTGCCGGCTCTATTAAAAGGATGCCGCCGCAAATCAAACGATGCCGCGTGCGGCGTACAAACACAGATTATTACCTACTTGTACAGACGCGACGCGTGAATAAAATATATGTAAAGAATTAGTGCCAATCACTATTCTTTACATATAAGTGAATGTTTTGGCGTACATCTATACTAATCTATACTAATATTATAAAGCTGAAGAGTTTGTTTGTATGTTTGATGACAGAAGTTTTAAAATAAATAAATAAATCCTGAACGTCACTATACCTCCAAAGTTACTATTCTTCGTGGGCGAAGTCGCGGGCACTGCTTGTAAATACTTTTTTTTTTTTTTATTTATTTTTTTTTATTTATTTATTTCATATACAAGAAAAAAAAATACAAAGATACAATTTAGTCCCACAAAACCGACTTGTCGGTTTGACTGAGGGATCTTTAGTCTCTTAGCTTATAATTATAATTATGTAGGTATATAATACAACTATAACTGTATCAGGTAAAGTTAAGTGCACATTAATTGGATTTAGACTGAATTACAACAAACTGAAGGAAAATTTAGCGGTGATAATAATAAGATACAATTGTTGTAAGATATAAAATACGTGTGTAAAAAACAACCACGCCTCCGAGCCCTCAGATGGGCTCGGAGGCGTGGTTGTTTTTTACACACGTATTTTATATCTTATAGAAATATTGCATTGTGAATGCAAAAAAATAAATAAAAACATACAATTGTTGTGTTAAATAGTAGTCATCAGATAATCTTTTAATATTTTTTTAAATTTATTTTTATCCGTTTCACATCTAATAGTTTCGGGCAACGAATTAAGAAGATATGGTATACGCTTCTGTAAAGTTCTGTCACCAAAATAATTTTGAACCCTAGGAATTACAAATTTCTTTTTTGAAGTGGCTCTAGTGATCTGGTTATGATTTATGTATTCAAAAGTGGAGACACACTCTCGGCTGCCGTGATTATTTACTAATAATAAATCGCAGGCTTTTTATTTTATTAGTAGGTAAGTACCTACGCTTTTTATATTATTTTATTAATTATGTAGAATTTTTTTACACGTTTCAAGTATATTTAAAAGTGGCTACAATATTTATCAAACGGGTGATATTTGAACACTTTTTTGCTATTTTTTCTTGTAAAAACTTAAGAAATATAATGACTAAATGTACAATAATAGTACCTAAGTAATTAGTTTAAAACCATATAATCAATATTATAATATATACTTACTAGAATAAATTATTATGACATCTACTACCTATCCTTACCATTTTATTCTAATCATAATACTACTTGCGTGATCAGTATAATGTATTCATTTTCATTATAAGCACTCTGAAACTTATTTATTCTTTGGAACACCTGTAGGTACTCTTAAAATTCGAAATTATTTTGCATGAGTATACCTACGCCTACGCCCTGTGGCGGCAATCAAATAGTGTCAAATGTTGTGATTTCGGCGCGGCGGCAACGATTGTTGTATATGATTTCAAAAGAAGCCGCCGGCGCGTGTATTATAACCATGTGCTTCCGAAAAGCAGCAAATTTCTTTGAGAAGTAAGTACAAAACCTTTGATGCCGCATTATCAAAGTGCCGATGGTTAAAACATAACTATGCATGCACTCAGTTTGATTTTAATGGATATTTTTTTATTCGCTATGTAGGTATGTTTATGGTATTAGTCGTAATGCGCATAGATCCAGTTTTTCATATTCTTTGATACAGTTTTTTGCGTCTCATAGAATTCCTAAGCGTACCTATACACCGAACTGTTACACCTAACTACTCCGTGAAATAGCGCTAAGTCCTAGCTGCAAGACGCAAGAGTCTTGCAGGCTTAGTCTTGTTCTTGCTCAAGTCTTGCACGGTCAGTCTTGGTCTTGGTCTTGCTAAAAATACGCGGTCTTGTTCTTGGTCTTGGTCTTGCAAAAACGCAAGAACAAGACCAAGACTGAATTTGGGCAACACTAGATCCAATAAGTTTAGGGTTATGTTTATAATTGACGGAAATTCAAGTATGTAAGAAAAAGAGTAGTCGATTGAGAAGATGTTCTCCCATCCTTATACAGCAGCCAGGACAATATTATATCGTTTACTTAAAAGTAAATGCCAACAAACTTGTTTTCATTATTAGCAAATATAATAATAACAAAGTTTCGGATAATTCACAACAATTATTAAAGTCACTAACTAAGCAAAGCTTGTATTATCGTTGCTAAATAACGTTTAGATCATACAAATAAGTATATAGACGATCATGCCTCGGGAACAAATGCTTAGGCTGATCACACATACATATGCACCTACCAGAATCAGTACCTTAGACTCACAATGTTACCGTTGCACCAATCCGTATATTGTATATCCGTATATATGCTGTAAAATTACTGATTTAGAAAACCCGATTTTACGTTGACTGAACATATTATTATAACAGTTAACGTCAGCACATATTCACCTACATTTTAATTATGAATATGATAATAATTATTAATTGACAATTTTAAAACATATAAATAATGCTACCTTATTAATAAAACAACAATCGTTATTTTTAATAATTAATAAGAATTATATAGTATACTAATACTATATTAATTATATAATATTACTAGCTGAACCGGTCACACGTTGCAGTGGCTCAGTTATTATTATTGCCTGTTTTTTATAATATTTATTAAAATGAAACCTTGTCTATGACCTAAGTCGGAATAAATCCAGTAAAATGAAATAAAAATCATCAAATCGGATCAGTAGTTTCGGAGTTCATCGTGTTCAAACACTGTGACACGGAATTTTTATAATTAACTAGCCGACCCTGCCTTGCGTTGCTGTAGATCAGTTAATATAATTAGCAAATCTGTTTTTATTATAAATTAAAATGAAACCTATCCTATGTCCTAAGTCAGAACAAATCCAGCAAAGTGAAAAAAAAATCATCAAAATCCATTGATTAGTTTCGGAGTTCATCGCGGTCAAACACTGTGGCAAGGATTTTTTATATGTATAGATATAATATTAGTAGACGTTCTTAGATTAATAGAATAATTCATCCTAAAGCACCGGGTATTTCTTTTATTTATTTCATTTAGGCTTATGTATAACTTTTAATTATTTTCATTCTATCATTTACATTTCGTTTAAGGCAACCTGTGCGTAAATTATAGTTGTTATAGGATGTGGATTACATTTCTACACTGAAAAGCTTGTTTGCACCATTATTTGACTTATCAAATCCCTACAATCACATTTCGCGTTTTATCTGAATGATGACTGATACAGAATAGTATTAGCATTAAGTCAGCGTGTATCATTTTGCCATATTAGCCAAAATAGTTGAAAGTGAATATTAGTTTGAAATCACGATAACGTTCAAGGCAGTTGAATCTACAAAAATATTTATTTTATTTTAGATTTAATATAATTATTTACCTATTTAAATTAAGATAATAACAATATACTCAAAGAAAATATTTTTAAAACACTTTTAACATCTTGTATTTTCTCCTAAAGTTTATAGGAGCCCTGTGCACAAGTGGAAAAAAGATCAGTATCCACTAAAAATTTCGAAAAAAACGGAATTTCAAAAACTACACTTTGTCCTAAAGTTTGTGATCGCTTGCTACTATTTGAATGTATTATTTTGTTGAGATAGGTGGCATACGAGCACTACCCTGTGAACATCACGACGAATACGTATGAAAAACATTAAAATATATTAAGTGTAAGTAGTTCATTTAAAAGACGATAAATATTGTATAGTTTCTTCATAACAATATTTTAGATGAGAATATTTTCTTGTTCTGCACTTTTTAGATGTTTCTGTAGTTGCGTTTTAGTTTTTGAACTTCGTTATTAATGAATTTTATTTAAATTATTTTGGGGTTATTATTTCGTGATAAAGCATATGCAAACCTCCTTTTTCCCTTTTATCTGATATTCAACATGGCATATATATTATTTTATATTTATAAAGTTCACATTAATGTGACATAACCTTTCTTTGATACGTCATTTATCAAGTTACAAGTGAACAGATGAACATATGTACATATATACCGGTCAAAATCATAACCCTTCATATACGGATACAAAGTGTTCCATTTCGATAACTGGTATGATATGATACGTAAGAGCTAGTGTAAATGTTAATTTAATAAGTACTTAATCACCATTGTGTATTTATATGTCGTGGCTGTGCGGACAAATACAACTACGAGAAACAAAATTTTCAGTATTATGATGTGCTGATAACTATTTAATTCAAAACGAGTTTATGTTCAATATACGATCTCGATTCATTATTCATTATTACATACATCGCCTTCTTAAAATTAAGAAAAAAATGGAGGAAGGATGCGAACAAAGTCACGGAGTAATGAATTGTTTAAATAAAATAATTCACGGATATCGTATAAAAGAAATCGACTAAGTCGTAACCGTATCTCAAGATAAGTCAATACTTAATGGTCACCCTACATGATATCGCTTTTCGGGTGTTGCGAAATTAAGAGTTAATTGTTTTCTTTTTGTGCGCACGAGCTTAACTCGCAAAGGTAAGATTGTATTTTAGGACAATAAAGAGAAGGGGCGCCGCAATACAACGATAAGAGCTTATTATGGAAAGAACGCGCTCAGTCGTTCTTTTCGGTCAAGCAAAGATAAAATAAGTATAATACAAGTCATTATTGAAGAATGTATATGTTATATAATTACTTTCTAAATTAATCTCTACAATACTCGAAATGAACATAAATAAAATATAAATAAATATTGCACAACATCACATACATTGTTTTGAACCCAAGTAGCTAAAGGACTAGTGTTATGGAATTCAGAAAGAACAATAATGCCACAACAATCAGACCCGAGCCAATATAAAAAAAATCGTTTGCTACATTGCCCGGGCCGGGGATCAAACCCGAAGCCTCGGAGTGGTTTAACCATGAAAACCGGTATGCGAGTAACTCAACCACGGAGATCGTCAAAATATAAAACAAATATTCAATAGTCAAATAATCATGTTTTCTATGTTAAGAAATTAACTTACTAACACTTGATCTGAACGACACTGCAATTACAAAAATGAAACTATCTTACAAGACCATAGTACGGGTGAAGTTAGCTTAAGATTAATTTCCTACAGAATGAACTAGCAAGTATTATTACAGTAATTATAGGCGATGATGGCTCGAACAGCTGACGTATAGAATTCATAATTCTCAATGTTTCATGTTCACAACTATATTATACGACTATTCAATTGCTTTAATAGAGACCAAAGATGAGTTTTAATCTTTTGCCAACATTTTTATTAATCTTTCCAACAACGAGCTTTAAAATCATGTTTTACATGAAATTGAATGGATAGGTGAAAATTAGAAAATGCAAACCGGTTTCACCGAAATCAGAAAAAACTGGTTTTATCGTGGTTTTAATGTAAAAAAAAACCACCGAACAGGCCTTACAACTCATGGAGCAAGTGTGATGGTGAAAATGGGAAAAGGTTAACCTGTTTATCATCAATTGTGCTACGCCTATGCTAACAATTAGCAATCTTAGATGTGCTTCATGAAGACAAACCTGTTAAACATACGGCTTTGGAGCACTTAACTGACAATGGCTACATTGACGGTGAATCGATCCTTATTGATGGAATTCCTTTTGAATAACAAAAAAACACCTGTTGTAAGACTGGGCCCAACTACATAAGTCTAATTGACATAGTAAAAAAATCTTTCAAAATATTTAGAAAATCACCTACAAAAAAACGACGAAATTGTGCAAAAGTATGTGCTGGAAGAATTTAGTAAAGAAAAGATCTCTTAAGCTGGACTGCAAAATAAGTGGAGCTCGATGTGCAGTATGTTGTTAAGGTTCCTAAAATTATACCACTGCTTTCAAAATTCATTGATAGATTTAAAGTTTAACATTAGATTTACGGAGGAAGAGGTTTCATTTCATTCACTTAAACAAATACATGAAGTTTATAATGTTCTCAAAGAAGAAAATGCCACACTCCAAACAGCTGACGTAGCACTGAAACATATGTTTATGAAGCTGGCTAACTCAGATGGTGAATTGTGCAGTGCACTGCAAATCACTCTGCGAAAAAGACTTGAAGATAGATATCTGATCATTCGAGGCGTCCTAAAATATTTGAAAAAACGCAGAAACACTTTTTAAAGTAGATGTAGTGGACTTTATCTTCGAAAAGCATTTTAAAAGGATCGAATCAAGCATTCCGCAGTTTGGAAGATGAACTACTACATAAAATTAAAACTATCACGATAAAAAGTCCACAATCTTCTACTTTCACATTATCAACTAATGGAATCTTTGCGAAATGGTTTTACATGAAAACGGCGAAGATCGTGGTAAATATTTAACTTTAGCGTACAACCATTTGCTAACAATAAAACCTACTAGTGTAGGATTGCAGGATGGATCGAGGCTTAATGATTCGATTTTGGATGCTTTAATGAGGTTTTCCTTTTAGCAAGATAATTATTTATTGATGTTACAATAATATGTTGTTATCGTCGTAGCATTATTATTATAGCTGGCTAGTCCTTAATAAATTAAAAATAGATATTTTTTATGTAATTATTATTATAGAAAACTCGCTAGTAAATGTAAGGTTGAATATTATTTTTAAAGAAGATCTCTGATTCCTTTGAATTGACAAAAAAATATATACAACATACTAGGATGTTAATTTTTATTTATTTTTGAAAACTTGCTTTTTCATTTATTTTAATGTTTGATATAAAAGAAATTAATTATTAATATTCAGCAATTTTTTTCAAACCGAAATCCAACCGGAATCCCGATTTTTCATTACATTCCGGCTTTGCATATAGAACAGGAAATCTAGTTTTTACCGCGAAAAAAATTACATCAGTCATGATTTTTTGCACACCTTAAAAATTTGTTTATTTTGTAGGTTTTTTCAAGAGGAACAACT
The DNA here is from genome assembly GCA_927399485.1 of Calamotropha paludella. Classification (NCBI taxonomy): domain Eukaryota; kingdom Metazoa; phylum Arthropoda; class Insecta; order Lepidoptera; family Crambidae; genus Calamotropha; species Calamotropha paludella. The sequence continues at coordinate 8,669,187 of OV656814.1, read as the reverse complement.
TTTACATCAACACTTTCATCGTAAAATGATTTTTTACATATAAAAAACGGTAAAAACACAATTTTATCGACTTTCGCACCATCTACCGTCCATATTTTAAGTCCTACGATGTCGCACCAATGAGTTAATTTGTAGAGGAGAATGTCCCCAACATTTTTTGCTATGTAAATCTTACCCTAAACCCCTTAGTTTCCGAGATAAACGCAATCCAAATTTTTTTTAAGTTACTGAGCCAGGCCCAGGGGTGCAAAAAATCATGACTGATGTAATTTTTTTAGAAATCCTGTACGATTTATTCTAAATATCCTGTACTAATAGCCTAGTGAAAATTGTATGACAGATAATTAATATCTTATAAAAGTAAATTAAAATACTAGACAAATGAAGTAGTTAGAGATGTTTTATTACAAAGGCAACAATTCCAAGAAAGTGAATCACATCAAGAAAACTGATTACATGGTGCTCCCACGATCTCATGCCCTGGCGGCGGCGGGCGGCTTGCAAGGTACGAAACTTGGCGCGTACTTGTCAAAAGATGTAATTATGAAGAAATCCAATCAGCGGACGCGCGATCCGGCGCAAGCGACGACGTTGATTGAGCGATAAATTTATTGAACATAAATCACAGGATGACAAATCAGTAGCAACAATGAGCCGTTTATTTAATTGGAGAGTCTTTAGCAAAGTTGCGCAGAGACACGACTAGTTATAAATTTACTGGGTCCTTATTAAATTAAAATCAAATCTCGAACAACTCACACAAAGTATTTTTTCATAAAAGTATGTGAAATCAAATGTAGAAATAACCATGGAAAGGATAATGAATTATATAATTATTCACCTACTATTCACATATTTTCACAAGTGTCCCGTAAAACAACTCGACGACCAATAATTTATTCAATATCAGATGTGTAAACATACTTGTAATAAAATATTACAAAAATTATCTACCTTCGAAATATCTTTAAATTAGTCAAATAATATTAATTGCTGAAATAGAATTACGATTTCTGTGTTATTATTAAATTTAGATGGTAAATTAATATGTTTAACAAAAATTATTTTAAGATTTTCTATCTAGAAGAAATCAATGGACTACATATGTTTTAGAAGCCATTCTGATCTTTATTTTAAAGTGTTTTGAATAATACCTATGTAGTAATGTATGTTAAGTGTCAATTTTATAGTTTATATATTAATAGAAAAAAACGATAATACGATGATTGTAATTTATTTAAATATAACACAAAAATTTATGCTTTTTGAAAATTCTGTGACAAATTCATAACAGTATTTATAAATTTACACGAAACGCAATTAAAACATGATTATGAAGTGATTCTTTCGATACTTGACTGTACATATTGTCATAAAGTAATACTTAATACCAGATCTAATCATAAATAAAGTATCTACCTGCCATGACTCGGAAACAACGTTAAAAATGGTTAGATATGCTTATCAAACAGCCCTTGCCTAGTTTCTTGGGGCTTCTCCTCGGTACAAGGTCTTCCGACATAGGGCTAACGAAGCCATGGCGCTTTGACGTTCAATACACGCATCTTAAATGCTCACATTGAATAAAAAATATTTTATCTTTGTTACACAAACTTGACCCTACAAGTATTCTAATCCAGGACATGTGGCTAGACTGACAGACAGGAGTCTGTCTTCACCAAGATTAAAAAGTAAATTAAATATACCAGCATCATTGGATTTAGCACTTATTCTACCACACAGCACGCCATCCACAGCTGTAGGTATACAATACAAAAAGCGAGTCAACACCATTATTATAAAATGCCATAAATTAAATTGTCACAGTGATGTGATGACATTGTACGTGTTAACCCAAGCCATTTCATAAAGTGAAGCCAGGATTAACTATTACTAACAATTCGCATCAATATGAAACCAATCCAAGTAACATATAGAATAATTCAGATTATTTCACTGATGGCGCCACGGAGTCGCCGTATTTCAGGTCATATTTCTGATTCAGGATCTCTCTCGTGACCCAACTGGCTTTTGCATTATCATCGTGGTTATTTAATGGCACGGCCAATTATTTCAATGAGACCGTAATAAAAACATTGAAGATCCCTGTCAAGACGCCATCAGGGTTTTATTTATTAGATTTCTTTAGTTCTGTGGGAATCGTATGTATCTTTTCTTGTGAATGAGGAAAAACCAATAACAATAAAATGTGGCCAGAAGTTCAAATATCTCTTAGTAGTAAAACGTATATATTAATAGTAACGTCAGAAAATAGTCCATCTGTTCTGAATCAAGGAGATTTCTTGTATTGTTGCTTTAACCAACTACAATAAACCAAGAAAAAAACGTCAACTGATATTCGTCGACATTGTGACCACGGACAAAACATGGAGTTTTAACATCGCTCGCGAATATGCGAATATTCTTATGAATAATAGCGAGATGATCTGCACACGACTCTTGAAATACGACGTCTCCGTTTAATGTGACGCGACGACGTTATTATACTCTTGTAGGCGTATTGATGGCGCCTGGACATACACTACCATACCTAAATGCTTTTATCGGGAATGTTGGGACTCAAGCCTGTGTTTTGGAATACTCGTAAAACTCATATTATATTATCAGATGGCCAGTTATTGATATACCAATATAAGATGGGTATTTGGAAAAGTAAGATGATGCTAGGACTACTTGTAATGTTCAAAAGTAAATTAAAATATACTTATCTATATTCCACCCGAAAGATAGTGTTAGTTAGTGAATGTGTTGCTTATAAGACAATAATGTTATTACACCGTAATAAATATTTAATCATCGTGAGAAATTTAATCAAAATGAAAGCCTAATTTCGTATACCTTTAGCCACGCATTTACAACATGGTTAACGTATTGCAACAAATCACTTCATTTCACAGTGGACGGACCGTAGTTAATGCTGACCTGCGGCGAGTGCAGCACTAAACAGTCTGACTAATTAGACGCACTAGGTAACAAAGGGCCGTAGTATTGTCCTAACAATCTTTAACGTGTAGAATAATTGCTAGATTTTCATCTTTATTGTTCAGGGAATAATGTTCTTTAGAGTGCACAGGAGGATATGTCATTGAATGCAGTGAGACGTGCGATGGCGGCATACGATAGGCCGCCCACGCGCCTAGCGCCGTCGCCGCGCCGCGAAATTCGTGAGAAAAGGTGCCCAAGCAAAGGCATCAGGTGGGGTCAAAGAGGAAAACATACTATAGCAACTCAGTTACCTGCGCAATCCTAACATCGAGAAGATCGGTTGATTTGTGCTATGAAAACTTACGAAATTATGCATTAGCCGTAATTTAGTGTAAAGCTTTAGCTCGACGCATCGACAATTTTATAATATACTCAATATTCTTTAATTATCAATTTGTTTACAATCGTCATAGCTCTACTTGACAGGTACAGAAAGTCACACAGGTGAGTCCGATTTCTGCGTTTATAGTAATAAAGGTTATAAAACAAATAAATAATGAAGTAAGTAAGTATATTAGTACTAAGACCAATAGACCTAAGTCTGTGAATGGCCAGGATTAAAATTCAATTGCAGCAATCTTTAATTCTGATGTAAATTCGATATTCTTATAAAAAACCGGCCAAGTGCGAGTCGGACTCGCGCACGAAGGGTTCCGTGCAAACTAAAGTAAAAAAATCACGTTCGTTGTATAGGCAGCCCCCCTTAAAGACTTATTTAATTTTAATTTTATAGAAGTAATTAATACGATTAGTAAAACAAAAATATGTAGCCCACTTCCGCAAAACCCTAGCAGTGTGCACCACCCGCCCACCCGCAAACAAATGCAGAAAACGCAGACACCGGCACCTTCACAAACTACTCTACACGTGTTTCGCCCCCACACGGAGCATCATCAGGCGACGTGACGTGACGTCAGAAGACGATAGTGGTGCAAAGTGCCGGTGTCTGCGGTTGTTTGCGAGCGGGCGGGTGGTGCACAATGCTTGGGTTTTGCGGAAGTGGACTACATATTTTTGTATTACTAATGGATATGAACTTCCCCTAAGTAACGCCTGATTCTATCAAATAATTAATAAGATTTTACAGGTTAAATGATATAAACATGATATACTTTATTAAGATTTACAAATTATAATAATTGCCAATAATGACGATCTATAAACTTTACCTTGCAATCAGCTTCTTAACATAGTAGACACACTTTCGTGGCCTTTTCTGTATTGGGCACCTGACCACCGTTCATTTCAGAAAACATATCTTCTATAATTGGAATTGGGTAATGTAACTTTGTTAACAGCGCAGAGTTTGATACAGCTATTCGGTTTAACAATCGGGGCTATAGGGGAACTCCCCATTCGACATAATCAACCTTCGATACGACTCCATCTTAATCTCAATTTCATTATTAAGTTTTGATTTTATTGATGACTGAAGTAGAGTATTCTTCGAGTAATTGATCCAACTTTGAGTACTTTTCAGGCTTGTGTATGTCAGCTAGTTATAGATATTTAATTCTTTCATCTAACTTCTTCCTATTTCCGGCAGAAGCTACTAGGGGTCTACGGTTTTATATCATTGTTGATTTTGGTACTGTCCCTTAATGTATATTGTTCCGATTTCTTCAGTATAGGTTTTCAGTTTTTTTTTTATCATTATGAAAAATCTTATACGCCACGTTTATTTTTTTTTTCTAATAAAACTGAAGAGGTTGGTTCCGTGTTAAATTCCATACGAGTTTTTCAGATATTGAATTCATTACCTTTTTTATCATCTAGAAAGCTATTAGAGTTAAAAACTTGTTTTGTATTTGTATTTCGCTGTAAACAATCTTTTTCTTAATTACCCTTTTGACTGTCATATTGAATTTAGAAATTCAAAATTGCGGTGCTCTATAGTCTGACATTACTAAAAGTAAAAGTAGTATTAAAGTATGCTGCATCGATCCGCAGATTCTCGAACATTTTCCAACGCTAGGCACGTTTTTGCACAAGTACAGAAAAACGAAGACGGGTAATGTGAAGGAATGAAGGCGAACGAATAACTACAACAACAAATTAAAGTTAGTTTTTAAAAAGGTGGAATGTTTTTTATCTTTTAACAATTTGCGTACGTCACCATCTTTAAGTCCCGTTATGAACTGTAAGTATAGAAATTAAAACATTTGAATCACAATATGAAGATAATTTCTTACACACGTACCTACATAGCAATTGTTTTATCTTCTTCTTGTAAGCGGAAAATAAGTTCATGTTGTACGATCAACCATTGGTTAAGATTGCAAAAAAACAATGGCTGCAAATAACTAAGCCACAGCTTGTAGGTCCGCTGTAGAGAGGAGGCCTATGTGCAACAGTGGAGTCGTAACGGCTGATGATAATGATGATGATGTTATAACTAAATACTGGGTATAGACCCTATGTAGTTTTCTTATATTTCTGTAAATTCCTCACATTGTTTATCAATCGGCTTCTATGTTGGGGTGTATATATTTTTTTATACTATGGTGACTAAAAGCGCACAATGTTTCGTGCAGCTTCTTCCTAAAAACCACCGGAGAAATATGTATACTTTTAGTTTAGGTTCAGAAATGTTGTTTTGTAGAAAATATATATTAAGAATTTTAATATTATTCCTGTACATGCATCGTGCAGAACCATATTATAGGTAAATTTTATTTTATTTTATTTATTAATAGCCAAGAGCACTTCACCTTTGTTTAGTGATTTTCAAATTCAAGCCTTTAAATCTATGTCAACTTGATTTTGTCCTTCACTGGTTTCGATTTCAATCTTTTCTTTTATTTACCTAAGTGTTGGAATGTCTTTTAGTTACTATATCTAATGTCTATTTCTTCGTCAGTAATGTGTTTGGGGTATAACGAAATATAATTTCCCACATTTGTAAGTACTCCGCGTAATACAGCGTTAATTTGTTCTTGCTCGTTAGTATTTTCCGTTGAAATACTCGTCGCCACTGTTAAATAATATACATTTAAGTTACTTTTTTGTATTCATTAATTTTACAATAATAATCAAGAATGTCAATACTAGTAACCAGCTTCTTAACATAGTATAGTTGGTATATATCAATCACTATTCTATGAAATAAGTGCTGCGCGATCAATCTTATATTAATAGAAAAGCAGAATTAACAATATCTTACGTTGTCATAGTTGCCCACCCAGCACACATGCCCATACAACCAAATGTTTAAAGTTTGAGCGGCATACGAAACGAGTCACTACAGTATCATGCAACACATCATACACAGATACACTCTTAATTCTAAAAAGTCGGCCATCTGATTCACGTTTTTGTCATGCGGAAAATAATACACGGCGTATTAACAAGCATTGAACGAATCATTCTAAAATAAGAAATATTAAAAACGGTAAATATTGCTACATTTCAAAGAAAATTAATTATCTGAATAACGAATTACAAAAAAAAACAGAAAAAACACAAATAGAGTAAAGCAATGGTAAATTAAACTATGTATTGTACCTAAACATTTACAATTTATTTCAGTATGTCTGTTCTTTCTGTTAAACATAAAACTAATTAATCTAATTACACCAAAGAGCACTAGAATAAAATCAACATGGCGCAAGTTGCGAGGCTGTCGTCGACACATCAGCAGTGGGGCGTGCCGACACACCTCTCTATTACTGTGCTGGCACTTGTGCAGGTGTTGGTTATAGGCCGGGACACTTCATTAAAATTGTTTTTCAAATACTTGCCATAAAGGGTATTAAAGATAAAGCGCTAGAAAACTCAGACGCTAAGGATTTAATTGGAAACATGACTCAAATTTGCATTGCACTCAAATTTGCATTCTTCAAATTTGCATGCAAAAAGTACATTTTTGTCCTGTATTTTAAATTGATATTATTTCTAACTATATTTTCATACGCTCATTGGCTTACAAACAATGTTTAAATAGAAATCTTAGCTTGATTTTTGTTTTATTTCATCGCTCGTGTGCTTATTACAAAACAATCACCCTTATCGGTTAACTGGTAGAGAATGCCGCAAGGTATTAAGTCCGCCTTTTGCTAGCGTTGTGGCAATCAAGAATATATAAATAATAAAATTTCAACGACCTTAACAAAATGTAAAAGCGATAAACTATATAATAAAATATGAGCGGAGGGAATCGACAATGAAGAAATTAAGATAGTTAGCAGATAGACACCTGAATTATGGACAATAAATTGCCGATCGACAAGCTTGAAACGCGTGTAAATTGAATTAAAAGATAAGTGCCGAAGCAAAACCTTTCGCGAGACGATTAATATGGCTGTTTGACCCGAGGTGTATGCAGAGCGACCTCAGATACAGCTCGTAAAGATAACATTACAGCATGAACTGCAGTGTTGAATTCAATTAGTGATATAATGACATGTTCATAAAGATTAACAAAACAGATAACCTTGTCTTGGTGATACCAAAGAATTTCAAATTGATAATTTCAAAGAAAGTAACGTATCAATACAGAGTTGTTAACATACCTCTAAATCGTAGGAGGAACAAGCAATGTCATTTGCCTTATTTAAATTATGAGGCAATAATAAAATGTCTTCACTGTTATAATATATCTGTCGAGTCGGCGAAATAGTATTTCCTAATATATTTACAAGTTTGATCACAGATATATAATTAAAAAACATCAAATAATAAATTAGTGCCATAATGTGTTCTTTAATTAATTAATTATGTGACGAAGGTGTTTAATCATTACACAAATAAAAAATTACCTGACAAATAATAATAAATATGATTCAAGTAATTCCTATATACGAGAATGCGTAAAATATTTTTACGATGTGACGATGATTAATTATGAATGATAATAAATTGTGAACATTATAAATTTTAAGAAAAAGGTACACAGATAATAGAAATCTACTAAGTTTCGACATTGATGAAGCCTTAAAATGAGATTACTAACATTTTACGAGATAAAAAAAAACAAATATTCAATTATATTTCAAACATTATTATCATTTAGTAATAAAAAACAAAGGTGTCACATTTAAGATTTTCTTAAATGTCATATTAACAATATATTATTATACAGTAAGAAGGTCTATTCAGCCAATGGCTTTGTAATAGCATAAATCATAACCGAATCCCAAAACATGTTAATTTGCATCGCCTGGAGTCACAAAGTGACACTAACGACGCATAACGAAAACAACGAAATGGAACTATCGATATTAATGTCACCAAAAGCGTCATTAACATCGTAATAATGATGCCAAAATCATTTAGTTCGTATATGCTCAAAGCGTTTTTCATTAATTTTCAATTACCTACTTATGAAATAAACTACGAGCAGAACTAGATTCCCGAAGGCGTTGTGTTTTATATGAGCTTAATACTTTTCTCATGAACATGAAATATGGACGTTTAGTAATGTTATTTCGCACCAGTCTGTTAATGATATTTTAACATGTTAACTTTAAATCATATGTTAGGTATTAAAGTGCATTACCGTTCTCCGAAAATATACGATCGGGCGTTAATTCTCAGTTTTTCATTAATGCAGGAATGCTATAAAATAATCAAGTCTTCTTGCCAATGAATCACCGGATGTCTTATTTAGTAAAAACTAATGAGGGACGTAGATCACATTCGGTAATGAAGACATGGGAAGATATATCAAACACTTTCGATCCTAAAGTTATGTGAGGCGATTAAGACATTGGTGTTGACATAATGGCTGGGCAAACAGAGTTAAACGGCAATATTTCTCAAACGTGTGTAATTTGTGATTATGATGGTCTCGCTAGGGTTTCCGACGACAACGGCCAGCTAGAAATGGTAAAATTATCTAGAACTAAAGCAGATAATTTATTCAATGTGAAATGCTCATAAAGAATGATATACAAGTTCTTTCTATTATGACACGGCCGGCATACATTTTGATTTCATCATAAGGTTAATGAAATTTTGGGCACGCATCTTTTCTGTGACTTCGAATTTTAATGAGAACATATTGGTATGAAATGTTTGCATTCTAAATACACCTTTCTTCGTTACACATTATAAAAGAGTTTGTAAAGAGACGACAGATTTGGGCGGACGTATAATAGTTGAATTTGAATTCTACAAAACCTTATAATAGAGGTACAAAGTTTTTAATGTGATCTACAAATATAGAGTGCAATATTAAAAGAAATAACAAAATTTGTAGAATCAAAAGCATTGCAGATTTTCCTAATTGAATACTCTTTATTTGTTTTTGAATAGGTACAGCACTAGATAGAGTAATGTTACAATTCATTAATTTTCTATTCAGCCATTTACACAATATGTCATAACAGATACAATTTTATAATGTCATTACAATTATAGAACACAACAATAATATAGATTTTGATAATAAAGGAGGAAAAAAAATACATAACAATTCAATTAAAAGTCAATTATTCATTATTTGTGAAGTCAGTTGTATTAATGTCAATATTTATAATTAAAAACTAATAATTGTACTAAAAGTCTGATCGCTGAACCAATTATGTAGTTTTTTTTTAATATTGAAAAGCATGACTTTTTTTTTGTAGTGGCCAATTATAAATTTTAGGACACATACAGGCACAGTTTTTATAACTACATCACTAACCTACTGCGATTAATAATAAAAATGCATTATCAGAAACGATGCAAAAAGAAATGTCAAGCGTTACATGTGAATCAGCCGCCATACTCATGAATAAAGGCATACTTAAAGAACCGTAGCGTTAATTAATATGAGTTATTCATACGACAGTGGCGCACCAATTAAAGGTGACGAAAGCACGATGCGGACAAGTTCACAAGACGACAGCAACCTGTGTAGATACCTCGTATGTGGCAATGCTAACATAGTTCAAACTTACAAGATTATTATATTGTTTTTATTTAATTTTTTTGCATTCACAATGCAATATTTCTATAAGATATAAAATACGTGTGTAAAAAACAACCACGTCTCCGAGCCCTCAGATGGGATCCCATCTGAGGGCTCGGAGACGTGGTTGTTTTTTACACACGTATTTTATATCTTAGATTATTATATTGACAACTTATGTACCGTATAAGTATTTAAGAAATAAATAACGATGTTGCAAATATTATAACAACATTTTAGAAAACAAATTTAAAAAATTGTTCCAATCTTTGATATTAAGCAACTGATTCCGTTTTTCTCTTTATATAACTTACATCCGACCCAAGCCAGCGAGTGTCGTTAGTATGACGAAATCAATTCAATGTACATGATAGAGTATTAAGCAGAAGATACCATTCTTTGACTGACAACTTAAATAGTAATCAATTTTACTATCGAGGTTCTTAAGAAGAATACCTAGTGATTTTAACCCTTTTGCTGCTGAGAACGCGCGTCGTCGTCTTTACTAACGTGTTTGCCCGTGTAACGCTTCGGCTGTGCGCACGACCCGTGAGGCGAGTCGACGAAGCGTTACACGGGCAAACACGCTAGTAAAGTCGTTGAGCATTGTTAGGTTTGTAGCCTTCATCTCACGACGCGCGTTGTCAGCAACAAAAGGGTTAAAATCATTAGGTATTCTTCTTAAGAACCTCGATAGTAAAATTAATTATTTATGGAACCCATCCGGGATGACTCTTTTCGACTTACTTTCGTTATTAAACTAATGAAACAAAACTTTAAAATAAGTTATACCGTTCCAATAAATTCCCAACAAAAAATTTTGAAACATAATTTTGTTTCGCATTTGCAGAGACGTTTTAATAATAAGATTAAAGAGTATTTCTTTAAAACACAATATTTGATTCATAATCGATTCAATTACAGTGTAATGTAGAAGAATCACGATGCATAATAGCGTGTGAATATTATTCGAATGTGATCAGCCACGAAGTGTTATCGGCAGCACGCGAAACCGATCACTGCATATTGTATATTAAATGGTGCACCATTAAAGGCAACGGAGCTTAATAAACACATTACAGTGCGTATTAGGAGCGAGCAGCAATCCGACGTGATTAAGCTACATGAATGTGGGAACAACCAGTGAAAGAAGACATGATGTTTGCATTAAACATATAAATGCTACAAATTAGCAGGATAATTCTATTAAGTTGATGCGTTAGCGCTATCCAGCGATATCGTTTTTAATCACATAAGCAGAATATATGATGAAAATAAAATTTATAGGTACATTTATGGTTTATAGAGTTAAGTTATACTTAAGTATTAAGTTATATTTTTAGTACTAACAAACTTTGACTTTCTTTGATTTTTGTAAGTTATAACTTATAACTGATAAAAATCAAAATTCCAGGAACCTTTTCGAAACTATGCTAGTAACGAAACTCTTTACTACAAAAATACCGGAAGCAGAGAGATTCAATTATCAAATCAAACCGTACAACGGCAATAAAACTACTAAACCAACGGCCATAACACGCAGCGCCAGCATAAAATATCAAATACCATAACGAAAACGCAGTAAAACGAGACACGTATTGAGCGCTGTCACCGCACAATGGATACGAGGCTTTATGAAAATATCAATAATAGTATTCGAGACAGTTTAGTTCGCTATTAATGCACAGCGCGCTTGCAGACAAATTCAATTGACAGGAGCCTCCGACGCAGCCCCAGGGTGTCCCTCGGTTACATAGCGCCTATCTATTTACGCTGCTATTGGATATAAAATTGAGCGGCGAGATTGCATAGCGGCTTTCAAAGGGTGCGATCGAAACTTTATGATCCGATTTTATTGTTGTCATCGACACCATCGTCGTCTGCAGGAATACCGCAACTTGTGGACTCCCTACAACAGCTAGATCGATTGGAACAATACACTTTGCATATATTATGTGATTTCAACTGTCTTAAGTTTATTTTTAATCTGAATTCCGTATAAGAATTCGATTTGAGTAGTACCGCTAAACATAAATACTAATTGATACTTAAAATAGCTTTGACTTAAGTGAACCGTGCCGGTAATACAAAATGGCATAATATCATTGCACCAGTCTATTGTCGCATAGCTGAGCTTCAAACCCGATCTCCTCAATACGTTACAAGACGCGTCCTAGTGGCGTTATCACAAAATATGATAGATCGTCGAGCACAACGCAACGCTCTCCCACGCGGCACCCGTGATTAATTATAATTCGAATTTTATTCAAAGTGAACAGCGGACAAACTACGATACCAATCAATAAACGGTTCCATACCGTCGACGGTACCGACATGATACCACAATTTACTGTTGGCGATAGTGCGTATGAAGATGTCAAACCGCCAAGAATAAGTTGCTCTGATAGAAATGAACAATAGAAATGACATTTACAGTATGATAAGATTTTTTTTAAGCTTTAACTCATAATTGACGTTTCATAATTAGCTATGGGAGCATCGAAGAGCTATCCACAACCACGATAAGAATACATTTGATCAAAGCCACTCACTCATTGAAATTCTAATAAAAACATCAACTTTAATATCCATAATCCAAGACAACACGCAAAACGACCTGTTTAATATGAATAATATATGGGAATATAGGAAGAGTAAGGCAAAGCAAAATCCGACATTTTCAATACCATAAAATAACAGGAACGTTTTAAGCTTCATAACAATTTAAATTACGCAACTGGCTTATGATTCAATAAACACATTTGTATACACAAATTCCTGTAAGCCGTGTGTTTTGATCATTAGCTTTAGATATTAGACCCCCGCAAGTATGGCTCTCACTGTGTGAGAAATAGTCAACCATTTGACAATATCGCCGACACAAATATTATTAAACCGATATTCCCTCCCATTATCATATTAAACTTGATTATATCACAGTGGTACATCTCACTAAGAACGTCCTCATGAATGAACAGGTTCCAGACATTTCCAGAGATGTTAACATGCTGCTAAGTCCTTAAGGCTAATGAAAAAGTTACATTATCATATATAATCATAATTAACACTAGTTAGATTATCCTGTGGTAAACTTGTATCGGAAAGGTGTTCCGTTAGCTTTTTCTCTACAAAAGAAATCATCAGATCAAGTCTGCACTCAATTCCGTGTGACAGTGATCACCTCTTTATAACCACATAAATCATAGGCGAACACACAAGCGCCACAAAGATAGAAGCGACACGAATCCCCGTCTCGCGCTGTAATAAATAACATCCAGTTCTCGCTTTCAAAGAAAGACCGTACAGCAATAAGTCGCGGACGGGTCAAAGGTGAACTGAATAAAAAACGGCCGACAATTAAATAGCGTTCTTGAAGGTTAATGAGGACAATAAATATGTTGTCGGCACCGCAGCTGCGGACAAACAAATGCATAACGTCACACGTGAGAAGGGTATGTCAGACTATGAGAAGGCACGAAGACTGGCAAGCTTATTGTTGCGACAAGACACTTAGTTGAAATCCCAACGTAATATATTAATGGCATAGTATAAAAAAGAGATAAGGTATTCCTTTACTAGAGCATTCAAAATACGATTAAACGTGTCAAGGTGAAGATGCCACTATTGATGCCGCTCTTTACATTGGCACCAACTTAAAATATAAGGGCATCCGTTAAGCCCCAAATTTATATGACTTTTGTGCCGACATAATAATAACCCAGTTTAATAGCCCACAAACGTGGTTATGAAAACAAACTTTACTAAATTGGTCACACTGTATTAAGTATGTATTGAAAATGAAATCTTTATTGTATATAATCTCTTTATTTATCGGTTAAGTCTAAAGCGTTTTCTCAATTATCGACTAGTATATCAATATTAACGTGATTTATTGCATAAGTATTGAAATCTAATACCATTCAAGAAAGAATGAGCAACTATAGGTATTAGTTTAACTAAAACCTGATTATTATAGAACTATAAAGTAAAGGTAATTTATAGCCAAAGTGTCATTGCATCAAAAGTGGAGTAAGAAATGAAAATCTTAAGTTATATTTATTTAAAAGGAGTAGCACCAACAGACTGGCACAAACCTCCCCCGCCACTGTACGGACACGACTGCGTCAGACGGAATCATACCTGCATTTGATTTATGATGAGGAGGGGACAGAGAAGCCGTGGGTGTGAATTCAATCGACGAAAATTCTACTTTCAAAGATTACACGTACCAATTTAAAATACTTTTGAGATCCCTTCAATGTGGTATTTTTACAAAGCTTCAAGGGAGAGTAAGCCATCGCCTTGATCTGGGAGGGTTGTCCCTCACAGCGGGCAGCAAGGACTACAGGCGCCTCTGACAATGCGGCACCTTCGTGACCAATGACTATTACCAGTGGTTATAGATTTTTTCCAGCAACCTTTCACTAAAACGTGACTTTACTCTTTAACGAACACCGCCGACAGCTCAATATGAATTTGTGGATGCACAATCGATTTGTTTCGAGGCCAATATTAATATTTCCATTTAGAGATACCCGTTCGAAAACCACATCGTATTACTATTACATTACAAACATAGGTAAACCAGTTTTAAATAATGACACGGAAGTCATACTGATAATTTAATTAACATCTGCATTGCGGCGACCGTCTTTAAGCACACGAAAAAATGCATTACCACAGTCATCATTACATCTTCGTTGTGTTTCACAAAGTTCAGCTAAATACATAGTGTAAATTAAGTTTAGCTTGCGAACGCGCATATTTAAGTTGCATATACAGTCGTTCTTAAATCTAATGCAGTAGAGATTACAATTATTATTTCCAAATGTAAATAAAATTGTTGAAGTAACAAAGTAAACATGGACGTATTAACACCAGCCGGAAGGTAAAAACCGTGGGTGTTCCTAACCAGTGGTTTATTGTACATACTAACTACCGCAAGCTTATTTGGTAATTGACTAAGAGGAAAAAGAAACACGCACAAAATTGATCTTATTGATGTTTGCACAGTCAAATCATAAAGTTATTTATAACTTTATATTGACACACCCAATATAACCTGACAGTTTACCAAAACATTAGATAAAAGTTGACAAATTAATATTTTTTCGGTGTAATCTACAAGTACTTTTATAGCCAATCTTTAATGGAAAAATGGTATAACTTCATTAGCTTCCCGCCCTGACATAGCCAATATGAAACAGAAAGTAGGTAAACACATAAAACACAACCTATGTCAATCTGGCACAATGTAATATTTATCGAATAGTGAGAGATTTTATGTAATTGATTCAATAATTTCTTAGATTACCCGCCTCATATAAATAAACTATTAAAATCTGCTAATATATTTCTGAAAAACACTTTAGTAAAATCTAAACTACTTGTCCAAGCAATGTTTTGTAGAAGGCAGATGTATATTTATACAACTTTAGTTTAAAATAAATAAATAGTGATCCTAGTTCAAAGAAGAACGCTTACTTTGAAACACGGTTTCCAGAGATATCGATACACCTGTTCGACTAACGGTATTTGTTCCATCCTTGGTTGTTTTTTTTTTAACTTCATAGAGATTCATTAAACTATCAAAATAATGTTCCGTAAGATTCGTATTGTTACTTTTGAGCTTTATTATAATTATTGTTAGAAAATACAAATTACAACTGCTAGAAAAGTTTGTTACTTAGTTAATTTTAACATTATTCATATCCAATTCACAGTTACGAAAAAAAATTTGAGACATTAAATGAATGTGAGGGTATAGCGAAAATATTATAATCTCCTTAGGAATGATTTTATTTTTCACATTACTTTCTCTAAATATATTGCTATTCCTCTAGTCTAGTCTTCGTCTATGTCTTTGTGACACTAAAGCGTTAACCAATATTGAAAGACCTCAGATTAGTATAAAGATCAGTTAAAACAGAACTGAGGTGCGATATATTGTGCTAAAATATAATAACAATGTGACTATACAAGTCACCCGTATAATATCTGTCAAATGTTGTTCAGCATGACTATCGTACATTTTGAAGAAGGGCAGTAAGGTTAAACAAAACCCATCTCCGAGTTGCATGTAAAAAAGCTCAAGCACTGGTGGCTGAAACGCCGCCCTCTGTTTTAGATGAGAGCAAACACGCCGAAGATAGTAGACAAACAAATGTAAATGACCGAAATGTGAACGTCATGTTTGGCATTCCCATAAAGCAACGTTAACACGTCATTAGAGGTAATGATGCCGTGATTACAGAGTGGAAGCGGGGTGAGCGATGGTCAGATGATTGCCTGCTTACTGTGTGGTCTCTCCTTTATAAACAAACGCAGACTGGACTCGAAACCACGTGCCTTTGAGGATCCACTTTAATTGACGTCTGCGCTTCCCAGATTATTGCATCAATATTTGTTACAACATCTAATCGGTTACTAAATAACATGTAGCTTTCGTGGTTGCTTTCTAATTACATATTACTACATGTTTTCACCGCAAAGATTATTAGTTACGATTTCAATCAAATTTGGGTCATCTCAATCATAAATTTTATGTTTAGTTTATCATCTGCTTTCGTAAATCCATTTCAAATTATGATCATACTTTATAATTTTTTTAATGGATTTAACGCAGTTATCATTTTATCAATGACAAAAGCGTACATAACCCTCCTGTAAATCATCAAGCAATAAACGGAAATTCCAAACGAGCGATGCCCAATCGAGCGAAGATGTTATCGCGAGCACGATAATTTATCGAGGGCTTATCGTTCGATCTGCGTAATTGATACGGGTGAAATCACAGGGACTGAAGCGCCACGGCCAGGCCGGCCCTTAGATCTGTGGAAAACATGTGTAAAATACACAGAGCTCTCGTTTACATTCTAGATTAGCAATAAAGTAATCAGATGAAAGGACAAATAGAACAAAATTATTAAAAAAACGCTTCAGTGAATATTGAAGTTTAATTATCAATGAACCCTAAAAGTTGCATATGTTAATCTTAACATGCATATAATAATAATAATACTAGTACTAATACTTCATATATTCACGTCAAATAAGCTTAGCTCAAAGTAAGCACTGTGAGGCTTGTGTTGAGGATACTAGGGTAACGGATCAACATACATACATGATACGTAAATAAGTAACATTAATAGAAATATATATAAATACCCATGACTCAGGTACAAACGCCTGTATTTATCACACAAACATCTGCCCCTTCCGGGACTCGAACCCAGGGCCGTCAGTGCTATAGGCAGGATCGCTACCATTGCACCAAACATTCGTCATATATTAATCGTGAGTTGCTATACTTTAAGGTTACGTAAGTATGTTTGGACTACACTTCCCTGATGGACTAGTAAAAGTAACAAAGCAACAATGCATTTTATAAAACTCACGATTTTCACTTTGTAGATTTAAATTTAAATTCTTTTCTGATTAAATTTCATTCACAAAAGTAAGAGCGAAGATAAGCGGTAAGAGTGACAACCCTTATTGTTACTGATACTAAAACTCACTTCACTTCATATTTTACAAATGTTACAATAACGCCTATCCATAGTTATTCGTGTTGCAATTTGCCCGCGCGTGCGCAACGTGCATCGTTGATTGAATGCAGTAAACTCCCGCGTCGCCCATCACCCACTACCGCCTTTAATGAATTGTCATGAAATTAAGGGCGAACGATACAAGTAGTAAAAATTTTATTTTTGTTTGCTATATAAAGAACATGTAAGAAACATCTTAATTTCATTTTCTATCAGCAACAACGACAATAAGCGACTTTTAAATAGAGTTCGACATTTTTAGTATAAAATATTGCTAATAGAAAATACAAAAAATTGGAAAAGTTATAGATTTTTAAATTAATTAACCATGTTTTATTTCCACTGAAAAAATGAAAACGTGATTCGTTAAATAAGGTTGCAATACTATAACATACTCGTATAACATTAATGTACCCTTAACATAAAGCGTTTAAAATATTAACATTTAATTACGTTTCAAATTCTGCATTCAGTATAAATTAAAATTATCTTAACATTCAAATATATCTTATGTCCACATATTACGATCAGGTGAAAAAGGACACTGTTTTTTCCAGATCACCACTAGTTGATTGTGTATATACTAGGAATTGAATACAAAGAATTTCTATATTTTCACCATTGTTAAGGGTCCTGGAATTTTAATATTTCAACAAAAGTGAAAAACATGGTAGAAATCCCGTTTTGCTTAATACTAATGTTAATTGAAAGTTTGAAATAATGTATTATCATTAAAATTCAAGTAAATTAGTCACACTTACTTTGATAAGAGTATTACTAGTAATAAAGACGGATGAAAAGTAGCTATGTTTTCCAATTCAAGTTTACCAAAATTAAATACGAGCTAGCTTTCTTTAATTTGAGCTGTGTCAATCTGCGTTGGCTACAGTGTGGCAGTAGAAAATCAAAAATGGTAATCTGAGCACTGCACATGCCAAAATTCAACCTATTCAAAAAGGAAAGGTGCTTCTTTTGGCTAATCGGCCCTGAATTTAGGGACGACGAAAACTTGTATGTATATGTAACCAAGCGCTGACAAGTATCAACAAGGATATCAAATCTCAGTAGCCCAGTTCTGAAATAGTATCTCTTTTTCCTTTCATATAATTTTATTGATATAGATTACTCCTATTAAGGATTATCCAAGTCAAGTAATTATCCTTATATTTAAACATTTTTTAATAATTTTCAAAAAAGAAGCACTCTTTTTGGTACTTTTAATAATTATAAAAATACTAGCGGCCCGCCCCGGCTTCGCACGGGTGGACAAAATTCTTTAAATTTTTTCTAGCATTTAATATAGCCTATGACACTCAGCAATAATGTGCCTTTCTAATGGTGAAAGAATTTTTAAAATCGGTTCAGTAGATCCCGAGATTACCCCTTACAATTTAACAAATATACAAACACAAACTTTACGTCTTTATAATATTAGTATAGATAATTACAATAGCTAGGAAAATCGGAATTTGAATCACAAACCCTGACTAACCCTGACAATTGAAACCAGCAATCGACAATATATCACAGACACAGAGCAAATTGACAACCACCAACATCGATTACAGAGGACTCCCTCACGCCAGCCCTACGAGCTTGTGTGGTCATTCAAATGCCCGGTCAATTAATTAACCTCATAATCATAAATCAATTCCTTAACAGAGACGCATTAATACCAACCCTAAAAATGACTAATAATAATAAAAAATGTATATATAAAATGATCTCATAACTTAACATAGTAATAACCAGGGCGTTACCATCACGATTATCGTAGTCAGAAATCATCGGTGACATCACTACAATAACTCTGCTGAAGAAAAAAATATCACGAACGAAAATTATGGAATAACAACATTGATCTAACAATAGCGCGGTAGCGTCACTCTCCATAGCCAATAAGGTTATTTAGCTTAGTTATTAACATACCAAAAATACATAGGTCACAAAAACAAAGTATTCCAAACGAACTATTAATAAATCTTGCTAAACGACCATTAACACTACCCACGGATAACGGAGCCCCAATCAGTATGATGCTAATCAATACCATAGATATACCATCGATTTTAGCACATCGATTATAATTACCAATTAATATGGAACTAAATAGTCAACTAAGGAGCCCCGAATGATCCGGCAATATATACATTAAGTCCTTCTAAAATCCTCTTTATTTTTTTAGGCGAAAACTAAAATTGTGTGTTTCAATATTCTCTATAGTATTTTAAGAGAAACTGCAGCCATCGCGACAAACAGATGGTTTCCCGAATCCACCCCACAAACCCACCGATTGACGCCACGCGGAAGTCAGACAGCGAATAAATTATTGCCCTCCCTTGAACCAAATATAATGGCCAAGTCTGGAGCTTTTTCTGTGCTTCTGCGTATAATTGAGGTGCAATTTCGCGTACAATACTAAACAATGTGTGGCCGATGCCTACCGGTGCAACACGACCGAAGGACAAAGGAGAGGAGTTGAATTAGAAAGTCCTTTTGTGCAGTACGCCTTGTGAAGACCGTGATTTGCGTCAATCTAAACTTAAAAACATAAATAAAAACCTTAAAACCAGACCCAGAGACGACGTCAAAATTTTTGACATTTAGGTAGATAACAAAGGGATAGACAAGGAGAGGAAAATTGTTTGAAAGGATCCCGTTAGAAGACGTCGATCAAGCTAACGCCGAATGATTCGTCGGCTCGTTCGTTACTGACGCTTGATCGGTTTCTTTATTAATTACTGAATCCTTTACACCCTGATGAATATTCATCGTGGTGCGAGAGCTAATGCGGCCCGTCCTTATATAATGCGTCGGAGGACGGACTAGTTTTTAGTTCGTATTTTTACGAGCGTGTAATCGATAAACGATAAGTGCAACATTGGAGCTTTCGCTGTTGTCGGCTCAATAAAATGTTCAGCTGATATCGACCTACATTACCACCCTGTGTTCCCAAGCCTGTCATCGTTTTATGACTTTTTTATTCGGCTTAATGGCCAGAGAAATGCAACACCACTCCTGATTTCCACGTCGATAATGTGGTGTACTGCGCTGTAAAAGTATAAATGAAATAATTTCGATCACAGCGCTAGAAACTCGGTCAAAAGGGTATGATACCTTCCATGATAATAATATAAAACTTTGTAGAGAAAAGCAAAACAACGGGTCACAATAGCCATTTATTTATATAACCAAGAAAGATAAAAATCCTATGAAATCCGTACCACATAGTATCTAACATTTGTTATAGCATCGTGTCATAATAGACAGCAATATGAGACAATATTACTTCACTACATGATTGGAATACCACGTTTATTAAAACCAAATATTACAATACAGAAATAAAAATTGAATATAGACTCAAACTTAATACATACAGAAACCCACCCATCATATTTATTTTTATTATAAATGTGATATCAATATTTACGCCGTGTGTCATTCTATACTCTTTAATCCTTTTGCTGGGTAAAATTAAGTGAAATTGATATCTTATTTCTTCATTCTCAGCCATCCTAGTAGGTACAATATGTAAGCGCACAACAAAAGATAAAGAAATGCTGTATCGTTTGTCACTAGCTAAGCTTTTAAACGGGTCCAAAACAAATAAAAACATCGCGAGAAGATACAAAAGGAATAAAAGTACTTCGTTGTAGCTGTATAACATCTTCGTGTATGTGCATAATGAAACCATCACCATATATAACAGTCGTTGCACCAATTGTAAACTCTGATAGAAGTGATATCGTAAAAATATATTGTGAAGACAAAATATTGCTGTAGTCTTATAGTGAACAAATGTTTGACCGATTGACATAATGTGATGCGTCTGGCATCTGTGCGATGCATCGCTTTCGCTGATGAAAGTCAAAACATTGTCGTAAAAATGTTTCTTCACTATACTTTGAATAAACATATTCAAGATCGGAACATGTTATGGAATCAAGTATTGACGACTGTGGCACTTCTAAGATACCTTTCCCTTTCACAACTGTTACCTACTAAAAGTTCACGTGAGGTAGAAGACATCCCCGCAATTAGCATACGCCCGGCAGGATACCGACATCTGCCTAGTAGATGAAAGGTAACGCCCTTATAACTGTCACCATTCATCATAATTTCAACAAAAGCATACAAAGCATACAACATTGAGATTGTGTCTGAAAGGCCAATTTTATATAGCCCAATTCCTAAACAATCTAAATCTTGTTATTGCCAAAACTAATGTGAAGTCTAAAATGATAGAAAATATGAGCTACGAGATATATCAAATTACACCTACCGATTACCATTAAGGTAATATACCTTTATAATTCAAACAAAACTAAACTATAAAAATTTATGGTCAGGTCCCGTTGAATAAAGAAACGGAACCAAAGCGCCAGCCGAATAAAGAAGTGGTTTTGAAGAAAAAAGAAATGAAAGATGTAGAGATTATAATAAAAGGATAAAAACTAATACAGAAAGAACGGTAAGCACCCGCTGTTTTATCAAATACAGGATTAGAGCTTTCGAAGGCGGAACCATTCCTTTTATAAGGTATAAATATTTTGACACGGTTGAGTAAATAGAGGGTGGATGTGTGAAGGATTAAGGTCACTACACTAAGCATAATTGCGCGTTTATCTTTATCCTTATCATAATTATACAAATAAAGCATAACAATAAATAAGAAACCCCCAGTGCCGCGGTGCTTTAAAATAAAACGTGTTTATTTACTTTGAAATAATTAAGATGTCATAATGTAGCACATCATATTTCTATAATGTCTCGCATGTAGAATTACACTTTATTTTAACGTGTTTTAAGTTACCTACAAAGAACTTCATGCATTTCGTTTGTACTATAATTTTTCTAAATTGACGTTTGTAATTACTTTTATTTATTGACCCAAGAAATTATGCGATTTCTTGGGTAAGGATATGTCCTATGTTTACTTTCTGCTATTAAGAAACTCTCGACGTCACAAATAAGAAAACAATTATTCCTAATAGCATTTCTAGTTATTTTAGTATGAGGATCAGCGCAGAATCCGCATACACCGGTCAGCAGGATGATGTGGGTAACAAGGTGAAGTTTAATTACTTACTCACGCAATAAGAACGAAATAGATCAATAGTCATACTGCTTGCATGGAAATGGAACAAACCTGTTACAAATCAAGCCATGGCCATAAGCGAACGAACGTAGGCAAGAAAATTTGACATTTATTGATAGTCATTGTAGAAACCAATTATTCGGAGCAATAACGTACAAACGTCTTTTTAATGTTTTTCATACTGAATGAAACCTCAAATATAACAACTAGATATCAGTACAATTGTAGAAAGTTACATGCTCATAGTTAAGCAATTATTTAGATACTTAGAGTGAAGTCGAGCATCTCGACCGAAGAGGCGAGCAAACCAAACAAACTTCTGATATCTAAAGCGATGTAAGCGCTATGCAGAACAAATTAACACAGAAATTGTCGAGGTGTGTTTACCGACTAACTGTGGAGTGCGGACGGTCAAGTAACGCCCAGGCAGCCGAACAGTTATACAAACAGGCATTGTGCGTCGCACATGTGAACTAATAATGCATCTCATTGTCGGCTAGGCTTTGCATTAGCGAAGCCTGCGTTAACAGGTGCGAATAGACAGCGGGTAGGTCGGAAAAATATGACTCGTTTCCCGAACAAACAAACGAACGAACGTAGGCACCTAAACTATAATAAAATAACTCTGAAAACTGAAATAAGAATTATACGCAATGTTATAAATAAGCCATATTGATTGTAGCCGCTTTTAGTGCTTACATTCCGCGGGAAACAAAGATTTCGTTAATATTAATTGCTAACACCCGTTGTAAAACTAAGCTGGTTTAAAAAGTTAGAAAATAATAAAGATTTAACTAAATTGTTATTTTCTGATTATTTCTATTTATTTAAACCGAAATTTCTTTTTATCCCAAGGCAAGGACATAACTTTCAAACACATAACGCCATCTGCTTTATTAGAGAACTAATACAATACTGGTACCATATAATTGTAACTACTCAGTACAGATGGCGCCAAAATCAAGAGATACTAAGAAGTTCTGGCGTTTTATTTTTATTCCATAAATAGCATAAATCGAATTAGAATACATAAATATAATTTATATTACAACCCTTTTGTAACAACACAAACAATTGTCATCAAAAATTACGATAAATAATGACTTTATTCTTTACAATCTGTTATTAAAATATAAACGATAGATTTTAGCACTTACCTTTCTTAAGGGTACTTTGAAGCAGATAATTCTTGTCCCTTCAATAACCTTGCCACATGCCTTATAGGGTATCCATCTGAAAGATATTCAGCATAATTTTTAAATCCTCTCGCAACACTCCGATGATTATTGTACATAATTTATATGTCGTAAGTAACATACAACAAGCACTGTCTTAATTGAAATACCTGTCGGGAATACTTGGAGGCATAGTTTAGTCAGCAGAAGTAAAATATTTTTTTTACGCAAAACCACACAAATGTTTAACGACACAGATATTTTTGGTTTTACTGCCAAATAAATAACCTACAAACATCACCACTGTCACTTTGACGCAACAGAACCAGAACATCTTTTTTTATTTTTTTCCCGTATGGGCAGGCAAAATATACAAATGCCATACAGCTTCGATTTCAGTATATGTACTTTAGGTGATAATGAATGACGATGAGAGATGATATTGTAATATATGGTAAATAAATAATCTAGTAACCCTTGCCCTAAAATTCCATAATTCATGGGGATTTAGTAAAACTACTTAAGAGAATATGAATCATTGGCGTAACATATGAAGGCAGAGCGCTGACAACCGAAAGATGAGACAAACAAGATATTTCCAATACAGACATTTATCTCTTTTTAATAGGGTGATATGATTATGATTGAATAATGAAATGCTATACTAAATAAATACTGAAACCTAGGATTAGGGGTTCTCTCGGTTCCAGTAATGGTATAGGGATTTTTTTTTAATTTAATTAACTCCATGAATTTCTTAAAAGAGCGGTTTTGAATGTTCACTGCCAATTCGAAATTTTAGGAAAGAAATAGCTAGTCAATTGTATTTTATTTGACAAATCGATACGGTGTTGTTTGAAAATGGCTAGACCAAGGAGACAAGTGTCAATAAAAATACTCGGTAATATGGAAGTGAATTATTTACTACTTATTATGTGGATTATTGTCCGCCGAAGATATGGCGTTTTGTGAAAGTTAGTTTTTGCACTAAAAAAAAAAAATATGTAGCTAACTATTCTACCGTGGTGGCGTGGTCACTGCAAGCTGCCAACTCTAAGGCTCATTCCCGTGCCTCTTCTTGTGGGGGTGCACCCACGGTATTGTGTGCTGCTGGACAGCGGCCGTCTGTAACGAGATGGATGTGCAGGTGAGTGTGGGGAAGGTCGCGCCCTCCATTCCGGTCACTATGACCTCACTTCAAGTGACTCAACAACTTTTGAAGAATTTTGTTAAATAAAATAATAATTATGATAAAAAAACAACTGATATTATTAAAGTGTTGAAATAAAAATAAATGAATAATAATTAATATTGAATATTTTTGGAATTATTATTATAACTAGTATAAATACGCCGAAGTGGGAAGGAAGAAACAAAAATCTGTTCGTTAACTATGGCTTCATCAACGTTACGATTAATAAATTCTAAATGTTCCAACACGTTTAGCCTAAAACTTTACTACAATTTTAATTAGGTTTAAGTACAAGGACGACCAACGACGATACCACGAATGGGCATTCTCCTTTGTGTTTTGGTACATATTAGTGCGTAATAATAGTGGATTACTAATCACTAAGTGTTTGTGATCATGCATGAGTGTTGCCTAGTGAAGCAAAGCAGCGGAAGTTGTCTTTTCCTGATCTCTCTCTAGAAATCCACGTTGAGACCAGTTAAAATACATACCTTTACTGAAACCTAGGAAAAGGGAAATTTCACTGTTCATTCATTGAACATCTGTCATTGATAGATCAGCTCTCATCATCATTTAATCATCATCTAATGAAGAAAATAAATAACTGAAGACTTGGTTTGACCTGCACTTATGTAAAAAAATAACAAAAATAAAATAAAAACACCTTTTGGCGAGAGCGCGAAGCGTCATTTTAATGGTTTTGGTTTACTTGTGTTGTGGTTAATATTAGTGTGTAATAATGATGGTTTAATAACCACTCGATGTTTCTCAATATGCATGTGTTAACAAGTGAAACGAAACAGTGAAAGGTCTTTTCGCGCTCTTACAAGAAATCCAAGAGAAGGTTTAAGTAAAACCCCATAACTTTACGTTAAGAGGAAGGATTATTTCACTGTTTATTCATCGTCGATGGATCATCTATCATCATCATTCATCATGATTTAACTAAGAAAAGAAATGAGACGACTAGGCTGTATAGGCTTTTTTACCCTTTGCCATCCTTTATGGGAAACAATAAAGTAAAAACCAAAAACCTATTTGGTTAAAATAAATATCTGTTTACTTACAAAGAGTATGTAATCATTTCGTTAGAAGTACTTGCTGATTTTTAATTTCCAAGGCAAAAAAAATAATATTTTAACAACTTTGTAGAATCAAACGCCTACTTTATGTAGAATAATATTAATAACTATGACAAATGGGAAAATTCAGGGGAAAAGTTCAATAGAGGTTAGTGTTATTTAAAAAAATAAATTCATTTACTGAATCGTTACTATAGTAACAAAATGAAAAGAGGATCAAATTTGATCGAAGTTTGTGGAGCCGACGAATCAACAATCAGCTTCGAAAAGAAATTAAAAGCTAATTTCGCCAAAAGTTACATTCAGAGTGCCATCATGTACAAAAATACTGATTGGTACAAATCTTTAATGGATGCGGAAAAGTCTTGTTTGAAAGAAGATAAAATAAAAAAGATTCATTATAAGTTTGACGATGATAAAGAGATGGTTGAGGAGTATAATGTTGACACTCAGGTTCTATTGCGAAGGGCTTGGAAAGTAAAGGGAAAACTCGGTGGAGAAGGTAAATGGTTAGTAGAAATTGGTGACCCAATTCCCGATGCCATCTCGTCTGTTGAATCTGCAGAAATCGTAGAAAGCAAAGATCAGGTAAACACATAGTTAAGGAGACAATTCAGTATTTTTATCACATTTATCTTTTATAATTACTTTTATGTTCCAGCCGATAGTCACAAGAAGAAACACTAGAGTAAATTTAGAATGGCGGATCAGGAACTTACCTTATCCAATTGAAACTTATTCTATTAGTGCCAATAATAAAGACAAGTGCATTACAGTGCGAACTACAAACAAGAAGTATTTTAAAATACTGCAGGTTCCTGAACTAGAGAGATTAAAAATACCTTTAGAACAAGCAAATATATCTTCAACTCATCAGTTCCAAACACTGATCATAATGGTATTATGCTATATAAACTTACTTATTTTTATTAATTTAATGCAATGCTCAATTAAAATATAAGATACTAGCGATCCGCCCCGGCTTCGCACGGATGCAATGCTCTACTATATTATGCATGTATTATACATATAAACCTTCCTCTTGAATTACTCTATCTATTAAAAAAACCGCATCTAAATCCGTTGCGTAATTTTAAAGATTTAAGCATACATAGGGATATAGGGACAGAGAAAGAGACTTTGTTTTATACTATGTAGTGAATTTAACATTTTTCCAGTATAAAAAACCAGCACAACTTTTGGATATGGAAAAAGAATGGTATGACGAACTGAAAAAAGTAAAACCCATCAAAGACATACCCAGTGATTGCAAGACACAATAAATGCTTATAATTACCACCTATGCTATATATCAATAAAACCTTGTTATAAATGTGCTTTGTCTGTATTAAAAAACACTTGTATTTTTTCTTTAAAAAATAATAGTAAATAGAGGATGAAATATTAAGAATTTTTACATTTGATATCAGTCAGATTGTACCAGACAGTGTTCAAATACATACAACCCGGTTTCAATATCTGTGGACCTGATGACGTCACGTCAGCGTTTAGGTACGGTGCACAAAACAAAAGCGCGGGGAGGTGACAAGAGAACAGGGAGGAGGCTTGACATTCCAGCGAGGTCCACAGATATTGTAACCGAGTAATAGATATGAATATCCAACCAAATTGTCTAATACTTGTTTCATTATATTATCTATTGTCAAAGTACAGTTATGCACAATGAAATGTAAAACACACTTTAGAATTCATATCAATAAAATATATAAAAAAATTAGGTATGTTACCTTTGTATAAAACCGAAGGTTTTCCGATGGCATCAAAATTAAGAAGGTATACATTTTTATCAATTTATGATCACCAGTATATAATAAAATATTGTCAACTGTTTGGTGCAAAACAGTAGTGATCCTGCCTTTTGCACTGACAGAACTTGTTTCGAATTCCGGAAGGGGCAGATGTTTGTGTGATGAATACTTATTCATTTATACCTTATTCATGGGTCCTTATGTATATTTCTACAAATATTACACATCGATGTATCATATATGTATGTCTATCCATTACCCTAATATTCGTTACAAGCCTTATAGTGCATACTTGATAGGCTAATTGGTGTAAATGTAATAATTATTATTATAACAATCTTCACCCTTCACACTATACATATAACTATAGACATTTTTTAAGCACAAGTTTTGTTTTTGGTGTTTTTTGGAAATAGTATACTAATGTAGTAAAGAAAGTGTGTTTTTAGTTAATCCAGCTGTTGTCATCTTTTAGAAATCGGATGTATTAACATTGCACCGAATTCAGAGAAATAGCAGGTAATAGGTAAGTATGTAGAATATTTTATAAAAAAACTTTTATTTGGTCTACAAAACTACTTATTTTGAATGAGAGTTTAAAAAAACAGTTCTTTTTTGGGACAAAACAGAGACTCAGGTCACATTTCACACAATGAACTTGCCCTTCTTTACACAATTAGCATCTGCCACGTTCCCGGAATACCGGAAGATGACCTACCCTCTCATATCAAAACGAATCGCTTCGTTTGATCGGGGAGCAAAGGGTCTTGTTGGCTCCTGAACTTTATCAGATATATTTTAACTTAATTTTCCTTTTTTTAATATTCCGTTGTTGAAGCAACCACGCATTAATTATGCAGGTGTCTGTCAGCTTTAAATAGAGGGCCACTAACATGTCCTAGAGATCCGCGCCATTTGAAAGGAGTTGTATTCTTTTACAATTGCGAGTCAGTCGACATCGAATTATGATTTAGCCTCTTTTGACCAACGCTAGATTTTTCTCTTGGGAAAGAATCGATAAAGACCAACTCTTTATCCGAAGGCAGAAATTTTTACAACCCTTCAGACGATTTGATCTTGTTGCTCCAAGGGTAAAGATGCCATCATCTGATTTACACTGAGTTGGTTTGCCCTGGGCAAAAAGGGAAATTTAATTACCGTGCTTCTGTTCTGAAGTTGAACTATTAAGAATGTAAAAGTAAGTTGACGACCGTTTGGTGCAATGGTAGCGATCCTACCTTTCGCGCCGACAGTCCTGGGTTCGAATCCCGGAAGGGGCAGATGTTTGTATGATGAATACGAGCATTTGTACCTGATTCATGGATATTTACATATATTTCTATGAATTTTACACATCTATGTATCGTATAAGTGTGTCTATCCGTTGCCCTAGTAGGTATCCATAACTCAAGCGTTAACGGTGCTTACTTAGGGCTAGGGTAATTGGTGTGATTGTGGGAAAAAATATTATTAAGTAAGTAAAGTTTAATTCTATATACACAGGCTCTCATTAATACTTATATTCAATTAATAAAAAAAAACTACAACCATTAACAAATCAAATTTTAATTTGAGGTATACAAATACAAACTCTGTACCTTCCGTGCTAGTAGTAACTGTTTTACGGCAAAGTAAGGATCCAGCCCTAGTCATTTCTAATTAAAGTGTATTTTGTAATATTTTTAGCATAGTACGATAGGTGCCGATAGTGAATGACGAGTATCAGCGTAAACAGCGTAATTACACAGTATATGTTACACAGTATGCAAAATAATCACACAAATGCACTCTAAAATTTCGTTAATACACTCCTAGGATTTCTATAATTATAATTCTTTTATATACATATAGAAGGGTGACGTGGGCGCTCGTCGCTTGATGGCTCTTCATTCATTTTGTCTCGGAAAGCGGTGAGGTCGGACGCCGATTACCACACGACCGCTCGAAACGGAGTCTCGATTCAAAGTGTGTCCACAGAGTTCGTATCCTAACCGTTACCATCGTGCTGTCCACAGATTAGGTATCATTCCTACAATGCCATTCTAATATACTCTGTGGTCACGCGTGTGAGCCGGTCGCGCTGCTCTGTGGCTACTTTGACAGCTCGCATAATGTTGCCTGCTGCCAAACCCGAACACACCCTAGCCGGTTCGGACTTGACGTTCCGTTCTGACTCCACGACACGGCCATCTTGACAAATCGCACGTCCCAGTGTGATGACCCTGAAAAGAAAGAAATTCAAACGCAGTATGACAGCCATTTCTCCTTTCTCGGCCTATCCTGATCAAATTTCGTCTAGATGATAGGACTTTCATTTAAACAACGTAATTTCAGACTAATACTAAGTTTATTTACCAACAATTCCATTTCATTGTAAATAAAGAACATCACAATTGATTACCTCAATGACTTCAGAATAATTTAACGAAACCAATGACCAGTATTGACTCAATAGGTAATCATCACTTCCACAAATGGAAATCATTCAATTGCAATATCTCATCAAAATAGGTTTTTTTACGCTTTTTTTTTTACGAGCATTTCACCTACGCCTTCGTCGAGCTTAAACTGTCGTCATTATCACCTAATTCGTTCGTCCTTTACGCTTTGATGCGGGGGCCTTACAGGACTTGCCCCCGAGCACGTGGTCCGCAGCTATCTCCGCTGCTGCGCAGACGGCGCAGTGAGGAGAGGCGGAACATTTTCCAGCTTTGTGGCCGGGCAGGCCACACCGGTAACATATCTCGCTCCGGTCCACTTCACTAGTGCATTGTTCGCGAACATGTCCCTTCTCTAAGCATTTGTAACATCTCATGGGTCTCGGCGGAAGAATTTTTACGGATGCCGAGACCCAACCAACTAGAAGTTTTTTGCCGCTCCCCGTTATTGTTTTAGCGGCCGCCACGGCCCAGAAGTCGGTCTGCTCTCTCCCCGCCGTCTGCCCCTCGTAACTCGTAACTCGGGGCACCAGTAGCCGCAGCTCTGCAGGCTAGGCCTTCTCCGATTATTGAGGAGTCAATATGGCCCTTCAGTGTCGACAGCACTTGGGCATACGTCGTCCCCTTTTCCACAGCTTCGGGTTGCAGTTTAATAACAACCGCAGCCGATTTAGGAGGGCGCAAACGTATTTTGGTCTTCCCTGAGGCTTTCTGTCTTCCTTCTTTGGGTGGTGGCTTCTCTTTTAAAACCTTCCCGTTTTTACCAACCGTCTGCCAGCCGCCGTCAGTGGCACCGGTATCAGGAGCCGGTTGCTTTGAAGAGGACTTCATAGTCGGTGTAGCTGCAGGTATGCTGGCTGCCTTCTTCTTGTTTCCCTTCTCCTTTTTCTTCTTTGTAGAAGTCGAGGTAGGAGGTGCGGCCGCCGGTGGCTTCGGCTGTGATAGGCCGCACGCAGGAGGACCTGTCTGACTGCTCTCCTTCCTTTTGTCGGCTGCAAGGGGAGGTCTTATTCTCTCCTCTGGTGGGAGCCGCCGGCTCAAGCCTTCAATACGGGCGCTGACCATAGTGCCAGCCTGCTCTGCTATTATCCTTTGTAGCTCTTCCACCGTCATGTCACCTATGGTTCTTTTTGGGTGACGTTGTCTTCTTTGGGACACGCTCGAGACTGACCCTTCTTGCAGTTTGTCAAGTCCTCCACGCACAAGTTCCAGTTCACGCCGAATAGCACCCATCTCCTCTCTTAGTCGCATATTGTCCGCAAAGATGCGAGCATTCTCAGATCTCGCCAAAGCGAGCTCTTCGGTCGTTTTTCCTAGACGCACCTCTAACCGCCTGATATCATCGTTAGTATAACGACCATACATGGCGTTCATCATCGTTGTTATATGGGCCGCTGAGTCCTTGAGGGCCTTTACGCTTGTACCTTTCAGGTGACTTGATTTTGAAGCCACCTCCATGACCACTGATACGCCGTCCATGCCCCTTTTGAGGAGCTCGCATGTTGGCAGATCGTCCAGATTCTCCTTCGGGGGTTCCGCGGCATTTCGTGACGTACGTAGTGTTTCTGCTTTTGCGGCAATCGCCTCATCAGCCGTCAACTCCGACTGCTTTGGTTTGAGTGTCTTTCCGTGCGGTACACGTGAATGGCGACCTGTAAGCAATCGGCTGCGACCACGCTTCGCTTCACCGGCAACAACAAACTCCTCTTCTGATCCAAGCTCGCACGACAGCTCAGGGTCCTTTGATCTTGGCCGCTTACGGCCAGGTGTCGAATCCGGGTTAAGGGGATCGAAATCCTCTCCAATCGTCATATGAGACGAGCAAGACGAGCTCCTACTTCGGTCCTCCCTCAAACTTCCTACTCTGCTGCTGGCTCTGCTGCCAGTTCTACTCTCAACAATAACTCCGCTTGAGGACGGGATGGGTGTCCTCGACAAAACTACAAGTGGCTGCTTTGCCAAATCGATAAGCTGTTTATCGGCCGGTTGCTTAAACTCAGCCTTCTCCTCTACCTTCTTCTTTTCTCCCTCCGACAAAAACATATTTTTAAATTTTAACTTTTCCATGCTGTTCCCACGAGTGTGGGGGAAATAAACAGTCCACCCGGGCAGTGCCCCCTGTACCCGGGTAACCCAAATACACCACGGAGGACGGGCGGTATCCGTGGGTGTCGCTAATAGGCTGACGCTCTCCGCCAACCACCCGCGCACGGGCGCCCGACGCCACGTTACTCCAGCGCCGGGCCTTTGAGGATTTTTTAAAGTGGTTATCTCCACGTGGCCCCCACCGAAGTGGCGGCCCCCACTCCCTGCACCACGTACAGGGTTGCGGGTGGGCCGGATCCGATCCTCAGACCAGAACACGCCCCGACGCGTCCGCGCTTGCGGACCGGACCTTGAGATCCCCCTCTTGTAATTTTTATAGAGGTTTTCTTCCTCGCGGCCCCCATCCCGAAGGATGACAGCCCCCGGCCCCGCACCATGTACGGGGTTACGGTTTGCCCCTGCTCGGCTGCCGTTACCCAGGCTACCCGGGTCAGCCAGCCGAGCCCCCCCCCAGTTGTCGGATTATTAGCCACCTTCGTATGCAATCCCCAAAGGGATTATATACGAAGGCGCCCAGGATGCACCGGCACGAACCCATTGTCGTTCCCACCGCACGTGTGAAGTGGGACCTACAATGGGCCGGGCACACGTGGAGGTTCTATCCGACCTTGCACCCCTTCGTCATTATCACCTAAATCGAGTGATAACAACTCATGCCACCTCTATCGAGTGACGATAACCTTGCCACCTCTATCGAGTGACGATAACCTTGCCAGCTTCATCGAGCTTAAACTGTCGTCATTATCACCTAAATCGAGTGATAACAACTCATGCCACCTCTATCGAGTGACGATAACCATGCCACCTCCATCGAGTGACGATAACCATGCCACCTCCATCGAGTGACGATAACCATGCCACCTCCATCGAGTGACGATAAGCGTAATTTGCCTCAATCGAGCAACACAGTCAACACATCGCCTAAGTCGAGCGATATGTTAGCATACTGATCATAGAATAGGATAATGAAAGACTTAACACAATCAAAATGGACATAAAACTAGTCATATGAACAGTGGTCAGTGGATTCTACATCACTAACCTCTACGGGAATATCATTGCTAGGCATCTTTTTTAAGCGGTCATGCGCGTACTTATATGTGCGTTTCGAGTTTAAAGCCTTTAGCATGTAGCGGTCATTTTCTAACACTTCGATTATCTTAAACGGTCCTTTATATTTGGGGTCGAGTTTAGTTTGGTTTCGTTCCTCATTCTGTAACAGGACATAATCACCTACGGAAAAAGGAATGATCCTAGCCTTCGTTTTGTCAAACCGCGTTTTGTCATAGTCAGCGTTTTTCTCTATATTAGTCACTGCCTCAGCCCTAACCAACTCTAAGTCCACATCTTGCTCCATATCATCGGCTAACATTACCTCTAGCGGTCGACCAACTTTACCTATAAGCAACTCTAATGGGCTCGATTTAGTCACGCGATTCAAGCTACAATTGAGTGCAAGCTGCACATCAGGGAGAGCATCCTGCCATGACTTATTGGAAGATTCGGCTGAAGTGAGCATATTTTTAAGAGTGGACATAACACGCTCTACCTGTCCATTGGCTCGTGAGCTTCCAGTAGCGATCAGATGCAATTTTATATTTACCGAAGCGCAAAAGTCACGAACTCTTGACTGGCAAAACAACGACCTTGATCTGCAATAAGACGCGTCGGCGCGCCAAATAACGCAACACTTTGCTTTAAAGCCTAAATACTGCTAACAGTGTCGATACGGCGAGAGTGGTGCAAGAGAACATATTTTGTGAAGGCATCTATCAAAACGAAGACGTATTCCTTTGCATCCCTCTTACCACTTAATTTACCAGTGGCATCAATGTGCACCGTATGCCAGGGGACAGCCACCTTTGGTATGGGATGTAATTCTGCTTGGATTTTACCAGAATGCGATTTAGAAACTCTGCATGTTACGCAGTTTTCTACGAATTTTCTAACAAATTTAGACATGTTCTCGAACCAATAAAAATCAAACATCTTTTCGAGAGTCTTCTCCCATCCCAAATGTACCAGTCCCTCATGAACACTGTGAACAATGGACCATCGTAATGACCTAGGTACCACAGGCAAGCAGCGTGTCCTACCATTACGCTGTATTTTGCGATACAATGTACCAGAACGCATCTCATATGTCTTGGCGATGTCCTCACTAAGATTCCCGTCAACAAGATTACTAACTAACTTAAGTATGTCACTATCTCGCTGTTGTTCCGCAAGAAGCCAATTATCAGAAATCTCAGTAACACAAACCGTCTTTGACTCTACTTTGTTAAACGTTTGGTCAGGTTTTTGGGGTAGAGGATTACGAGAGAAAAAGTCAGCATGTACCATACGCTTTCCATCCCTATGTACCACATCGAAGTCAAAACTTTGTAGGAAAGCCCACCATCTATGAACTCGTGGAGTGAGGTCGAGTTTTTTACGCGCTGATCGCAATGAGCTACAATCGGTGACAACCAAAAACTTACGACCATGCAAAAAGTGCCGAAAATGTTTTACTGCATTCACGACCGCAAGAGTTTCCAACTCGTAAGAGTGGTACTTAGACTCTGCGGAAGTGGTGCGACGGCTGAAGTAGGCAACTACGTGTTATTAACCTTTTGAATCAAAATGCCTCCGTAACCTATTGCACTTGCGTCCGTATGAAGCTCTGTTTCACGTTCCGGGTCAAAAATTGTTAGCACAGGTACACTGGTCAAAGCAGAAACTATCTGACGCCTAATCTCTTCATGCTCCGGCTTCCAATCAAGCGTGCCATTGCCAGATGTCAAAGAATACAAAGGTGCCATGACTTGGGAAAACTTAGGCACAAACTGCCTAAAGTAAGACGCTAAGCCAATGAATTGACGTAACTGAGTGACAGTCCCTGGGGGTGGAAGAGCAGTGAGTGCTTCGATTTTTCTGGGATTGGGTCTAATCTGACCTCGATATACTTCAAAGCCGAGATATTCAACTTTTTGCTTCAAAAAGGAACACTTTTTAGCATTAAGTGAAAAGCCCTTGTCAGTTAGGGTCCTAAGAACTACCTCTAATCGTTCTAATGCTTGTTTTGGATCTGACGCTATCACAAGGACGTCATCCATGTAGACTATGACATATGAACTCGTTAAATTACCTAAAGCTTTCATAACGGCACGTTGAAAAACAGAAGGTGCGTTGCGAAGCCCAAACGGCATGGCTAAATATTCGAATTGGCCATCAGGCGTGATGAAAGAAGTGAGTTCGACAGAGTCATGGTGCATAGGTATCTGATTAAAACCTGAGGCCATGTCTAAAATCGTGAAAAACCTTGCTCCATGTAACCTAGCAATCTGGTCAGAGATAAGAGGAATAGGAAACCTATCAGGTACTGTATTATCGTTTAGCTCGCGGTAGTCGACACACATGCGGTCGGTTCCATCCTTCTTTTTCACCAAAAGAATGGGGCTGGCGAACGGTGACGAGCTTGGCCGGATGACATTTGCCGCAAGCAACTCATCTACCTTCTCCCTAACTACACTACGTTCGGTTGGGCTGAGTCTGTAAGGTCGTCGGTATACAGTCTTATTCGGGTCTTTCAAGCGAATAATCATTGGGTCAGTATCAGCACGAACAGTAGGCACACCAGTCGTAAAAGAATATTCAAAAGTTTTTAAAAGCTTTGCCAAATCGTTCTTAAATTCTAATGGCACATCAGTATCGATAAAATCGAAATCTATGCTAGATTTTGTCATGTCACAAAAGTTTACAACTCTAGTCCGAGAAAATGATAATTCATTTGCAGTCATGTTAACCGTCAAACCCAAAGATAATACCTCATGTCCGATCATTATGTCGTAATGTAGACAACTATCGGGTAAAACATGAAAAACAATTTCAACTGGGATATTATCAATTTCAACTACTGCTATAATCTGAATCGTACTACGAATAGCAGTCTGCCCTATACCGGTTAAAACAACTGAATTATAACATCGTTTTCCTCTAAATTTACATGCAACAGATTCTCTAACAAGTGAGCACTCGGCTCCTGAATCGTATGTAAAATGAAACTGCTCACCGGCATGACGCAATGTCCCCGAAGGCGACTTGATGGTGCAAACGTTGACTCGCTTTTCTTGTGACGGCCCCGCCATGCTGGTAGTGCTGCGCTCCTGGCCGCTCCTCCGCGGACAGCTCTTTGCAAAGTGGCCCAAGGCGCCGCAATTGAAGCAGGCGACAGACGGCGCCGAAGAAGTGTTCCTGGGTGTATTGATGCTAACAGGAATCTTCGGTCTTGCATCTTGACTATTAGGTCCCTTTCTTGAGCGACATTGTACTGCTTTGTGGCCCACTTTACCACAATTAAAACACTTCATAGTCGGGGCTTCAGTATGCAAACAAAGTCTCTTCGTATCTCGGTTGTCGATCGGATAAGATGATTTCCGTTTCATAAAAGAGACAGCAGTGAGCTCTTGTTGCAGGCGATTCCTGGTGGTAATATCTTGCGTGAAAGACAGCTTCTGAACTCGTTGATCGAATTGTGAAGTATGTGACAAGATCGTCGACACAGCAATTTGCTCTACAGTAAGATTTTTCCACTTGGACATAAGGGATGACATCAACGTAGCAGCATAAGACGCTAAGCATTCATCTTCTTTAGGTCTACCATTGTGAAGATTAATAAGAAAAGCTGCTGAAGTTTCAGCACATTCGTACCTGGCGGCAAATAGGTTCTTAAAGTTTGCCCATGTCATTCCTTGGAACGCTACTTGCGACAGCCACGCAGAAGCTTGACCTTTAAGGGCACGGCTCAAAGTCATCATTAGAGGAGCACCTTGCATCTCTGGATCAGTGATGCACATATCCGCAGTTGTCACCCATGCGCGTGCGTCTGCATTATCCTTTTCCGGATCGAATTCGGGTAGTCGAACTTCTTTGTTAAGCGATGGACCCTTCATTGCTTCGATTAGCGCCAAAAAGTTTCGATTTTGTTGCTCCATTAGTAGCAGCCATTTTGCGTCGTCGTTGCTGGTTGTTTCCCGCTGATATTCATCTCGGGCATATCCCACTTCTGATATAGAAGGGTGACGTGGGCGCTCGTCGCTTGATGGCTCTTCATTCATTTTGTCTCGGAACGCGGTGAGGTCGGACGCCGATTACCACACGACCGCTCGACACGGAGTCTCGATTCAAAGTGTGTCCACAGAGTTCGTATCCTAACCGTTACCATCGTGCTGTCCACAGATTAGGTATCATTCCTACAATGCCATTCTAATATACTCTGTGGTCACGCGTGTGAGCCGGTCGCGCTGCTCTGTGGCTACTTTGACAGCTCGCATAATGTTGCCAGCTGCCAAACCCGAACACACCCAAGCCGGTTCGGGCTTGACGTTCCGTTCTGACTCCACGACATACATATACTAGCGGCCCGTCCCGGCTTCGCACGGGTGGAAAAATTCTTTAATTTTTTTCTATTATTAAATATTTTTCCGTTAGCGCCATCTAGCGTCCGGTAGACGAACTACTTGCGGTTAACGTGTTGCTATGGTAACGCATATACAATGGAAAAAGAGGGGACAGACAAACAACAAATTTGTGATCTTAGATTATAGATAACAGTGCATTAGGTACAAATTAGCACATACATATATGCACATTATATGACATATATATACATACATCCATTACATATGCATAAATATAATATATCCTAAAACGATTGATGTACTACAATTTACATATTTTTATTAAATTTATTAAATATTTTAAAAACCTTGTTGTCCGAGAGATAAGAAATCAGTCTACGGCAGAGTATGTATTGTAAGTAGGCATGTAGTAGAAAGGTGGCGTACAGTTGTAACAAATTACTTATCTCAAGAAAAATCATTAAAAACGCGTACGTCGAGTATAATTCATTCCGCGTACCATACCAGCCCCAAACCGGAGGGCTAAGGTGGGTTGGTGCTTATTTTGTTGGTACGTCTTCGCACACACATTTCACATAGGCAATTTAAATAAGAATATGCCTCAAATAAAATAATAAAAAATACATTTTTTTGTTACTTCAGAATTGCGTAATTTATTGTTTCATAAATTACGCAATTCTGAGGTAAAAAAAAATTGATTATTGTTTCATGAGGTAACAAAATAAACGTGTTTATTGTTCCATAAATTACGGAATTCTGAGGTAAAAAAATAATGTCTTTTAATTATTTTATTTTGAGGTATTATTCTTATTTAACTTGCCTATGTCACATGTGTGATGTTTTTTAAAATGACCTGCGAAAGGTGTATGGTGAGAGGTGCGAAGAAGTCAACCGCAGTGCGGCCGACCGACGATCCACCGAGGCCGTGGGCCAAGACATGAGTAGTTTCAGTGGAGCAATCACATTACACCTCCTTGGAGTATAATGTTATGTGCATTACACACATCAAATCCGCAACTAATCTCCGTAACATCATTTTCTGTAATAACTTATGTTACAAATAATGTATATCAATCATAACATCAATACAATGAGTTTTTTTTTTTATTAGAAAGATATACTTTCAGATTAGTTATATTTTAAACCAAAATACCTGAAAGGGGCTGTCCATTAATCACGTGAGGTTCGAAAGGGGGGGGAGGGGTCCATAAAAAATCACGAAATATCACAAGGGGGGCGGGGGGGTTTAGTAATATATCACGTGTATTTATTTTTTACGCAAATGCGCGATACTGAACCGAAATGCGGCGTTACGTGTATTAATTTTTTCGTCAAACGCGTACAAAACGAAAGCTACGAAAACTACTTCTGTACAAAGAGAAAAGCAAAGGGCATGTGAATTCTTGTCACAAGCAACTAAATACGAGTAATAAAAGTCTAGAGATGCACAATGTTCGCCCTTCCCGCATCCTCACGGGACGATCGAACGGTAGATCGAGAGAGATTCTCTGCGTAGTGCGCGAAATTTTTTTTTTTTTATTCAGAATGGGTTCGCTCTTGATCCCAATCAAGCCCGGGGGCAAAGACAGAATCCATGAAACGAGCTACCCCAAAAGGTGCCTATTTACCCTGGCTTTAAAACAGACGGGTTATAAGTACTCGGAAATACAGGCGCAGGTAGGGAGTTCCACTTCTTTGCTGTGCGCATTATAAAAGAAGTCGAGAAACGCTTGGTGCAACAGGCAGGAATAGCGACCAAGAAAGGGTGGTAGCCCGCAATGCGTCTGGATGTCCGATGGAAGAAAGGTGATGGCGGTATGAGCATATGTAGCTCCTAAGCACACCCTCCAAAATAAAATCTGTAGAAGACCGACAGACAGGCAACTTTGCGGCGGTGAGCTAAGGTGTGAAGCTTGCTCTTCGTCAATTTGTTGCCACTAATGAGCCTCTCAGCTCTGCGCTGAATCGTGTCCAGTGTAGCAAGTTGGTATTTTGCTGAGCCATCCCAGAGGTGGCTGCAATATTCCATGCAAGATCGGACTTGAGCTTTATAGAGAGTTGAAAGCTGTCCCGGCATGAAATATCGCTTGACCTTATTTAGGACGCCCAGCTTTTTAGATGCAGTCTGAGTCTTGGTCACAGGTACAGATGTACCTCGGAAAGTAGGAGTGAGGTTGGAGGAACTGTGCCAAACCCTGTCAAAAGCCTTCGAGATGTCTACTGACACAGCAAGTGCTTTGCCGTGCATCTTGAGGGCCTCGCCCCAGCAGTGCGTCACATAAACTAGAAGATCCCCAGTTGAAGTCCACGGCGAAAGCCATATGACCATCACTGAGATGATTGTGGCGGATGTATTAAGCGGTGCACGAAGGATCTTTCGAAGAGAAGCAAGTTTGCCGCCAGGAATAAGATGCAAAGAACATACGCATCTCGACCCAATTTGCTGACTCGTAACGCCATACCCACCTCATGCCCCTGGGGCTATCATCCGGAGGAGAGCAGATCGATACGGATTTCACCACACAATGGTCGGACGTTCCCAGTGGAGCTGAGCCCGAATGTTTGTGTGGATCAATTGGCAAATCGTCGCGCTTCTCTCCCAGCATGGTCAGTAGTCTGGTATGGGAACAGCCACTCTTTATGGTGAGCGTTGAAGTCTCCCAGAAAAACAAGCTCCGCCGCTGGATATCGCTAAGTTGCCAAGTCTGCCGTCTCTGTGAGGTAATCTTTGAGCCGAGTCGTCTCCCGGTCACCGCTGTGCGATCGGTAAACACAGATGTAGAGCTTCTTCTCTACCCCTGTGTCCACCAGAAGCCAAATAACGGAAAACCCGGTCTTTTCAAAGCATCGGAGACGACTAAAGCAAATGTCATTACGGATGAGCACACATCTTGAACTTATGCTCGAGCGTGTAACCAGGCTAGTTGAGGTACGCCTCATCCGACGGGGTTGCTATCTCAGTCTCCGTCAAGAAGAGTAGGTGCGGCTTCTCAGTCTCCAGATGGTGATGGACCGGATCGAGATTTGAGTGCAGTCCTCTGATGTTCGCGAGGTGCACTTTTAATGGGAGGAAGTGCAGCCGTTGTTTAAGATTCTTCCTATTCCTTCTTTTCATGATGGTGAATGTTGGGGGGTAGTTGAGACGCTACTCAGTCGACCATCAAATTACTCTTAGGCTAAGCTAACCACAGAGGGGAACTCACCTGGAGACTGCGGGGACGCCCGAAAACCCCCGAGATGGCCACCGTGTCCTCCCATCCACAGTCGCCAACTGGCACGGTGGAGCAATTCGGGATTTTTCGCGAGTTGGCGGAGCAGCCTTTCACGTGTGGCTGGCGCGCTAGTGGGGCCCCCTACTAACTGCGGTCGGCCAATGGTTAAAACCGTGCTTCGGATCCCGCTGCCCTCCAGAATAAGTTACCTGGTACAGCATTGCCAAGATACCAAGACCGGTTCTAAGCTGCGCAACTGACTTATTACCAACCCCCATTGGCACTAGTACTCCCGCCCCCCGACCGAACGCAGCAGAGCTGCTTGACGACGGATTTTGGCAGGATGGTGGTCGCTAGCTAGGCGGCCCCTTACGGAG
Organism: Calamotropha paludella; assembly: GCA_927399485.1. Classification (NCBI taxonomy): domain Eukaryota; kingdom Metazoa; phylum Arthropoda; class Insecta; order Lepidoptera; family Crambidae; genus Calamotropha; species Calamotropha paludella. The sequence continues at coordinate 8,627,888 of OV656814.1, read as the reverse complement.
CCTACCACCGCTGCTGGGATCATCAGCCATCCATCCATCCAGCCACGGGCCGAGTTGGTCCGTGATGCCGTTGCCCGGGGTGGACCGCTAGGAGGTAGATCCCAACCACCCCAAATCATGATGATGACGTCGAGTGGCTTGATGAAACCGATGTTGATCTTCAACAAAGCACTGTGCCAACAACTGACTTGCAAGATGCTTATCCAGTTATTGGTGTTGAAGAAAGTCTTGCTAATCCGTATTCCGAGGATACTGTACATTTAATTATGTTCATGTATTAGTACAAAAAAGTTTTTCGTATTTCTTTCATTATTTTTATCAAGTCAAAAACATCCTGCAACCTTTCTGTCTACCTCTAAACGTTATTATTGTAGTCTTTAATTGTCTATAATAAAATTATATGATACTTATACCTGTATTAAAAAAATGAAAAGTCTTTGTAGGTACTAAAAAATACACGTGATATAGGGAGGGGGGGGGGGGGTAGTCTTAAACCTCACCATGTATCACCAAGGGGGAGGGGGGGTTCAAAAATGCCAAAAAAAACATCACGTGATTAATGGACGGCCCCAAAACTGTAATTCATTTCAGTAAACGAACTTGCGTATTTTACTTTTCTTAATTTTTCGGTCATGTTTACAGTGACTAGGATTTTTTCATTACTTCAGTAGGAAATTATTTGTTTAACTACAATTCCTTTTAGAAGCTACTTTCTTTCTGGTATAACGCAATCTCATGAAAGGACAATGCCCATACCCCGTACCAGACTGCGTCATAGATATATTAACACCAAAAATAATGTTTTATTTATGTTTATTATGTACTAACTTTTAACAGTTTTTTTTAACCACATTTAGAAAATTCATATAAATGATGCTAAATAATTAGCAATTACTTCCGCACAAAATTACATCATATCCGTATATCAAACGAAATCTTGCACGTTCCGATAACAGTTGTCCGTTTTTTCCGAGGTTTAACAATGAACATAAAAATCTTTGATCGCCTTATTAGCTTCAGCCGTTGTATAAGTAAATAAGATTTTAAAGTAGAAAATAAAATATGTAATTCTTTTACATCATTTTATACTATCTTACCATTTCATAAAGTAAACATTGCGTATTTTCGTAACTCAAAACATACATTTATGGCGATTCGGAACGCTTAATTACAGAACTGTCAGTGTCAATGTCAATTTCGTTTTTGTTGTGAATATGTTTGTTTGATCGATGTTTTTCTTGCTGCGTTTGAGTTGATCTGATAGTTTTATCCTTTAATTAATTCACCACGTCTATAATAAGTATTGACAGTGTTGAGATAGTGACTCTTTGTGTGGATTATCGAGATAGCGACTTTGAAGTGCCTCGTCGAGACAGTGACTCTGTAGACGCCAGCCGGCGTTCATGTGCTTGGCTAGTAAAAATGGATCGAAGAGACAGTGTCTCTAGAGAGTAGTCGTCCGCGGTGTATCAACTGTGCGATACCAAGGAACACATTGATACATTCGGTGGGAAGTGTTCACGCCAGCATACGCGAAATATTGACCTCATGGGTTACACCTACTTGGGTAAGTTTTTTCATTAAACATTCGTAAACGCATTCATGATGTTATTATATTTGGTAGTTTATAATGAGCCACTAGTATTCCAGTATATGCTTCAAGTATGACAAAACCACTCTGTACAATCTTTTTGATTGCCTTGCACATCTAATAAATGTCATAGCTGTGGAGGTCCTTGGTATGAATCCCAGTCCCAGCCGAAAATGTAGCCAATAAGTTCAACTAACTGTAAAATATTTTTAGTGACAGCTTGGAGTATGAAAGAGTAACTCAATAAAGTGCATAAATTGTTATAGCGACTGATTATTCCCTGCTATCCTATTAGACTATGACATATTTGCACATACATATATGTAAGTGCTATAATTATTTACTGTATGTATAGTTGATAAGGCTTTTTTGTGGTTGGCCTCCACAGTCAAAAGTTCAACCAGGTGCACTATTTTTTCCACCACAGGAGATAATAATTCTGCAGCCTAGTATGATAATAATTATACATAAATCGTCATAATTATATAACATGCATATGTCAGTGTATTGAATAATGAAATACATATACTGTATTTTACAAGTTTTTCTTTTTCAGGTTACTCCGGATCATATTATATGCCACAATTGCTACTTGTTGATCCAAGAAGGAACAATTGGCAGCCCAGAAGTTGGTCATCAAAGTGTTTGTTTCGATTGTGGTGTCTCATTATTACGCACTAGTGGAAGAAGAACCTACCAAATAAGGCCTGATTCTTTACATTGAGATGTGATTTTGCAATGGACCCCACTTCATCTTGTAAGTACAATATTTACACAAATTAAAATACAGTGAATACTTTATCTATCTTATTTCTAGTATGTTCCTAGAAATTCATCTAATTTAAATTATTTTAGGTCTCTAGACTTGAGAGAGCATGTGCTGCTTGCTGGAGGACGGCTACTAGGATAGTCAACAGACAACAGCAACATGATCTTCATAGGCCAATTGGAAGTGAAGAAATTGTAACAACTGATGAGCCGCATCTAGAATTACCTCTTCTATATACAGACGAGCAGCGAGTACTGCTAATCACTGTTTATACATGAACTGTACTGGACCTGAATGTCTATTATTGTAGCTGGCAAACTTCTTGAACATTATTTTGAAATCACGTGACATGCGCAGTAGCAAGTTTAGGTACGCTATTCACTAGTGCACATGTCACGTGATTTCAAAACCATGTTCAAGAAGTTTGCCGGCTACAATAATACCTCTCTCAATACGGGAAACAGTACTTGAAAATCACCGATTTTATATACCAGCGTCGGCTCGAATTTGCCAACAACATTTAGACAATGGAGGTTGGGGTGACGCTCCTGTAAAGCAGTCGAAACGTCAGGATTAAATATAAAATAAAATATGCGCAAAAATCCGTAAGTGTTTTATTCTAATGAATATAATATGTTGATTGTGTAATATTTATCATAATATATTCTATAATGTACCTAACAGTAAATGGTTTATCTGGCTATGTAAGAAAATAATTGTTGAATCTGACATCACAAATTATTAATTTGTGTTACCTTGTTGGTATGTAAGTGATTTAGTTTAATTTTACCAATCCAACTAAAACATGCAGAACTTATTATAAAATAAATAAGTAAAGGACTCACTTATGACCACTTTTAACAGTCTTAAGATCATATTCTCCAAGGTAAGCCTAGGCATAACGTAAATATACCAACCATGCGCGACCTGAGCGTTAAGTCAACTCACAGTTATAAGCGGGCGAAGGCGTCGTCTGGGCCCAAATTATTGAGCTAGTGTAGTATCTACAATATGCAATGCGCTACTCAGTAATGCGGCCTAAAGGGCATACGCACTTTATCTATGTCGCAGGTATATTGTCAAAACCATTAAATTATAATCTGCCACAGTGAAATTATAATAACACTGCTAACCTAATTATAATTTAGCTAGTGATACTATAATACCACGGCTCTTCCAATGTACCTGCGACATCTATAATAATCACGCTGATTCAAAATTGCTAAAATGTTATCATCAGGCGTTTGCAACTTATGTCAATTTCTCTAAAATGCGGTTAAACATTGACAAAATATTTTTGATAGTAAAAAGTTAGATAAAAACTAAACTCTTGAGAGTAAATTTGGTTTGATGCAAGTTGGTACCGATCCCCATACAAAAATGGGCATTGTCCTTTATGAGTTACACTGTTAATATAGAGAAATGTTTTTTTTTTAAATCGCTCAATTTCTGTAATATATTACTTACCAAAGGTGTCGATTATACTAGACGTTATCATTCTGAAGGATTACAAAGGAAAATATAAAAATAATCCTTTTTTTTAATTTTTTAATAAATTTCAATCACTGTCATCCATAACTAAAGTGTTCACTTGTTTCTTCTCGTCTTCTTTATTTACTAACCCTCTAGATTTCAAATATTCCCCATACTGTGTAGGTATTCCCATAAATGTTTTTACTTTAGCTCGTAACTGTTTCCATGTTTCTTGATTGTAATTTTTTTTATCTCTCGTCATAGCTTTATAATCATGTCCATATTTATCTAATAAGTATGTAATATATTCAACTTGACCCTTTGGCAACCTGAAATGATAAATTGATCCTTATTATCTTATGACAATATTTTGTGTGTGTGTTTGTTACCATATATTGTTATAGTTACAAAAGTTACCATAAGCCTAAGAATAACAGTTTTTATAATACTGTAGCCAGGTCAGCTGGTATTAATGACACACTATAACTTGTGGTTATTAATTTAATTTCAATCAATAGTATAGTAGCAATAGACCTCAGATTACCTTCTTATTATCTCTTTCTGCCATTACCACATGGTCTATCAAAGGATTCAAAGGCATAACAGTAGAACAATACTGAAAAAAAACAAATTTTCATAGGAGTCGTGTGGGATTCGAATCTACAACCTGTCGCTATCCAAGCGAGTGCTCTTCCCATATTTTTCTAGTAATAATTTCTTTACATATATAAAAGCTAGGAGTTCTTTTTAAATGTAATGATTAAAATACACAAATACATTTTTAAAAGCTTTCCACTTGCGCGGTGTTCGGTTGATCACAGAAAGTATGAACATCATCATATATATATCACAGAACGCATGTCCCTAGGGAACAACTAAAATTTTCCAGGATTAAAGTGATCTATGTTTTATCGACACGGTATTACTATAATACAATATTACTTTTAACACTCCAGAAAGTGAAATTCATTTTACATTCAGAATGGAAACAATATTCATTTCATTCTATTGCTGTACCAAAATTAATTAAATAAATACATTTAGCGGTTTTGACGTGACAATGAAACAGACAGAGTTGCTTTCGTTTTTATAAGTAATAATAGTAGGTAAGAATAGATAGAATGCAAAAACGACAGGCGAATTGAAATATTAAAATGTAAATAAATTGTGTAGGTTACCTAATAATTAACTAATTTTCAAAGGAAAGGTCTGGTTTGAATAATTTAAAGAGGAATTAACATAAAATATACATAATCAACCATTATTATAAGCTATTTGACAAATGTCATTATCTTTGTATTCTACCCATGTTTTGGTTCACTAATTTGATTAAAAAGCGGTTATTTGTCTCAGAAACATTTAGGTGGAAAACGATGAGGACTGTATACATGTTCTCCTTTATTTTATGTGTCAGAAATAGTTATTGCAGTGTACGCTAATTTTTAATGCCTTTGATTACAATAATTAAACCTTTAACACATTGTATATTAGTACTCACACATCACATCGTACGAAAGACAAATAGATGTGGTAGGGCACTTTGTTTGATAATATTTAGTGATTTTATAATAATTATATTAAGATAAATTGCTTACTTAAATTTTCTGGTTTTAGGTGCAGTGGCTTCTTTTTCCAATTTATGTAGAACATTTATTTTTGTGGGAGGACTAACAATTTGCTCTTCCTCAGATTCTGATTCATCCTGCTTCAACATTTTTTTCGCTTTGTTCAATTGATCTTGCTTAAAATTAGGAATTTTTATGACTTTGTTAGGGTCATTGGCCAAACCCATTTGTTTGAGATTATGTAATGTTGATCTTTTGTGATCCCATTCATCTTTCATAACTTTGCTGAAACATATCAAATATGTATGTTATATGATTGTATTCATTATGGGGCTATAGTTCAATTACTTCATTTAATTAACATTTGTTAGGGCATTATAATTTAGAAAAAAAATACAATTAATAATTATAGTCAAAAGATGTGTTATTTTCAAAGACGGAAAGCCATATTTCGAATCATCTATAACAAGTTAGGTACTATAATTCTCAACCAATCCTTATCAAATGGACAAGTTCTAAAATAGTTGTTAAGACTGATATATCATTAGGGTGAAAGGTATGTAGCCAAATACAAAATATGACGCACCATAGGACAGCTCCAGTACCGTTTTGAGTCTTATTCATTCGTTTACGGTTTAGATGATGGAGATATTTTTTTCGTCGTTGTTGCTTTTTTATTTTCATTTTTTACTAAATTAAAAACGTATTGATCACAGAACTGTATAATAATATACTTATAGACGACAGACGTCAGTGTCTCAAATAGTAAAATTCATAAAAGATATTTTTGTTTACACGTGGTTCAATTTTTAGAGCATTTGCTGAATTTTGCTGCGCTCACACGTGGGTCTTTGGACTTATACAATAATCATTAGAGCTGTAACAAACCGTATGTATTCGGTACTGAGTAACAGGTGCGCCATCTAGTACCGGGTAACGAAACGTTACACACGAATGCATTTCGTTACTCGCATTTTTCGTATTATGGGTACCTAGAGTACCTACACTATTTCAGTTTTTGCAAGTACCGTTAATGCGTATAGTTACACTTTGCTGATCGTATGTTTTACGTATGCGCTCGCTTATTCAGTGAATTTATAAACGTACGTTACAAAAAACAATGTTTGTTTATTAAGTAAAGTATTATTTGGATATTCGTACTGAGTTTTTACTGTTTATTAAATGTATTGTGTGTGTAGACAAAGTTTGAAATTGTAACAGAAACAAGGTAAAAAGTATTTTTTACGAATTCGAAATATATTTTTTTTTAGTATCGCGTATTTTCACGTTTTTTTTTTTCTTATCTTAAAAGAGATATGTTTAAATGAGCTCTAATGAGATTTAATTATTTATTTTAAAAAGTGAAAAAAATTACCTGACGCAGCTCGGTATGTAATGTATAAGTAAGTTTTCTACAAATCACGAATATTGTGACGCCGCGACGTCATACTGGTCGCGTACGCAGTACGTTGATCTGATATACATAACATAGCATGTTATAAGGTAACGGAAGTAACGAGTACTAATTGTTATAGTAACGAAAACATACGGGTACGCTTTTTTTCGTTTCTTTTCAGCTCTAATAATCATAGAGTACTTTTATACAATAATCTGTGATGTCAGTGTTACAAACACTTAAAAATATTTATCCCTGAATCAAATTCAAAAACCCCTAAAATTGCCCTAATAACTTGGAAATCCCCCTGAAAATTAATTGTATGATATCATATTTTTGTTAATTTTTTATTTTTAAAAATAACATAAGTTTATTACGCCAAATATTATTTCATTTTCTTCTGACGAATCAGATTTTATAAAGTCACAATTTGACTCTGAATAAGCCTAATATTTTAGAAGGTGGGTTGAATATTGTTCAAGTTCCACCATTTCGATTTAAACCAAGTACTGTACTTGAATTATAAGTACACTAGATGTCACTAAGTCCGAGGTCGTAAGGAAAATAATAAATCTGATTAGCTAGTTAAGACGGTCCCAGGGCCTATACTTTACATCTTAATTTTTCTCGATATATAAAATATTTAAAAATATGAGGAGGTCTCAAAAACCCTAAACATATATCACCCCTAAAAAAATCCCATCTTCACCCACTTATTTACCCCTTAAATTAGGGGGAAAACCACTAAGTTGGGAACCCTCTGTGATGTTGATGTGGGTTACATTTGTCACGGTGGTGCGGTGATAGAAAAGTTGCTGTCACTGTCATGTTGTGACAGCTACGCCACGTTCCGAATCACGCTAACAGCGCTATTAGTGCACTAATGCCCGGTCCAATTCATGCTTATAACGCTCATGTGAGCTCAAGTGACGTCAGAAATGACATCATCGCTCTCGCAAACGACGCTCACGCTACGGCACGAAAACATCGTGAGAAGCGTACAATTTTTTGTTGTTTTATGTACAAAGAATGAAATGTTTTTTTATCATTATAAATTTCATAACCATTTCTATTTATATAAATTCTACGTACTTAAAACTAACCGACTTCGTTCTAACTACTATCTGAATTCATGAATTCAGATAGTAGTTAGAACGAAGAAGCGTTCAGTTTGTAGAACAAGACGTTCAACAAGAAGCAACTGTTAGCAATGACACGAATTTCAGTATCAACTTCCCTCTTCATCGTGTACATAATTGCCTATCGTCTTCGTCATCGCTTGATGATGAAGATAATACCATAATTTCTATTTCAGTTTCTTCATCGCTTTCAAGAATTAAAGCAAATGCTTGATGAAAAACTTGTTTGCTCATTTTCGTTAAATCACTTAAGTGTCATGAACCCACTCACGACTGCTTAAGAGTGGTCCGAATCAGTAATACCGTAAGCGCGCTCATAGCGTGCTAAGGATTTGAACCAGGCACAAAATGACGTCAGCGGTCTAAGCGCTGTTAGCGTGATTCGGAACGCGACCCTAGACTTACAACCTAAGAGCATTTGCTTTTAGCTTACAACGCTCATGTGAGTTCAAGTAATGACATCATGAATAACTTCCGACAAATGACGCAAAATTACCGTGCTAGTGAAGTGCGGTCGCCATAAAACTAATAACCACTGCCAAAGAATATATAATCACAACGTAGATCCAATAGTATTTATTAGTTCTTATAGTAAGTTATGTGACCTCCACATTCGGAACATTTAAAACTAACACTCAACTGTGTTTAATGAGTTAGTTAATCGATACATTTAATTTTCTGTCGCTGGATTGCTGTAGTTTCGGCTGTATGGGCTCTGTATCTTTTGCCTTATAAGGGAAAACAACATATAAGGGATTTTTTGGCGGAAGCGAGAAGCGTTACTTCACTAGTTTTGGTTTTGTTATTAAAACTCAGATAACAACCCCGACAAAAGAGGCGTACCTACCCTGGTTAGGTTACACACTTGAGCATAAGTTTAAGATGTGTGCAGAGGTCTGTGTGTTCGTCAGCAATGACATTTGCTATAGGCGTCTCCGTTGCTATGAAAATTCCGAGTTTCCTGTTATTTGGCTTCTGGTGGATATAGTGTCTACCAATCGCACAACGGTGACCAGGAAACGAGTCGTATCATAGATTACCTCACAGAGACGGCAGACTTGGCAACTCAGCGATATCCAGCTGTGGAGCTTGTTTTTCTGGGGTCTTCAACGCTCACCACAGAGAGTGGCTATTCCCATACCAGAAAACTGGCCTTGCTGGGAGAGAAGCGCGACGATATGCCCTAAATCTTACTAAACTGGTGGATCAAGCGACGCGAATTCCAGATACTGCTGGCCACAAACCCAATTGTTTTGACTTACTGCTGATGTAAATAAACATTCGGTATCGGTCTTAGCTGCACTTCAATCGTCCAACTACTGTGTGGTGAATCCGTATCGATCTGCTCTACTCCGGATGATAGGGACATGAGGAGAATGAGCGAGAGGCTGAACAAGAGAGTCTTGTTGTTAAGCCTTTCAGTAAGAGCAAAAGTTCTTACTAAAAGCGAGATTCGACCACATCAGCCGAATTGGAACTTTGAAACTGTCATCCTATCCGAATGAAAATAAACAGTTCTAGTTCATCTCGAAGTCAGTCGAAGCGTATTTCTGCCGTCCTATGTTACCTTTGCGGGTCACTGGCTCATTCTGCAACTGAGAAGGCAAGTTCGTTTGCCTCTTTGTTTGTGAGCAATTTCCGTCTAGACACCGGCTCTCAACAACCATCAAACATACCTTCGATGAAGAAGATACAATTCATAACAAGGCCAGTGGTCCTGACGGCATACCAGCAAGAGTACTGAGGTAATATGCGCCTGAGTTGTCACCTGTTGTAACACGCTTGTATCGTCTCTCTCTCAAATACGAAAACCATACCAAAATGAATGAATGAATCAAGAGCGAACCCATTCAAAATTGTTAGTCCATAATAACAATGGTTCGCTTTGTGTTAGTAAACATACACGTTGGCAAGTGTGAGTGTTGGCAAGTGAAACAAAACAGCACAGGGTGATCATTAATTCATAAATTGGTTCTTCTTGGACGGTTCCATTTGAGGGGCCTGGTTTTGGAGGTGAGGAGCTATTATAAAACACCAATTTCATGGTAAATATATATTACAAACACTACACTATTACACATTTCCAATATTTTATGTTTATTTAATCCTAGGATGTTTCACTGTCCATGTCTAGATGAGAAGTGAGTTGTCATAAGAGATGACAATCATCTGTTGTGACTTATGACATTTAAATAAACATTGCGATATTCGAAAACTCTAACTTCACATTTGACAAGTGTTGCCTGCCATTAATTCAAACTCCAACTGTTCTCATCAGAATTCGTCAATAATGTCATTATCTAATGAAGAAAAATAATAAGTAGTCTAAGCTGTATGGGCTTTGTACCCTATGCCTGCCCTTATGGGAAAATTTAACAAAGAAAAAGAAGCAAGGCATTGTCCTAACCTTATCCTACCTAACCTATATGCGTGTTTTGTTCTGGCACAAAAATCAAATATTACGATAATACTGGGACAAAACTTTGAAAAAAATATTTTTTCACTTAAAATAAGTCTATAAAGTTTTCAAAATAATGCCTCAAACTGGTGCAACACGTTATCAAAAATTTCTTAAGTCTGAAAAGTCGAAAACTAAATTGAAAACAAAAAAAAAAGATTTGCCAAAGGGTTCTAACATTACGAAAACAAATTTTAAAGTGAAAAAAATTGTTATCAAAGAACAATTGAGGACACATGGAAAAGGCGAAGTATTATCAACCAAAAAACTTAATATAAAGGAGCTTTTATCTCGTCTTAACCATTTTAATACAAAATCAAGAACAGAGGCTCTTGAGGGCCTGAAAGAAATTATAAGCAGCAGTTCTGATGTACTGACTCACAATTTGGGACAAATTGTGTTAGGAGTTACACCTTTAGTGCTTAATATAGAGAAAGTGGTATGTGTTTTTACAGTTACAGTCTTAACCCCCTAAAACCCACGCTTTGAGTTCGTAATTTCTCTCTCTATCGGGGAAAAAAATATCATTCAAGAAGAACCATTACCAAAGCCGTAATAACGATAAAATCAGACTGCGCGCTATAGAGCATTATATAATGCTCTTTATAATGCGTATGTTAACATGCTTGCGGGTTTTAAGAGGTTTCACGGGTGAAGGTAATTTTAAATAGAGTTGTAGATAAATAAAGTGCTCACAATACACGCTTTCTACACTTATCTCTCTCTGATATAATATTAATTGATTGATTGTTCATTTTAACAATGAGTTAGTGTACTGCAGATATAGATGTGAAATACATATATTTGATTGAAAAATGTATTTACTTTTTCAAAACCAAAAAAAATGATTTGGCAAAGGGTTCTAACATATGTGTCATATGTTCTGTCGTATGTTTTGCACATCCTTCATATGTAACAAAATATTATTTTGATAAACTGTTAATTAATTTTTTTGAAATCAGTATCCTTCATTACATACTTATTTATACTGTAAATTTACTGTTTCTGTTTTATAGTTTAAGAATACTGAAAGTTCTTGTCAATCTTCAAGTTTGTTTGAATTGAAATATTTTTGACCTTATGTTAGAAAACTCACTTTGTGAGCAGTTTCTTAATTTGTTTATTTTTTTCAGATTCGCCATGAGTCTTTTAAAGTCCTCCATTTGATGCTGTCGATAACCAGTTTGGAGAAATTAGATTCTTTCTTTGATATAATGTCTACTTATTTAAGGAGTGCTATGACTCACATTGACAGTAGAATACAAGAGGATTCACTTCTATTCCTAGATTTATTATTAACATGCACTCCTGAAAAAGTTGTGTATGATTTTCATAAGATCTTACCTAATTTTTTGGATATGATATCAAAATTGAGGGTTGATTCTAAGCCAGGTAGAACATTGACAGTAAACCTGAGCAGTCAAATAACTACCGTTAAGTGGAGAGTTAAAGTTCTACATAGATTGAAAGATTTTCTCCATACATATGTTCAATATAATATTATCAATATAAATGATAAACCTGCTGCTGGGAAGACCTACAAGTTTGATGACACCAAGATGAATTATTATCCTCTATTTAATCCTGTATCTACATCTGTATGCCATGTGCTATGTTTTTCTGCCAAAAATGCACAGGATATAACAACACCTTTGGATGAAGTAGAAAAATTCAAAGGGTACATTAGTACTTTAACACCATTGCTTTTTGAGACTTGGCTTGAGGTTTGTCCAAAGACTACTTCCGAAATTAATATTGAAACAGTCATTAGTGAAGATGCAGCATACCTTTTGAAACATACATTAAAAGTAATTTCACTTTTATATCACCTTGTACAACATCAAAATAAGAAGAATCCCAGTTCTAATATTGAACAATTATTTTGCCAAAAGTATAGACCTTTATTCACACAACATTTGGTTAATTCATTCCCATATGTAACAAATAGAAGGACCAAACGTGAAAATGAAAACAGGTTTGAGGATGTTATAAAAGACCCAAAATTGGTTGCAGAAAACTTAGAGATATGCCACTTATTTGTTAAACTCAATCCAAATGTCAATGTGAAAAACCAAAGCAGGGAATTGAAATCTGTATTAAGTTATGTTGAAAATAAATTTGGTACTGGTGTAGATGCAGATAGAGACATAATTATCACTGTTATTGATACTATATTTTCAAATCAAAATAGTTGGACTAGAAATATGTCTATTATGGAATCCTTGTTCAAAAAAATGATAAGAGAATATTTCAATGATAACTTGTGCAAGTCTTTCAAACAACAAATATTCACTTTGCTTTGTAAAATTGCTCTAAATGACTGGTTAATTAGTTTTCATTGTTGCAATGAGTTTAAAGAATGGTTTATAACTTTACCGAATATACTGTTAGAAAAGTCTGTGACAGTACAAACAGTCAACATACTTCATATGTTTGCTGTTAGAAATAATGAGTCATTCAATGATGTTATAAAATCAAACTTGATCAAAATTATAGAAAACTTGCCGAAAATAATAATATCAGATGACGAAAATGCAAATTCTTATTATAGACTTTTCTCATTGTTATATTGGATTAAGAATTGGGATCTAGAATCCTTAAATTTGCTTGAACAACAGCTTATACATAATGTATATGAAAGTGATCATGGCAAGTATATTTTCGACACTCTAAGATTAAGAGTTGGTGGCATTTTATAATTCACTCTTATAAATTAAAAGATTAAATATCAATAATTATTTATTTTGATAAAATCAAACAAATCATTTAGCGTCAAAATAATAATATCAAATGACAAAAATGCAAATTCTTATACCTAATAAACTTTTCTCATTTTTACATTGGATAATGAATTAGAAAACAGATAACTTTTGATGTACTTAAATTATGAACATGAAAATTACACAAGTTCATGTACTTAGGCCGTACTAAGTTTCCACATTTGATTTTGCGCGAGTTGTAACAATGTTCATATAAATTCAGCGATAACATGAATCATCAAATTGGCGGGACCAATGTTTTAATCACATTACTTTAATTTGGCACTTACAACTGTGTTGAATACTGAGTATATACAAGTACATATGTAGTACTAAGTTTTCGGGTGTGAATTGCCTGCCTCTGAGTAGAGCTTTCAGAAGGTCCCGCCACTTTGACGTCAAATTGGCGGGATCAGGGAGATCTTTACATACTTCATTTACCTTTAGAGGTACAAATGTCTGGTTCGGGGTACAAATAGAACATATGTAGCACAAACATTTTAATGTGATACATTTCAAATTGGGGACTTGATCCCGCCATCTTGACGCTCACAATGAATTGGGATCTTGAATCCTTAAATTTGCTTGAACAGCTTATATGTAATGTAAATGATCATGGTAAGTATATTTTCGACAATTCATTCCTATAAATAAAAAGAATACTAAATATCAATAATTATTAATTTGAAAAAATCAAACAAATCATTTAGCGTCAAAATTATAGAAAATTTTCCGAAAGTAATATCAGATGACGCAAATGCAAATCCTTATTATAAACTTCTTTTCTATATTGGATAAAAATTGGGATCTTGAATCCTTAAATTTGCTTGAATAGCATATGTAATGTAAATGAAAGTAATCATGGCAAGTATATTTCTAACACTAGGACTAGGTGGCATTTTATAATTCATATATAAATAAAAAGACATTACTGAATATCAATAATTATTTATTTTGATAAAATCAAACAAATCATTTGTTGTTACCCAACACACAAAAGATATTAACCATAATAAACAATCACATTTGGGTAACTTTCATTCAGTACAAAATAGTTTTATTTAATAAACCAAAACATAATTCGAATTGTGAAATCATCAACAATCCAATGCTTCACTATTATTCACATAATACTGTTCACAGTATATAGGTATTTATTATTTACTACTCATCTAACAATCTTTAAAACAACTACAAAGAGGAACCAAAAGTCATTTTATGAGTTTCTAACTACTTAATTAGTATTTTACAAACGTATTCCAACTTCGTTCCACCAATGTTGAACGCTAACTACCTTCAACATTGAAAGTAATATTTTTACAAATATTAAACAATCAATTAAGATGGAACCAGCTATAATTATGTTTTTATTTAATTTTTTGCATTCACAATGCAATATTTCTATAAGATATAAAATACGTGTGTAAAAAACAACCACGCCTCCGAGGGCTCATCCCATCTGAGGGCTAGGAGGCGTGGTTGTTTTTTACGCACGTATTTTATATCTTATAGAAATATTGCATTGTGAATGCAAAAAATTAAATAAAAACATACTTAATTAGTATTTCAACATCAATAAACCGCGCACATTCGGCTATAATTATAATGACAACTTTCCCCAAAAGTCAATGTTTGGTAACTAATATACATAACTGGCTAGTAATATAATATCACATAATGCATGATAAGTGCAGATATGGTTCCAAACATTATGAATGCCACATGCATAGTAGGCGCATTAGCAACGCAGTGTCTATGGACCAAACCCAGAGCCCAGCAGCAAAAGTATAGCATATTATTAGTCTGTAAAATATTAAAAATAAGAACCTAACACATTACAAAAAGTAGGTAAGCGTTATTGACGGGTCTGGTCTTAGTTTCTGATTTTGATTTTAAGTTTAGTGTACCACTTCGTATCTTTCTTAAAATTGCGGTAAATAAGTAATGAGATATTGGTAATAGCTCAGGTATTTGACAATAATTTTCATTGTCCTACCTCTGCTACAATAAACAGGCGTTTGGATGGTAATTTAAATAATTGTAATATAGTCAACAACTTAACCAAAAGAGTCGTACTCGATCGATTTCTCAGTGTTTGCGTAGTTTTATATAAAAAAAATGAGTTACTAGTAGGCTAATATGTTGATATTCGTTACATTAGACCACCACAAAATGGATCAATAACATTCGAAGGATTAATATTAGTATTATTTTACTGTCGTATGACCTCTGTTGGCTAATACGGAGCGCCGTTCATAGACACGCCAATTTAATAGTCAAATATTAGCAGAATAAAATTTAAAACTTGATACGAAAGCCTCATCGAAGCATGACTACTATGGACTAGTTTCTCTACAAGCTAAAATGCTTATAATAAATATAATTAAAAAATAATTTCCTAGTGTTGAGTCATTTCGTTTATCATTTTGGCAAATTTTGGCTAAAATATAATCACAATAATATATAAGAACAAGTCGAAAAAGCAAATAAACCCAAACTTTCAATTAATGTCTGTTTGTTGCAAAACCAAACATATTTTGAAAATTGTGTTCTTATATAGAGATAAGAGATAAGGCATTGAATGCTATATAATTTTGAATTGGATTTAAAAATTATGTAAAAAAAAAACTGAAAAATATGAAATAGATTAATACATTTTTATATATATGATAAATTATCCTTTGTCACTGTAGTGTTAAACACTTGTTTTGATTATATGGTTTTGGTTTTTATTATAACTGCTCAATTTAACGCGAAAACCTTGATAGACCTTTTGCATAATTTTTTTTAACGTTTTAACCAAAAATTGTGAAACAGATTTATCTGTAATTAAATTACATTAATAAAATATTGTCCTGATCTTGAAGAGTAAATTGAAAACCTTTTGGTCAACAAAGGAACTGAAGGAACTTATCAATACCGTTCCATTTCATACATTTTTTCTAGAGAGCAAAGTCTTCTTTAAGCGGCTCTATTTGTTTGTCATACTATGATTTTAACACGTTCATTGTGTTTTCCTTTTATTGGATTTTTTTGCGCGAGGTATTGTAGCGGAGGCCGACAGCATTGCCTGAAAATAAAACAAATTATTGAAAAACTAATGCGAAAAAGCACAAGCACATCTATAGCTACGGTGACATTGAAATATTGAAGGCTGAAGTCAACGTAGGTTGATGACATTTCATTTGACCACCTTTTAATGAAAATAAAAAATGAGATATCACAATTATATCTATAGCAATTTTTTCTGTTGGAAATTAAATAATAACAGATATAACAAAGACACCAGATTTTATATTTCTTATGCTTTTGATCTTACAAACACATTTGGTTAACTTCAAGTCAGTTAAAATGCAGTCATATTTAACGAACCGAAACTATCAATTTTAAGTTTTTAATTTAAATAAAATATTTAATTTCGTGAACATTGTGGCAGATTGGCGGTACACAGACTATCACAGAGCGCACCAGTTATTTTATTTGGCAGTGTCCTAAGATGGATTCCATTACACCTTATACTATATAGTTCAATGTTAAACATTTCAGTACAACTAAAATCTGAAAAAATGTCTTCATTGTACGCGTTGTTTGTATTATGTATCTAATCTCCCAATCTACATATATAAAAATTCTCTGTCACAGTGTTTGAACGCCATGAACTGTAACTACTCAACTGATTTTGATGATTTTCTTTCATTTCATTGGATTTGTATTGACCTAAGACATAGCATAGGTTTTATTTTAATTTAAAACACAGCCCTGAGTGGCCGGGTCAGCTAGTTGTTTTATAAAATGAAATTTAATGTCAATTGAAATGTCACCAAGTCAACAGAGTGAAAAACTAATTAATATTGTAAGATTACATCAACGCACACATACAGAAACAAAAAAAGATACTCGTGTTAAAATAAAAAAAAAACATTTGTCAATATGATTTTGCACTAATCATTAAAGAGAATAGCAGTTATGTTTTCTTGTTAGCTCTGTCCTACTTTTCAAGCT
This sequence comes from Calamotropha paludella, assembly GCA_927399485.1. Lineage (NCBI taxonomy): Eukaryota > Metazoa > Arthropoda > Insecta > Lepidoptera > Crambidae > Calamotropha > Calamotropha paludella. Next base: position 8,610,736 of record OV656814.1, on the reverse strand, counting down.
CATTCCATTCAAATTTAGTCCAGTCAATCTTATTATTAAAGGGGTAAGGAGTAAATAATGTTACACGAGCATTAGGTATCAAGTTCCATGCAAATTCTCAATACTTTGCACAATACCAAAAGAATTACAGTACATACTGTTCTGCTTATATCCTGGTGGTAATTTAGTGGTTTCAGGACTTAAGGAAAACTTCTTAAACATCGGTACTTTTGGATGTGGTTGGTATTTCCTCATGCAAAGAAACGTATTTATACTCAGGGTGAGTTTCTATTTTTGCTTCTATAAGTTTCTGTAAAGCATCACTCTTTTCTATAATATCGTTTGATAAAATTTCGTTTTCAAAATCTGCCGCATCTATAAAACTTTGGTCGTTATGTATATCATAATCCAATACAGTTTTAGTAGACTTACAGATGTTACTATCTGCTAAAGTATTGAGATCAGGACAACTTTGGAATTCGTCTGTCTGTTTTTCAACAGTTGAGGATCTTCTACTATGATCTTCAGAGGAAATGGACGAAGTGTCTGATTTTAAATTATCTAGTTTGGCTTTGTCATCATTTTTATTCCAAAAGGCAAATTTATTTGGCAACTGCAATAATTTAACTAAGCCCGAGCCGTGGCTTTTAGGAATTCGACCAGGCGATTTTGACTTATGACGTCTTTTCGTCTCAGCTATAGGATTTACTACTCGAAGACCCCCTTTTATATTGCTTTCTGTTAAATTTGGGGATTGGTTAATAATATCATTTAAACTTTCCTGCGTCGCCAAGTCTGCATCAAATTCGAAATTTCCATCGTCTTTTTCTAGATCTTTGGGTAAATCTAACTTAGGCGGTTGAGGGGCTTTAGTTTTTCCATATTTACCTTTCGGCGACTTTCGTTTTGTTTTCGGAGAATCTTCTGGAGTGCCAAACGAAGCTTCGTCATCACTTTCAGCAGAATAATTTTCATTATTAGTAGTTTCGAGGCTTATTGAATCAATGTCCGTCAAGTTACCGCACTTAGGTTGAATTTCGTTAAACTCAGCTTCCAGTTTAGTTTCTAGAATTTGTAAATTGGTCTCAGAAGGTTTGTTTAGTAATGATTCATTACTGTCTTTAGATGTAATAATATCATTGGAATTATTTTCTGTTAGGTTAGAACTATCTCCAATGGTTTCTTCACCAAATACCTCATTTTCTGATGGATCCGGTTTATTATCTTCCTCATTATTTGGTTTATTTTTTTGGTTCAATCCCTGTGAAACTTTATTTTGCTCGAAAGTAGTTCTATCTATATTTTCAATAATCGTCTTTGTGTCAAAAGAGTAATTATCCAATACTTGAAGAATTTTAACTTGATCTCCTACGTATTTATATATAAAGGGAGGGTTTGAATGGGATAAGAAGATTGGGGAGGGAACATTGACTAGAGGGGGCATATTCGTATAGTCATAACAATCGTCGTCCTGTAGCTCCTCGATGATTACTTCATTTTCCTTTAAAAAAAATGTCTTAAGTCTAAATCATACATTACATATAATAAAAAATATAACATAAACTAATAAATGCAAGAGCAGACTTATAGACATCTAGCGGGAAGAAAATGTGGTAGAAACTATAAAGGTAAAAACGTGAAACTAAACATGCATACACCTAGTGAAGGTAAAGTGAATAAGTATACTTATAAAGGTTAAGAGAACATACACACAAATGATACATTGATTTTTCCTAACTATAAATCTTTAAACTCCTATGATGAAGTGCCTTTTTATATCTCCTTACAATACTTATTGAAATAAATTATAGCACAATATTACGTTTATAGCTCTCCCTTTGTGATATATGGCTAAAATCAACAACATATTTATAGGCATGTGCCTGTCATACACAGTTGTATAATAAATTTTTGATATAACTCTAATATACTTCTAAACCAATATCCATAAACTTTTCTGTTTACAACATTGTCGTTTCAGCACCATTCCCACCCTGTTCAAATAATGTAGAATCATCTTTCAGATTACATAGACTGTTTAATTTAAGTAAATGGCAAACATGAAAACACCAATCTGCAATCCGAAAAGACAATTCTACAGTATCACACACCACCTGATTTGAATATAATTTTTTTTAAATATTACATTTTACCAATCCAATAATTCTAAATTTATGTGTCTCGAATAGTTTTTGTAATTCATTTAATTATACAATGCAGTTAAAATTAAATTATTACAATTGATAAGTGAGCGATCTTAAAATTATGATTACATTTTATGAAATGAGGCTATGTTATATATGACATTTCCATTGTAAAAAGTTTAATATATTCTCGTTGTTTAAAACATTATGAATTATGAACAGCCCAACTATCCAGATAAGCATGAAGCAATGCTATATAAGGGCTGAAATCCTAAGAGATTTCTCTTCTAAAGTAAAGTATACTATTATTCATTGTTAAATAAAATAGCCATTTGCTATGAACATCAAAACCAATCAAACCAAAGAAAAGTTCTTATATGCTTCTAATAATATTCAGTCAACTTAAGAAATTATACTTAGTTAAACCATTATTGATAAACCTAATTTTATAAATCGCTATTACTTGTTGTTACTTCATTAATAACGCTTGTAAGCTTTGATGTTTATTTTCGTGTTCTTTTTGTAAAAGTCACCTGTTCATTTAGAAAACACAAAAAATGAAGTACTAATAAAATAAATTAAATTGAAAAAATAAGTTATTTACTGTCTCTTACCAACAATACTCTTTCGAAAATATTTTTTATTTTAAGGAGAGACTTGATGCAAACAATGTGTATAAAATATGAATTTAATAAGTGAAATTTTTATTCACAGTTATCAAACGAATTGGATATTTAAGTCATAACTAATGTAAATCTCAATACCCTTTTTCATTAATATGATAAAAAAATATAACGTACGCTTGTTCATATTAAATCTCTCGTTAAAAATAACACAACGAAGATACAGCATTTATTTGCATGCTTTTAGATATAATAGTACAAGTATTGCATCAGGATAATTGGGCGAGCATAATTGTACAAATGTTACCAGACCTCTGCCGCTTGCGGTCGCTTTATGGTGGTGACCGTTGTACGGGTAGTGCGTGCGCGGGCTCTAGCCGCCGCCCCCAACGACGCGGTGCGCGTTAGTGAGGCCGAGTTATCTGCGCTCGAGTAGCCCGAACTTATGTCTTCACTCGATTTTATGTGGCTGGAATAAGGTTCAATATTGAACTTATTAGGTGAGTTCAGAGGAATGAATCAGAGGTTTGTCTTAATGATTAAGATTAGGCTCAAAAACCATACTAGAAAATTATAACAATTAGACAATTCGGAATCTATAACATTATTAATTATAAGAATTTACACAAGATATAGGTAAGCAAAGGAGATTAGCTGAAGCCTTAGTATTTTTATTAAGTGAAGATCAAGATTTTAGTGCTCCAATTAAAAATATGTAATGGTAAGTAATTAAAAGTTTGGAATAATAAATTAATTTTCAAAATAAATGGAGCTCGAAACAGCTCAACGTGAACGCGATAGTTACTAACGGGGATTTAGTATTTATACTTGATTTATTAATGCGATATAATCACAAATGCCAAAAAACGATTATTATATGTTACTACCACTGACAATGCGGATCGTCATTGTCATTGGTATATAATACTCCACTGCAGAACACTGTTGAAGCAAAAAGTGTTTTGGTTCAAATGTGCCTTTTGGTTCAGCAATAAAAAATATTTTGCCTAATTATTCCCAACTTCTGTAAGAAAATTTAAACTTTTTAAAATATTGACGACCTAATTAAGAACTTTTAATTTCACTAAGTCGGATTTTTAAACGTTAAGTATTAGGGGTTAAAGTATGAAATTGCCGATTTGTACTGAAAATCTATATTGTTTATTTTTTAAATTTTTAACAAATTTATTTAATCAAAATAGTTGCCATTATTATCTATACATTGCTGCCATCTAATGGGAAGGTCATTAATGCCTTTGCGATAGAATTCCGACGATCTAGACTGCACAAACTGTGTGAAAGCATTTTGTACTGCCTCCTGGGAAGAAAACTTCTTGTCACGTAGATAATTGTCCAAATCACGAAAAAAATGGTAGTCCGTTGGAGCAAGGTCTGGTGAATACGGAGGATGACGAATGGTTTCTAACTGCAGTTCCTGAAGGGTCAAAATGGTTTCTCGTGCTGTGTGAGGTCTCGCGTTGTCGTGGAGCAATAATGGTGAAGATCGATTCATGAGTCGGGGCTGTTTTACTGCTAGTTTTGTCAACATGGTTCGGAGTTCGGCACAATAGACATCTGCCGTTATTGCTTGACCAGATCGGAGAAAACTATAGTGAATAACACCATGCTGAGACCACCAAACAGTTACCATTACCTTTTTATTGGTAAGTTTTGCTTTAGGACACTGTTGTGGCATTTGACCTGGGGTCAGCCATTGCATTTTTCTTTTCCGGTTATCATAAAGAATCCACTTTTCATCACATGTTACAATTCGATCCAATATTCCTTCATTTCTGTACCGGTTCAACAAGGCAACACAAGTTTCAACACGCGTTTCTTTCTGCAGATCAGTCAAATCATGAGGCACCCATTTTTCGTATTTTTTTATTTTATTGATTTGACGCAAGTGAGTCAATATTGTGGGTAAGGTAACGTTAAACCATGCCGCTAATTCCTGGGTACTTTGACTAGGATCGGCTTCCACTATCTCTCTTAATTCATCGTTATTTACCTGTGTGGGCGGTCTTCCTCGTGGCTCGTTCTTTAAGTCGAAATTTCCATCACGAAAGCGTTTAAACCAAAATCGCACGGTGCGTTCATTAGTAGACCCCTCTCCAAACGCAGCATTGATATTGCGGGCTGTTTCTGCCGCGTTAGTTCCGCGTCGGAACTCGTATTCAAAAATAACTCGAATTTTCGCAGTATCCATCTTTCTTGTCTAAATTGAATAACAAAAACAATTGAAAGTCGATATTCAAATGTTTTACATTTTTTAAAAAAAGAACATCATAGAAACCATTTAAAAAAAGTTTCATTCGAAAACCTCAAACCATGAAGATTCTATGTCAATTCAAAGAACCTATTGCAATAAAACGGCAATTTCATACTTTAACCCCTATTATTTTCATTTTGACGTCGTGGTTCCCGTTAAGCCGTTGTTTTTGTATATGCGTATCTATTTACTTTAATTTTAACGGTACTATTATATTATGTATTTATCTATAGTTATGCCTTGTCTCTATGGAAGATCAGCGATGTTGAAGTATTGCAACATGTGCTCAGTTGAGACCTTTTCAGCAGACGGTAAATTAAGAATTAGATTGAATGTAACTACTGTAATTCTATATGTTTTTGTTTTACCGATCAAAACATTTTTAATTTGATAAATACAACTTAGTTTGACGTCCTGTTTAAAAATTAAGTACCACTGACTTACTAATGTAAAAAAATGCAGTTATTAAATGTTTAACTGCAAAATAAACTGATGGCGCAGTCCCGAGTTTTTAAGAATTTGAGTAGTTCAATCTGAGACCATAATAGACTTCATTTTATTTTAGAAAATACCATAACATAGATAAATACGACTAGCTGGACAACTATATTCAAATAGTTCTACGTTTCACTCCAACACACATTTTGCGATAGGGACACTTTGAATAAGAAATGTTATGCGATCGATAGACTTTTAGAGAAGTAGACGTCTTGTGAATGAGCAGATTAACACCTACAAAGAGATGGATTTTACACGGTTTTACCCCATTTAAGTAATAAAGTTGAATAATAACCTAATGTCAGGCTCGTCGCCTCTACTGGATCGAGTAGAACGCACGTCCACATCCACTTCAGGGAAGTACATCGGCGAACGGCTGTTTGATTCGGAAGCGCTGCGACGGGTGCTGAAACCACTACGACAAAAATAAGGGGACTATATTTCTTGTCACCAAGTTTTATCACCTAATAAATAGATCTATCACCGCAAAATATTCTCGTTCTCAGATAAACAAAAAGTGTTCCCTGGTATGAATTATCAAATTAATGTTAATATATGTGTAAAATAAGAGATGGATTACCAGTAAAATTATAGTGCATTAGATAAACTTTGTTCTTATAATAAGAGTTTTATTACTTAAATAATAGCTTTGTGCTCAGAATAATAGATTTGTCACCAAATAAATCGATTATCGATCCCTGACTGTGACTCCTTTTTATTTATTTATTTTACCAATACAGTAGTTACATTTTATTTCGTTCAGTTATTAAAATAATTGTATTCGTTACCAATTTCATACATCAATTTATAATTTTAATGAAAATATTTTAAGAGAGGCGGAGACAAATTGGCGCGCTTTTAAAAATTTACCAATCCGGCCTCTACGATGGGTCGTAGGTAACTAGGTACGTACGTTCATAACATTGCGCGGCGCGGGTAGTGAGACGATCATGATTTTGATGATGATTTTTAACAATAAATATTGATTATTTTGATTATTTTTAATTAAGTGTTTTATTTACTATTCTGCTAGAAAATTTATTTAAATATATTTATATTACCAGTGGAAATTAAGATCCCTGGGGGAGGCATATGTCCAGTTAAGTAGTACTCTTTTAGTTGTAACGATGATGACGACAATCCCAAATTTTTTTTGGAACTTAATGAAAATTTCTAGTTACATAATATATGATTTATTGGCGATCTCTTTAAATTAGTTAGCATAAATACTTATTCGGACAAACCTATTGTTACACATACAAAAACATTTATTTGGTACTAGACCCTATATCTCCATGATTTTAGGTGATTTATTCTGGAATTGATTTTATATTGTTTGGTAACTACGTTTTGGTGACAAATCTACTATTTTGCGGGCGAACCCTATTATTCAAGAAACACAAAACTAATTAAATGATACCCCAAAAATAATAAGATATTACGGACAACAAACAGCACATAACGTACCCACAAACTGTAAAACTTTCTCAATTTATATTGAACTTTAAACTTTAACTAAAAATCAAATGGAAAAGGGGGATGTCCCCGTCCCCATACATTATTTACACATTACATATGCGTCACGATATACTGATATACCAGAGTATTGAGATTTACTTTTTTAATCGCAAATTATCAAGACATCTAACCGCAAACACAAGGCCATATTTAACATCGCAAATTTTGCAAAGAGCAAAACTTGCGCCACGCTGCTATAAACTAGCCTTTTGTCAAGGTGACTTTTGCGGGAGGAGGAGGAGCGGCTGGTTTACCCCCGTTAGTGTTTTCTTCCACACTTTTTTTTATAGAAAATAGATATGCGCTTGACCACTATCTCGCCTGATGGTAAGCGTCGATGCGATCTAGGGTGTGACGCACTTGCCTAGAAAATACCTATTCACTCGTGACTTGAAGACCCCTTAATTGTATTTGTCAGGAAACACAGACTAGGGCAAAGAGTTCCGCTCCTTAGCGGTACGTATCACAAAATAGGAACTAAAACGCTTAGTGCGACTCTTTGGTATATCTGCCATATAATGGTGTCGCCTATTTGTAAGTCTGGTTGTCCGATGAAAAAATGGATGTTGTTGTCAACAAGGCTCCCACTTATGTAAGTGTTTTGATATATCGCATTGGAAACATTTGCGATAGCTTCTTGCATTTCATAGTTACAAAAAGTTAATTTCATTTCAATCCACGCTGGCTTATAGAACGACTAAACCGGAGTTATTTTAAATTTAATAAATCTGCTTGATTTTGATGATATACACGACCTTCTCAGAATGGAAAAGCAACCTTTTACATACTACTGTAGTTTTTTTATTCATTTATTCACTATATATTTCATGACATTTAGGTAAATAATTTAAAGCCACACCACGAAAACCTCACAGGGTTTATCTGGGTGACGGCGAGTGGCTAATTATACTTTAATTGCTTATTTGGTAAATAATGCTGTTTCAACTTGAGTTTAAACATTTTAACATTTTGTTTGTACATTTTTTGTAATTCAGAAGGCATTTTATTTAAATAAAAAGGTATTAAGTATCTGGAAATTCTTGACCCGTACAGGTCGATACATTTAGGAAGATGGTACTTATTAAGGTTTTAGTTGGTTAAGCCATTTGTAAGCATTCGCGTACGCTAACTGCACAGCCGAGTGGGCTTCCACTTGGCTGGGCTTGTGTAGTTTACAAAAAACGTTTACACAACACGTAGCGGTAGGATCTCATTGCAACAATCGTAGATTTCAACGCGCGCCCGCAATCCAAGGTTGTGGGAAGGTCCACCGAAATTTCGTTGCAAACAGTCTGCACTTGTAAACATTATTCAGAACCGGTTTGCGGCTTCTTTACAGCAGTCTGGTGCACGCTCCCTTTAAGCTGATTTTCCACCAGACATAGCCAAGGCAGCTAAACGGTATATGGACTCGCGTAAATGGACGTCATAATAATAAGCATAGTTTTCAATTTAGCGTTGTATTTGGTAGCATTTATTTTATCACTACATAGTATAAAACAAAGTCGCTTTCTCTGTCCCTATATCCCTATTTATGCTTAAATCTTTAAAACTACGCAACGGATTTTGATGCGGTTTTTTTTAATAGAGTAATTCAAGAGGAAGGTTTTTATGTATAATACGTGCATAATATAGTAGAACATTGCATCCGTGCGAAGCCGGGGCGGGTCGCTAGTAAACATATAAAATATATGCTGCCAAATACTATGCTTTTCCAACATTCAACCAATTGGACTGGCCCAAAGTAAACACTCATAAAAATATATATTAATACCCAAGACTCAGGTACAAACGTTCGTTATTTTATTCACATGAATATATACCCCCTCCGGGACACGAACCCGGGACCATTTAACCTCGAAGGTAAAGAAACACCCATTCTGCTAAACCGGTCATCTAAATAAAATCAAAACATCACAATAAAGGGATCGAATTCTTTTTCTCCATTAAAAGCAGATGTAATTTCCAAACTAAAAAGAAGTATGATATGCACAGGATTTATTATACATCTATGGGTTAGATTATTCCAAGCAATTATTTAAAAACCGATTCAATTTCGGAAAAATTGAGGACTTATATAAAAATCCTAGAAAGGAATTTAACACAATTTTGTTTTTTTTTGCTACATAATGAGCGAACTATTGACATTTCTTTTTTTACATTTTTTGACACATAATATTTTGGAGTTGTGATTAACAAATCTGATAATAAGGTATAACATATCACATACCTCTTTCCACCTCGCCTTATTAGCCTCGGTTCTGTAAGCACGTCGTCCGCTTCGTCACTGCCACGTTCTTCACGCGGCTCGCACTCGCTCAGGTCAGATAAACTATAACTTTTGCGAAGCTGTTGAACTAGACCTCCACCTCCCTGAAAATTATCAATACTAACTTTAAATAAAAAATCGCCTGTCTAATAGTAAGAATGGACTGGAAAGAGCATGGTTTTTATATTAAGGTATAGTACAGAAACTTGTTTGAAAATATATTATGATCATTAATAAATAACTATTCTCTCAAATTGCATAAATAAAATTATTTTTTAACAGCAAATAATTGACACTGATTAAAGAGGTTAACTAAAACTCAATAAATACTTGATTCAATAAGCAAAAAAGAAAATTAAAAATTGTGTTTTCTTTAGTTTTCTATAATAGCGTAGGTATATAATTTTTATTTAAACAATTGTTTTTATGAGATAAATAAAATTATGAAGAGTTTTATTTTATGCATTAATTTTTAAAATCTATAGATCATTTTTAAAACTTAGATTGGTAAAAAAAGTAAATACTTACATAACATATTGTGGAATCTGCTTGTGTCTATAAAAGCTTTTGTGATACTGCGCATATCATGCAGCAACTGAATTAATTTTAGCAGTTTTGTGAATTTATTGCTCAATACTACATAATGAAAATCCGCATTGTATAAACCGTTTTTATTTTAAATAATCAAGTAATAAAACTAAGTCAGTCACACACTACTAACTAATCCTAACGACGACATACATAAAAAAATCGTTTACTAGTTACATGCGACACATATTTTAAAACTAGTGTACTGAAATTTATTATCATGCAATTAAAAATATACAAGTATCTTTCACTGTGAGATTGTGCGTGTATAGGAACAAATATAAAAAAAATTGCAAAATAGTCTCCAGGACGGCTTGATATAAAAGATATGCTCGTCGATTTAACTTTAATATGTTTCACAATAATTTCAAGTGATTGGAAGAACTTATTAAAACAACTATTCGACAGCTATGAATTGAATTTACGACAAAGGATTTAAAATTAACTACCGATTAACCTATGCATTGTCTAAAAGTTATTTAGAAATCACAGTTGCGTTTCGTTAGATTAGTTCCTTTAGTTAATCGACCGTTAACTCGTTGAAGTCTCTCTCAGCGGCTGCCTGGCTTCGTGTTCTACGCCCTCTAGATTTGCTTCGCGGCCTCTTTTCTTTAGCAACTTTACGTTTACGAATGACATTGCCTCTACTGCGAGCTGAACTAGGTTCATAATCGGGATCCCTGGTGTCGCCTTCGCCATGAATTTCTTGAACATCATCATCATCAAGCTCTACAATCTCAACGATGCCAGGCATGTTAATATTATCGGTATGTTGGTATTCCAAATTATCATAGGTATCTTGGTAACCGTCTGTGACGTCACGACTACCAATCGCCTTCCTAGGCCGTCCACCTTCTGGCTCGGGGCTCGGCAAATTGAAGTTCTGCGTGAAGCAGCGACGGAAAGGGCATTTAGGAACGAAAGGAAGGACGGGGAGAAATTAAAAAAGCGTGTTAATAAAATTAAAAAGAAAATTAAATTAAGCGGTTGTTTTCTAAAACATTGATGTTGTGAGGGCAAAACACTAAACGATAAATGTGGCCATGCTTGATGACATTTGGTGTCTTATTAAATGTGTGTGCTTTTAATTTTTTGCCGGCTGTGCGCAAACAAATTAGCACCACGCGTGTATCAAGCGAATATTTTTTTCTCTGTGTTATATACATAATGCTTTGCGATCAAACATGCCACATATTATGTGACTCAAATGGAAAAATTAAAAAAAACGACAGTTAAAATATTATAACAAAATCTGAACTCTTGGATTTTTTTATTGTTAAGGGTTTAGTCCACCGGTACCCTTTTTGCTTCTATGAACTCTAAAAAGGTTTAGAATTGAATTAAATATAAAAAAAAATATAAAGAACACCATTAAAGCTTTTTGGAGTCCATTTTGACGGTTATAAAAGCATGCTCTTATAAATGAAGCTAAAGAATACCTTAATTGCAGTTTGCATGATAACAGTGGTTGCGTAGTTGACGCCCTTAGTGCCCAAGTTGAGCACCGTATGGTAACCTTGATCTTTGGCTTTGGCTATGTATTCATCTATTTCCTGGAAAAATTAAAATAAAATTTAGATAAATGATCCGCCTAGATGTTCCAAAGGAATAAGATGAAATTGAATGGGCTTATTGCATATGGGAACAAAATAGGAATGCTTTAAGTTGTCAGTAGTACATACATAAAGACTTTCGTAGTCGAGGGGATAGATAGTTTTAGGGTCGCCAGTTCTGAACTTTATCCTATGCCAGTTTAATAAAGAATAACAACCTCTATCTCTGGTCTAGTTGGTAGGAGGTACTAGGTATAGTTTGAAAGGTACTTTAGTATAATTTAGTAGGAAACGGGATTTTTTAAAACTAGAGTGACGTTCTTCCGTAATGCTGCCATCTGCAGCGCATGCAACTGCGCCGGAATATCAGAACCTCAAAAAAATTGTGAAAATTCAGCTTACAATAATACTAATGTTAGTGAATTTGAAAAAAGTGGTATTGTCGTTGTTCCAGACGTCCTTAGCTTTTAATTTGGGATCGGATTAATGTATGTGACGTTGCCGTAATTTCTTTTGTTTTTTACATAAAGTTAAAGAACTTGTTTTGTGCTTATTGTAAATACCTTTTTAATGTTTATTTGGACCAACCATTTTTATTTTAACTGTGAATCAATTTACCTGTTCCCTCCTGCATAATGCTGGGTGCACGAATTTTCTGTACAATATGGAAGAGCCTTTTGTGGCTGGAGACAGCAACCATAGCACCAGCACTATCTTCACTTCGTAGTAAAACGGGAACCATGAGAGGAACACATCGGTAAACGTCTCTGTACATGTGAATAGGGCAAACACTATCCAGTACATCATCCATTTTACCTGTAACCAAAGCGATGCGATTTTTTTTAAAGTGGATGGGTGAACTATTCACTGCAAACACGTGTCCTTAGATTTATATAGATTATAGATAAGGATACAAATCAATTGTAAGCATTTGCATTTCTCAGGTACAAATTTTGTTGGCATTTAGTTTTACTACACATTATAACTAAGAATATAGTCTTAGTTAAATATATGTATTTAATATTCTTATGCCTGATCTAGGTATTTCAGCCTATAAGAGCTAATGTGTAAATCAAAACTTGGTTATATGGCAAAATAATTCTAACACATATTATCATTAATAATGTAGGTCAGATCAGATATAGCATAAATATAACGAAGTAAAAAAAAAACCGAAGAGCTCAATGGTGCAGTGGTAAGTGTTTTCCAGTTTATGATTGCGGAAGTTGAGCAAATTTAGCAATTTCGAAATTTTCTTGTTCTAGCCTTTCCATGCTAAGGAAGGCCGTTAAACCGTTGTCAGCACCCACCTATCTACGCCGGGCCCGCGTGGTGACATGATCCATTCTCCATGCGGTGTTTGCATCTATAGGGAACATCTTTACCCCTTCAGTGGAGATATTAAATAGGACGCTATCTGTTGCCAGTGTTAGCTACTCAACACAGTTCGTGGTCTAATGTCACCAAGCTATTTTCTTAAATCTCGATTTTAAAAAGCAAAATTTTATACCAATAAAAACTAGTAGAAAATTTGGAAAATGCACAAGACTGTCTTATGTCACACATTGGTTTTTGTTACTGATAAGCGCATGTTCAATATTGACGCGCACAACAGTTCTAACCTTTATGGCGAACGGAGTAAAAACCGCAATAAATACTTTCCGTGTCACATTGAACGAAATTGGTCACAGTCGCAATTAATCTTACTTATTAGTTTGGTACTTATTATAAAACTCAATGCAAAATTGGATAAATTAGTGCAATTTAAGTACAAAAAAACATTTTTCAATTGAAACAACCACTAAAACATCAATGACCCAAATTTTAAAATTTTAAAACTGTATATATCTGCTAAAACTAGAGGCATGTAGAACATATCACGCAAAAGTAATTAATCATAGGAAGGCAGGAACAAGGTAAAGGACATAATAACTGAAGCGTTACGAACAATACGAGCAAGCACGCGAGACAAGGCCGGCTCCCTTCCAACATAGTAATGATTCATTTTTAAAAACATACAGAATTTGGTATACGCAGCTTTGATGACTAAACACATAAAATAATGATTAAAAAACTTACGTATTCTTTCAAGTTCTTCGTCCGTACCGCCTTGTATGAAGCGTAAGCCGGGTAGAGGGTTCCGAATACCAATCTGCAAAACGGATATACGACCAAATAAGTGATCATCCTTGGAGCTAATGTTCCAATCAATACAGCGAACACTCCAAAATTTCCAAATGTAACGCTAGGTATGGATCTGCTAAGGACCACTCCGAGATTCACAGCGATCCGTTGCCAGACTTGTCCCCTCGGAGTTCCGAGAGGGAAGTCATTGTAATCACTGCAGGTTTCTTGGGTTTTCGGATCGTATTTCACTAGTTCATGACTGTTTCCGAAAGTTTCAGTGGCGACGGCACGAGCGTATTCAGCCTCTATCTGGTTGACAATGAGTCGGACGCTGGACAATCCGAGACTCAACGTCGGAGTCCGTAGTTTGTCGTCACGGTAACGCGCACGACCTGACTCCATGGATACGAAACGACCGCGACATTAGCACTCGTGGTTGTATGTACGTGGAACCAAACAATAAAATCAGTGGCTATTCGAGTGCACCAATCAATATTGCAGTAGATGCGCACACGTTTACTGTGGTAGAGTCACTGAGTTAAGAATCTATCTCGATTTAAAAGATAAAAGCTACGTAGCTTTGCTACCAACAAGCTACCAACAAATTTACGTCGGAATTTACAAAGGATGTGACTTTATAAGAGTAACTATATTTTAGCACCTGTTTCGATGTAACCTATTATTTACGGCTAAGTTAGTCGTTTAATCATGTTGAAGCCAATGCTCAATGACCGTGTCGTTAATTTGTAAAGTGAAGGTTACTTTTTAACGGCGCAAGTATTTACGAAACGGCAATTTAATTTTAATTGGCAGTACCCTTTTATATTTCGTCATTTTAATTTGAAAAATTTTTTAAACCTTTTTTTTCTGAAACCATTTTGTTTATACGAAAACATTCTATTACACTGTTAACCTCTCTATCAATCTAGGCACATACATGTTCATGGTCCGGTAATGTGCATGAGTGCGTAAAAATTTAACGAGTTATCACTAAATAGTTAGGGAACAAATATGTATGGCGATTTCCTATTTGTAATGTCGGTAAGGCCGTGAAATTACACGGTTGTATATCCCGATATATAAGTTGAACCTGGTTTTTAAATCACGTGACATGCGCAGTAGCAAGTTTAGGTACATTATTCACTACTGCGCATGTCACGTGATTTTAAAACCAGGTTCAACTTATATACCGGGAACTATACTTTGCTTAAAAGCAATTTTACATGGCGACTAACGATCGATAAATGGCAGACGACACCGTTTATGTCATTATCAATTTAGATACTCAGTCGGTCCCCTAGGACAATTGTCTTGACTGCAAGGCAGCTGCCAGGCAATTGATTACACTGGATGTCTTTATAAATAAACAAGGAATATAATAGCATACAATTATTCTAGTGTCTGTATTCAATAGCAGATGCCACTGGCATATGTTTAAACAATTTGCAATTGAATTGATAAATCTTTTTAGACTGTGGGGGCAGGGTAGTATGAACATATCGAAAAACAGTTTCCTAACTTTTTAGGAATAATTTATCTTTCGACAACACCGCTAAATTGGATTATTTATTTAACTGGCGCAGTTGATTGCGCATCTTATGCTAGTTGCTTACCACGGCTAAATGCGGCGAAAACTATTGTTATCGAAGAATATATGAAAATATTTTCATAGTCGAAATGTCTTTTGTATCTGAACCCACGCTAGCAATAGCAGTAATCAATAATCTGTAAAACATCAGCTTGCAATCCGGTGTTTTATTTTTCTATTTTTCTCGCAAATAATGCCAAGTTAATACGAATGCGAAGTAACAAATCGTTATTGAAATAACACCAGCATTAAAATTGTGAATGAGCAAGTGGAAATATTTAATTATACTAGCTGACCCGGCCACGCGTTGTTGTGGCTTAGTTATTATAATTTGCCATATTTTTTTTATTATAAATTAAAATTAAACCTATCCTATTCTATTATAAGGCAGAAAAAATCCAGCAAAATGAAAAAGAAGCATTTACAAAATCAGTTGAGTAGTTTCAGTTTATCATAGCTTTATATTTAAAAAAAAAGGCAAGGAAATATTTATATGGATACATAGATTATATTAAAAGATACAAATTGGATCTAATGTGTAATGGGTATAAGTGTTACATTTCCAATTTATATAGACTAAAATAGGAAACTGTACCGCTATTCGCTAACAGACTATGAAACAAGTTGCTATTCTAGATTTTCGTAACATCGTGTTGTTTTAAAAGATGTGGAAATTGGAATACATTTAACATAGCCGATACTATAAAATGTAATTTTCCACATTCGATTTTTTATTTAGTTTGATTTCAATTGTTTATTTTCGCAATGGTTGTTGTCTTACAAATAACCAATCCTGTCGTCCACAGCAGTTTAGGGAATTAATACATAGGACAACTTACCATTAATGGAAGGTTGGACACATCAACTTACACTAAATGTATATTGATTTATAAAGATTTCATAATAAAGAAATATAAAAAGTCTCGCGTAAATGCTTCAAAACTCCTCATAGATTTCTGAGTTTATTGCCAATTGAAGAGAAATTTAAAAGTTTGAATCACTAACTCACAAATTAATTCCGTGCTATTTAATCAATAAATTCAATAATGTAACGAAGCGTAAAAGTAAACTCATCCAAGTATAACTTCAGTGTATTGATTTCCTAACTCTAAATCGACAATTAGCTCAAACAACAAAATTGGTTACTGCTTCCATTACCATACACGATAAAGGAAAAACATGAAAATCTTATTTATCGTTCTATCTTTCGTTATTTAAGTGACAGATATCCTTATTAAAAAAGCTTCTGGGGCAATAGTATTACAATAATTTATCACACATAATTATTTCAAAAAACGAAATTTGTAAACCATTTAAGCATCGTAAGAACAAAGCACGATAAGAATTGATTAGAAGCTACTAGTTTCTAATGATCTATATATTTATGATACATCAATAATTTAATTCCAAAGATCAATTCGTGATTAACTGTTTGTAAGTAACAACGACATTCTGGGACTAATACTACAAAACATAATTATGTAAAATGGAAGTCAAAATAACAAATGCAATTAAAATATTTATTGTTTACGCTAGATTAATGTGCTGTTGTCCGAACTTTACAATTACATGTATTAACATTCTAACCATTACTTAAAGCCTATTGCAATACGCATTGTAGCTGGAAAGCATCCGGCTGCACTAACAGTGAATCGTGTAGATCCTTTCTATTAGAAACGGCACAGCTATCTGCGCACCAAATATGGTGCGTGCATCGTAACGAATGCTCATCCTTCAGGGTCGATGTAACAGTCAGTGAGGCGTGAGTCTCGTTTGACTTCAAAGATACTATATGACTGGCTGCTACAAATTAGCAAGGTAATATTTTTATAAGAATTAATAATAAATTTCTATAGCTTAAAAATTGTAACAATTATAAGATTAATATATGTACAGTTGTAATGTTCGATACGCAACGCCTCCTATCAGATAATTTTTAATATCATAATACGAGTGTAATTTATGTCAGTGCTACTGCATCATCATTTATAGTTCGCTCGATGATATAGCTCATATAATTTTCGATCGTATAGTGTAATTGATGGTTAGTTGCATAATCTTTTATTTATTTATTACGCGATTGTGCCGTTCAATTTAATAACATGTTCGCCATGAAGGGCAAAGTAGATATTTTACACCACGTTTTAATTTTTTTTAAATGGTAAATAAATCCACTTTAAGCAGTAGCTCGTACAAAAAAGTTAAAATTTCAGTTAATTGCTACTATTTCTAGGAGATATACTTCTCCATTCCTGTGGCAACGCGGCGCCATGCAGTGGTATAATTTGATCATGTAACTTTTTATAATATTAATACCACAATTATAGTTTTTTGTATACGTATGTATTTTTAAAATTAAATCAAATGATTTAGTTTTCATGTTTATTAGTTACATGTTTATTAGTTGGGTTTCGAATCCTGAAAGGAACAGATGTTTGATGAATACGAGAATTTTTACCTGAGCCGTGCGTATTTTTTTAAATTTCTTTAAATATCATATCTATTTATCACATATTATGTCTATTTGTTAGCCTTGTATCCATAACAAAAGCCTTAGGTGCTTACTTTGGTCTAAACTCCTTGGTGTAAATGTAAAAAATATTATTTTTTAAATTGCTTTTTCACGTCTCGCTCTAATTGTACCATATTAACACATTAGCACATTTAGGGATGTTGGTCTTAATCAAGATTAGACTAGGTATTTCAAATTAAAATTAGGCAATAACAAAATTAGATAATTAGATAATGAAATTTTAATCATTCTTATAGATGAAAACAAAATATAACGCGATTAATAGCGAAACTGGTATCATAGGTACTATTAAATATTTGATTTTCTTTTTCAATTATTTATTACAAACAACTAACTGTGATATTATCATCATCAAGCTCATTAAATGCTACACAATAATTTTATTTATTATACTTTCAAATATTTGTTAAACTCGTGCCTGGGTTAGTACCTAGAAAATTAATATATTAGAAACTAAAGATATCTTACATTCGATACAGATAGGAATCAGTACCTATGTTCCTATCATAAGCGAGGTAATAAAACCAAAGTTATTTTTGTAAACTAACCTACATTAGCTGGGTACAAACGTTAGTAAGTACTTGTTTATTTCAATAACATGCTACGATGGTGTATGAATCATAGGGGAAACGTTAAAAAAAGCTGGGTTTAAAATGTCAGTTTACTGTTTGGAGATTAGTTCTTTGTCTGTTATTTCTAATCGCTTCCTACTTACATATCTGAGATGACGACATGTTAAATGTATTAACAATGAATATGATTTGAGCACTTTAAAATAAACACAACACTATCGTTTACATAAATGATATATTAAATAAAATACATAATAATTGTATCTAATTAACAATATTTAACGAAATTGCCTTATAATAATATTAAACGCTAAATATAAATCACGATTACATGGTCCTCGTAATAAATTGTTATTCTTATTTCAAGTTTCGTACGCGAAGACATTTAAAAGCAGAAAGAAACGTCACCACACCGAGTCAATTGGGTTTACGTATACGTAATCCCGGCGAGGCTACACCTAAAAAGGCAAGGCAAGTGTTCTCAATATGAACATAATGTGATGGAGTCAAGGTATACGACCTACAAGCAATATCCGATTGAGGGCACTCGGAACAGACAATAACTAAGTAAATCGTAGACAGAACGCAGAAATGATTCACTCTACAGACAGTTAGGTAGGTGTCAACGCACTTCACTTTTGTTGCATGTAGTACCGACGCGGGCGCAAGCCGGGTACGCAACAGACTAAAGCTCTTCAACGGAGGAGGAAGCAAGAGGCGAACGCCCGAGTTCACCAAAAATAGCACCCGGCAGCATAGGGATGCCCCAATGACGAATTTCTAAATGGCCCACACTAAGCTTTTGTTATAACACAATGAAGATCGGGTTTCAAAATAACTTCTAGCCCGTCTTGGTACTGTCTTATGAAGCTTTCGGATATTTAAAGTTATTAGAATCAACTGTAGCAGAAACAACACAATAAAAAACTATTCTACATTGCAAGGAGTCTAGTGAACGTCTGAAGGTGAAAACAAAATTATAAGAGTTTTGCTGCAATGATGCCAAATTTCAAGAAGGCACATGGGATGTGTGTACCAAATTGGACCACTGCCAACCATTGCTATGCTAACTATATGGAACAACTATCCATTAAACATGTCAGAATATCAAACTAAATACGCAATTTTTTATTTCGTTATTTATTATTAGCGAGTAAGTATACATCTTTTCGTTGATCTGTTTTTCTGCAAATCACCTACGCATCCATTTTCAAAATTTATTTTATAGATGACAATATAATTGTTATTTTACATAATGATACAATACATCGAAGTTTATATTCAACGAAGTTTAAATAAAATAGGCATTTCTTCATTTTAATTGACTGTGCTAATTTAATAATTTTCGATATTTTTCGTTTACAGGCTATAAGATAAAAAAAATCTGTCTTCTCTGTGTGCTTTAGAACTTAAATAGTATTCCATGTAGTATCTTTCTATGGGAGGGGGTCATTAATTTTAACGGAATAATACATTCCGTTAAAATTAAAGGGTTTTCAGTAGTGACTATTTTACAAATAAAGTCGAGGAAAAACGCTGCCTTAACTAATATCCATATGTTAGGGTCAATATACAAATTGATAAAATACGACTAAAAACGATATTGTATATATTATTTTTATTGAATCATCGGGAATTTATTAAGGTAATCTTAAATTAATGTCAATATAAATTAGTTTTTCATCAGAGATATCATGTCAATTAACGGACTTTCGCTTGGATTTGTAATCGCGAAGGATTGTTAATATTTGCCCACATATTGATTTTATTACACTACACCCCGCCTCTCCCTTGCCCGTGCAACGCGCTATGATGACTGACAATCTTAGATGTGGAAAACAGCATTGTTATCTTTAAAAACAATACGCATGCCTATGATTTAAACAAGGATTAGCTTTTTGGCGAGATTACATTCGTAATTGAAGAAGACCACAAATGGTGAAAGAACTACAGAATATTGGCAGAAGTTGTCATGTACAGATAAATAGCTAAGAGTTATTGAGTTAGCCCGAACTCTTAAAAAAAATAACAACAGTGCAGCAGTAAAAATAAACTACTCAAGTTTTTATGATGAAATAAAATTAACAAAGATTTACCTATGAAAACCATTAAATCTGAAAAAAAAGAAAAACGAATGGTACTCAGAATCAAGAGCCAATCAAAGAGGTGAAAATGAATTAGAAAAATGAAGTGATTGAGTGTATCAGCATAAACATAATAATATAAGTACATTTTAATTTTTTTTAATAAATAATTATTAGTTGTTTTGAAATCTTAATATTGAGTTTTAATTAACTAATATGCACATACATTCAACAGATCCTACAGTAGTTTTACTGAATTTCTACTATTACCATTGAAATATACCCACGCGACGCTTACATATTAAAATACCAACAACACTAACAACATCGCTTGCATTTTTGTATTCTTTAATTAATTTTTAATTTGCTGGCCTAAAAATTGGATGAAGCTGTGCCCCGGAATATACAGACGTGAAATATGCGTGGTTATTAAACTGAACAACGCCTAATATTTTTTAAAGAATTAAAAAGCACAGATTTTGGCGAAAAGTGATCAAGCCAGAAATATAAACTAATATTTTCAGAAACTCGGCATTTAAACGCGTACTAGTATTTTTTTAAAATTTCTAAAACTCTGTTTTTTATGAATTTACATAAATAACCCAAAATTAATTTATTCAATATAAGAGTATGAACATTAGGCTAGAATTATCATTTTGACGATATTGAACAACATTTCAATATTAAAAATATGATTATGAATACCTTATACTTTACAGTTATTAAAACGATTATTAAAATATGTGCTTGTGTAATTTGGTAACATTCTAACAAAGTGTAGGTCGTTGAAATTCTTTTTAATGAACTTTTACTGAAACCTGCTTAAATTTTTAAGAGAATAATTATAAATATATTTTTGTTTTATATTTCTTGAAAACACAATGACAAGCATAAAGTAAGGTAGGCTAGCAAAGTGATAGATAGCGCCACGAATATGCTGTGACTTTTTCATTTTATTAATGTTATTTTATAGTGATAAAAATACAACACAACATGTAAATATGGACTTTCAAGTAAATTCTATGTGATTCTGTACTTTAACTTTTAAGTGACACTCTTCCTATTAATATTATCAGGGTTTTTCATGCAAAAAGTACAATACGGATTTGGATGGAACTTTCCATCTATATTGAGTTTGTTACATGGAAGACCAACAGCGATTAAGAGATTAAAAAAAAAGGATATACCTGATCAGCTACTATTAGGTACTTGCAGATAAATATCAAAAATTATTTGACTATGTTACAATAGCCTGAAATAGCCATAATATCTTAGTCATGAATTTTTATTGTTATGGCCTGTATCTATAACAACAGCAAATTAATCAAATCAGCTTTTGATTTTTTATTTCATTTTCTGTGGTGTAGAGTGCAACAGCATAGTCAATTCTAGCTATAACATATCGCACATACGGCGCAATAACGTCACTTATGTAATTTTTGACAAAACTGAACTGAGTATGAGAAAATACTCCTACCTGTACTCTACCTCTTTACTTTACTTGCTTTTACTCTAAAATGAAGTTCAAAGTTGTAGCTTAATTATTTTATTTGTGTAGCCGAGAAAAACTATATGTTGTGAGATTGTTCAATTTTTAAATGCTCCCCCAAAAATAATACACCATTTGCATAAGTGACGTTATAGCACCGTATGTGCGATATAATCAGTTATCAACTGTGACTTCTTTAAATATGATATTTTTCAAACATCACAAAATATATAAATTGCAAATTTGATTAATTTTATCAATGCATCATAGTCATCTAACTTTAAATTGGTCCAGGATATAAAGTTAAATAACAAAGCATGTAATTTTAACGATATTTATTAGAAACAAAATCATTATGAAAAAAAATAATATATCCAAACTTTATCATTATAGTCAAATTAATTAAATAATTCTTTATCTAGTATACTACAGCCAAGCTTGTAACTATGAAATGACCCAAAGAATAATAAATTTTCTAATGTCTGTGATAAAAGGCATTCAGAATGTTAATAAACTAAATTACATTAAGTATCTTTCTAATGCATGAAATATGTCTTTAATACATATAGAAAACACAGACGGATCCACAAAATTAGACAAAACAAGTTTCCTGATAAAAGAGAAAATGTTTTAACATTACCTCCCCACGTTGACTATTATGTATATTAATAATAGATAATGTAAAACCACAAATTGACAGTCAGTTTTGCCAAAGAGGAATGAATCTACCGTTAAAGCCGATCAGACCAGGAAGAGGCAGATTTTTGTGTGATGAATACAAGTATTAGTAAATGAATCATGAGCATTTTTATAACTTTCTTCAAATAATATTTATAAATATCCACAACAAAAACTCCCAGTGCATGCTTTGCATAGGTTATCAATGCATATATGTATAATTAGTTTTTAATATTATTTTTCAAAGAAACTAATGCTTGATGTGGCAGAAAGTAGGTAAGCAG
Organism: Calamotropha paludella; assembly: GCA_927399485.1. Taxonomy (NCBI): domain Eukaryota; kingdom Metazoa; phylum Arthropoda; class Insecta; order Lepidoptera; family Crambidae; genus Calamotropha; species Calamotropha paludella. The sequence goes on along the minus strand of OV656814.1, from coordinate 8,587,937 downwards.
ATAGGGTTGATTAACCTCATATAAACTATTCGAGATATTAATAAATAGGTTATTGGTGAGATTATACTTTAGAATAAATGTAGAAAAGGTTAAAAGGATGCTATTTACATAAGACGTTTGTACGTAAAAAACATAATACGCTAATTTACTTATTAGGTTATCAATTGTAAAATAAATCTCGTTATCTTCTGAATCATTATGGGGTCAACAACAAAAACAGTTTTGGTAAAAACACACGTTTTTACCTAATTCTTAGAATAGCTTTTACAATGAAAAATGTTGATGATTCGTGTTAGTTGACAGATGCATACCATTAAAATTCAATTAAAATTCGTCTATTTACGAACAAAGAGCCTTTCTGAAAAAATTAAAAGACGTCACAAAGTATATCAAAAAAATTGTTTAATAATATTAAGTACTTACATTACCAGTCGAGAAATTATCGCAGATATCATATTAATTTTTACATATGAAAAACTCACTCTAAATAATCACAAAAGTAAACATGACAAAACACAACCGTTCAGTCAAAAGTCTAGTCCGCCATGTTGAAAATGGACTGACTCGATTCACGATGTTTTGATCACGTGACCGTGTTAATCAATATAATTGTTCAGACAATCAACGCCATCTCTTAACTTGCTTTTAAAATTCAATAAGGATTTTCACATACTATATGTCTAAAACAAGACTAACAGGTGGGTAAAATACAGAAATAGTATATGGAGTCAGTACCTTTAATAGTAACGAATAAGAGTTATAAGAATTTAATATTAACGTTTGAAAAAAATATTTTTATCTGCTATTTTAAACTTAGGTGTCTATATCCAAAACAATTTTAATATTATAATGATAATTAGACAACGCGTAGATTTATTGCGCATTTCGTGTATAATAAATGAATATACTTTCTGTTTTTACAAACTTACACATCCCGTTCACTAGTAAAATACCTTGCGGCTACTACTCGGTAAAAAAATTCTGACCAAGGAAGGTATTTGTCTTTGTCTTAGTTGACAAATCATCGTTAAGCATACGCTGGTAGAAAATGATATCAAACATTAAGTCTTTTATTTTCTGTTTTCTTGCAGGGTTAGGAGCAAGTTTTACCAACAGTCACTAAATACGATTACCTAGTGGTGATAAAATAAACATCTCTAAAACTAAATCAATTGTTATATCGAAACGACAAAAGCGGTCCCCAGCTGATTTGTTTACCATTGCGTGGAAAGAATTACAAAGTTCGTTATTTGGGCAGTTGGATAAAAAATATGGTAACCACATTCAAGATATCAGAACGCGTATTGAGATAGCAAGATGTGCATTCTTTAGAATGATGAGAGTTTTAAAATCAGGAACTTAGACCCCGATTTGAGGCTGCTTTTAATTCGGTGCTATATCTTCTTAGTACTGTTGTACTGAGTCTCAGACATTGACGTAGAATGCATTAAACAATTTTAAATGTGGTTTTACCGCCGTACCATTGAGTAAATAAAAACTAGAAAATATAACACTATAACATATAGCTTTAAAGTTCCATAAAACCTTGAACAATAAACATCTAGTCTATGTTACCTTGAATAAATATTTTAGATACTTTTATTTCAGTAAAACTCAATTCTGATGTTAAAATACGTGAATGAAGTCACAGGTAACAAACAAACTTAATAGGAATTTTCTCTACAATGTTGCAATTTGTCGAGCAAATGAATGATGTTCCTTGACTTTTGTAAAAACAGTATTGTTCTCATTTCATTGCAGCGGTACTGCAATATAGTGTGTGATTAACCTTATTTAAAAAATGTGTGTAGAGCCATCTATCGAACCTACAGAAAACTTTACGTCCAATGTCTAAATATTAGGAGGTTAAATTAAGAAGCAACGTCAAGTCAACTGTTGTGATCCTATACTAAATTTGGTAGTATTGTAAAGTGGATGATTATTAATCGCCCAAATTATGGTGGTGCTTGGTGGCTTTGGAAATAATGATGTGATGGAACCATTTGATTTGGTAGTATAAAACGTACATCGGTAGCGTAGATAGATTTTATAATATCCACGTAGTTTCCCTTCGCTCGACAAACAGAGTGGTGTGTTATGCGTTTTAGCGCAGAGTTTCTAACGTTTGTGTAGTTTTAAAGTGAATAATATGTGATTGTGTAGTTCGTTATGGCCTATAAATACCGTGAAGATTTAGTTGGCAAACGATTTCTTTCTGTGAGTGGTGTTACGAAAATTAACGTGAGTAAAGTTTCGGAATGGGGATGGAAAGCTGGTGTTATCAGAGCAGCATCACTCAAAGATAACAAGAATAAGGAGCTTCAGGTAAAATTGTTGTTTTCTTTGGAACTATAAAATTAATTAATGGACTGTTTAATTCATAACAACAATTATCTTATGCATGTTATCATTCGTACTTTTGCTTACTTGGAATAAGAATTATTTTTCATCACCCTATGTAGGTATGTAGGAAGTTATCCGAGCAGATATATATTAACCTAGTCATTAAATCCCTCGTCTTCTATTTTAGGTGTTCTTGGCTTTATTCCATAATTACGATGTTTCTCAATTTGAAACTTATCAATGTCATGGCTTTTTCCCAATTATCTTTGTATTTATCTTGTCATATTCTTTGAACTGAAACTCGTAACGAGGCTAATTTGTGGTGGAAGCTGGTTAGTATACCATTACTGTCCTATATTACATACCATCCTTAAAATAACAATATTCAATCACATTGTTTACAAAGGTTTTTACCACTTTTATTTACCACCACCTACTATAATTCCAGACATCTGGTTCTACACCTTAGTTACCTAACTTGGTCATTTAGACTTCGTGAAACGCATGGTAAGTCAAATCATTACACAAAGACAAAGAATCTAAGAATTAACTGCGACGGAAAGGCAGGTCTACGATGAACAGTCTCCGTTTTACGGTAGTACAAGGAATCATGCAGTCTCTTTATTTCCTACTGCGTTGTTCACCTCAAGGTCTTTTTGGTTTCCTTTGCATCGGCTGATACAAACTGATGTAGGATAGTGGATTTTACTTAACATCATACCTCAGTAAGAGTTAATTAATCCTATAAAATATAAATGGGACAAAGAAGTGTCTACAATTATTTTTTTGTATCTCGACATTAATTTTTCTCATATTTTCTTAGGTGTTTCCTTTTGACGTGAAAATAAAGAAATGGAAACAATAGAATTGACTGGCGGTGACAGAAATATGTTTTAGAAGCTGTTTAAGCGTTGATTTTTCATACAAATTATTTCTGATTAGGTACAAAATTGTACGAAATCGAATGCACATGGCGGGTGTAGGTTCAACGAACTCGCTCTCACCGCGTTCGATGCACCGACCACCGACCGTCCGCGCCGTCACCGCTGCCGCCGCCACCGCGCCGGTACGCATCTTTTAACTCGCTCGATCTTCAGTTAAAGTCATACCGAATTGTTTAAAAAAAATTAACATTTCGGACTGTTTTAAAGCTATTTACATCAATATATCATAAACTAATATAACTTAAACTCTTAGCAGAAGTAGTGCGTTCCTTTCATAATGGAGAATTATTTCTTCTGAAACTATCTACTAAAAGATTCACTTTATACTGAGTTAAATATACAGTGGGTTTTATTTTTATTAAAATCTTCACAACTACAAAAATCACAAGAAAACTTTAACGTTGATGTTAAGTCGACTAGCCAATCTCTTTTTCCAGTATCCGTCAAAAAATATTAACAAATCTGAGTTAATCGATTTCAATATTCAGTATTTTTTTCTGTTTCTAGCTAAGTCTTAAATAATGAAAATTCATTAATCATTGGACATTAAAGTTAACTCGTTATACCTGCATTGCAATGGTCATCGTAACGCAAGTTGAAAGTGTTTGATAAAAAACAATGCGACCTCATTATCGGCAGAACTTTGATCTTCTTGTCGACTATTGTCGATTGTTACTGGGTAATGAAATTAACCTTTTAATCGATATGATGATCAATGGACTCCTGTAGTGTGGCATAGCACGAATGAATTTATAGATTTCTCATTTACCAAATGCTGTGCTTCATTGATCAGGCCCCTAAAGGTACAAATGAGAATGTAATATAGTCACAAAAATCATTATTGTTATATGGAATCTAATTCGGTATAGCTCTACATACAATCCTAAACTGACTTTTCAATATGGAACCAATAATTATTACATTTGTCGTAAACCCGTAAAATTAAAACATTTCAATTTTGTGTTGCCTACATAGCCTATAAAATTCTTTGCAAATTGTGAAGATATTACTTTTTCCTTGGGTTTCTACGCTAGTCGCATCTGTAGCAATGTCCTGCCATCAAAGCCCACTGACATTATCAAAGAAAAGATAGGACAGGAACAGACAAAACGTTCAAAATCAAGTGACACGACAAAAGCGAACTCGCTCCACGATGCGATCCGTCCGTGCATTTCTCGCCGTTTATAAATAACATCTCGTGCCATTGCGTTCTCTCCCACCGAGTGAAGAACGCCAGACCAACACCAACCTCGTGATGTGAGCTATTAGAACGTACAGGTTATTTGTTTATATTGCCTACACAGCTCGAATACGGGTTTTGTTGAATTGCCAGTTATTATACGAACTCGCTATCCAACAGTTTTTTTCTATACTTACTGTTATACTGTTTATAGATAATGTTATGCTTACTTTAAAGGTGACGACAATAATTCTTTTTTAATTGACTATATCGACAGTCATGTTTGACCTCATTTGGTTGATTTTGCATATTATCACTTGAGATGATGAACTAATGTTGGTTTTTCTGTGTTAATTACAAAACTTGTTACACTTACACCCTTTTTGACATCTGTTAGAGTGACTCGATTAGGGAACTTTCCGTGTTATAATCTGTAAAGGATTACCATACGAGAAGACCTTTAATATATTTCTGTACTGGAAATAAATGACTGTTGCACAATATTTCATTATTTCTGAAATTAATAAATTACGATTCAAAGCAAAGCTAATATGAAACTACAAGGTAGTGGAGTTTGTATACCGTAAATATGAAAATTCTGGTCATTCTAAGATAATCTTGAGACTAAATAAAAAAGAAGTATGTACTTGCAATATCTCTGAACCATACCTTTTAACAAAAGGACCGAAGAAAGACAAATATTAGGATACTAAATAGTGTTGTTGGTCTAAAAGAGAAATTGAGTCGTTACAAAAACGGAGTTTTTAACTATTTATTATAATAAGTGTTAGTACATAGTTATAAATATGATGTAATTACAAACACAAAATCTGTATTAGATGTTTGACTTGAGTGATAATAATAACCCTTAATATATAGGTATAACATGAATAACACGGTAAGCGTGTACATAAAGCTGTAATTGTTTTGGCTCATATAAGAGAAAGCTCAAAGGCCGGGCTAATTAATGCCCCCAGAGACACCTCGTTCCAGGCCCGAATCTCAAAAAATTCGATAGAGGTCTGAGGGACCAAGGGTTGGGATATTTATATAACATGATACCCCCGTTACGCTAATTGCAGGTCTAACCTTTAAACATGCCGCTAGAAAAGAATACAAATGTAAGCGAACACAAAAAAGATATATTATGCATTTAGTTCTTACATTAAAATATACGTACTTAGTATAGTTATGTACAAAATGTTGAAAAATTAGTTCATTATCTATTATAACAGTAACCTTACAAATATTAATACAAGTTATTATCATTATTTACTTATCACTGGTACATTGACAACTTAACCCCCTTTGTCTTTTGTAGTTTAAATATTTTATTCTATAATAATATGTTTAAATTGTATAGAATTAAATTGAAAATTAAATCAAGACTAACATATAAATTAACTAAAAATGTTACTAACATCTATGGACTCTGTCTGAATATAACTCTTTTATTTTTTTAATGCGATATAGTTAATAATAATTTAATTATACTTTCACTAACAGTCGCATCTTTACAATGTGCAACTGTTGCAATATCTAATATATTGTTTTAAACTTTCATGGTCACTAACATTATAGTAATATAGGTAAGTTATTTACGGATTGTTACCATGTACCTTGTTTTTATTGAGTTTCCAATATTTCGGCACTGTTGCAAGCGCCATGATCACGGAGCAACTGAAGTAATTGCGGGTAGGCTGATCACGGCGCTTGCAACAGTGCCGAAATATCGGAAACTCAATAAAAACAAGATACATGGTAACAATCCCGTATATAACTTATATTACAATAATGTTGCAATATCGTTTCATCGTTATAGTTACCCGCGAATTATATCAAGGAAGGATAATTTATTTAGACTTAATACGTAATTGAATCTAAGTGTAAGTGAACTATTAAGAATTGATATTCTAATTATTTTTATTACAGAAATGGCGTTGGTCTAAAAGCGACTGCGCACAATTTTATATTATTCCGTGTAATGACGATATTATTTGTCAACTACAGCACAAGTTACGATGTTTTATATGATTTATGTCGTCATTGCAAAATCAATTTGATATTTTTTTGTTATTATCGTTTTAGTAATGAGCTTATTGCAATAAATATAATATATAGTTGCAAGCGAAGCCACTTTGCATGATCAGATTTTTTCGAAGTAAAGTGGTGGTTGATCTTGCTAATACTGGTAATGAAGAAGCTGTGGATTTCTATAAAAAAAATAGTATAAAATAAAAAATTTGAATTTACATGCTCTTCAAAACAGTCTCATTTGTACTAATTCTAAAATTCTTTGTCATAAAAATAAACTAGTGTTATCAGTGGATATTAATCAATTCATGATGAAATCATAGAATAACAAAATTTATAATTATTTTCAATATCAAATTCTGCATTTTCTGCATAGGGATTAAATCTATACATATAAATAAAATTGGAGTGTCTGTTTTAAATGTTGAAATAACCGTTTTTAACTATATGCATGTGAATATATGTACGGTACATACACCAAAATAACATTTTTTACATTTTTTCTGTCTGTCTGTCTGTCTGTTTGTTCCGGCTAATCTCTGAAATGGCTCGACCGATTTTGACGGGACTTTTACTGGCAGGTAGCTGATGTAATAAGGAGTAACTTAGGCTACTTTTATTTTAGAAAAAAATTGTTTCCCTGTCTGTTTGTCTGTTTCTCTGTTTGTACGGACTAATCTACGAAATAGCTGGACCGATTTCAATGAAATTTTGCATGGTAATACCTTATATCCCTGGTCAACATCTGATATACTTTTTATTCCGGAAAATTAAAGGGTTCCCGTGGGATAGTTAAAAAACCATAGTAACTTGGACATTTTAGTACACACAACTTACATGTACTCACCCTATGCTGATACTTTATATTACCGCTCGAATTAAGTATAAATCCAATGAAAGTGACGGGATTCAGCGGAAAAAAAAATTGCTATGAATCCCTATTCAATGCTTGACCTGACATACACTTGGCCGGCTGAACTTGAACAACCCGACATTAACTCGACGATGACCAGTATTGGGATGACGCCCTAGCCTATGCATGCGTCAGTGATAGTCCACACCAATTGCGTCATTTATTTGCTGTATTACTGGTATTTTGTGGTCTTTCGAGTGCTCAGAAATTGCGGCAAAAATATTATGACAGATTAGTGGAAGACTTTTTTAGGAATACAAGACAAAATATTGACGGTGACCTTAACCACAGATTACGAAATATAGCTTTCAATCAATGCTTAGTAGCTTTACAAGATTTACTTATATCTATGGGTGGTGATTCTCTTCCTCAGTATGGTTTGCCAGCGCCGACCATAAAAGGGGAACGTATTAATAGAGAATACGCTGCGAAAATAAATAATGATCCAGCTGAACTAGCTGAAACTTTACGAATCGGAGTCCACAGTCTTACTGTAGAACAGCACACTGTATTTGACCGTTTATGTCACAGTATTGACAATGCTATAGGAGATATTATATTTCTAGATGCACCCGGTGGTACGGGAAAAACCTTTGTCACTAAAATAATCTTACCACAATTACGAGCTCAAGCCAAAATAGCTCTTGCTGTAGCGTCGTCTGGAATAGCAGCCACTTTGTTACACAGCGGTAAAACTGCTCATATGATGTTTAAAATCCCCATAGATTTGGACTTAAGTGAATATTCTGTATGTGGTATCTCTAGAAGCAGTGATAAAGCGAAGGTTTTACGTGATTGCTGTTTAATTATCTGGGACGAGTGCACTATGGCACACCGAAAAACAGTAGAAGAAGTTGATGGAACTCTCAGAGATATCTGTCAAAATGACCAACCTGTGGGTGACATAATGATGCTGTTTTGTGGAGATATTAGACAAACATTGCCAGTAGTACCACGGGGAACAAAAACCGACGAGATAAGAGCATGCTTAAAGAGCTCAAGCCTTTGGCGACACGTCACAAGGATGAACTTAACAGTGAACATGAGGGTGCGAATAGGAGGCAATACAAATGCGCAGGAATTTTCTGATTTATTGCTAAAAATTGGCGAAGGGACATATCCGAAAGAAGAAGGGCAAATTGTTTTATTTGAAAATCTATGCCACACTGTTAATTCAATTGAAGAACTTATCTCTTCCGTATATGGTGAACAAAATCAAATAACAAATCATGAGAACTCATGGCTTTGCGAAAGTAAAATTTTGACTCCGCGAAAAGACCAAGAAGCAAGAATCAACTTGGATATACTCAACAATGTAGAAGGAGAAGTAGTTGAGTATACTTCTATCAACAGAGTTATGGAGCAAGATGACATAACCAATTATCCTGTTGAATTTCTCAATTCTCTGAGCGCTCCTGGACTTCCATCACACAAGATTAATTTAAAAACTGGCGTCCTATTTTGTTGAGAAATTTAAGTCCCCCAAAATTATGCAACGGGACAAGACTGAGAGTTACTTCTCTGCAGCGTAACATAATAGAGTGGCGTCGGTGAAAGAGTTTTTGTACCACGCATTCCACTGATTCCCAATAATTACCCATTCCATTTCAAACGTTACAGTTCCCAGTGAGTTTGTGTTATGCAATGACTATAAACAAAGCCCAAGGGCAGCCGCTATGTGTTGCCGGCGTGGACCTCAGCTTCGGATGTTTCTCACACGGTCAGCTCTATGTGGCTTTCTCCCGTGTAAGTCAACCAAACAAACTGTTTGGTTATGTTCCGAACCAAACCACATCGAATGTTGTCTATAAAAAGGCATTATGAGGTACTAGCTAGATATGGTACGTAACCGTTCCTGTGCCAGTCCGACTCGCACTTGGCTGGTTTCATTTTTGCTGATCGTGTCAATCAAACGACCTCTGTGGCACAGTGGTCATTTATGGTACTGCAAGTGCCTTTGGCCTGCAGGGATCCAGGTGCAATCACTAGCCAGGTTAAGTTGGAAAATAATCTGTGTCCAATTATATGTATATTTTTTTTTTTGCATTCACAATGCAATATTTGTATGAGGTATAAAATAAGAGTGTAAAAAAATGTCCAATTGTTCCCATTTTCTTTTTATTTATTTTTGCTGTATAAGAGTGAACCGCGTGATAAAATCAAATACGCGCGGACGAAGTCGCGGGCAACAGCTAGTATAAAATAAAATTGACAGTATTTTTTACCAATTTATTTATTTCAGATTTCAATCTACAATAAAAAATGTTGTTAATAGTATTTTTTTTAAATTTAGATGTAAAGCCGCATGTGCTGAATGACGCTTCATCCTGCCGGCCTAGCATGCGCTACTTGAGATATCTCGCGCAAGATTAAAGAGCAGTTTGTCGATATTGACATAATATCTCGTTGTCCTTAACATGTAGACAAACTGATATTGCCTCTTGATATATGATTAGAAACTACTTTATTATCTAACATAGCTCCATCGGTATTGTTCATTCAATTATTGTTGTGTGTTTTACCCTTTTATTTACTTTTCGGAAATGTGGAATACATCAATTGTGACGTTGATTGACGACGTACATGATCTATGGTTGATACCTAGTTTCTCCTAAATACCTACCTGCGGCGTCCCGCAATACATTGGTAGGTGTCGCGCCTTTCGGATGCTTCATAGTTTCTCCCAAGTCTATAGTCTTTGTTTCTTTTTTGAAACCGTTGATATTTTAAATAAAGAGGAGTAAATTAATCGTTTAAAAGTAATAATGTAAAAATTGAAAAAAAATATCGGAACTAAATAACGAATTTCTAAGTAACTATTTATACATACATATATGGTGGTTTAAGTAATTAATTATAAGGGTTCACATTACAAAACTGTATGAAAAGTTAAAAGCACGACTCATCAAGATCAGTGAAAAAAGAGCGCCGTTAAAACCATAGAAAAATGAAATCGACTTCTCGTGACAAATTACTTTCAAATCATGTCTTATACTTAATTATTTAATATGCTAGATATGAACTGTCAATTCGATATTTTAATTAAATAAATAGCGTATCTATTGCGTATTATATTTGGCAAATCGATACGGTCGTTAGAAAATACTAAGGAGACAAGTGTCACTAGAAATACTCGGTAATATGGAAGTGAATTTATTGCTAATTATCATGTAGATTATTGTCCGTCGAAGTTATGGCAAAGTATTTAGAACGCGTTTATTATTTTAAAAACTTCTTTCGATTTCGCGCCATTTCACATGTTTTTTTTTCGTGTTTATTATCAAATTACAATACGGAATGGGGTGTTAAAGAAAATAGGATTGCAGTGATCGCCTTGCACAAAGTGCGTGTGGAGCAGTTGGTTATATTCCAGACACTTCAAAAGCTTGGTATCAGCCGTATGTTCGTATATCGTACTATCAAGAGATACAACTTCTTCTATCGAATACCATAAAAGATAGGGGCGGCCGCGTGCTGTTAGAACTACGAAGGTTGTTAATGCTGTTAAAGCCAGAATTCTTCGAAACCCCATTGAGAAGCAAAAAATCGCGCGAGAAATAAAGATACCCGCTAAGGCTCTGTCGCGTTTTATAAAACAAGACCTGAAGCTCGGTGCTATTTGTCGATATACAGGACATGCCCTAAATTAATCTTTACAATGAAAGAGAGTGAATCGATCAAAATGCCTTCTTTCACGATACGCAGATGAAAGGCACAGAAATATCCTCTTTACCGATGAAAAAAAAATCTCGTTTGAAGAGCACTACAATAAGCAAAATGATGAAGTGTACGCTCACAGTTCGCAAGAAGCTGCTCAATGGTCGGAAAGGTACAACGTGATCATCATCCTGCGTCAGTGATGGTTTGGTGGGGTGTGTCTTATCAAGGCGTCACAAATCTACATTTTTGTGAAAAAGTGAGTGAAAACTTCAGCCAAAGTGTATCAAGAGACAGACTAGAATCGTGTTGTGGAACCTCTCAGTAATGTACTTTTTAAAATTATACTGTGGACTTTCCAGCAGGACTCTGCATCTGGTCACAAGACACGAAGTACCCGAGCCTGGCTTAAACCAACGTTTTGGACTTTATACCTCAGACCTCATACCTCAGACCTCAACCCTTTAGATTACAAATTATGGTCAGTTTTAGAGGACATGGTCTGCTCTAAACGACACGGCGACATCGAGTCTTTTAAAAAAGCTCTGAAGCGAGCAGTGGCGAAATTTCCCATGGAAATAGTGCGTAAATCCATAGGTTCATTGCCAGATAGATTAAAGACATGAATGAAAGCCAAAGAACTTATGTCCTGACTAGGTACATACACCTACTAAATCTATACTTATACATATTTTAATCTATACTAATATTATAAAGAAGTAAAGTTTGTGTGTTTGTATATTTGTTCTATTGTAAGGAGTTATCTCGGGATCTACTGAACCTATTTTAAAAATTCTTTCACCAATAGGAAGGCACATTATTGCTGAGTGTCATAGGCTATATTGAATGCTAGAAAAAATTTAAAGAATTTTGTCCACCCGTACGAAGCCGGGACGGGCCGCTAGTATATTTATATAAGTATAAATATGATAAAAGTATAAAATAATATATTTACGTGCCGTTCGCCCTTCATATACTGTGCGTACATAATTCTAATAAATAATAAGGCATCGACATCACTTCAATCGAAATAGCACATAAACCATTTGTCGTCACCTTCTCTACGTACTAACGCATGGATTAAAATATGTCGAATATCTCTGCCAAAATGTAGACAAAATTCTATTGCCGTGTATTAGTTGCCGTGTGTTGTATGAGTTTATAGACAAAAATGCAGCGGCTAAGTAAAACTACTCTTAAGTCGACTTTTAAGCGCCATCATTTTAGAGACGATAGACGAAAATTGACTGATACACGAGAAAACGGGTCGACAAAATTTTGTCGTTTTGCATATGCTGGGCGGGCTGGATATATTGAGGCGATCTGTGTATCTCATGGCAAGCTAAGATAATAAAAAGGTCTGTAAAGTTATGTGTTTACATTTCTTACTACCCATTATAGAAAACAGACAAGTGGTCTTAGTGTTATATCAACTTTGAAAAAGTTATATAATATGAACCAATAGCTATATCATTTAAGAATGATAACAATTCTGATTGGCCTTTGATTATTTTTATATCTGTATATTTTCTACTGTGTAATACTAATTGGACCCATATTAGTGTATTTATCGTACGTATAATCTCTATTTGATCGATTTAGCTTCCGTATGTTTGTGCTCGTAAATATCAAATAGCAGATAGATTGACTTAAATTTGGTATACGATGTTACATCCCTACTAATATTATAAATGTTTGTTAAATAAATAATGTATGAATTAATAATAATAATAATAATGTATAAATGTATGAATAATATAAGTTTGTTTGTTATGCTTTCACGCAGAAACTACTTAACCGATTATCATGAAACTTCGTATATATATTCTTGGATATATCAGAAGTAACATAGGATACCTTTTATTGTAAAAAAAAGATAAAAAATGCGGGCAAAGCTGCGGGTAAGAGCTAGTTATGTATAAAAATGATTTATATACTTTTTTATTTCTAACTTTTCACGGGAACTAATCATTAATGACGACAATGAGATATAGCCAAGCGTGTTCAAGGTAATTACTGGCTAATAATTAAATTAAATGAATAATTAACTTACACAAAATATACATAAATAATTTATAGAATCAAAACAATAACATTACAATCAACAGTACACATTATGAGATGGTTTGCAATGTCTTCAAATCGGGTCTCCTACTCCCAAGTTAGGACGTGTCCTGTATCTTAGAAGTTAGGGATTCCTCTAATACATAATAATATCCTCAAAAGAGTAGTGAAGTCTGGTTAGTATGTATTGTTCAGTTTGACTGGTTTTGTATATGTATTCATATGTGTGGATCTGTATGTTTGAGGGTGAGTGTGAAATTAATATGTAGTTCAAGAAAATAACTGTATTGCGTACCCTTAAGTAGACTTTCGGTCTCATCATAATTGAAAGATAAAAGAAGCTATTGAACTGTTGTTCTGAAATTTAAATTTTGTTAATAAGTATATTGGCCATATTCTATGTATTCTGTTATACAGTTTTGAGCTGAGAACTGTATATTGATATTTAGCCCACGTTATACGAGATTTACAACTTGTTGAGGGTGGACTGTATTGAAAGGCTTGATTTTTCTTCCTTATTTATTATTTTGCCGTAGTATTCGAAGATCACACGCTACAATCATCCTTATATTTAACTTAAAACTACGTTCGCAACTAGCGGGTCCTTCCGTCAATGCATCGACCAATCACAGCGCGCCGTCGTCCGCTCCCCCTCGTACGATGCCCCGCGTCCCTCGGACACCCGAAAATGTGGGCCCTGTGATTGGCGGAGATATCATACGACTCCGCTCACCCCGTCGTACGATACCCCGCACCCCTCGGACACCCGAAAATGTAGGCTCTGTGATTGGTCGATCATTACGCGGTCTGCACGGGTCCATTTCAGCACGGCGGCCGTCAACATCCTCCCCCCAGCGCAGAAGCCCCTTCGCAGCTTCTTCTGGTCGACGCCTCCGTGCTCGTGCAGCGCGTCCTCTCCCTCTGGTCCGGGGAGAGTGCGGGTGAAGTACTTTCCATGACGATGATTTTGGACGTCGGCCGGCGGAGCGTCCCATGCTTGGTCGTGACTTCCACGTTTCGTACCACTCCGTCAGGGCCCGGAAGGGTCTTCGCGATTATCCCCCTGGGCCATGTGTTGCGAGGTGACGTCGGGTCGGCGATGATTACCACGTCGCCTTTCTTCAAATCGGTGCGGCGGCCGTGGCGGTCGAGGCGAGGTACAAGAGTGGGAAGGTATTCTCTCAACCACCTTCTCCAGAAGTTGTCAGCTAGCGCTTGTGCTACTTTCCAGGTCCTTCGATCCGTTTCCTCGCATGGCCCGGTGTAAGGCAGCCCCGTCGAGGATCCCAGCAAGAAGTGGTTGGGTGTTAGCGCCTCCGGATCGTCGGGGTTAACCGACACGTGTGTCAGCGGTCTTGAGTTGATGGCATGTTCCGCTTCGGCGAGTAGCGTTGCTAGCACCTCCTCTTTGGGTGCTCTCTCCCTTAGGGTTACGGAGAGTGCGGTCTTTACCGATCGTACCAGTCGTTCCCACGCTCCTCCTTGGTTAGGGGCGCCGGGTGCTATGTACTTCCATGGTGTCCCGTACGGTAGCCCGGCCCGCGTGAGTTCGGGTAGCCATGCTGAGTAGGCTTTTCTTAATTCGATGTCGGCGCCTTTGAAGTTCGTCCCGTTGTCGGAGTAGATGACCGCTGGCCATCCGCGTCGATCTGCCATCCTTCTTAGCGCCATTATTGCTGAATTGGTAGTCAGGGACGTCACTAATTCCAAATGCACGGCCCTGGTCGTTAGGCAGGTAAACAGTGCGCCCCACCGTTTCTCTTTCCTTCGTCCGATCGTAACGATCATGGGGCCGAAGTAGTCCAGGCCAGTGTAACTGAAGGGCCGTTTGTGTGGTTGCAGGCGTTCTTCAGGCAGGTCTCCAATCGGCGGATCTTGAGTTTTCTTGCGTCGTAGACGGCACATAAGGCATTCCGCCGCGACGGCGCGTACTGTCGGTCTCAACCGCAACACCCAGTAGCGCTGTCGTACGTCGTTGACCACGCGCTCTGAATTCGCGTGACCGGCTCTTCTGTGTTCGCGAGCTATTAACAGTCTTGTCAGCCGGTGACGTCCGTCCAATAAGATGGGTCTTTTCTGTTCCATGGGCACATCTGCTTTGTTGACGCGTCCGTTAAGTTTCAGTAGCCCGTCCTCCCAGATAATGTCGAAACGATGAAGTGGGCTGGATTTGTGTACGACGATCCCTTTCTGCGCGCACTCGATCTCCCTCGGGAAGGAGTCTCTCTGGGCTTGTTGTAGCCATAAATCCGTGGCTTTCTTTACATGTTCGTAACCGAGTTTTACTGTGCGGTCACGACACCGTTGCGCAAACAATATCACATTTGCGGTCGCGGCGATGAGACGGTCGAAGCTTGAGAAGCGTTCTAACTCGGGCAGGGCGGCGTCTCGTGGCTCGGGTGACGAGATGGTGGTGTGTAACACTCCCGTCGGTTCCTCTTCCAGCTCTTCTTGATGCGGCCATTCGCTTCTAGGTAGCGACAGAAAGGCAGGCCCGATGAACCACTGGTCTTCCTCATGTCTTGGTATGTAGCCAGCTCGCGTCGCGACGTCGGCTATGTTCCGCTTTGTCGGCACCCACCTTAGCGCATCTGTCGACTCGGTGATCTCGCCCAGGCGGTGTGCGACGAACGGCGAGTATTTGCGGCTTCCGTTCCTCAGCCAGTGAAGCACTGTCTGCGAGTCGCTCCAGTAACAGACGTCGTCTGTCCTTATGCGATGTCCTTCCTTGATGGACTTCGCTAATCTTGCTCCAACGAGCGCCGCTTGAAGTTCCATTCGCGGCATCGTTTGTCCTTTCAACGGCGCTACTTTAGCTCGAGCTGCTACAAGCGCGGTTTTGATGCTGCCGTCCTTCAGACACAGTCTCCAGTACGCCGCTGCTGCGTATGCGTCTCGCTCGCGTCGCAGAAGACATGTAATTCTCGACGGCGCACTTCGCTCCCCCCGTTATAGCTTCGCGGCACACGCAGTTGCTCTATTGATTGCAGGCCGACGAGCCATGTGTCGAAATCTGCGGCGATGTCGTCAGGTACTGTTTCGTCCCAGGCTGTCTTGAGGCGCCATAGCTTCTGTAGAGTGATCTTGGCTGCGATAGTATAGCAGCTGAGTAGTCCGAGCGGGTCGTAGAGGCTCATTACCGCTGACAAGGCTTCTCTTTTCGTGGGAGGCCTCTCTCGAAGTCGAACCGCTTCCGGGACCTTGTTCAAGGCTGTGTTGAAGCTCAAACTGTCGCTCCTCGAGTCCCATAGTAGCCCCAGTGTCTTCTCGGTCCCTCCTAACGGTGTTGTCCCGTTGCTGGTGCGACGATCCTCATTTATTGACGCAAGTAGCCCTGGATCGTTGCTGTTCCATCCACGTAAATGAAAATCCGCTTTCTTATGGACTTCATCGACTTGATTGATGATATGCTTGCCCTCGTTTATGTCTCCGAAGCTTTCAACGAAGTCATCCATGTAATGCGATTCTGTTATAGGTCGTAGCGCGGCCGGGTGTGTGTTCTTGTGGTTGATTGCGTTTTGGTCCCGCACGCTGTGAGCTAAGAACGGTGAACTGGATGCGCCGAAGATCATCGACGTCATCTTGTACTTGACAGGCGGGTCGGTCGATTGTTCGCGCCATAGAAATATTTGTGCTGGTTGATCTTCTTTTCTTATCTTCACCCTCAAGAACATTTCTTCAATGTCGGCCGTTACTGCGTATGCGCCCTCTCGGAACCGAAGTAGGATGGTTATGAGCGACTTCAACATGTCCGGCCCTTGTAGCAGATGATCGTTGAGACACGTTCCATTCGTCTTCGCTGCTGCGTCTAATACCAGTCTAATCTTCCCCGGTTTGTTGGCGTTGCGTACCGCGAAGTGGGGTAGGTACCACGCTATCGGGCTGGCGTCTTCTGATCCGTCGCATCGTTCCGCGTATCCCTTGCGTATCATAGCGATCATTTTCATATGATACTGTTCCTTTTCCGAGGGGTTCTTTTCTAGTTTTGCTTCTAAGGACTTCAGTCTCCTTAACGCTGCGCTGAAGCTCGGCGGAAGCTTGGTTTCGTCTTCACGCCACGGTAGTCCAACTTCATAACGCCCTTCCTTGTAGGTCACGGTGTCTTCGAAGATTCGTAGTGCTCGTTTATCTTCGTTCTTCACATGGTTCGATGTGAGTGACACCCCCATAGAGTCAAGATGAAAGTGTTTCGCGACTAAGTCTTCCAGCGAATCTTCTCGCATTTCACTCGCACTAACGTGAAATACGCCATGGTGTCTTCCTTTTCTAGTTGAGCTCGGCGCCGTTCCATGAATAACCCAACCCAACTCCGTTCGTGAGGCGGCTGGCTCTTTCGGTCCTCCTGAGCGCAACTCTCGGGTAACGATAAGCTGCCAATGGTCGGTTCCAACGAGAATCTTTGGCTTCGCCTTCGTGTAGACCATCGGTTCATCTTCCAGGTCGCGAAGGTGACGCAGCTTCATAACCTCGGCTGGTACAGATTGCGGACTGAGATCCAGATTGGCCATTGTTCTAGCGGCGATCTTGAAGTTCTCTCCATGGCGCGCGCCTCTAATTGTAAGGCTAACGCGGCGACTATTCACCTCTTGCTGTTCACTGTTGACGCCTTTGATTCTCAATTTCGATGATGGACCTTGAGCGCCTATCCGTCGCGCTAAGTCGTCGTCTATAAGCGTTACTGTAGAGCCTTCGTCGAAAAGCGCGTATGTTTCGAGGCTGCCGCGCTGTCCTATTACTATTACTGGGCAGACTTTCAGTTTGACGTCGTTCTGCGTAGCGGTAGCGGTGACAGTCGCGGTCTCCTTCTCGGCAGTGTCTTTATTGACGACTTCATTCTTTTTGTGAAGTAAGTGGTGATGCGGTAGTTTGCAGCCTTCTACTCCACATGCCTTTTTCTGACAGTTGTAGCGGCGGTGACGGCTTGCGATGCATTTGAAACATAACCCTTCGCCTTTGATCAACTCCCATCTTTGATCGAACTGCATCTTCTTAAATTTCTGGCAGCTGGGTAGCATGTGGGCTTCTCCACACGCTGGGCATTGATTCTTTTCTTCAGTCAATGCGGTGTATACGGCCTTCTTCTTCGTCTCCGCTCGTGAGACTGTGCGAGGCGGCACTCGCTTCGGCTGGCCCGTTGTGCAGAATCCGTGTTTAAGAGCACGATCGGCTTCTCTCATGAGGAACGTAGCTAGCTTCACTATTTCAGCTTCAGGACTCTGATTTTCTTCGGCAAAGTCGCACCATCTTGATTTAAGATGAGGGCTTATCTTCTCCAGTACCTCCCTCACCAGCAGTGGATTGTGTAGGTATCTTCGTTCGACGTTGTTCAGCACGGCGACTATGTTCTGAACCTTCACCGCGAACGTATTCAATTCCATTGCTGTATTTCCCAATCGAGGCAATCGCCGAATCTCTTCGAATGTAAGGTCGATCAATATCTCGGATCTTCCAAAACATTGTTCGAGTGTCTTCATCACTATGTCCGGGTGCGTAGCGGTACTCAGTAGCGGCGCTACTACGTCGCGAGCTTCCCCTCTTAGGCAGTTGCGAAGTCTTGCTAAGTTTTCCACTGCCGTAAACTTGTAGAGCTTGGTGGTTTCCTTCATTGTGGTGGAAAACTGCATCCATTCCATAGGCGAACCCGAAAACAGCGGTAAGTCCGTCGCTTGGCGCGGTGGCGGTCTAGCCGACATCATTTTCTGGAGTGTGTCGGCCAGTTGTTCTATTCCGCGACCTCTCGGCGTAGGCGATCTTCGTCTTGGTTCGTTTCGTGCTTGAGTCGTCGGCGCCGGTGTCCACTCGAAGCGTGTCTTCCTCACTACCGGCGTGGTTGCTTCGGCTAGAACCCTATCGGGGTTCTCCACTGGCCTCGGTACGTGTGACTGGGTTATCGGCCTCCCCCCGTTCCAAAGTGGCGACGTTCGGCGCGGACTCGTCCAACCAAGCGTGCAGTCGCTCCATACGTCCAGTCGGTTCTTCGCCTTCCTCTTGAGCACTGTCGTCATCTTCGAGTTCGGCTAGATCGAGTGCTAACTTTTTCTTGACCAAGTCTACTTCGATCTCGAGCTCCTTGCGGCGGATGGCGGCTAGACGTTCTTCTGCTTCGAATTGTAAGCGTGCTGCGGCGCTCGCTGTTGATTTCGTTGAGCGCGCGGTGCGCGGTCGCGTGCCGCTCGTCGTCGGTTTATCCGTGGTCGCGAGCCCCGTTGCGGTCGATTGTTGTGTCGTCGGTACGACTGTGGGCGATGCGTATCGGTGCGGTGCTTCGGGTTGTTGCATGGCGCGAGAAGCAGCGACTGTAGTGTTCGAAGCGGACGGTGATCTTGGTGGTTCGTCGAATACTCGGCGGCGGTCGTCTTCAAGACCGCTTTGGCTTCTGGTGATGACCATTCTTGTTTCTTCGTTTTTGATTAATCCGGCTTCTCGAATGGACCAAACTGTTTTCTTCCTTATTTATTATTCTGCCGTAGTATTCGAAGATCACACGCTTCTGTACAATCATCCTTATATTTAACTTAAAACTACGTTCGCAACTAGCGGGTCCTTCCGTCAATGCATCGACCAATCACAGCGCGCCGTCGTCCGCTCCCCCTCGTACGATGCCCCGCGTCCCTCGGACACCCGAAAATGTGGGCCCTGTGATTGGCGGAGATATCATACGACTCCGCTTACCCCGTCGTACGATACCCCGCACCCCTCGGACACCCGAAAATGTAGGCTCTGTGATTGGTCGATCATTACGCGGTCTGCACGGGTCCATTTCAGCACGGCGGCCGTCAACACAACTATTGTAGGTAGTTGTAGGTAGTTGTTAAAAAAATTAAGACTGACTTATCTATGTGATGTGTGTATTTTATGCACCCTATTATCAATTTACCTGCCATATATTGCTAACATATCTAAATTAAATAATTAACTCTAATCTGTTAGGTTTTTAACTTTAACTTGAAAATACTTTAACTGTAACTATTGCCAATAAATAAATTACATTTTTCTGTATGAAAATAAATTAATTTTACCTACTGATAAAATTAAATTATTCTAGGTTGCCTATACTCGTAGGTTAGGTATACCTACGTACCTATACCTATCGTTTGCCGTACGACCGTAACTGATTCACTGAAGCGATAATAAAAGATTGGAAAAACTCAACCTTCAATTTTTTTATTCAACCGACAACCGAAACATGGACTTTACTTAAAATTAGTTTTAGTTATTATAGATTCGCATCAAAAACTATTTTTTAGGATTCCGTACCTCAAAAAGATAGATTTACAAAAAACTCTTTAAATAGGATCACTTCGTTTTCCCACCTGTCTGTCAAGTCACTTTGTCTCAGGTTCGCGTGGATTGTTGATTTGAAATTAATATCAACTACTCAATTCAGTAATCTCATGGAGCAGTTAAAAGAACTTCCTTCTTAGTCCACGTTCTCAAATATGGCCGTTTATGCTGCGTACATTTGACACTCGCAAAGGAATCAAAACCTATAGGGTATTTTTCGTGGACCTAGAATTGTAAAATTTGGCGAGAAGCAACTTCATGTAGCAGAAATAAAAAGGAAACTCGGCAACCGGAAAATTATAGTTAGACCACAACAAAAATCTTACATACTTAAATATTTGTACGGAACTTTCAGTGCGAGAGTCCGACTTTGCGGGTTTTTTAATGATCTGCGTTAACTGAAGTGTAGACCGACGGATGAAGATGTTAAATTGTTATAGTTCTAAAATAAAATACCGCAATGATACATTATCTTTATGTAAAACTTAATGCACGAATTTATAAAATATGACGAAAAGTTAAATTATTATGATTTTTGTTTTACCACGGGTAATTCAAGTAGGCAATCTTAAATTCTTCACAAATAAACTTGCTTATCATCAAGGAATTTTCATGTAGACAATAAAAATACAATATCGTTTGGATAAGTAGTTTATATACTGCGATGGTATTTTTTAACAAATTTGGTTTTAGAGGGTCGCCTCTGGCGCCTTCGAGCGTCGTTCTACATTACTTACACATGTAGGTGATGTTTGAAATTAAACTCTATAGTAATATTATTTATTTCGCTACATGGAAGGCCAAAAACAATACACTAATAGATGACTGCCATCCATATATATATTGGAAAGATGGAAAAGTGGTGAAAATGGAATTTTTAAAACTATCGTAAACTAAAGAAATAACGTTGTTAGATAAATGCTTCCTTACACTTACTTCCGTCTTTCTAGCAGTTGACGTCTTTCGGCTGAGATGATGATCATACATAGTAACTATAAGCTTTCCTCGCCCCTGCTATCGTCGCCTACAAAAGAGTTTAGTGACAAAGTTTTAATTCTTCTGTAAATAAGCACGGGAGGAATAAGGCAGGTGTTACAAGTAAATAATCAACTATAGATTCTTTATTTGAAGCTAGTACATTAAATAACAAATAAAAGTCTGATTGTACTGGTAAAAATGTCATTATATTAATTTTTAAAACACTAGTTATTAACATTGTTTGTATTTGTTAATTATCAAGTTTGTTATAGCTATATTTTTTTGCATACTCTGCTTTAAATAACTGTACACGCACTTGCTATTCATCATCTCCATCTGTTTACCCCTCAGTTATTGCAAATGTTATACATATTTTGTTTTTATTTAAATCTACAAATATTAACTCAATATGGGGGCGGACAAAGATGTGACATTTTGCGTAATATTAACACTGCATCATCTATGTTTGCGGTAAATTTTCGCAGTATTAAACAGTAAACAAGATTTGTTAATATAATAAATTCTGAATAGAAATGCTATATTTATTTTCTATCTAACCATACTTACCATACAGCTGATACTGAGTTGTGCAAGTGGCGTGTAGCACAAAGATCGCTAGGGCGGGAGGGGGGTAACTAGGTCGGCAGGGCGCGGGGGGAGCCCTTAGGCCACTTATCAAGCGGGGCCGAGCGCGGGGAAAGCGAGGTTGTCTCTTGAAATTTTTGTTGGTTTGCTCTACACTGGTTTCTGCGGATTTAATGACACTATTAGAAAGTTTATGGCTATCGGCAATAACCAATAGAGAGAATTTAAAAAATGGGTTACAGTTTGTCTTAAATGGATTTATTTCTCTTGGTTGCTCTAAATAGATTTGACGTGCATAACACATACATTAGTAAAAACGCATGAAAATAAAATGAACCATGACTAATGAGAAAATAATAACGGCCAGGTTGTCTATTGCAGTGTTGGGATTTATTTTCAACTGGTTTTTATGGCGGTGCCGGTGATAAATTGAATCATATAATTATCATTACATAACATTAGAAATCTTCAGATTATCTGTAAGTGGCAAAAAATAGCTTTTTAAGCAGAATATGCAACGTGTGGTGCGTCTTTCTTTTATACACATCTAGAAAGTAGATCACGATCTAAATGTTATATTTGTAATTTGATATATCATCGGTCTAAAGTTTTGTTTTAGTGATATATGAGCTCGTAATCCACTTTTGTTTAAATACCCCTTAAAATAATCAAAATAACAATGAAAACTGACAGACAAAGGTATAGTAATCTAAGTAATTTTAATTCAATTTTTTTACATATTTTATCCATTTTTCAATGCGACCTTATTAGATAAATTATTATAATAGAAAAATACTAGAAGAAATCAACTCGGGTCACAAGTGAATTCTCAGGCGGGAATAAGAATTCACTTGTGACCCGAGTTGATTTCTTCTAGTATTTTTCTATTATAATAATTTACTTTAATTCTGCTAAATTAAAAATGGTCTTTGCTACCATCTTACTTTTTTAAACTACAATAAATATGGCTAACAACGGGCAATGTTCCTCATGTTACGAATTTGACAGTTTTTTTACGAGGATCTTAATTAACGTAAAGAAGAGCGCTTTTGTGACTTTTATACCACATAACAATAGACTTTATTACATGGTTCAATTGACGTCACACAAGCTTGCATTTAGATCCTTGTCAGGCTTTAACTATTCATATTGCGTGTTTACGTCAACTATTAAAGTAACCATAGGTGACATTATTGTAAAAGCTCATGATACCGTTCACTAAAATCCTCTTTAGGTTTTATGATTATGATTGCTTCCGCTTAAAGGTCACCAACATAGAAATGGATCTATTGATCAAAGACACTTTGTATACACTGATGCATTAAAATATGAAAAAGAGATTCAGCAGAACAGTGTATAAAGTTTTCAATATATTTTGCTTGTCATCTCACCCGCAAGACGAAGGACTCCACCATAATGGAAGGGTTTTGTCATAGTATCCACGCTTGGGAGATGCTTGAAGATCCCTATAAAATGCCATAGTTTGAAAAACGCTGTTTTTGTTGTCAACTAGGAGGTATTGTGATAACCTCACGTCCAAGTTTACGATAGCTGTGAGTTAAGTTTAATTATTCACTAAATTTTCCAAACATGTCTTTTATATTTTTTAATTTCCATCCGCGTTTTTTTATCTGGCTAACGTTCCATAATATATTATCAGTACATTATATTATATTTAGTTCTTACACTTCCGCGCACATTACACATCAGAATAAAACTATTAACGTTACCATAGCAACGCGTGGCCGGGTCAGCTAGTATAAAAATAAATATATCTCTGCTTTTGGAGGGGGAATGTGTGTAGTAAGAAAATACGCTGATGGCGACAACAATGATAGTTTAACCGGTTTTGTTAAAGCCAGATAGGTAACTCTTCTTTGAAATAGGAATGAGAACGAAAAAAATTTAAATTAATAACTTTAACGCTCGCGTAGGTGTTACTCTGACATGTTGACGTCTCTTACTAAGGCTGCGTGACCTCGATCAAGCCCTTTGCAACCTGCGAGGCCTCTGTACGCAGAGGCGATGCCGATGTCGTCAATAAAAATAACAAACTCGTTCTCATGAGAACCTTGTTACTGAAATTTTATAAAACATTTTGCTACCAGAGAATGCGATTTGTAATGTTGCAAATTGTTTAATTATGTGTTACTTCCATTTAAAGCGAATACTACCAGTTGACATAGTTTTCGATATCCAGTGTTTGTAAATGACATGACTGACTAAACAACTTTTCTTTTTTGCATTCAATAAGGTGTTCGCCAGTGACTGATACTATACCGCGATGAGTCATATAAAAGAGTTGCCCTACTTGTGTATATTTTCTTTACCTATAGACTTATTTTCATGTATTACCTGTTTTACAAAAACTTCCTTTCAAAGGGTTCTGTTTTGTGGCTAAAGAATTAATAACACGATATTTGTCTCTTCCTCAAAGTAAGCGTTTCTTGTCTTTTAGTTACTGAAATTTAATAAACAGAATAAAAGTTTTTTATGAATCCCGGAAAACTCACAACAATTATTTAATCTAAACTAAGCAGATCTTTTACAATGGGTACTAATAACGAATAGAATACCTACATAAATATATACACATATATACCATGACTGGGGAAAAATCTTTACCTAACCTTAAGCTACAAAACGCTTCAAAATCAAAATACCTACCTAATTGTGCTTGCCAACTAAAAACATCATTTGTTGTAAGTTATGTATATTTTTGAATGATTGTTTTTAGTGGTAAAAATGTATTTAAAACAAAGAAGTATTTTTTTCTGAATTTCCAAACTTTTTCTATTTATTGGTAACTTTGAATCTTAGGTTATGTTTAGGCTCAGTTGTATGGAAGAAAGAAAGGCTCTTTTCACCAGCATACACATAGTTAATTACATAATTTTTAAAGCATGTATTTAAATATTAATTCATAACCCTTGCCTAGTGTGTCCTTAAAGAATCTGTAGTTTATTTTATCGTATTTTTTTAAATGTATAATGCTCTGAGAGCAAGTTATGCCCTGGTATCTTACGTAATAAGCAGTATGCGTGAGCGAGATGGATATCTGCACTGGAACACACCGCAAATGCGCGTGCTTGGCATCTGATGAACGAGGAAGATTGGAAATAGCTTACCTCCCAAATTGCAGACGGCCTAAATACTCTACGTATTTCGAGTACCCACATTTGTTAATGCAGTGGTAATAATCGTTTTCGTTTCCAATTTAAATATCATCCCACGCACTATTATGAAATATTTGTTGAAGAATTTGAAGAAGAAAAAACCATGAAACCAAAATGATTTTGAAATACACACTGATTGTGATATTATGCATGGTTTTATTTAACCTTGACGTGTCTTCCTTTTCATTGCTCATTCATTTATTCATAGATCTTGTATAATTCATAACTCAGCTGTTATGATTTATTTTATTATTATTTTCATCTATCGTTGATATAAATTTAAGAAAAGAAATAGGTAATGGACGCTGAAAATAAATATATTGACTTTTAGGAGACGTGTTCACAGATCATTTATCTACTTCATTCTACAGGACTTGCGTTATACGTTCGTTATACGTTTATTATTTGTTTGACACTTGGTTTGTAATAAGGTTGACTTTATATTCATCAACACCATCACAGTAATATATGATCTTTTGTGATCCAAGTTGGTCTGATCGACAATTACGGCCAATGATAATTACTATAAGGCTTTAATTCAGTCGTTTTATATTCAGTAGAACTGTGCTGTGAGACGTCACCGCTGGTCACGCACCACTGTTTCCTCCGTCCGTGGCTTGCTTGCCCTGCATTCTTATACAGGAAACCCGTTTTTTACGTAATGCTAGCAGTAAATACATAGGTACCTTAGAATATTTTGAAACCAATGAAAATGCAGCTAAATAAATATATTCATTACAATGTCGGTACACTACACTTTTACCAAAGTAACTTTGATTTTATTTATTCTAAGGGGAACGGATACAAGCTATTTGTGGCGTAGGAAAGTACAATAGTACTAATACTGAAACTATGGTGAACTACGCACGGAGTTGAGATGTCAAAAGTCATCCGTTTCCAGTCATTGTTGATTGTTCGAACGTTGATGAATTTATAAATTTTAATTAATGCAAAAGATTGAAATAGCTAGCACAACTGGCATAATATCATTATCACAATTGTAGTAGCGTCTTTGAACGTTAGGAATCTTTGTCGACGAGCAGGAAGACACGGGCACGCGACGTCGGCTAACGGAGCGTGACGAGAGAAATTAACTGTTATTTATACCACGGCGAAGGCCCGTTTGAATAACCTGTTACAACATTGACGAAAGTATTTCGCCATCGATTTCAGATTACGCCAACCGCTGAGGCTAATGCCCCGTAATATCACTTTGACAAGCTACTTTGGGCAAGGGTGCTGCGTAAATAACTTTTATTAACAAAGTTCACTTCTGTCAACTTGGTGCCAAGTTACGCCTTGTTCTTGTCTCGGACACTTCTCGTTGAATATTTCGAATAACATACTTATGAACTGGTTTACCATAAATGGGAGCAAGCATGAACGTTTATTACGAAGAAATGTGACCGTAACCTGATCACTTTAGCACCACTCAATGTACTGTAGTATCGAAGTGATTTCTTTTTACTTCCTTCAGGTATAACCAAAAATCTATGAACTTCTCTTTCCTGGTGGAACCTGTCTAATTAATTTTATGTTATATCTTTCACATTACAGAACTATGTGTAATTCACAGAACTTGACTTAATATTTTGGCCTTCTTACCGTTTTCTCGTCTTAAATATATGGTTTTTGTTTATTAACTTTATTAGAATTATTAACCTGATATAATCGAAATACATATAGAACGGATTTAACGGTCGTTCTAGACGCTTACGTTTCTGGGTTAAAATACGTTTGTGTGATGATCATAAGCATTTTAATTTTAATTCATATGTTTTAAACTTTATTTATCAGCCAATGTAGAAGTTCAACTTAGTGCAGAACTCATCAAATCATTGTGAGTTGTTCGTAATTTACAATTCAAGTAAAGACATTAACTCAAACTATTTTAGTACTATAATCGCATTTATTTTGCTTTTACAATTGGTCACTCTATGCTAGACAATACTTGATGATACTATTTCTCTTCGTTTCCTTCGTCATAGCTTGAGAAGTCTTCTTTTATAAAAAAAATAAGTGCGTTAACTACGCACTTACATGTCTTTATTGCTACTTTGATCGTCAAATTTTTGTATGTTGTGGTACCATGGCCAGCCATGACCGTTGACCTTGGACGGTGAGCGGTTCAGAGCCAACCTCGTTTCAAAGGTTTCTTGCGATTTCACAACACCAGCGTCTGTAGTCTTGGGGCTTGATTTTAAAATTACCGCATCCAATTCTCTTTGTCTGGACTATAATAAGTAAGTAATTGCTATTATCATAAGGTATTATTATATTTATTCAATAGAAGAGCATTAAAACTTTTGAATTGTTTTCACTTTTCTTTTCGTTCGTAGTAGACTGTAGAATAATAGACTAGAGATAACATCAGATAACATAAATTAAACGACGTATTTTAGTAATAATGTTTATGCATTTAAAAAAATGTTCTAGCCACCTTATGTTAAATTAAAAATTTTTCGTATCGCAATTCTAAGAGTGATCCAATTAGAATCGTAAATATTTCATGTTATAATAATCTACAAAAAATGTTACGTACACAGTTTCAAATAACAGATGCTTTCGACGCTACGAGGTTACGAGTCATTGAAAATCACGTTTAGCTATTGCGTTGTTTAAGCCAAATTTCAATACCTTTTATCAGTTTTGGATAATTATTTTTTCTGGGAATTATAGCTTATTTTGTATTAAGTTTTATTTTGTATTGTTTTTTGGACTTTAAGCTGAGTGACTGTCAAGCAACGCACAATCTAAACTGCTAAAGTCTTTAAATTTTGCGGGTGTTTTTAAATGGGTGTAAACAGATGCATAGAAAAGATTTTGGAAAACTCTACCCCCACAGGGGCGAAATAGACTGTTGTTGGATTTTTTGTTATTTACAAAGTCAGGGACATGAAATTTAACACCCAACCTCCTGGTAAAAAATAAATGAGCATTAGAGTTGTATGTATATATTTCTACCCTTAAGGGGTGAAAAGGTTTTGAAACTTTGTATGAAATCTCGACATTTTTTTAAGTTAGAAGCGTGAAACAAAGTAATGATAAACGTATAAAGCCGCATTGCCGTCGATTCTGACAAAATGAGAAGTGGGTGAAATAGAAGTAGATTTTTTTAGCATGTCGTCTCTTAGTAAGGATTATGAAATTCGATACACAGGCCCTTAGTAAGTCATAAATAGATACGTGCTGCAGCGTTTTAGAAAATGATATCCTAAGAGTATCCCCTTTAATGGGTCCTCACTTTTCCCCTGATATCATATGGGATAAAGTGTTGTATGTTAGCCTATATGTATATACATGGGTTAAATTATTTTATTAGAAAAATACAAAAAAAAAACACTATTTATTTTAGTTGTTAGCTGAGTCGACTTGTTCTAGTATTTTTTATTAATATAATTAAGCATATAAGACAGCATTAAAAAATTCAAAAAATATATAAAAATTAGAAATACATACATGGGCTTCAGCATAATAGAAACTTAAACCAGTAAAGGGTTAATTAAAGGTTGAAAGTTTATATGAAAAGTGAGACTGCCTTGGTACGCTAATGGTAAGTACGTATGGGACTTCTGACCCTTAGAGTACAGAAATGTTTCTCGGGCGGGTGTTATCAGGGTTTTCTGTTCTGATTAGTATCTGGTTTTATCTTGACACACCTGTCGCTTACAACTCGCATAAAACTTATAAGTAATAATACTAGATATCTTCTTCCAAACTAAACAAGTACGGCATAAAGTGAGCAACAAGTACATGTTTTCTTGCAATTGCGTTACAAAACCATCTTTATGCTTTAATTATCCTTTAGTTTGTATTCATTCAGTTTCCACCGCAAAATATTTAATTTATTACAAATTCTTTGTAGATAGTAATCTATGATGTACCTATTAATACGTTTAATTTCCAATTAGTTAACTAAACTGCAGACAATTTATTAGAGTGCCTTTTGTTAATAAGTTGCTAATACCCACCCAGAATGTTCTCGACTATTCGACATAAGTAAGTACACTGAAGGTGGTACGACATCGTTCCAGCACCGGCTGTACTTGACGATCGCAATTACGCAACGACCTAACAGGCTGTGTTAATGAAACCCCCGACTAATTAAATTTGCTGAATACGTACTTCAGCACAGGTGGTACAGGTCACTAATATGATGGCTAATTCTTTATTGCGTGAACTTCACCCAGTGTTCAAAAATGTTTTTGAGCCTAAAAGACGTTATTCAGTGCGTCTTTTTTTTTTTTATAGTCTATATATTATAATAATATTCTTAACTATTTCTATATGAAATTACACATATAATGATATTTTTGAAGCACAACAGTAATAGTTTTAAAATTATATCCCTAAATATCTTCAACATTGAAGTCTTCTCTCAGGGTCAAAACACCATTTAAAAATCCTCATTATTTTTTTTTACTTTGCCTCGATTTTTAGGTGCTCGTAGATTCTTTATCTGAATGGCGACGTTTATGTCTTATTGTTCGTCTGCGATATCAGCAACACGGTAGTTTTATCACGCAACAAACTATAAATAGCAGGCCATATTGTAGTGTTATTAAATACTACTCATTGTTTGCTATGCATTCGTTGGATGGTTACGATAAGTACCGATACTTAGAATTATTTGCATCATCTATCTTCTCCATATTGGAAAAAAATAACTGTAAAAGTCATAGACAGTGTTTTACTTATTTATGAGGAATCAGTTTAAAGTGCAGTAAAATGTCTGTTTTGTTTTATAGGTTCTTTAAAGTGTCTATTTTTCTTAATGCATTTTTATAACTGTTTTCTTTACTAAATAGTTGTCGCAAAGTTAGTGAGATATACCTAAAATCACAGCGTGTTGCGTTGGTCTTTATTAGTAAGATGATATAAAATATTATATATAAGGTCATTTGGTGTCAGTAATAATTTACTGACACCAAATGACCTTACCGTATTTTATCTCCAAAGCTGTTATTTCAGTTCACTTAACAAGTTGTTTCTTTCAAGTTATGGAAATGTCATTGATAATTATATGAAAATGTTTAGGACAATGACCACAAGTTCAAGACCGATGTGCCCTCATATTTATTCTCACGTTAATTTTTTATGTATAGAATATTTATCATAACTACTTATTATCAAACTAAGTCATGTACGATTATGTTTAAAATGTGTGTTTTTAATCATCGTCACTTTATTATAAGTTGTATAAATAAGGATAAGTTATTGTTACGTATTCGCTAATGTAACAAAGAGACAGTGCAGCTTTTGTAAATTGGTTCATATTTTGTGGTTAATCTTACGAATCGCTGAATCTATTTAAAAATTCACCATTTTAACAGTGAATTATTCCAGATAGACATAAGCTTATATAATACACTATAGAATAAAATAGATAAATTAATATGTATTAAATATCTACATTGCAAGTGATTGCATGCTACTTTTAAATACTACTACTGCATTTAGGGTTCTTTTGTGTATGGTTTCACATAGGCCACAATATCAGCGCTATTATGGCGTGCTTTTGACGTAGCAATTTATGCGGAGGCAGGGTCCCTGGTTACGTATTATCCTTTCCCTGGTTTCAGAAATTATTATTCTTATTTAATTCTCACACATTCCATATCCACTCATTGAAATGAAACTCTTAATACCACTGGTCTCACGTCTGTGCATTTTACAAAAACCAACAAGCTGTTTGTTTTCAGGTACACTTACCTTAGTCATCGCCCTTAAAAAGGAGTCGCAACTATTAGTCTATACTAATATTATAAAGAAGTAAAGTTTGTGTGTTTGTATATTTGTTTAATTGTAAGGGGTAATCTCGGGATCTACTGAACCAATTTTAAAAATTCTTTCACCAATAGAAAGGCACATTATTGCTGAGTGTCATAGGCTATATTGAATGCTAGAAAAAAATAAAAGAATTTTGTCCACCCGTGCGAAGCCGGGACGGGCCGCTAGTATTAAATAAAAGAGGCGCGTTTAAAATGGCATAGCAAATGGAATGGTATGGAAAATGTTTTATTTTAATGGATAATGATTATTTCGTAAGATGGCATTCGGATCTCGATCCTGTCCGGCGAGTATTTAATATATTATGTAAATATAAATCATGTGATAAAAAATAGATCGTTAATTTGAAAGCAATAAATCTGCTTCAAAACGATATAAGCAGTTCCTTTTTTCTTTATTACTTACCTGTTCATGTATAGCCTTGTATTCCATTGTTGTGCAACTATAATCTAACTACGTAGATACCTGTGTATGAAACCAGTTAGTGCGGTTCACTCTTTCTGAATAGGGCTACCATTGTCTACACTTTCACAAGTTTTTATAACTATTTTTTATCAGTCATTGGCTTAATGCATAAGTCGTTGAAGCCATTAACAAAGCAAATATTAATCTACCGTTTTTGGTAAAATAATTTCTTAATGATGAGACCTGTCTGTGGATATATAATAAAATGATTTGATAAGTTTTCGGGTGATAGTGCATGGTGAAAAGAAATCAATTAAAGAATAGAAAAAAAGGCATAAATATTTCACCAAAGTCGCCTGATCAAACACAAAATGAATGTCAATAAATTGACAAAATGTAATATATTTTTTCTATGTTTTTGTACTATTTAGAAAGTATTTATCCCTAACCTCAGACACGGCCATGACTGAACTAAATAAAAAAAATTGCCGGTTAGTTTTATTATTCAAAATTCTATTCGTATTATTTAGCAATTATTTTGTTGGTATTAGTTTTTTTAAGTACGCTCGAAACAACCCTAAAAGTTATTAAAATAACTTAAAAAGTGTGATACACTGTGTAGTAGTTCAATGTTGATTTCATAAAAGAGAGGACGATTATGAGGACAAAGAACATAATTTATAAAATAAAATATTATAATCGGTTCTTACCGATCAAAAAACTACCTTTAATCCCGTTTTTTTTTACTTTTTGGTGTGTGGATTTATATTTTATTATTTTTAAAACGTCCAAAGGTTTGTTTAAAATATGTATAGCCAAGTCCCTAAAAATACAAAAGAAAGTTATTCTTTTGAAGTGTTTTCGATTCAAAGTGAAACAAGTACAAATTAAAACTTGCCAACTTGGTAACTTTTTTTACATTTATTTTAATGTTATTATTGTTATTATATTTAGTTATTTGTATGTTCAATTAATGTCACATTGGGTTCTGACTTCTGTCTGAATTGGTTACCAACATAGGTACTAAAGAACAAGCAACTTTATAAAATTACTTAAATAGTCTTCCATTTCTTTTAATATAATAAAATTAATAAAAATGTATTCCATGGAGCGATAATAATCATAGATTTATAAAACCATGGTATTTCTATGAGGTAGGGCTATTATTACTAATTTTTTACTCCATTACTCTTCCATGCAACGGGCAAGACTGCATCACTTGACTTTTTGTCAAACGATGTGAAATGCAATTACCTTGTCTTCGATAAATGCGCCCACGAGGTAGGCAGACAGCACACGGCTGTTAATTAACTTCGCTTGTAAAAACATTAATAATTTGTAACCACTACATACGAGCATTTTGCACTGCTAATATGTAGTAATAAAAAGTAAAATCTTAACCATTAATATTTATTACATTTTGTTACGATTTTCATGTTATTTTGGAAAATTGAATTCTTTTGGGTATTTTTAATACTTATATTTTTGTAGTTGTTATATTTTGTGAACTTCATAATATAGATATTTTATCTCATCGCAACTCCCACTTATATATTTTTTTACCCGACTGCGCCAGAAGGAGTTTTATGTTATTCGATTGTTTGTATGTATAATTGTTTGGCACGCTCTGCGGCTTGTACGGTTCGATGGATTTTAGCTTGAAAGGTTAGATTCATTTTTACTATGAGAATGACAATGGGTATATCAAAATAAAAAACACAATGGCGGATTTTTGGCGCCAAATTCAAATGTTTAGCTCGCTCTGCAGCCTAAATGGTTCGATGGATTTTAGCTTGCAAGGTGTCGTTAGATTCATTTTTACTATGAGAATGACAATGGGTATATCAAAATAAAAAAACAAAATGGCTGAATTTTGGCGCCATATTCAATGAGTCAGGTTGTGACTGTCCACAAACTTCAGGGTACTACACTCATCGGGCGGTTATGAACCTTGGCTCACATATATTTGCTAAAGGTCAAGCAGATGTAGCTCTTAGTCGAGTTAACACATTACCTGGATTCAGTACGCTTGTTCCAAAAAGACTTTAGAATCGGCCACACGATCGGAATTATTTAATTAAACTTCAATGTTTACGAAAATATTATTCTATCAACTGATAAGTAATCTTAATGTATTTGTGTGTCATGTGTATTTATAGGTTACTATACAAACTCATTAATAATAAAAATAAGAAAAAAACGGTTATTTAAAATTTAAAAAAACCCCGACTGCGTTTTTGTATAATTTTGGAATGAAAAACCCTAAAAAAGAAAGTCGTCATACCCCATTGATACTTAACTTTAGAATCGCCAAAGTTGCTAAGGCGATTCTTATAAGCGTCAAATCCATACAAAAATGTCAATTTAGACCTTACATAGTAGTCTTTAGGTGCTTTAAGAAGTTTAGTGCAAACGGGCATTTGACTAATATCGGTAAGTAAATTATAAAACAGGAGTTCATTGTATTTTTAACAATATTTTTGAATACAAGAAAAAATTTAACAGTCGGGAGCTACACTCGAGAGCAATGAATCCGGGTCACTTAAAGAATCCTAAAAATCTCGGAAACTAAAAATGCTAGGTTAATGCAATAAATTGTATTTAATAGACAATGTAATACTCCTTAAATGAAGATATTAAAACTTCTTAGTTATTGTAAAGTTATATCATAAAAAAATCAAATTTGAAAAAGGGCCACTTTCGAAGATGGAACTACGAAATTACAGCATTTGGTTTTGCTTTTGTTTGTAATCTGTCATTTATGTGGGTACATAAACCATGTTGATAGTGCTTTATATTCATTATTCAAGCTGAAATTATGTCGCTTACGCCTGAAGAATGCACCAGAATACTTACAATGCTGGAAACCGGCCGGAGTCAGCGCGATACAGCCAGGACTGTCGGTGTGTCGCTGTCAACAGTACAAAGAGTTCTCCGACGTTACGAAGAAACTGGTTCTAACCTACGCAGACCAGGAACGGGCAGAACCAGGTGTACCACAGCACGAGAAGACCGATACTTGGTGAACACCATGCTTCGAAATCGCTTTCTCACAGGAACTGAACTCACCAATCAGTTTCGACGCCTCGGAGGAAGTAACCCAAGTGCATGGACAGTAAGACGTCGGCTTGCTGAATCTAACTTAAAACCCCTTAGACCTGCAAACGGCCCTAAACTGGAGCGTAGGCATCGTATTTCAAGACTAAGATATGCCCAGAGCCACGTAAATTGGAGTATTGAAGATTGGTCAAAAGTTATGTGCTTCGACGAATCAAAATTTATGCTTCGACGAATCAAAATTTATATTCAAGCAAGCATGCATCGAAGAAAAAGTAGCCTACGGTGGTGGGTCTGTACTTGTGTGGGCCGGAATTTCTTCTGAAAGTCGCACAGAGCTGGTGATCATAGAAAACGGCTCTTTAACTAGCGTAAGATATGTGGAAGAAATCCTCAATGATCACGTTGGTCCATTTATGGTCAATTTAGGTGAGGATGCTATATTTATGCATGACAATGCCCGACCTCATACAGGTAGGATTGTGAATGACTACCTTCAAGAGATGAACATTACTCGTATGGAGGGGCCAGCGCGCAGCCCGGATATCAACCCGATCGAGCATGCTTGGGACGAGCAAGGCAGATGCGTAAAACAACGAAACCCTCCCCCAATCACGCTTCGTGAGCTCAAAATTGCTCTCACAGAGGAATGGGAGAATATTCCCCAAAATCGTATAAGGAACTTGGTGTACAGCATGCCAAACCGCGTAAACGCAGTAATGGAAGCACGAGGAGGCAATACGAAGTATTAAAATTCAAGAAAATCGTAATAAAGTTCAAACATTTCATGTTTCCTATTTTTGTTTTAAGGAGAGATCAGCAGTTTTTTTCTTTATGTAATTTTGTGTTAATAAAATGTATGGTGACTCATATTTTTTTTACTTTCATTTAAGGAGTATTACATTGTCTATTAAATACAATTTATTGCACTAACCTAGCATTTTTAGTTTCCGAGATTTTTAACATTCTTTAAGTGACCCGGATTCATTGCTCTCGAGTGTATTTGCACCCTTATAAGCATAGCCTTAG
Source organism: Calamotropha paludella (assembly GCA_927399485.1). Lineage (NCBI taxonomy): Eukaryota > Metazoa > Arthropoda > Insecta > Lepidoptera > Crambidae > Calamotropha > Calamotropha paludella. Next base: position 8,552,498 of record OV656814.1, on the reverse strand, counting down.
CAACTTTGGCGATTCTTAAGTTAGTTACAATCAAGAATGACGTCTTTATTGTTTTAGGTTTTTTTTATTTCCAAATTACACAGAAACGCAATCCGGTTTTTTGGTTTTTTAAATAACCGTTTTTATTTTAGGGTTTTTTTATAATATTGCTTTCATAATAAAACGTAGAGATTTTAAATCGCAACCGTCCAAATGTAAAAAAAAATACCACGGATTTCAAAGCTGCTGATTAATTTTTGATATAAACGCGCAAAATAATTTGTAGTAGCAGGGAGCAAGGCACTCATCCCAATGACTGAGCCAAGATGGTGAACGAGGTCAAGGGATTCAAACAACTCGAGGAAAATCTTGATTGTCGTGTTGTAAACCTGTTTTTTATTACGTCGCTATTTCTTTAAATATTATTTTTCTCCATAGAATATTATATATTTCGTAAACTGTCCATTTATATCTGGTGAAACCATAATTCGAAGAAGGTATGTATCTCATAGAAGGATCATGGGGTATTTGAAGATTTTGGTTTATTGATTGTTAATTTCTGTGTGTTACGTTGAAGAAGTAAACACTCCAGACGTAAAAATTATAATATTGCAATTGAACTTATCTTTTGATAAACATCTTAAAATTTGTTGAATAGCTGTGCTCCACTATCTCTCTATTGTGTATAAAGTGTAACAATACTTCAATTACAACTGGAACGAAGTCAACGCGTCAATTATATTTGTCCAAACAATTATCACGTTTTGTTCGCGCTGGCGTGAGATCAAACATTGTTTACGCAATCGTTTATTTGCTGTGCCATTTCAGTCGAATGCAGTGGCTTGGTTATGCAACTATTGCTTAATTGCTTAAATGCACCTTGACAGCTATTAAAATAGTAAGGAAAATATGATTTTACTTAGATTCTTTTGTACTATGTTACATTCTGATGGTAGCAATTGATTTCAAACATCTTTTATCATCTCAACTGAGAGACGTCCACTGCTGGACAGAAGGCTCCCCCTATAATGCAGGGATGTGCCATTGTCTCCACTCTTGGCAGTGGCCGCAGTAAAAGACCATAATTGGGAATTAAGACCAGTCGGAAAAATGCTGCACTTTTTCTGTTCTGCGAGAGGTGTACAGTGATAGTGTCTAGTATCATTAGTCTCCTTTTACGACGTCAGTACGACGTAAGTAAGGGTAGGTGCTATGTTATACCAGACACCACAATGCGAGTTAAACATCTTTACATTTCATAATATTAATAAATTATTTGTTTGCAAGGTCGTACTTTTCTGATTTCTCTTTTTTTTTTTGTTCTTTTTAATTGTCTCCTATTTTTTTGTTTGTGTAAAATTGTAATTTTAATTAAAATGTAGTACCTCTCACAGGCCTTGCCAGAATATCAGCGCCGTTGCACTGTGACATGTCACAGAGCAATGGCATTATGCTGAGGCAGGGTCCTGATTGGCCCCCATGATTTTGTTATTTTTTTTATTATTATTAATTTGTTTTTATTTTTATATTTTTACTTTTATTAATGTATAATGGGTCAATAAACTCTTTCTTTCTTTCTGTATTTATTAAATATTCCTGTTAACCCCTCGTGGCTTGTGTTACAAGTGGATCGACGTCCGTAGTACATCGGTAAGGATCGAACTCACTTGGGTTAAAGCTGATATCAGTTGATCTAATACCTCAATAAATTGTACACATGTTTTTTTAAACAATTTGCGACGATCCCCGTTGTCGAGTATCTAGAGTCTTGCCATGCCAGTTTAATTTATCCCTATTTCTTAAATCCTCTTTTCCTGGCCAGGATAGGTAGAAAACCAACTTTTTTATATTGTTTCGAGTCTATTTCTTTGTGTTTCAAGTGACCAATAATAATGTGTTTATTTAATTAAGATAAGTCTTGCCTAGTAACTGTGACCCAGACTACCCGCGAGTGAGTCAAGTCTTATGTCAGGATTTATACGTAAAAAAAAGATTACTTAATTGAAATGCTTTTTATTTTGGCAGTCTTATCGTCAAGATATCTACGGCCTTGCGGAGTCAGGTTACGTTACGACACTAGTCGGCCCGCGAACGCGGCCATTGACCCCTCGCGGAGCCTTGTTGTCTCACTTTCTTATGATTTGAATAGAAGCACTAAATGTCTATTTTGTGTATGCTGCACTTTTTTTGACTGGAGTAAACAAATGACTACAACTAGCGTAAGGCACAGAAATGTCTCGCGATTAATATAAATTAAAATTGGAAATTAAACAATGTCACTACTAACGAACTTCCTCTCACAAACTTCTTTAAGTAAAATATTGAATATATTTGTAGTTGACTCTAACGCAAGCTACAAAATGGATTTACGACATTAAAACTGAACTAAAGGTAAACATCAACTTTGTTATATCTAGTTTTATTTTTAATTCAAGAGCCCACTAAAACTGGTTTCTTGTAGTACTATAGTGTATTTGTATTTCACAAACATCGTCATCTTCTCATAGTATAATGTAGTCAAATAGTTAAAGAACTAAATGAACTGGTATTATTAACATTATGTTTTCTGTTGATCCCATTTTAGCTAGTTTTACTTCACTTCATTAATTATGTAATATTTTTGTACATCGATTTTACGTATCTCATATTTTTAACCTTTGTACTGAGCATCTAGTTATAGATTCAATAGTATCATTTCGAGTTAACATTCAAAGAAGTCTCAATAGGTATATAGGTCCAACAAGTGGATGGCCTGAAGACATTATAGTCTGTCGCCATTGTTACAAGATGCACAAGCGAGATAGAAGATTTTTATTTGAGGATGGAAGCCCTCCAAATATACAGAGCGATTACATGCAACCCCATTTTAAACCTACAGCAAATGAGCGGTGGAACTGGGTCAAAACTCGCTTCCTAGGGTGGAAATTAGGGCAGGCCTAAGAGGGCCTGATGGTTTGTAAGGTTGACTTTGGTTGTGTTTACGCCATTTTGAACATGAAGCTGTAGCGCGAGAGGACGCGAAGATCCAAGGCTCGTTAGAACAAAGGATGGGAAAATAACTTTGAAATGGTAAAACCAGCTTTAATTATCGCCACGAATATTGGCGTCATTAGTGGCTCACGTGTACGTTTACAACATAAATTGAATTATAGTGATAAAATATAATTACTTTACATGGAACTCCTCATACAAAGATTTAAATTTAAATTAATTTAATGAAAATCATAACTTAGATTTTTAATTTTTAAACTTTAGGTTTCCTTGCGTGTTATCAGGAAACGAGTGATTTTCCATCGATGTGTGGTTAATATACAAACCGGTCATTTATATGGAATCGAATGCAGCAAAAACTTCGCAATATAAAAACGCGTCTAGTAATTCTCACAAAATCATGTTTGTTTCGCTTCACCCTTATTGTCGCGTTCGCATCAATCCCAACAGTAAAAAGCCAACACATAACGAATGAAATGACAAAGTTTTGAGGCCACGATGTGTCGTAACCGTAACGCCATCGTTTCGTAATAACTAAATTCGTTTCTTTAAGAACGCGATACGTGTTCGATAAATTACTTCATTATTTTACAAATTACCTGTTTAGATTGGAATGGTTGTGTATTGCATATTTCGCAATGATGGCAAATTAATGAATAAAGTTCGGATTTATGTGTGGTAGCAAATAGGAATAATTATAATTTTATTTAATCAAATCATCTTTAAAAAATTAAAATAAAGAGAACTGTGTGTCAAAATCACACTGCTTGGTACAATCATGGTTTCAAGTCGAATGACACCATTTCGTTAAAGTCTAGACTGCAAACTAAATCATTATGTATTCATAGTTCATACATTAGGCTTTAAATTTGGAATCGAAAGACGCAAGAAGATTTCTAATAAATTGATTATACCTATTTAAATATTATTTTAACATTGAAACACAAATTTTTAAACAGTCCACTTGTTGGCTTGGTTCAAGGAAAGGCGGTTAGTTATTCTAAGCGTACTTTACTCCGTCCGTGTTGAATAATTCATTTGGCAGTCGTCATTTGACGTAATATTTATTTTGGTTTATAATCATTATGACTTCTATCTACGTGGAAATCAATTTCTGATTATAAATCAGTAAAAATGTATGATAGGTGTTACAGTAAATGACATGATATTAAACTGTGTGAACCTCGTGTGCCTATTATACAATATAAAATTTACAACCATTTACAAATTCTCTTATTATACTTTGCAATTTTATTCATTTTCCTAGCGTGTTTAGTTGTTTCCTTCCAACCTTCGTAACAAATTGCGCGCTCCAGCTCCAGTACGAAACAGACGAAGCCTCGATCGATCGCGTTCATCTAGGGGCGACTCGTAAATTATCCGCTTTAGAACGCCACTAATTTGGTGCGACTAAAAAATTAAAGCCTTTCAAACTGTCGACCATTTTTAAATCTGTATTTTCAATCGCTGCTCTGCTCTTTTGACAAAGAGGTATTTTTTCTTTGTCGGTTGCGGCGAGACAATACCACATTCTGCGAAATAGCTGTTCTTGCTACATAAAATTAACTACAATTCTTAGAAATAGCAATTTTTCTCGTTCATATTATTTAGCATTAAATGAGTGTTGTGTCATTTCTTGTACCGCCTTAAGATTACAATCTACAATATTATTGGGCTTGGTCTATTTTTATACAGTATTTTGCGTTGTGATAGTTTTGAAACACGCAGGCGCCACTGACTTCAGTTTCTGTTTTTAGTCTATTTCAGCTCGAGTTTTGCAAAATTGATGACAATTTGGCCCTTTATCAGATTAGAAGTATATGACTTTTCTACTGTTTGCTACAGTTTGTTTCATTATATTTAACATAAATTAAAGTATATTAGTAAAGTAGCAGACAATTCTGTGTAACAATAAATGCGGATCTAAGCGGATGTGTGCGTGCGGTGCGTGCGTTGACCGCTAGGAATGCAGTGCACGCGCCGCCCCAGCTGTTCCCTGTTCCGCTGACGAAAGCTCCGGTTAATAATAACTGGAAGCTGATTTGATACTTAGTTGTTAAACACATAGAAGGTATTACAAATTAAATGAATATTTGTCGCCGTTACTAAACGTAAAAGGTGCCAGACTTGGTGTGAAATTGCGTAATGTTTATTTAATAATATTAAATCTATTCGACAACATTACGGTTACATAATGCAAAATGTGTTTTCTTGATGCAGTATACATGACAGAGCTTATGAACAAAACTGTTCCATTGTTGGCGACCGATGCGTTGTAGAAAAAGTCATTTTAGATCCATAATATTAGTAACCTTAGCTGGCACTGTGTTTATTACAATTATAACATACCTAAGACAATTTCTTTATACGACAAAACCTTTGAAAATAGCGCGCTGATGCTCTGTCGATGGAACTAGCACTTGAATCTGTATTTATTATAGCTGTTATTTTAAAACCTTTGTTATAAATGTCATTTCTATTTCTTAACCGGTTCCAAAATACCATACTTTAATTTTTTATTTATTTATGACTAAATAAACTGGTTTCATTAAAAAAACTTAATACATCTGCTATCTATCTTCCGACAGGTGAAAGTATTAGTTTTGAAGTACCATGCAGGCGTATATCAAAGCAGATACGTTATCTTTATTTTCATTTAACATAGGTGGATTTTTATAAAAAATTTGCGACTTTTAGTAAGTTTTTACAAGATTTAATTTCAAATGCGAGTTTTTTTTATCTATAGATAAATATTCTTTCACGTTTAAAGAATGGTTGCAAACTTTGTAACGATTATTCAGACAAGGATAAGACGGAATCAGTTTTTTACTGTTCATACTCTGACTACTTATTTTAGAATAATAAGATACATAAAAATGGATGATACGATATATATTCGATAGTTTTTTTAGCCTCTAAAGCAATGGTTTTGACTGGGTAATAATTAGAGAAAGCTTCTGTGGAAATAAATAGTAATCTTGCAGATTTCATTCATTTTCTAAAAAAAACTCAAAGAGTTTGCAAAGGGCGTTATCGTAATATTTTACCATTTATTATTACTGTTTTCTCCTTACTACCACATTTTCTCATGTTTTACGTCATAGTTACTTGATTTTAATTAACGTTATGGATGTATTTATGAAAATTAATTAAGATACCTTGTACATAAAGCAGCGTCCCTTAACTTGATTGATTTTAATAGTAATTAACACAAATTTCAATATTCAAATTAGCACTAATTCTCCGTTCTGCGAGCCATGATAAATTATTTCTTATAAGAAATAAGAAATAATTTATCATGGCTCGCAGTAAATAAAATATGTTATAGTCGATCCTAAGTATGATACTGAAGGTATTTAACTAATTATGTAGGTACAATTTAGTGTTAATAGACCAAGCGTTGACAAATTTCCTAAAAACGCAAAAATAAAGACTGCGTCTGATGATTTATCTACTTAATAATAATTATAATTTATTGTTTACCATTTATTATGGATTGGTGGTCAATAATTTTTTCATTCCGTATAATACTTTTTCACTTCATACAACAGATACCAGAGTTTTCCATTTTTTTTTCTCAGCGAACCTTTTCACCTCTTTATAAACACACCCTACAAATTATAGTCAGTCAGTCACTTGGAAAAAAAAATTTGATATACATAGATTTAGATGTCACACTATCGTAATCGTACTGCGGTCTATATTCTGTTTTGAATCCGATTAAATACCACAATTCTTCATTCGTTTACGTTAGTAAGTGATAATTACTTCCACGACGACTAGGAGTATCATTTTAATAGTCTACTAATTCTAATCGGATGATTCAGTTCGTATAATTGAGAGTAATGTATTCTTAACTAGCGACCCGCCCCGGCTTCGCACGGATGCAATGCTCTACTATATTATGCATGTACTATACATATAAACCTTCCTCTTGAATTACTCTATCTATTAAAAAAAACCGCATCAAAATCCGTTGCGTAGTTTTAAAGATTTAAGCATACATTGGGATATAGGGACAGAGAAAGCGACTTTGTTTTATACTATGTAGTGATTTCACATAGATACTCAAGACTATGCCGGGCTTAAGCTCTAACAAAAGACCGTTATAGATTCATTGTATTATTTTTTCTATGGTACTATTGAAGCAACTTTTACACAGGGCGACTATTCTAGTTTCTTGTCAGGTGGACTCAAAACTGGTTTTGGCGAGACGCGTCGAATGACCATCATTATATTTTCAAAGAGAAAACTTAGCATTTGTTGTTGATAATTTCAAACAGTTAAACAAAAAGGGCAACGTTATGATTATTCTGAATACAGTTACAGAGGCGAGTCCTAGAAATTTCGTGAATTGCACAAAGGTCTATACGTACGTACATTTGCCCGTAACTTTCCGCTCCCTGTTCCCCCTCGTCCCTGAGGACGGAGGTTTTATCAGTCCGCTTTATGAGCAACATCAGAAGCCGGCGCGCTTATAAATGGAATCAAGCTTTACTGTCCTTCCTGCAAGCTTTAGAGGGATGTCTGTAAAACTCGTAAATATTTCTAATACTTACAACCTCTTCTATTTGAAAGCAAAATGGTATTATAGAAAGAAGGAAAAAAACATTTATTTCCACACAAAAAGGATAATGAACCAACAATAAAATACTACATAGATATTACTACAAAGAAAATTATTACAAATGCAAGCGTATCCAATATCAAAAGGAAAAAAAAAAGAAAAAAGATTAAATCTATAATCTAAAAACACAAATTTGTTGTTTGTGTGTTTGTCTGTAATTTTTCCCATTGTATCAATTAACGTTAGCATAGCAACGCGTTACCATAGCAACGCGTTACCGGGTAAGCTAGTAAAGACAAAGACTGTATGGTCTTGAGCCCCTTGTACTCAGTATGGACTATGGAAGCATAATTAATAATACCAACAAATATTATCCTGTGTCTATCTCTGGATAATTTACATTAAAATTTGTTTGGTCGTTTTTAAATAATTGGTTTATTTATTTGTGACTGTTCACGTAGGACTATTTATAAGGCTAGGCAATAGTGGACTTATCTCTAAAAGAGATATCTTTTAGCCAAACAAAGAATTATGTGTTATCTTAAGTAAGCACGTGAATTCATAATGCTATTGTAATCATAATACTGTATCATGTATTTTTTTATTTTCGTTTTTTTTTTCAAACAAGTGCAAGTATGGAATTTTAGTATACAAGCGCTTAGAGTAGAAACCACAGGAACATGAGGTCCGGTTGGCCAAACATTTTAAGAGTGGGCAGAAAGTTACTGAAACTACTCAAGACTCCAAAGTCGGCAACTATTTGGTATAGGCATGGGCACGTTATACCAAAACGTAACTAAAATCCGTTTTGAATTTCATTCCGAAACGTTACGTTACCGCAAAACAAAACCGTTTTTCTTATAACCAAACGCAATCCAACCAAAACTGAAACCCACGCGCCGCGCCGCCGCCAAGATCGGATAAATGCGCCAAAAGAGTAAGAGTAATTTATTTTTGATAATATTTCTGAACATTTATATTATGATCAGAAATATTATAAAAAAATCAAAAATTATTGTAAATATGACGATTTTTAAATGCGCCAATAAAGCTTTTAGCGTTCTCATTTATTCACATTACACTGAAAACAACTAGTTCATATATTTAAGTTTTAACAAACTAGTCCTAAACCTAGTAAAAGCACGAAGGGATGTCGTCATAACCATAATTACGTAAAACTAAAACAAAAACTACGTTAGCTAACAGTGTTTTCATTTTAATTCGTTTTGCAGTAGCCAAACCATCTCGTCAACCGCGGTAGTGATAACCAAAACTGAAAACGGTTTTTAATAAAGTTATGGAAACTTCAAAACCGTTACGTAACGGTTTTCAAAAAATAGCCAAAAATGCCCATCTCTAATTTGGTACAAAGAACAAGTCTCGCTATCCTGCATCGCAATGCCATTAGTTTGGTCGGTACTCTAGCAGATTGTGATGAATTGAAGCACTTTTTTCTATTTATAGTATTTCCAATCAGTGATTGTAATAAAGATTCAGTAAAGACAGCACAAACTTCGTTTAGGTATAATGTTATTATTTTGTTGCATTGAATCGCTCGCTTGTTTATGTTAGCATTAATAGTGCTGTTGATAGAAAATGCCGCAAGGCATAAGTCCGCATTTTCCTGTTTTTGTTGCAATAAATATAACTTTATGCATACAAAATTTCATCCACATCGCTTAGAGCCGTTTTCAAGATACTGGAAATAATTTTACATATACAAGAATTACTCGTTTATATAATTTGATGTTAAGAAAGAAAGATTAGGCAAAAAAGATTGAAAAATTTCTTTAATAAAATATATGTAGGTATTATAAAAAAATAATTATCATTCGATTCTTATCGTCTTGCTGACTGTAATTATTTTCCGAAATTAATTTACTTCTATAGAAAAAATGTAATTAAAAAATCACCTCTAGTAAAATTTGAACCAACGACTTTCTGGCTTATTGGGCCAGACGTCGTAACCCTCACCCACGACGAATTTGTGTATGTTAAGCTTTTTGCTTGTTTTTATGCTAACAAGCTGAGATTAAAGTAATAAATATTGTATGGTGTTGTACTAATACCAGTGTCTTGTACGTTCGTACTCTTAACTTTTCTTTTACTAAATTGTTTAGATTAAACATTGCGAATAATAATTTTTATCACATCTCAATATTGTATTAATTTGCATTAAGAAAAAAAATAGATGCCGTCATTGTTACGCCTAACTTCGGTCGGCCTACCTATTTCAAACGCCGCCGCCGGCCGCCGGATATATTCAGTTGATATGTAGGCCCATTATTCGTAATCAGTTTAAGCTGTGATGGACCATTTTATAACGTCGAATAAAACATCTCAGATGGCTATTAACCTATGAGAGTAAAGTTTATACTCATTTCTATGTCTATTATTTAAAAATCCAAAACCGTCCGAAATCTCGTTGAAACTTAAAAAATAATCGATGGATTGTAACGAAACCTTGGTAAGTATGTATTCCACTGAAGTTTTGTGTATAGCCAGCAAAAAAGAGCGTTCGTAGCACGCCAGGCAAAGCTAGTTCAAAATATTAAGAAAGCAGACAACCAAATGAACAGTACAAGAATTTCTATTAATTTAATGTTAAAAGTTGCCGTATCTAAACATTATGGCCCTTTAAGCCAAGCTAAACCTCCACCGTAGCGTTAATTAAAGAAGAAGATAAACACTTGAACACTATGTCTTTTGCACTATGGTTGTAACGCAACAGTTACCATGATATGGTACTAAAGTGTACATCTATTTCTAAGGTTGACAAGTAGGTAGTTCATAGAATACAATGCGGTCAGGTTGATGTGGTCACATCACATGGGTATTGAACTTGGGTGTTAAAAAGGAAGTCGTTATAATTTTGGCAATTGTGAGTCATATACTTTACACACGTCGTAAGTAAAGTTATAGGCTATGCTACCAACTAGTACAACTATACATTTTGAGGATAGATTATGGCCGATATTGAATTTATATATAATATCTTGACATTGTTTTAGACACTTTTCTCATTTTTGAAGTTCAATGGCATTGGCATTTAGTTCTTACAATTTAACGTTGGAATTAAACCATTTTTAAGAGATTACTAAGCGCCTTTATAATGGAAAGCTATTGAAATGAAATGCAATGTAATAAACTTTATTTGCTTTAATTGTGGTTACAGAGATATGAGAAAAAAATTTAATCTTACATCTAGCCGTTTCCAGCATGCAAACACTTAATATAATTAAGAAAAGGGATATATAATTTTAAATAAAGTATATTTGTAATGTTACTCACTATTATATAGTCAATAATTAACCAATTGGATTCTTACGCCAAAACTATTTGTACATAAGTGAATTAATGTAAAATAAAATATTATTTATTATGGTCAATTATTATAAAATATTTATATTACTCAAGATAAAAGAAATCTTTCATGCTGTAGAAACATTTATTCATAAACCAACTGTATAAAACGCGTTTGAATAAATTTGATATCAATTTTGTTTACAGTTTCCGGCAGATGTTTTTAAATTTTGAAATAAATACAATAAAAGTATCTCAAGTAAAATTAATTTCTACAGTTAAGAATCTCTAGCTTATTCGGATATCAGGGCATTTATGCTGTCGCTGTACAAATAAATGCATATTGGCCTTCACAAAAAAAGACGTTTCATAGATGTATAGGCAAGAAAGAGTTAACAGACCAAGATCTTTAAAAAGAGGTCTACAACTAGTCAGAGGTGGAACTTCACAAATTGCTCTAATACATTGTTTTTGTACTATGAACATGACCATAACATGATTCCATACCTTAAATTAGATACAACATAACCATGATCAGCCTTTAATGTTGTTTCTAGGTTACTTATTGAGATATTAGTTTCGCCGTCTAATAATTCAACATTATTTATTCGACGGGAAATCCAATATCTCAGTCTCATTCAAAGTTTGTTATTCATTCAGTCAGTTAGTTATTCAAAGTTTTATTTTGAAGTTTAATTTCAGATAGACACGAGAAAATACTCTTAGGATTGATAATGTATACAAATGCGGTGTGTAGCCTCGAGCCCGACTCACTGAGGCTCTGATAAATTGCCACAATTTTTTACAACTACCAAGACATCCATCTAGTGTAGATGTTTCATTAAAAGCAGGTTATTGGTATGGATGAATGGCTTATGTGTACGATAAAAATAAGTGTAGTTTCTTTGTTAACCTTTAATATGGTCGTTAGTTCTGTGACCTTAGTTTGTTGTAATTTATTTCATACACGAATGCGAAGCGGTTTTATTACGAGTAAGTATTCAAGACTAAATGAAGTTTACGTAAAGTTTACACTTCAGAGTTTCTTTAATTCTCGCTCATCAGCATCAGAATTTGTATACAGCCTTATTACATCATAATATATATTTTTATCTTCTCTTTTGTAGACTCAATGCGAAAGTTACTGCATACCGAGTGAATGTTGAATCCAGTACTTTAAAGTCTGCTGCTTCGGTGTATGCTTTTACTACTTATATGAACTTTTTATTACTAAAATATGTTTATGAATCACGAAGTGTAGGAGTCACGATATAACTAATTCCTGCCTATGTAGAATTGATGTATGAACCAGTTTTTATTACGAACTTTAAAACAATTAACTGGGCATTATTAACGCCCAGTTAAATGTTTTAAAATGGGAAAATAATATTTGTTCTAAAGAGACTTTTATCATACGTTACTCTTAAAATTTGCTTCCACTTAATATCACTTAATGCCGTAAAACAGTTTTAATAAGTTACATAGTCTTTACTGGTATTGCGGTTGTCTTGGAAATAAATAAATTGATAATGGCGTAGCTACTCAGACTTCTCCTCCCCTCCAGGAAACGGCTCCCGTGGGACGCCTCAAGCGTTGAAATGGCTACAGTTACAGCTGGACACCTTTCTATTCTATAATATAATAGTTACATATAATGTTTACTATCAAGGAAACATTTCAAGCAGAGTGCCCATAATTCACATCTTTTAGTAACAAAATACTTTGGAAAAAAAAAACCAGTTTGCAAATGGGAAAATGTGTTAAAAAGATTTGTTAATTACTTATATGTTCCACTTAATACACAAATAGAAATGAAAACACAAGTATAAGTAATATCGGACCAGTTACAAAACCGTTATCTGAGATGCACGTCCGTCAAATGTCATTGGGATCTAGAGTCGTAGAACTGTACGGGCGATAACAATTGGACACTAGCTGCTTGTATACTTGCACATAATTGCATACTACTGATTAAAATAATTAATACATAATTGGGAAGTCTACAACTATTGGGAATAGCGTTAAATGAATGAATTGGTGGTATGGTATGTATTTTATATAGATTTGTAAATACTGCAGTGTTTAATAAAAATAAACAGATATACATAAAATTATTATCACTGTTAAATCAGCCTTTACTGTCCTCGATACAGGTATCTACTTGAGGATAAAACACCACAGGGAGAATGAGCCCGTCTTTAAACACTCACCACAAAAAATATAATATAAAATAATAGGGTCCCTTAAAAATAACTAGAGCGAGGGAAGCTTGTGAAATATAGTTGAAAACCTGTTCTTATTCTTACATCAACGAACATCTTACAACTGTGGTATTTAGATGTTTAAATGATCTCTGTTTATCAATAAGAAGTAGGTTTGCGGGTTTAGTAGCGGTACTATTTAACTAGACTTATAAAACAGATAATTTATGCCGCATAGTGGACTAGTACTTCTGCTATTTTATGCTTTATTTGTTCGACGTAATTGATTAAGTACATCCAATGAGGTGCGTTGCGTTACATTACATCAAAAGTTATATTGCGTCAATAAAAGAAGTTATCAGTAGCGACGGCAGGTGTCGTGTATGCTGTTTCGTGTACGTTCGTGGCATGCGCCAAGGTCGCAGCGACAGTTTTGCAACTCAGTAGACAGTAGGTTCGCTTCTCACCGATCAGGCTCCGCGTTCATTGACCCACTGAACCTACAGCCGACGCGCGTCGAACCACGCTGACTACGTAAAACGAATGGATTACCGGGCAACACGTTTTCAGAAATAGTTGCGTTCTTTTGGTATGCTATGTTTATTTGTAGGATTAGATGTGGATTATGCTTGACGGTGTGGCCGAGCGGGAGTCCTTCCTTCCTTTGATGCCTACGAATCCAAAGGAAAGGGTAATATTTGTGTGCGAATACGAGCTTTTGTACTTGAGTCATGGGTATTTTTTTTCTTTTAATCATCCTTAAATATGTATTTCATTATACGATATGTCTATCAGTCATCCTAGTATCGTCCATAACACATACCTTTAAGTGGTTACTTTAAGCTGGGCTAATTGGTGTGAATGTAATAAATATTATTGCTATTATATGCTAAATATTCACCCGTCAAGGGTAAGTTTCCCAATCATATGTATATTTTTTGCATTTTCTTTAAACGTTATGTCCGTTATAAATAACGAACTAAGGTTAAACCCGGTAGTCTAAACGGGTACTGACACTATTATTTAATAAAAGGAAGACGGAAATGGCATCAGTCAGCTTACTTTAGTTCGGTTTTCCTTTTTGGTATTTCAAATTATGATTTGGACAGGTTTTATATAACAAAAAATTTTGCGCAAGACAATCACGTCTTTCACATCATCTAAGACCCAGGCAAGTCTGTTCTTTTCATGAAACATTCCTTTCGACCTTACTTTTACTTTATTTCGTGTATGCGATAATTGACCGTCTTGAGCTTTTTGGCATCACATGGACACCAACACTTTAATAATGGCTTCCATTGAAAAAATAATTTCAAACTTAGAAAAATACAGTTTTAGAAATAGACCGATAATAACTGCATTGGTCTTGACCAACTAAAGCACATTTGGTCTCTAAATAGCTTGCCGTTCTTGCCGGATACATTTCGCAGAGTGTGCTGCGGAACTGCACTACTTAATTCCGCTATCTCCCTTTTTCTATCGTGCTACCAGACGTACGATTATGCGCCACCGCGTTTACCTAAGGCTTTTACTAAGCGTTTTGCTTCAAATTATATCATCCGTACCGCTAAAGAGGGGAATTCCTTGCCTGAGTCTGTTTCCTGATAGGTATAATTAATGGCAATCGAGATGCGACCGAATAGATTCCATCTACACTTACCACTAGTAGAGTTTGAAGAGGAGGTGGGTAATTAATTTGAGAAGGGTGTTACATAGGCGCTTTTTAAATTTATTATTCTTACTAGCGGCCCGTCCTGGCATCGCGCGGGTGGAGAAAATTCTTTAATTTTTTTCTTTTATTAAATATATTTCCGTTAGCGCCATCTAGCGTCCGGTAGACGAACTACTTGCGATTAACGCGTTGCTATGGTAACGCATACACAATGGAAAAAGAGCGGACAGACAAAAAATTTGTGATCTTAGATTATAGATTCTGTTATCTAGTTCTAGTCCACGATTTTTTTTGTCAAAATAAATCATAACAAAGAGTTTTCAAACTTATATTGGCTGTGACTAATACTTACTACTTATACTTTTAAACTCCAGTAAGTAATTTAGTGTTATTTTTTACATTTACCTTACTTATAATCCTCTTGATTTGATTGAACATTTTCTCTTTAAATT
Source organism: Calamotropha paludella (assembly GCA_927399485.1). Lineage (NCBI taxonomy): Eukaryota > Metazoa > Arthropoda > Insecta > Lepidoptera > Crambidae > Calamotropha > Calamotropha paludella. Next base: position 8,537,333 of record OV656814.1, on the reverse strand, counting down.
TTGGTTTTATGGCAAGACACAATAAGAAATTCGAATAAAATTGTGTGTGCTTTTCCATTTTTTTTTTGTATATGTATGTACAATTTGGACAATACAAAGTATATATTGTTTTAAACTTTCATGGTCACTAACATTGTAGTAATATAAGTTATATACGGGATTTACATCGTCACCGCTTGCAACAAGCGCCATGATCACAGTGCCGAAATATCGGAAACTCAATAAAAACAAGGCACATGGTAACAATCCCGTATATAACTTATATTACTATAATACAAAGTCTAGAATAATAGCTAGTCTATTCAATAGACTTTGTTTTAAGAGTAAAATTCAGTAGTTCTGCTGAAATTCAATTAAAACAGTTATAAAGAAACTCAGCAATCAATATTTGAGCAGCGGCAAGGTCAAGTTGGCCTAACTAATTAATCTCCAAAATTGATTTCTAAAACACAAACAGAGTTTTCGTTTACGTCGTGCTTGTGAAAACGTCCTCCATTTATAAAACTTTGAAGCGCCATACTATTCATCTCTGAAATCTCTTGGAATTACAGGGGATCAACGTGTATTAGATGTCTTCATCTCTTTCTCCTTTTTTTCGAAATTTACGTTTTCCATTTTTCTCAGGTTATTTTTTTCATTAAGTTTTATCGCTTTTCATTCCAAAAATGACTGCAGACCGTAGTTCGGTGATGTAAAAATTTTACAATTCTATTAATTCAATTTAAACTGAGTGAGATGCTCCAATTTTGGGCTTTGAAATTGTTTAAACTGACATTTGACTGATGAATATTCGGAAAAATTTTAGCATAAATTATGGAGCTTCCAGCGCAGCACAGTGATTAAAGAGTTACAGTCGCGCCCGTAATGATTTAGCGATCTGAAAATGATTACATATTAGTGTCTGTAGCAAATACGCTTTAAAAGTTCAGAGAACAGAAAATAGCGTAACACACAATACGCATGCCGCCAACCACTTACTCAAGCGAGAAGATGAATATAGGTCACTAGTTTTGCCGGCGATTTCGGCCGCGTTGACCTAAGAAAATTTTCAGTGAATACTTCCAGTAGGTCGTTTTTTAATAATCTCAGAGGAAAATAAAATTCATATATGTATATAATGGGTTAAAGAATAATACTTCCCAAAATCTGTTTATGCGTGCTTCAATAGGTAAAAAACATATAAACTATCTCATTTGTTTTTTTTTTATGGACAACGAACAAAGAAACATTGTATATACACATCAAGATTCAACTATATATGAGATGCAATATTTAGTGACGTTTTAATTAAAGACTGTCACGACATGCGTTATGCTGAATCCATACTACAGTCAGAGCGAGCATGACATAAAACTCAAATATTACGGATTTTACCAAAAAAGTAGGAAATAAAGAAAAGACTTTCAATTTACAAGGCGTTAACTATGACTTAAAAATAAATATTTAAATTATATTTTATTATATTCCTGTAAATGGTTCCATATCTACTAATAAGTCGACATTTAAATTTTTATTATTTATTTATTTTTACATGTTACATGATTGCACACAATTTTAAAATATTTTTAATTAACCACTACATAGTATAAAACAAAGTCGCTTTCTCTGTCCCCATATCCCTATGTATGCTTAAATCTTTAAAACTACGCAACGGATTTTGATGCGGTTTTTTTTAATAGATAGAGTAATTCTTGAGGAAGGTTTATATGTATAATACATGCATAATATAGTGAGCATTGCATCCGTGCGAAGCCGGGGCGGGTCGCTAGTAAATGATATTGCTAGATACTGGTGCTTAGTTCTTAAAACTTGCTATTTTATTTCACTCCAGTTAAAGTTCCAGACTCAAAAATGCGTTTAGTTTAATTGAATTATAGTTGCGAGCGTTGCGTGCCATCCTTTTCTCGCGATATAGAGAATAAAAAAGAGCATGCGAAAATCGCATGCCAGCTTTGCGTTTAAAAAGGCTTATTTCGTTTTAATCTAACCGATGAGGTGAATTGCGTTCATTTTTATAACATTTTATTATTATAATGGTTAGGAATAACTTGGTAAGTAAAAATATCAAAATTTGGGCAATTTTTATTTCTGTGATATCTACCCTCGTCCATATTTATTTAAGTAATATGAACGTATTCGATTGCGTGATGCATTCCCATTTATTGTATTTCTCTTTGCATAAAGAGAATTAGGGGTATTATTATATTTTAAGTACTACCAAGTTTAGAAACTGTTATTGTTGCCGAATTGACCTTTAGGTCGGTAAAGAAAATAAATGTGACAATCAATTTCCAAATCATATTCAATATAATGTATTTTATTTTCTAAGTAATTTTTTTCACATCTATTAGATTAACTGTCATTTCTCCAGTGTTTTACGTAATCTGATCTCCATAAAGTCTATTGTTTAAAAAGTTGAGAAAAGCCCTCGAGTGTTTACATACATATTACTATCTGAATTCTCGGGTTCAGGTTTAAATTAACCTAGCCTGTTTCATAAAAAAAACATACCAATGTTACCATTTTATTAAAAACTAGCTAAAATTACCACGATTTCACCACTTAGTTTACAATGTGTCCCGTCACCAGTGTCGGAGCCTTTAATGGTGTGAAATATACATGGCAATTTTTATCGTCAAATTGTCCCTCAAATTTTGTTTTTCTCTTACGGCCGCCATTTTGTTTTCTTGGTAACCAAGACCTGGGCTCTCATATTAATTCGACCACCACTACTCATGTAAATGTCCTATCAACATTAAAAAGGTGTCATTTGATAGGTGAACATGTAGACAACAGTTACACAGCCTTCATATTTTAATTGTCATGTATTAAAAAAATAGAAAAAATAATTGATGAAATACAAATAGATTCTTTTAGGTGTATTTTTAAATTATTGGCTTTTTGAGAAAAACCAAATTTGGGGGGCAATTTGTCGATAAAAAATGCCATATTTCACACCATTAATGACACTGATTACGGGACACATTGTATAGACACAGATGGGATAAATAACTGTCTTGACACCTCTCGTTACTCGCGATGCTGATTTTTTAACATACACATTAATCTTAAGAACAAACAGGTTAGTAGTATCATTTACAAAGTCGTGCTAGACTTAAAGATTCCTAAGTAAGTACAAAATATGTATAAGTACAATCAGATAGTTGGAACAGTACAAAGTGTTTGGCCTAGATTCGCAACCTTGACGTAGTACTGATTCTAATAATATTGTCGGACTGGTTTTCCGAGCACGCCAAACAATTCCGATGAATAAATAAATGAATAGAGTTATCGAGAATATTTGGTTAGTGTTTAGGAAATGGTAGCCTACCATTTAGTTATAACTCGACATTTTTCTTTTGTAGTTGTTATAAATAAGTCTATATTTTAATTAATTTGTTTTACATTTAATATAAGAAAGGTCATACAGTTTCGCAAAAAATAAGTGCTGTTACATTAAAACATTATTATTACTGGTAGAGAATACCGCAAGGCCTTGAGTCCGTCTTTTTTGTATTTGGTAGTATAAAGAAAAAATAAATATATACTTTATTGAACACAAAAGAACATAACAAAGAAAACATGAGAAAGAGTACGCACATAAATGGCGGCCTTATTGCTAAACAGCAATTTTCTTCAAGCACCCTCGGGTGAAGAGAACTCTCCAAAATAAATACAAAAGACATTAGAGCTGTGGGTGTAATACGGGAAGAAAAGGAAGTCACATGTCTTGAGGTAAATAAATATAAATGATAATAAATAAATATGGAGTCTTTAGTAGCGAAAAGGGCACTACTTAATCGCCTATCTACAAGTTAATCATTTATCACTGTGGTCACAGAAAAGAGCTCTTAGAAGTAGCCGATATATAAGAAAATAATTAATTCACACCCATAAAGCCTAAAGCAAGCACTACAGGGCTTGTGTTCACACACACACACACACACACACACACACACACACACACACACACACACACATACACACACGCGCACGCACGCACTCACACGCACATACTCCCCATTATAATTTAAGAAATTAAGTTTAGTCTAAATTAGTTTCTAATGTTTTGTTATCTCTTTTTAAAATAACGCCGAAACAAAGAGCGGGTTCCTCCTAAAACAGGTTATTATTACCTCAATGGAGGCATCCAACCATTGTCATGTATAACCTTAAGGCTTGTTATGGATACTAGGGATATGGATAGACATACATTTATATGACAAATAGATATGTAATATTTATAGAAGTATGTATTAATACCAATAAAACAGGTACAGATGCTCGTAGTCATCACACAAACATCTGCCTCTTCCGGGTTCGAACTAAGGACCGTCGCTGCGAAAGGCAGAATCGCTACCATTGCACCCGACGGTCGTCAATAATATTGAATTGAAAACCTGAATACTTATACTAAACAAAGAAGAAAATATAATAAAAGCCTTAACAGCTCTCACTATTACTGGGAAACAAAACAAATAGAAGATCGTATTTTAATTACATTTTCTGTTCTAGAATAATATTTTTATTAAATTTTATTGAAAATATAAGAATTAATAGCGTGTATTTTGATAGTCCTTATCTAAAAATATCTGTTTTCTTAGTTAATGAAATAAAGCCCTTAATCAATATGCCCGTAACAAACAAATTTCAGATTAAATACAATATAAATATTCTTACCATTTATTTTTGTTAGGACCGTCTAAACTAGAAAAAATCTCATATAGCTTAACCCTTCCCGTATTTGTTTAACTCTCCGCCGGTCATCTCAACCCCACGTCCTCATAGACGTATGTAAACACGAGCTATTGTTCTTCCTTTCACGCCTGCTTTTAAAGTATTTACAATTTGTTTATTATTTTTATTTATACCTTTTGTATCATAGCTGGAATATTATTTACCCACCGATCCGCACTGGGCATGTGTAGTGGATATGTCTCATTCTCTCTAGTGTTAAATTTTATATCTACGATACTATTTACCTTTGATACCTACGATATTGTTAAATAAATAATGTTACATGCTTTATGCGCGAAAGTTAATATCCAAGTAATTAGACATTTCATACTTATACTATATTATACGTGATTTTTTTACCTAACATTTTTTTAATGCCCGTACGTAAACATTGTCGGGCATGCGCACACATACTTCCCTATGTGAACCGGATTTTGACAAGTTGCTCCGTTATGTGAAAATCGATAAAGCCGTCTACAAAATTAGTATGAAGAAATAGACAGACCGTCAGACAAAAATATTAAGAAAAATCCTTGTAACAAGTGCTATAAGTAGGTGCTGTTATTTGACATAAGAGGAACTCCTCAAAATATGGTTAAGTGATAATATACTATTTGCGATAATACCATACGATTTTGTGACAATAATCACTATGTTTAGGTCTTTAAACAAGAAACTTGACAATTGTTAATATCGGTTTATTAACAATTGTCAAGTTTGTCAAATTTTTAACTAAAAATTTTTGGGTTGTAATTTAGTTCAATAAATAAAATAACCTCGTTCAAAATTTGTTATCCCATTTCATTTCCTTAACGGTATAATTTCCAAAAACGCCAAAGATTGACTTTCGTTTTCCTCCATTCCGTTTTTAAAAAACCCTGCTTAAAATGAAACCCTTTTTACTGGAGTTCTGTCCAAAGAAACTGGAACCACTGACCGAGTTTCCTTCGTCAGTTATCCTCAATGTCTTGCGGAAGCGAGTCACGATTTCCGAACATAATAATATCATATAATAACATTGCCTAAGATACTAAATGATTAATTAAAGTTAAATATTTTTTTCTTTGTATGATATCAAATTTTTATTTGTACTAATTATTTATAACGGTTGAATAGGTTATGTAACTGTAGCATTTGAAACACTCGTGACCTCTCCTAAATTATATAATCAAAAAAATAGACGGTGGTACCACATTTTAATAACCATTACAATAGTCATCCTATGAAGACGGCTCATTAAAGGATCGAAACGCCAGTATTCAATGGGTTCATTAAACAAGTAAACCAACTTTATCTGGTAAGAAATACCTATAATAACAACAAGTGAACGCAAAAGTATGTTTTGCAGAATACGACAAATTGATTTTCCCACTCCCACGCTTCTTTAAGAAAGCGCTGAACTATTTTCAATAGATAAGTAGGTTCAATACCTTAGATTCTTCAAGACTGTCTCTTGAGCACAGCTTACCTAATATTTAATTACGTTTTATGTACGAGTAACTTGAGTTTTCTGCTTTCACTGTTCAAATAATTTACTATTTTTTTTAGTAGGTTTATAGTAACTTAAATTAAAATCTTTTTTTTTTCGTTAATAACACCAGCGTTTTTTTGAATTTTGATACACACACCCTAATCATTATAATTTATAAGTTCATATTCTTTCTGTTCGGTATGACGTTTACTACGAGTTCGGTTGAATGAACAATAGTTGAAGTTATATGTTAATGTAACCCCTGATCAAAGAGCGGTCAAGCAGAGTATTGGTCACGGTACGTAGGAACTATTATTTTATCTTTGGTATAACATAGTAATACTGTGCTCTCGAACCATCCATCTTCGAACCACTAAGGGTTTTAACCCAGTCCGCCGCTGTCACTTCTCAAGTACCTGCTGGTATCTATTCAATGTTCAGCTATAAAAGGTTATAAAGGAAACTGATCGTTTCGTCTCGGGCTTGAGTTTGATATGCGTTATAGGAAAAAGGGGTAAAAAAAGCTTGCTTGTTCCGGGCGGTAGTAAAGCTGATTAGTGTGCGTTACAGGCAGATGCTGTTAGGAATTTGATACAAAGAATACTGAATGGATTGAGTTTTGGTGGTTGTGATCCGTTTACGAGTTGATCTATGCTGTAACTCTAACTTTATTAAACGTAAACTAGACATTTATTTTCTACATTTTTGCCTGATGCTGACTACCTTGTAGAATTTTTAAGATTCTTTAGACCCGTTATGGAATGAGTATGTTCGTCACATGCGCACGCGGCGCCGCGTGCACTGTACCAACAAGGCAATCTTTAAAAGTGTAATTGTTGATTTAGTTAAATGCATTTAAATAGAAATGTAACGGATTTTAAAGTTACTTAATAAATCTTCATTCAATATAGGTCTGATCCTGATCACTGCTTGCATGAAGGCCAAGTCGCTTTACTTGCATGTTGGCGTTGTCTTTAGAGTTGAGTGAGGCTTAGAATAGATAAAATATAATGCGGTATTATCTTTGTTTACGATAAATCTTGGATATTCCATGTCTGTCTTTACTCATGCTGTGCCGTGTGTTATGAGGTCTGTTTTTCTTTAAAAACATTCTATTATAGAAGTAAGGTTGTTTCCAGAAGGCTTCACCTAAGAATTAATTTTATTGTAGATAGTATAATTCTGCACCAAGTGCGTTATGATCTTTGTTTGTTCACCAAATAGAAGTAAGGCCTGGCCATCCTGATCTAAAGGGTTTCTATGTATGGCTGTAGTCACGACTCGGGTTAAAATCCATATCGGTAATATTTTTATCGGATTTAAAGTGCGAATGATATAAGAAAGTTATTATAATGTTAGGTTAGTGTTATTTAAGTGCTTAATAAGAGACCCATTGTGCTTAATTTGATTTCTGCCATAAACAACGTAGTTTGACTGCACAAGCATTTATCCTACTACTATTATAAAGGCGAAAGTTTGTAAGTATGGATGTATGGATGTTTGTTACTCTTTCACGTAAAAACTACTGAATGGATTTGAATGAAACTTTACCACAATATAGCTTATATATCAGAATAACACATAGGCTACAATTTATAAACATATTGTTCGAAATACTAATCCTGCGCAGACGAAGTCGCGGGCACCAGCTAGTTTGTAATAAAACAATCACATTAAAGTTTCATCGTCGTCTCAGTCAACGTCCACTAGTAGACGGAACCATCCCTTAAAATGGGGGGACTTTCCCATAATCTCCACGCTTGGCATGTGGGTGAGAGATGGCAGTAAATGCTTATAGTTCGTACTGACCAGTATGTGATCTAAAGTAAGTGTGCATGGATCTTCAGCATCATCAGTCAGGTTTTTCGACACCTTTAAGTGTGAAAAGTTAGTGCTGCATAAAAGTAAAAAAAATAATCATCATTAATATTTATTACTTCTATTAACGCTTATATATAAGTTTAACTGTTTTATAGATTAGACGACCGTTTGGTGCAACGGTAGCGATCTTGCCTTTCGCACCGACGGTTCTGGGTTCAAATCCCGGAAGGGGCAGATGTTTGTATGATGAATACGAGCATTTGTACCTGAGTCATGGGTGTTTTTATATATTTCTATGAATATTACATATTTATGTATCATATATGTATGTCTATCCGTTACCCTAGTATCCATAACACAAGCCTTACAGTGCTTACTTTGGGCTAGGCTAATTGGTGTGAATGTAAGAAATATTTATTTATTTATTTATTTATTATTTATAGGATAAGGTTCCAATTCAAGTTGTTTGTTATACCTATTTTGAGCAATTAAGTAAAGCATTGTTGTTGAGCAATCAATTAACATTCAATTTAATATATCAATGGAGTTTTCAATTAAATTCCTCTTTGTACTTATATAATAAAACAAACACCGTACCGTGTTACCATAGGAATGATAATGAAGCTTCATCTACGCTTGGCACAGTTTACTTCAGTTCCAGCGAAGCCCCGATGTCATGAGCAGTGCGACCTTGTCACAGTATCTCGCGGTCACGAGGCGATATTTGTTTACTATCTACTGCCTACTTACATTTTGCTATTCACTAGCGTTGTTTTTTTTTTTTTGTAACCATTTGCGATGGAATAGAAAAAATACTTTTTCATCTTAAAATAAAAATACCGGTATTTCTTTCTGATCAGTCTTTGACATGTCCCCGAATTTTAATTGTATTCCCAGTACATCCGTTTTTACTTTAAAGTATACCTTTTGTTGTAGTTATTCGAAATTAAGAACACAACTATATTTTGCTTTTTTCTCTGTATTTCTCTAAGAACCCAAACCCAGACAAATGATAGCATGGTTACTATTTCACTAATTTCCCCACCCAGTCATAATTTGCGGTCCAATATTCGTAATGATGTTTCTGTGATTTTTTGAATTGCTTATTATTTTCATATCATTCTTTTATTGTTTTATGTTACTACACTGTTTTAATACTACTTATTAAATATCTCAAGCAATAAAATATGATTTCTTTGACATAGGTAGATTATCCTTTTTATACATCGGTAGAAACGCTTACAATAATTATTAATTTTAGTTAAAACTATCCTGATTTGACGCGCTATTATTTGTCACACCATACCCCCACAGAGTAGCGAAACTACTTACGCAATCGGATAGTAGATTTGTTATTGTTGCTATCTCTTTCTTTTCATTCGTCCTCTTTCAACTTCACAGCCACGATCGGGGTGTGGTCTCGTATTGCGGTTGAAGACTAGTATTGCCATCTAGCGTCAAAATGTTAAACTTACTGATCATGAAGCATGGGAACGAAAGCACAGTCACTTTGTAATGTAACAGAACGACATTGCATAGTAATGAAGCTATTTGTCGCTAGAGGGCGTTACAACACCTAAAATGTTTATGCAGAGTTAATAAAAAGTTGGAGTTCTTTAATAGTGTCTTTTTTGTTTCAGGTGTTAGTGGAATATGATGGTGTAGATTGGCAACGACGTGAATGGGTTGCCGTTTATTCACGGAGGACGTTTAGAGTGTTTTTAGTGGAAAGAACATTGGTATGGGCTCCTAGAAACATCAATGGAAAGGACGTGAAATGGCCGGCGTTGGTAAGTAATAACGTCAATTTATGTAAAATATTGTAAAGGACAAAAACATTTTTTTTTATAAATAAGCTGTAAGTTAAGCGTCGCTGCATTTGCCTACTTATATCGGAAGATGTCGCTTTAGTTTTGATATTATGATATTGCTTCGCGTTCATAGGTGACGCTACTGGTATTGAATTCTATATCTGAAACAAAAACAAAACTTAAAATTGATGATGGCAGTAAAAAACAAATGTGGAATAGACGATTGTAATGAAATTGTTTTTTTTAAACATGCAGGATTTTATAGTAGTATATTTTTTCTACAAACATTTAACTATAAAAAGATTACCTTCAGTCAATTGGTTTGAATTATAGCAAGGCTTATAGCAAATCTCACAATCATTTTTTAAAATAGTACATTATATTTATAATAATATTTATGTACATCCATTTCCATTACTGCATAATAAACATTTAATGGATGAGCGTAATAATGTACCTTGTTTTCGCGCGAGATACTATAATCAAACACTAATAAAACGGAGGAAAACGACTGTTTGCAAGTTACATTATCAATATCTGACGTGTTAATGCTATTTTTATTTATATTCGTTATCCTCGATCGGTTTTATCACAATATCTAATTAGAATATATTAATTGCTAAGAGTTCATACTTCATTCATCATCGTCAGCCTGTTAATGTGACAATTGCACAGGCCTTCCCTAACGAGGTTAGCTATTATTACGGATTATTACGGATTATTACGGATTCAGTTTTAAGGAACCTGTAAACGGGTTATAGAAGAAGTGTTCTTTAGTAGGTAGACTAAGTGTCTTCGTCCGACTCTTACGTTTTTATTGGTTGGTAAGCAACGTGGTTTCCTCTGCAATATTTTTATAATATGTACCTGACTTTAAACATCACGGTAACCTTAACGATATCATTTGACCTCCATCTAGCCGTTTGCACGCACTGTATTTGCATTGCTATCACGTTCTCAGCTACGAGTGATGCATAATAATTGCGCTTGAACCATATCAACAAATTTGAGATTCATTTATGCTATAGAAGAAAGTTACAACAAAGTGAATAAATATAACACTTTTACATAAAAAAAAAAGGTTAAGGCTAACTAAATATAAATCTTATATAGAGGAAACAAACTGCCAAATTCCCTAGACTTTCTATGTACATCGTATATAAAGATTAAAATGTTTTGATTTAACTGCAAACTTTTTTTACGGGCGATTTTAACCACAATATCGATGACGATCGTTTGGTGCAACGGCAGCGATGTTGCCTGTCGCACCGACGGTCCTGGGTTCGAATCCCGGTAGGGGCAGATGTTTGTATGATGAATACGTGCATTTGTACCTGAGTCATGGGTGTTTATATATTTATTTTCATGAATATTACATATCTATGTATCATATATGTATGTCTATCCGTTACCCTAGTATCCATAACACAAGCCGTACAGTGCTTACTTTGGGCTAGACTAATTGGTGTCAATGTAGGAAATTTATTTATTATTTAATATTGTGGGAATAATAAGGGCATAAATTGGCTGCTCTGATAAGCATTCTATCCTTCCGTTACACGGGTGGCTAGAATACTATACTTTGCTTTTTATATTATGTATAGTGATAGTTATAATATAAACTTTTTACAGACCGAAATTCTTATTTTAAATCAACCCCTTAAAAAAGATGGAGATAAACAAATCTTAGAGGAACTGAAATCCGATAAGTTGTATAATCATTTTGCCTTTTGAATTCAATGAATAAAAACAAAATACTAAATAAGCCAGAAATTTGACGAGCATGATACAAACTGCTAAAATTGGTACCCAACGTCGCATCGTAACTAACTTTATGCAAATTGGATTATTTTTTAACGTGAACAGTCAATACTGTGATGGATGACGCATCGTCGATTTCCGTATGCTATGATGAATTTTAATACTCAATCTGTTATTCTTCAACTTTTAATTACTTCAACAATTACTTACAACAAACAATTACTTCAACCATAATGTTAAAAGAATGTTTTATAAAAAAGAAAAAAAATTAAGGATCATAACACAGACAGCAACTAGCAGAGGGAAAGACCTTTCATTTATCAATTACAAATAAAAATATATATTTTTAATGTAATGAACTTTTTGGTAATCTAACAAATTGTTTTATTTTCATAATCTTATCATAAAGACACAACTAATAACGAATGTTATAATAGATTTTTTTTTCGGTCTCCTGTATAAATAATGCGAAATATGTTTTATGTTTTTGATTTTATTTCACGCCATTAACCTCCAAAGATGACGATAATGTATGGCCGACACGTATTTTCTCTCGGGAGATTAACATTAAAATCATAAGAACGTTAAGCGTTGTTGACTGTTGTATTTTAGTAAAATATTCGTTTATCTGTCGTCCGGTATTAACTCGCTGTTACAGCAGAAATCTGGATCGTTAAAAAACATATTCTGGTAAGGTTGTGGATGTTGTTTACCAAAACAGTATGTAGGTACTGAGCCCTTAGTGCGAGTTTACGCGTCGGTACTCGGAACAGTCAGCGTATAATATTGGTATGGATATTTGTATGAGCGCCTCTAGCGGTAACCATCAGGACCTACGAATATTAATAGAAATCTGTAACGCGCTCGATAACGAGTATCGAATGCGTGAACTCGCACCAAGGTCTCTGTTTATAGTTTTTTTGTTGAATCGAATGCTCATCACTAGACGTGTATCGATCGGCACGAGCGGTATTGACGATAAGGGTGTTCCAAATCGTAGATTGGTAGCAATGAACGATTATTTGTTCTACGTAGCCGTTACCATGAGAGATGACGAATTTTCTACGTCGTTTTCTAAAAATGCTGATTTAAGATCTCACCTGGCAGAAAAGTAATTGCCTATGTCATGAATTCGATGTTTTATCACCGTGTTGTTCCTCGATCGGGTATTTATCATCGACAGCTTAGTTAAATTATAGAAAAAAATATTTTTTTTATCTATTCCGACACATTAACGTAGTACCTATTTCTTTACTCTTTGGTCGTCACCGTTGTTGCCAATTATAGTGTATGTACCAAATCACAATGTAGCCTAGCACTGTATGGAAGAACATTTCGAAGAGCGTAAGTATAATTTACGATGGATGTCTTGAAATAGCGTTCGTGAAATAACGTAAGTTAGTCTTGTAATACTACGATGCTGCATATAATAGCAGCTATAAACAAGAACACGATTCTCGAGAAGTACAATAACAAAAAGCAAATGCGTGTTTTGTTAGCAAAAAAAAATGTTTGGTTCTTGGAATTTTAAATTGCTTTAAACTCGTTCGATGGAATCTAATTTTGAAGTGATACTAAAATAATAAGGTTACTAAAATGCCCGAGATAACTGAGATCTAATCCGATACAAACGTATCATGAAACTCCAAAGTCCTATTAGCCACAGCATTCTTTCGGATAGTCAAGTATCCGGGAAGCCTCTAAATGGCAGTTTGTAGATCCTCTGCAAGAGTTGGTGTCGCATTAATAATTAAATTATTATTGCTTCAGACACTGAGCAATTTAGCGTATATCTTATCGCCATGTATGTAAATATGTTGGCCATATCTCCTGATCGACAACAAAACCAAATGAAATAAGCGTGGATTTCGGTGTGAATTATGTTTCTTTTTAGTATTTGAAATTATTGAGTAATTTTTTTAGAAGAAACCTCAACTAATGTTATCTAACAAACACTTTGTATGGTCCCGAGTGTAATTCGGTAAAGAGGTCTCCATAGAAGCATAGAAGAAATTTCGCTCGACCTGAAGCCCATACCTTGATTGATCAGTTACGGAAAATTTATGAACGACAGGGTAGAGTGCTAGCGGCGTTATTGTACTGCAAAGGATGGGGCCTAATTTGCAGGCTATAGAATGAATTTTGATAAAGGATGTTAAATACTTTTGTTATAATGTTTTATTTTGATATCCGGATGCTCGGTATCGATAAAAAGTACATTCACAAACTTTGTGATTTTTTATCTTTCATGTGTTGGAGTTTGATTGGAAATCGGAAATAGAAAAATGTGAAGTATGTGCATAGTTTAAATGAATTTTGTTTTGAAGCATACCAAATGAATGTAACATTCTTTTTCTGGGTTTCTTCAGGAAGTGAATTTCAATTAAGTAATCGGTGATCTGGCTGGGTATAACTAAGTTTTGTGCCTATCTTGCGTGTGCTGCTTTAAAGAAAGCTCTCTTTCACACCTGCAACAACCTCGACGACCTTACTTAATACAATAAAATAAACTATAAAACTATACTATTCCTGAAAGTCAGTAATAATTGCTATATTAAATTATGGCAGGTTTTCTGTATTTTCAAATTAATTGATGTGCAATAGAGCATAGAATATTGTCAGTGTTGTACCTTTTCATTATTTATATTTAAGAGTGGTGAATAAATACAAACTTTAATTCATTTTAATTAATTTGACAAATATTATTGTTTCAGACGTTCACACCGTTGGCGGCTGATGTGACTTTGCAGGCTGACACTCAACCAGTTGAGTTTCTGCATGATCATCAACTCCAGTTCCTCGATTATGCGAGTCTACTGCCTTATCAGGTATGCTAACACATTACAACGTGTAATAAAAGACTTTGGCGAAAGGGAGACCGATAACACCTGCAAAAACTTCAGTTCTTCCGTAAAGATGGGACAGACAATTGCGCCTCAATATTAAAAACTAGCGGCCCGTCAGGGCTTAAATTTTTGTAGTATTAAATATAGCCTATGTTACTCAGGATGAATGTAGCTTTCCAATGGTAAAAGAATTTTTGAAATCGGCTTAGTAGTTTTTGAGTTTATTCATTGCAAACATACAAAAATACAAATCTTTTCTCTTTATAATATTAGTGTAGATAAAAATAGTAATGATTCGGTTTTAATTAATACTGATGTAAGTGACCAGGACTAAATTTCATTAAGTGTTAAATTAAGGTGTAATATATATTTCACTTTTTTGTTTATTAGAAGTGTCGACATACCCTGATAGAATTGGTTGTGTACGTGTTTAATTTCTTATATTGTCGTGTTAAAGTAATGTAGCATGTGAAATCGCAGTGGAAATCTATTATGATCGCCGCGCCGGAGCGCAGCAATTTTTAAACGACTTCATGAAAAGGAGGAGGTCATATTCACATTTCATTGCCTTTTTATGATGACTTATGTGACGGCATTTCATATCATTGTGTTTTTATTTTTTTTTAAACGTTCATAAGAATGTTAGGTCGTGTCGATCATACCACCTGAAATACTGCTTTGGAACTCCTAGAATTATAAAACGAAACTTTCATGATGGTATTGTAAACTCAGTATAAACTGTGAGTAAGTATAATTAAATTGGTTCATTTCTCATTACGCTCCGCCGTTATCCTAAAGTTATCTAACTTGATTTCTCATATTAGTTTTGTTAAACAAATATCAGCTCTACGTAGTCTTAATTTGTAATTCCTCTATTCGTAATTCCTCTATTCGTAATTTATATATATCTCCAATCTTACCCAAGCATAAGCCACAAGCTTTACACCTGGTGTTTTATGCGAACGAGAAATTGGATTTACTAGTAAAAGTTTATCGCGTTTTATACAGTATAATAAATAACTTAACCACAACCAGATTTATCTCCTTGTTGTTTTATGTCAATCGTGTCTGTACTGTAACGAGCTTACGGATGCAATTTCGAGCATAAATTTTAATGACTTCCATTGAAAAAGATATTTTTGTTTCTCTTAACGACAAAGAGACTTCGTGTAACAAAATATCTTTTAAACAAACTACTCTACGATTTCTCGAAGACCCTCATTTTTAAATTGCTTCTATTATTGATAATTAATTAAATAATTGGCCAAATTTGTTGGAAAATTACCCAGTGTAACAAAGAGATTCCGTGTAATTGAAATTCCTGCGCACCATTTCACATTCCTATATAATTTATTATCCCCCTTCCTCCGATCACTAGTAGACATGCAAACTAAAAGGGTGGACAGTAAAAAGTAAAACGCATAAGCGACCCAATTCAAAGTGAGACGATAGAAGTGTTTATCCAAACTTGCGCGCCCGGGCGAGAGGGGGAGGAGATCAAGGACGGTGTCTGCCAAACACAGGGTGGGTTTGAGGGTTTCCCCGGGAGACGGGGTGGCGGGAGTCTTCGGGGGGAGCGGGGAAAGCAGCGGCAGCGCGGGACGTGGTATGTTTTGATGCTCGTAGCGCGCTTTATTGATTTTCTGCCCCCGTTCCGCCCCCGCCACCCCCTTTATTATATACAGGTGGTGGCGGCTGGTAGTGTCGAGCTATTTTTGGTTAGCCAGGCCACCTCGTGGAAACATGATTGATTGGTATTTGGTCGCTCGGAGAAGCTACAAATTTTTTTGCAATTTGCAATTTTGTTCGGCTTTTATAAGTTTTCTGTTTATTGAATCGTGCTTATTTGTATTGTATATTCAAGTTTCTAGAGTTTATTATATAATATAATGTATATTGAAGAAGATTGATCTATTCTTGTAGCTTCACTCAATAATGATTTGATATAAATGTATTGAAGTTCAAGCACTTCCAATGCCAAAATTTAGTATTGAAATAGGTATTAACTTTTTTTCATTTTAACAAGCGTATTCTCTTTGAAAGAAGTTTTTTCGGTATTGCCCTTGGCGTTGTAGTGAGTTCTTTTTTAATATTTTTCATAAACGTCAAAGTAAGAGACGTGTTAAATTATTATTTGCATTTACTCTAAATTGGACATCTTACCTTTATTATAGTGAGAGATTTTTTATGAACTACTATATTATTTTTTTATCTAATGTTTGGAAGTAATGCAAATTTTAATATTGTAATGTAATGTGATTGTAAAACAAAGAGTATTTAAGTAAATTTTCACAATATTTGGAGACAAAAGAATAGTAGGTACTTAAAAGTCAGTCATATTCGCGCTAATACAAGTTTAAGGATCTCTTAACATGCTTGCCATTGTCACGCACGTAGTCTGAGGCAGTTTCCCGCTAAATTTAAACGAGTAAAGTTTGTTTTAGTTGGCTTTACTTTACCCCACTGTCCAGTTCCCCATCCATGGGGTGGGAAAAGGTGGAGTCGATGCGAGTGTGTGCGTCACCACGCGCACAAGGCAACTTCACTTTGAATTTGAACGCGAGAGGGAGTTAGACACTTTGTCTTTTAGATTGTTATTTTAATAGACACGTGTTAAATCAAACTGATTATGTGATCAATTCATTAACGAACACATAGTTTGTCGTGCTTAACCGTAATTACTGTCTTGAATTTTTATAGGTTTGAGATTCAAATAGATTATCAATTTATAATTTTACCATCATAATTTCCTTTCTTATTAATGTCGCAGTTAAGTCAATATTGGAAATATGGAAATTCGAAATCGAATCAATTATTTTCACATTACGTAACTTTTGTTGATCGACGTACCTACTTTGAGACTGCATAAGCACGTGTAAGAGAGAAATGTGTGTGACCAACGAAAAATTCTTAAAAGTTATTTAATAAATTGAACGCAACATATACTTATCTTATTAAAACTACAATACAACTCGTATTTTAATTCTTTTCACCCAATGTTGCCTGGAACAGATTGCTGTTTAGCAATAAGGCCGCCTGTCTGTTTACTTTTCTTTGTTATTTTTTCTCTGTATCCTGTCTGTGTGTGCAATAAAGCGTAATTAATTATTAATATTAACTATTGTTACATTAACATCAAAGTTTATTAACATATTCAAGCAAATTTTAGCTACTTTATAAACCAACTTAACTTTTTGCTACCACTTCTCAAATAATCATCAGAAGATGAGAGAACAACAGGAGTAGTTTGAAACTTTGCAACTGAATAGGTAAATGTTATTGTGGACTTGAAGTGTCTGGCGGTAGAGGGCGTTACGTGCATTCAATGCTGCGACGCCCCATCCGTTTGATGGCTCTAGACTCCAGCGCTGTGATTGTGAAGCAACCCTTTGTTTACGACCTCCTCGGATACTTCCAGATTGCAATAAAACTGCTATTGTGAAGAGTTTGCTGCTTTTTATTTTCTGTTGTCTTTTGTTTCATGTGCACGAGGGGATGGGAGAAAAAGAGCATTAGGTGCTCATTTTCTGGTCATAAAGTGATATGTTGTTATACTAGTTACCTATATATTTTTAACGGTAATAGATTGGATTTAAATAACCGTACTATAATTTTGAATACTTATGAATGAGTTATGTAATATGGTTGCGTAAGGCTGCCCGCCCACATCAATTTGTTTTTAGCTATTGACGTCTATTGATGGCTATTGATTTACAACTTACATTTTGTAAGACGTGTGAGTTTTAATAACGAAATCTTTACAAATGAGATCCAAACTCCTCTATTACCATTACAGACCTCAGTAATAGAAATCTATTATATTAGCAAGTTCCATGTGAGTGAACATTTTAATTTTTTTAACTTACCTTCACAGACTCATGTAACTTTGGAGGTCATGGAGGCATTGTTCGAACAGTTTGTTTGTTTTATCTATAGAAAATGTTTATACAGAAACAATATGAGCTCTACAAATTATCTTTTAAATACTTATATATTCTTTTAAATGCGGTGACGGCATAAATAAACAAAAAAGATAACCCATGCATGCAATTATAAGTTCGATAAATGATATCCCTTACTGTGAACATTGCTATTTTCACTTTGAAAATTGATGTTACTATTGCAATGGTATGAGAGCAATTGTAGCAGGAAATTGAATGAGAGCCGTGGCCGGGCTGGGACTGCGACGAGAATGTGTGTCGACGTAATGGCTTCCTGGTCTGGAGTCGTTACTAATGCGCCCTGCTCGACATAATTGGCCTTTTATAAAATAAAGACTGTTCGGGCTGGGTAAAGAAACCATATTTACTAAGGTATAAGCGAATTCCACTATTTGTTCACTATCCACTTGAATCAACAAAGTGAATATCATTGTATGTATATAGGTAATAAATTACTTGTGAAACTGTATTAAATTTACTATACAGTGGATCCCTGGTAATCCGACAAATGTTTTGCAGGGAAGTGTCGGACTATCGAATTTGTCGGATTATAGAGTACTCCCTAAGATCTTTTATAATCTGGATTTTTTTTGAAATTGTAACAGAGTCCCTTTTAATCTGATAAATTACAGATCAAAATGATAATATTATCTCTGAATTAGTAAACTATGAACGCATGTTAGGCCGATCCGCTATCATATATTATTTAGTCAAATTCAAACTGAACTGAGCAGTCAGAATTACCTATATTCGGGAAGATTTGCCAAAATAAATGTTTGTCTACCAACCTACATTTAACCGTGATAGACGTGTCGGATTACAGGGGGCGTCGGATTAGACAGGGTCCGGATTACCGGGGATCCACTGTAATTAAAGAAGCAGCCAACTTATTCATCATACGATCATCTATGTGCGAGTACTGAAATAAAATCATCACAGAGCCATTGCCATGATTCATTAAGTAGATGTTAGTCTGCCAAGTGACAGTAATAGGTACACCTACTGAAGTAAGTAGATGTTGTAATGTGACATAGTTCTTTAGTGATACCATTTTATTGCTCGTACTTATTATTTAATTGTACGAAGATAAAAAATTTAACCCCTTGTTCTACTAGAATTTTCAAAAATCCTGGAGCACGTATCCATTTATTTCTTACCAGCGGCATGTATACTGATCTAGTGCTTTTCATTTGAAAAACGATGAATTTATCTTAATCATTGTTTTCACTATCTTAGGGTTAGAACTTTCTAAAACGCCGAAATACATGTTCTTTCATGTCTTATCGGGGAATTTGTATTGAATTTCATGCTTCTTACTTTAAAGACAACTTTAAAAAAAATATTTAATTCGTGAAGCACTTCTTGTATTTATGCATATTGCTCTTAAACTGCGACTCATATAAACTTTAAACCGTTTTTAACTCCTCCTAATGTACACTTTTATAAAACGTATATGTACGTATTCTTTTGTCAAAAGCTAATATTTTTAATATATGCTTATTTTCACGCGTCTATATATTAAAAAATGTATATGAAAATTTCATCATGTACTTTTTATACAAATTTCCAACCGCTTTCTCACCTCCTTTAGGGTAAACTTTTCTAACAAGGCTTGTGTATCGCAATGTTCTTGCTTTAAATTATGCGTGTCTTTCTTTAAATATGTGTGTGTCTTGCTTTAAAAATGAATTAATTTTCCGTTCTCTAGGTTCAGCAACTTAGGACGTGTGTTCTTGTCTGTCAGTCTTTCAGAACAATGCCCGTTATATATATGTAGATGATAAAAGGTGGAGTACCTACGGCAGTAAAGTACGGTTTTATCCTAGTTTTATCGTCGTTTTCTTATATTTATTGCTCATATATGTGTATCAACAAATACAGGTCACATTATTTGTAAAGGTGAACGTGTCTATATCGATTTCTCCCAATCGACTCATATGGTGTGTGGTTAGTTGTATAAGTATACATATAAGGTTGTCACAATTCCAAAGTGGAAATAAGCAATAATGTAAAAAAATATGCCGATAATAGCAATGCCATGCATAAATTAAAAGTTAATATAAAACAAAATTTATTTTTAATTTAGGAGAAACCATTTTATATGGTAACAACATTTTCTTAAAAACAATTTATGTAATGCGTAAATTCGTGCTGTAATATATTTATTTAAATGTAAATAAAATTAAAACATTAATTAATGTGTCTATATTTCCAAGAAAGTAAATTAAAGACCGAACGATAGATTGGCGGGTGCTTGAAACTATTCACTCGAATCAATCTTTGCGTCCGGACACAATTGTGAAAGCCGTAATTTCCTTTACGATGCAGTTCACTCGTAAATTGCTTCGTAATTGACAGTAACTACGTATCTACTACAACGATATAGTATCGTATATATACATAAATATTAGCATTACATCAATCAACTTGAGTTCGTTGATTTACAGAATCCTATAAAATATATTGTTTATAAAATATAAAATTGTTTCCACGTTTCACGTATTCTGTCATTCAATTTAAGATATAGGTGCTACGACTCAGCGTATTACTTGATAATGACTAATATTTTACTATTTGTATTAGCACGGGTAATATTTTTAGGGTATGAAAAATATTGAATCATAAATATGTTTAGCCTTATGTTTAGAATGAAAATATTAGTAAAATGTTTACGGTGCCACTAGTTTATATTTGTGAGACTGAGCACATCGTTTGCGTTTATGAAATGATCGAGAAAAGGCAGCTCCATATGTTGGAACAACTCGAGGCATATTCATCACTTGCGAACAAAGGCGAGATAATCCTATAAGCCGGCCCCTCGAGTGCGGGCCACGGAGAATTAATCACGGATAATCTCACCAAACGGAGCACACAAAACATCGCGCCTCTTTGCGTAAATGAGACGGCTGCTTCGGCCAAGAGTTACTGTATAGCTTACGATTAATTCCTTTCATAAACATCTTTTACACTGTTACTGAACGCGGAGTAATAATTGTTATATCATTGATTTTAATTATTTGCTGAAATCACCATTTGCCATTAAAAGGAGTGTAAATATTAAGCTTTTGATAAAGAACTTTTAGATTGTTACCAATAGTTCAATTTATGAATAGAGCACGAAAGATTCCTTACAGCTGTGTCACCATCAATCATGGATACTTTTTATGTAGACAATGAACGGTTTCATTTCTTAGTACCTCTATCCACCTGACAGTGACAAATTCTTTCGAAACGCTTCTTCTATTCAAGTGCTAAAGCAAATTAAGTTCGATAAAAGAGAGGATCATTGGATTTGTTAGCTATTAGCACTTTCCATAAGCATTTGAACTTCTCAAATATTTATTACATTGATAAAATTAGTTTTATAGCCATAAAATTTACTTACTTCCGTGAGATCCGCTAAATTAAGATAACATTTAAAGTCTCAGTGATATTAAACTCTTCCTACATTAAGCATTTATTTTATTGATAGAGTTTATTTTTTACCGTTTGTTTTCGATATAATTAATTAAAACTAAACAGATTACGTCTTCAGTTACTGATTCCGAGAATGCTGACTGTCAGGGGACGAGCATGACCGCGTAACCGTTGACTGCTGAGTTAGCTGCTGACTCATCACGAGACGGCCGAGCGTGACCACAACAAACAGATTACAACGCCACTCGTAACTCCACTGGCCGTGAATCATAAATAGCATGGGAGAATGCTTTGTCTTCATTATCTACCGATGATCTCCTTGAAAGGTTATTTCATTTTATGGGCTTTTGAATACCGGGATAATTGCTTAGTCTCTGAAACTTCAAAAATATCTTTATTTATCGGACGATTTTGCGGTTGTGTTTTTTTCACATAAAGTATTACAGATTTGATTGTGATACTCTTGCTACCATTTGTTCAAACAAGCTGGTGACCCTGAATCGCCTACAACGTTAGTTAGCGAACAGTCGGATACGATAGGTAGGTATATAGTGGCGAGGGAGAGGGGGGTGGAGGGAGGGGCGAGTTCAACGCACCGGATACGTCTGTCGCCGACATGGGCAGGCAGGCTCGCATGCACTCGTGGCACAGGTGTGGGTGCTCTCCAGTGTGTGCGATGCTGTAACATTGACATAAATACTATACTTGGCGCGTGTATGCACTTATGTATAATGTGTGTACGCTGAGTTATTGCTACATTTAACACGACGAACGTGCGCGACTAGGATTGATGTTGATTTGTGGATGTCTGATATGATAATGTAGGCCATAGCGCTTACATCCGATACGAGGTCGTAAAGCTAACAATCGAGCACTTTTAATTACGCTGTTTATGGGCACATGTACACACTAGCATTATGTCACGGAGTGATCGCTATTACCATAGGTTTTATAAGCAAGATAATTCTAGACGACCTGGTCTACGATAGGTGCTTTCGTAAAACGATATTATTAGAAAACACAATTATGTATCTTATCTCTTGCATTATGAGCAAAGGGCAATAATTTTAGTCATGACATGAGATTTCCTTTTAACGATATTTAGTTCTTACATTTTCGTACCTATCACACATTAAAATAAAACCTGACGTAAAATCCTGACGTTACGAAACAAGTTTTTATATTTTTTCCTTCAGTTCAGTTCAATTCAATTTCACGATTAAATATAGAAACTAATCGTGTCACGTGTAAAAATGTTTTTCTTATTTCTTTGTAAGAATTTATAGGTCAGATTTCCATTATCTTAGTAAGCGTACAGAATTCAATGAAGTGTTTTGGATAAGCATAGTTATTTAATTTATCCATCGAAAGCCACTCTAAGCTGTGCAAAATGTTTGTAATGATAATTCCTTCGTCGAATTCTGAAATATATTATTTAAATTGAAACGTTGACTATCTATCTCACCTAAGGCAGAAACAGACGATTTTTTGCGATTCTTTTAAGCTATTGAAATTTTGTTTTAGTATTGTGAACGCAAACAATTTTAAATTTTAATATTTGCCCAAGTTGATTATAGCTTTATGTTAATTATGTAAGATAGGTAGATATCTAAGCCATAATATTTAATAGAAGAGATATAATTTTAAAAATTGCGAACAGAAAACCGTACCTGCCCCGAAAAGATAAACAATAGCTGTGGGGATATAAATTCACAATATCCTAAACAACCTTTAGCTTACGTTATATATAATCCTGTGACATTTTATGTATAGGATTAATCAATAAAATAAATAAACCTACATACGTTCAGCATTTGTTTTTTGTTATTATTTCTTATTAAAATTGTTACAGGAATGGGATGCTCGTCTAGCCGGATCTGACGCAGGAGTGGATCTTGCAGTGTTGTCTAACGAGGCAGCAGAGTGGCGGACCATACAAGATGGCCAGAGGATTCTGACCACCACTCCTTCAGTCCTCGGCGGCTGCAGGGCTCAAGTGTACAGAGTAGCTGGTGCAACTCAGTGGTACACAGCCGTCATCGTAGGAGTTAACGAGCATACTGGGGTGAGTTAAATGAAATACGTAAATAACAAACTCTGACGAACTTGTCCCATTTAGCTACATCAAGTTAGGTTGTGACTTCATCCTTCTGGCGTCGTCTTGAATCTTCTGAACGCACGACACTGTACTGGTTTCGTAATAAAAAATTATTATACCACTATTTTTATCTTAACCTCAAAGTTAGATTAAGCCTTTTATAAAGTTAAGCATTTGGAGATATAAGATTTAGAGTAATCAAAGTTTGACTGCTGTCAGTGTTAATTTTGTATATGTAAGCTATTTTTACTATTTATCTCCTCTCACTGGACATAATTTGAAACCTTATTTATGAAGTTTAATATGTATCAAAATCTATACCTATCTTATAAATTTGTCTTCGATTAATTTGTTAATCAATCGTAGACAAATTTATAAGCTTAGGTGAGATAGGTACAGATTTTGCAAATGAAAACAGCAGCGTACCTGTGCAGAATCTTGCATTTCTGACCCATATACTTACACAATTTGATTAAGCAAACTTAACATTGACTTTATATGTAAGCCGCATTGGCTTGAAGTAATAATGGCAGCAATCTGTGTCGCGCTTTCATTCTTTTTACTCGCTTTTACCCGCAGTTTTGCCCGCGTGTACATATATGAATTGTTGTCGTTGGTTATGGTCGCGGAATGGTAGTTAAATTATTATGGGCATTTATTACATATCATAAAATACTATTATGCTTTTAAAGAATCAAGATTGCTGCACAAAATACTAGTTGCTTAGCTTAAGGTAGGAATTTAAAAGGTAGGTACTACGCCCTAAATAGACGTATGTTTTAGAACTGGTTAAACACAAAATCTTTGCCTAGTGAATCAATTTGTATTTTGTACTGAAAAGCTCAGACGAGAAATGTTTGTCATTATCTGAGTTGTCGCCTTGACCATAGGTATCAAAATATTCGTTAACAATTCGAAATTACATTAAATTACTTGACCAAGCGCTGAAAGTTATAAGCTAACCTTCAAATTGACATACGGCAACAAATATTAAAACGGTAAGCAGTAGACAGACGGTCCAAACTTTGATATAAAAGTTTCTAATAGTTATCTCAGCATTACTAACACAAAACAATTAAAATATATCTATTGTTGCGATAAATGTATTTAGATAATTTTCTCACAATAACGGTTGATGTTTTCTAAGATCTTAAACATTATTAAATTTTACATTACAGCACAAAAACTTTTTTTTTTTTTATTGATAATACTTTGCATCATAGCAGTAATTTCCAGTTGATTCGCGTGTGACAGCTTCTGTATTCCTTGCATTCATCTTACGACGACGCCCACTCTGATGTAAGCGCTCGTGGCTTGCGAAATGAGTCCGTCGACCGGCCAATCTCTTCTTACAGAAGGTTTTTGCCCATCTGAAAAACACTATTATTATACGTCGGCCGGTTATTAACCATTAGATCAGAGTCATTATTTACGAGCAATATTAGTATCGATATTATCAGACTGAGCTAGAGCAGGTGAGACTTAAAAACTCCGTGTTCGAATAACTGTAAAAGCATTCTACCATATCATTCCGGAGCGGGAAGTTCTGGAACCAGTTTGGTTTATTGAACGCGGAGGCATCCAACTGAGCAACGAGTGCAACCGAGAGGTTTATAAGGGCATGTTTAAGAATCCGTCCACCCCGCGCTGTGTGCCCACAAAGGAAACTGGTTAAGTGCGGGCTGCCTCGTACTTCGCCATAAATGCCGTAATGGAATGCTGAACTTTCCACCTGTCTTCGATTTTATTAATTGCGCCCTAAAAAGGGTAACGGCCTATTCCGCGTATGGGCGTAAAACCAGTCTGCGCATGTCACTTTTCCATAGAATTTAATCGTTATTATTTAATTTCGAGGCAAAGTGACGAAATTTTACATTTAGTCGGTACATGATATAAATATTAGTAATGCTATTTCATCATTTTATGAATAGACTCTGAGTATACTTTGAAACCACAACATTCCATAATCAATTATGGTATATTACTTACTTAATAATATCATGTTTAATAATAGTTTGTTATTATCGTAATTAACGTCGAATAGTATAAATAATTTCATTTATATAAAAATGTTTCTATACCTATGTATATAAACTACATAAGTTATGGAATGTTGATTGACAAGAAACAAGCTGTGTAACATGGTTTAACATAATATTGAGACTCAAATTATAGACTGAATATTATGGCGTATGACTTATTAGCCTAACATAAATGGTAATCGAATAAATTATAAACAATATTTACGCGTTATTCTGTATTTCGTTTTTTTGGGAAGTATTATGTAAGTATAGTATATTGTTTTCCATTGTCTTACAATTTATTATAATGATAGACTTTTTGGCACACATTATGAAATAATTACAGAGAAGAACCAATCATAAATAAAGGACAGGGTTGCGATCTTATTGCTTAACATATTATCTCTTTTAGGCAATCATTGCTTTGGTAAAGATTTATCGTTTCACAATTTGTGATCAGAGTATGAATTTTTATTGATAAATTAGTAATATAAAGAAAAATAAGTAAACCATTCTTCCTTTAATAAGTTTTTTTATTTACAAAGCATTTATGATTATATTATTTATTCCTAAATAATATAATCATAAATGAAATGAATTGAAAACGTGATATTTTATTTAAGCTTTTTATTGATTCATTTCCAAGTTTTGGCATCGAATCCTGGCGTTTTGGCGAGAGTTTTCTGCGGTGCAATGCTTATGACTTTATAAATAAACTCGAGATGTTTGTATCAAAGTTATTAAAAGTTAGTCACCTCATTTTATCACCTCGTTCCACACTTTTCGCTTATAAATGATTGTTTTACCCTTCAGTAATGACAGCCGCCCGTGTCCGCCCAAGGGGGTTAAGGAGGCCCCGAGCTCAGATCTTTTTATAAACAAAGTTTGTTGGTTCATGTTATTGAAACTGATTATTGTTTTTCTTTCATCTCTCTGAAAGAACTGTTTGTTTTCCTTTGTTTTTTATACAATGAAAGCGCAGCAATTTTAATATTGTTTGATGCTTGTGTAGTTTAGTCATCGTAATGATTATGATTAAGGATAAATATATATTTTGGGGTGATAATGATAAGGTTTTAAGTCGAATGTTTGTGTGGTATTTTTATTTGCAGAGGCTTTTAATCGTGTCGTGTTAGTTGAATAGTTTGAATAGATACTTAATGGTGTACGAGTATTATCGATATTAATGCACCAAGACTAATTCAATTGCTGATCAAACTTTCAGCTCGAGTGAGATAAGCAGCACTCCAGTCTATTCCGTACTTTGCTAAGTAATTACAGTTAAAAAGTTGAACCGTTAAACAAATTTATACTGGGAATTAGCGACTGCAAAACTTGGTTCGTATTACTGGTCCGAAACGTCAAAGTTTTGAGTAACCCCCCTGTTCGCCCCCTTGCCTGGAACCCGCAACTTTCTCAAAGTTTCCTCTTTGTTTCTTACAAGTTTGTTCCGAACTTCGTCTTTTGGCACAACGACATGTTTATCGAGTGAACGCCAAAGAGTAATTTGTTGTTCCCGTCGATACGACCCCGACCGGTTACCAAATTTTGTTGTTTACAAGAAGGAACAAAGTTATCTAGTAACATTTATTCATAGGATTTTGACACATTAAATGCCCCAGAGTCTAATAGTGACCAAACTTTGATAAAATATGTCAAAGCTTACAATATTTTCATTCAAAATAGTTTTATGGTTATAATCACGTCCTCTGCAGGTTAATCTTTTTCTGGACATCATTGCAAGAAACGTAGTTACATTACCAAAAAATACTTAGTAGATTACTCAGTATTAAAAGAAAATGATGTTTACTTTTGTTCCTCTATTATTATAACTATGGGTACTCTACATCTTATGATAAACTCTTCTATGATGTAAAGAAATTATGAAAAAAGTTTGATTAGAACAGCTCCTAAAAATAGATAAATTAATCCATAGCTTATTATTACTAATATACGAAACTACCTCATAATAAGTCCAACAGAATTTTTAAAAACCGACAGAGTGCTCTGAGGAAACTAAAATAGATAATATCTTGCTTCAAACTATTCGTTAGAATCGGCAGAATTTTATTTGTTAATTAAGAGGAATTACACACCGAGAGAAGCTTGCTACAGGAACAATCTTCAACAAAATTTAAAAAGAAATGATGCTAACATAAATACATCATATAATTTCATATAAATAAAAACAAACAGATAAACTACAAACTGATCAACTGAGCAGGTCAACACATCTTTTAATTTTTTTGTTTTCCACTTAATCTAAAAGTCTTTGTCAGAAGTGACAAAAACTACTGAACATTTTTTTAACTTCTTTCCAAAAATAGAATGGTCAAGACGATAATAATATGATATTTTCTATATAGAGACAAAAGTATTGTTTGGATCTGTGAACAGACAATAGTGAAGAATATGTAGTAACTAGTTGTAAGTGAATCTTTTGTTGTTTTTACTCATTTTTGTATATAAGGAGATAATATGAGTAAGAATATTGTGGTTCTCTTATTATAGACATAATACTATTCATTATAATTTTTAGAGACATTATTTGACAAACATAGCTTGATTGCTGGTAATGAATAAAAAAACACATCCAACCTAACTTGCAATGTATATCAATATGCCTTTTGATTAATATGCAAAGTGACTTATGACAATCCATATTAAGCGTTGAGATAGGATTCCCATTATTATATATTATCTATGCCTAGTCATAAGTTATGTAAATGACGGCTTTCATCGCAGAGTATTAGTGTCCTATCATTCAAAGTAACGGTTAATACTTTCCCAGGAGCTGACAGTGACAGATGACACAGTGCTGGAAGAGCACAGCGAAGATCCGGCTCTCGTGCAGATGAGGCTTCTCGGTGATGGAGGTAAACATTTTGTTTCTAAATCACTACATAGTATAAAACAAAGTCGCTTTCTTTGTCCCTATATCCCTATGTATGCTTAAATCTTTAAAACTACGCAACGGATTTTGATGCGGTTTTTTTTAATAGATAGAGTTATTCAAGAGGAAGGTTTATATTTATAAAACATGCATAATTTGTAAGAGCATTGCATCCGTGCGAAGCCGGGGCGGGTCGCTAGTAGTAAACAAAAGAGCAATCTCTGCATGACAGTGATAGTTAACCGATTAAAGTTTTAGTATCACATTAAAGTTTGGGAATTCTTTATATCGTTATGGTATTGTT
The DNA here is from genome assembly GCA_927399485.1 of Calamotropha paludella. NCBI lineage: Eukaryota > Metazoa > Arthropoda > Insecta > Lepidoptera > Crambidae > Calamotropha > Calamotropha paludella. Next base: position 8,508,212 of record OV656814.1, on the reverse strand, counting down.
ATGCCACGGTATTTTTATGCTATGATTGAGTAATCTACAAATAAAGTCCTTAATTTTTTGTTCATTTGATGTTCCTGAAGGTAGAAAATATCACAAACAAGATATCAGAAAAAAAAACTTTTAAAATCTTTGTTATTATAAAGTACGCTCGAGCTGAGTAATAATAATAATACTTTAAAGAAAATCAGTCATATATTTACAAGCGCTTAGATTACAGCTTCGAAAACTGTTATTTGATTTTGAACGCATTGAAAAAGACAAATTTGATTTCACGACATGTGTGGTCGAGTGGCTCGTATACCTAATGTTTTCGCCACGCCACTTCGAGGTCCCGGATTCGATCCGTGTCAAAGTAGAAAACGAAATTTGCTATATTGGCTCGGTTCTGGGAGTTGTGGTACATGTATGTTGTTTATTTCATTTTTTGTTTAAATTTAGTTTGCAGTTGAATAATCTTTCTTTTTTGCATGTTATTCAGTTCTACGTAAGTTAAACTCCTCCCTAAGTTTAAAAGCACAACGCCAGTTCAATGCCAATGCATATAAACGAACCAAGAAATAAGTTTAAATTGCAATGAAAACAATTATCATGTTCCATTAGTGCGTGGGCTGAACATATGTTATAATAAATTATAATAACAATATCAAAACAATAGCTTAGATTATGTAATAACATACTGCCTATTATGGTTTGATTAATCACAAAACAATGGCAATATTCTCATTCTATTACAGTTACTTCTAAGTTGAAATCAACTACAACATTAAGTTGTAGTCATTGAATATCTTACATAATTAAACGTGCAGTTATTGTATTCGCATAATAGAAAATTGTTTTATTTTATACATTTTTAATGTATGTATTCCAAATATTACTTCATTTGAAAAATATTTATATAATATTAACATATATAAGGCAATATTTATAAAGTTATCTTGACCTTATTAGTACTTACAAAAGTATAGTGAAACAGTGGCCGTTGTAATCATCTGTTACTAACAATAATTGGCTGACTTTTTTTATTTAACATACGTGACCGTAGTTACATAATAGTTGTTAAACTCATAAAGAATTATCTAACGATCTGTCACGAACATAGTGCTGCTTATCCTTTGTTCAGTGTGACTGATCAGACTGAATAATACAATGGAGATATTGTATTAGTGGATCAGAATATCATATACTTAAGAATATTGTACTTAATAAATTATACATAATATTTATATATATTATCACGTTGTTACATAATATGCTACCTCTTTCTCTTTCAATTGGATTGACGGAAGCCTTGTAAGTTCCCGTTGTAAAAGCAAACACCTTAAGCTTATGTAACGCTGTGTTAATATTATAATGCCAATTACTGTGTGTATAGCATATTCCGGCCAAAAACATTCACTAATGTCGAAGAACAAGTCAAGTCAATAATAATGTTGATTATCGCTTTTTAATACGAGTTTAACTATGTCAAGTGAATACATTAAAATGACTATTATGTTTTTTTTTCATTTTCATTAAAATAAACTGTTCTGTAGCATTCATTATTGATAAATAGGTCAAAATTCCATACAATTTAGAATACATACGTAACATAAAGGCCACGTTGTAGAAGAATCCATTAAGGCTTTATCATTATTTGAGTAATGAAAGCAAACACAATTCGACCCAGCTTTATGTGTGCTCATATTAAATTACAATTATCAAATGAATTCTGGGATTTAATTAAAATATCGGATCAATATTAATCAGTAAAAATAAACTACAAGGACGTTAGGTGCTGATTTGTGCTGAAAATCAGATCTATAAAAAGCTGATTTAAGTCCACTCGAAATTAGAGGTCTTTACCACAGAAGTCACTGCCTCGGTCAGTTGTTATTTTGGGTGACTTTCTTACAACCTAGTAAAATAAATAATTTATATTATTACTTTTTTCTATTTATTTTGGATATTATGGCTTAGATTGATAGATTTTCTTGTAATAGATTTATACTTAAAACGAAAATAACATATGAATCTTGTTATTGTAGAGTTTTATTAGCTTTTGGAACCCTATTTGTAGAATTGGAGTCCAGATAAATAATGTCACCTTTTTTTGCAGTTATTGAGTCCATTATGAGAGGCGAGGTGGTGGGTGTGATGCCGAGAAGATCACGGTCCAATCTCCAAGTAAGTTTGCTTTAAAAGTATCTAGATACGACACAACGATATAAAGATAAGATAAACTGCTTACTTTTCGAGCTGAATTCTTATTATTAATAATCCATATCTTCCAAACAATGTTATACCCAATCAATGGAGATTATCTCCATTGATTGCTTTAGTGAGTAATAATTCTGGTGCTTATAAAGTAAGCTCTAATTAAAAAGTAAATGGATGAATGAATAAATTTTACCGCCTTACCGTTATACTTTCAAAACCGAAGTAGTCCAGATAGTTATCCGAGAAGATGCAATTGACACGTGCTATTTTGTTTTTTAACGATTGCTATAAATTATGCATTTGCAAATTTTAACGTTTTGGCCATCGTTCCATGGTTTATTTCCGTTAGTGGCCGCGACAAGTCGGCGACAGTGACGCACACTCCAGCTTTATCCTGTGCCATCCTCTTTGCATCTAAATATGGAATACATGACTAATAGAACACACGCTATTCTAATCTCGACTGGTATTAAACAGAAATACAAGACAGTATTCTCAGAACCTGTGTTATTAATGGCTGGATATACAATCTTCGTTGTATTAAGAAATAACCTTCGTTTTATTAGGTTTTTAAAGTGGTTTTGTGATTGTGAATTTTGTTTCAAGTCACATAAATAAATGATAAATAAATACATTTCGTATATCTCAATTACATATTTAGATTCAAACTAAGCAGTGCTTGTACTTTATACTAGATATAAGTCTATAAATAACAAACGTGACTCGAAAACAAATGATTATGTTTAGCAGACAAACTTATGCTATTACTAGGATTGGAACCAAGGAGGGCAAAATCTCTATCATTGCACCATCAAGTCCTTCTTTATTTTACTATGATGTTATTACGTGTTTAAATTTAATATTATAATAGGCAAATTGATAGAATAAAGATTCATTTACATCTAATTTATAGCGACCTGGAATGCAGCCATTTTGCAGTGGGCAATTCAAGTTAATGTTTCTCTAGAAGCGAGTTCAAAACGGTCGAGTTTCTGCGCCAGTGAGCTCATTTGAATATTGAAATAGAAACAGCGGCGTGCTAAGAACTTAGTTCGCTTCTCCCGGCATTGTTTAAAACTAATGTTAATCGGGGGATGTTTGAGTTGGGCTAAAACGGAACACTACATATACACAAACTACATATTACCGATACAACCCCGGCTAAAAACTCTCAATCGTGAATTTCTAATTTAGTCTCGCCGCCAGCACCGGAGTTACAAGTTGTGGAGAAAATTAGCTTTTAGTTTTAGTACATTTACATGAGTTGACTAATTTTACTCGGCAACTTTGTCTCTAAACCGTATTTATAAGGAGACAATTAAACAGGGCGGTGTTTTAATTAGATCTCGAACATGACTCGCATGCTTTATAGTTTTCTGAACCGATGAAGATTTTATCTGAGTCATTGTTACTATTATCTGGGATGAAATTTATATAAGTATATAATACATTATTCAATATTTGAGCATTTATTATTGTAAAAGGTTGTCTTACCTACTTTCTTACCACTCTTCTCTTTTTTATTACCTATAAATAATGACAAAGACATATTTGTTTATAACAATGACTTTGAAAATCTCCTGGAGCGTACGAGAATGTATTAGTTGCCTTCGAGACGCCCGTCTTGAGACTTCAAGGATAGGTCACGTCAAGGTCATGACAAATCTCGTCGGCATTAATTTCGTTGGATCGAATTAGTCTTTGACTAATTACTGGTTCACCTTCAGACTAAGTTTGAGATGATTGCTATTAGTTTACTCAGCTTAACTAACCGTTACAACAAAACAGTTCATTTATTTTACTATAGTTGCGTAAGCGAAGGTTAGCGAGAGAACAAAAGGATGTAGGAACTAAATAAATTCTCATTACTTACGACGTAACAGTTATGATATCATTTCATGCGTTTTAAAATATTATTTCACGGTAAAGTATTGTAACTATATGTATTTGCTTTATTAGTTATTAGATGGCCATGTTTTTTTATAACAACGACAAGACAATATGTTTAAAATGATCTAGAGTACAAAGGAAACATATTAATATTTTCTACAAAAAGAAAATAAAGAAACAAGACCGTTTTACTGCGCAGTGATCCATCGTAGCCCAGGGAGATGTAATATTTGAACACTGCCAATTATTTGTGAACCCCGAATGCCTTAAGCGTTCCCCGAGCTTACATCTTTATGTATTGGTAAGTTAAATAAATAAACAAATGCGTGCGGCGGTGACAGCTCAAGGTCTGATGGAATTGCTTTATGTTAATAGCACGCACTGAAGGCAACACCCATCACGTGTAAATTTCATTCTTTGTATAGCCAAATCTATCATTTTGTAAGTATTTATGAATAATATTTGTAAGTTATATTATTTATAAGTTATAAATTATAACAAGCAGTCAGAAGGCTTAGGTAGAAGTCGAACAAATTAAACTCGGCCACTATTTTAAGTTTTTATTTGCTGAGCACGGTTCTACCTTAACCTAACCAATTTTGTTTTCTTTTTTGTATTTCATAAGCATTATTACTAAAAACAGTTTGGTAAGTTTAGATTGAAAAGGTCAATGTAAATTCCTTTGTAAGTAAACATTTTAAATACCTACCTTTTTGATATAAAAATAAGTCAAACTATATGTCGAAGTCTATGAAATCCTGTCCGCTGTAGAGAAGATTTAGTGCTGGGTACATTCTGCATGCATGTCATGGCGCTACCAATACACTCCCCTATAATTTAGATGGCCGTGTTTGCCTCGCCAATCTCTACACGTTGCTTCTAAATCAAAGGTACTTTGAAACTGCTCATAAATCGGCTCCCTCAGTAAGTGCAATGTTTTCTTTAACGCCCAATCTAAAACTCACCTTGAATTATGGCTTTAATGTCCAAATTGATTAGTTATCACGAAAAATCATTATAAAAAAAATTGGCTCATGATTAACTTGCATTAACGGTTCAGCTATATTAATGGGTTTATCTTTTATAATGCACTGTGCACTAATGTTCACTCGTTCATATTGCAAAGTTCAAGCTTAATACTGCGAAGTCACTATACGGAATCATAAAGATAGAATTTGTGCTCAATTAGTGGAAGTTTCTCTCCCTTTTACCAATTTTAAGCCGTCCGAATGTTCAACAGACGTAAATCCTGCAAATAATGCGATTAAAGCCGAACATTGCGCATCAATTTGACTGAGCTGTAGGGGAGCAAATTCTCGCTGTCGTAATTTGTCTGGTTCACCGCCCCTTTTCGGAGACATGAGAATTCCCTACGCTCCGATCCCATAAACAATTCATCTCGCGAAATCCACGCATGGCTTCGAATATCAGAAGTATTATGAATGCGTTAAGGCTATCGATCCTAAAAGCACACTCACAACACTTGTACTTTTATCTTATGTTTGCTGTGATAGCACCATCTCCTTTTTTGTGAGCAGAATGCTTATAGGTTATCCTAACTCGTTTTGCTCTTTTTACAGTTCTCATTACCAGAATATCTCATTTTAAAATCCCTTTTCTGAATGTTAAAAATTGTGCTGTAGCGCAATAGTATTAGATGTTAAATAAATATTTTCTTATTATATTTCAAGTGTATTTAATATAGTAACATTGTTACATTTGCTTAACATAAAATAATACGATTATCTTCATACATATAAATAGAATATTTGAAAACGATATTTCACGTGGGACTTATCCCACTTTCTAGCCAGCCGGGTCTATGCACTGCCAGTAAGCAACTTACTAAACGTTTTACCAATCTTAGTAAATTCGTCAACTCTACTTACCTTCTTCTTGCCAAAACGTATCAACATTTTTTATTAATGTAAATTAGCTGACCAATTTTGCATATTGATCTAATTGTATGCATATTTCAACCCTATAACTCTCAATTTTCTTTAAAAGTTAAACAAATTCTTTTGGGTTAATTTAAACTTTTTTTTCTTCGGAATAAGTGTTATTACATTTTTAATTTAAAAAGTAATAAACAAATACTGCCCCATCTTACTCCATATGTATTAAGTAACATTTCTACCTAGGTTTAGATTTACTTCATTTAACGAAAACTCGCTAAAACTTCTGCACTTAACTGTGCCCTGCTCTATATAAAACGTTATGCAGATAGCAATTGTACAAAGAACCTTCAAGATGCTCACAGAAAATTTAAAATTCACGAAGGTGTTCTCACGATCTCTTTTCTCACTAGGGTTACGTCTTTGAAGTAAAAATGAAATGGCAATTACATCAAATGATTTTGTTTGACTTTTCTAATCAATATTGCTGGTATGATCATGTTGTGTTTTCTATGATAGCTTCCTGGTCACAATTATTGTCATCAACTGTTTGCAACCGCAGTCGTGCCTGCCTGCCGTGAGAGTCTCGCCGTGAATCAATTGAAACTTTTCCTATTACCTCGGGCTTGGCTGCAGGCGTCACGCTTCTTTTTGCTGATGTATTTCCATTGGATTGTTTTCGTACTTTTGCTAACGGACATGGAATGTGTTCTACTGTTTTGTTATATCTACGTATAAGAGATGTAATGTTTTGAATAGGAAAAATCTCACGGTAATTTATAATAAACAGCTTATAAATATTTTTGTCATGGAAGACTTTTTTACTCTACATCATGTAAACTTTAAATGAATAAATAATTTTCTTAAGTTTTTAATAAAAGAGAGTAACATCCTGTATTATTAAGTATGTATTTATTTTATATAATAAGCATTTAATCATAAGGCCCTAAAAAGGGCATTTTTCAAGACGAATTAAATTAGCCCAAAATCAAGGGGGTTGCGTCGTTTAAGTACAAAATTCCCATAGCCACTTTCGAGCCTAAACATTATGATCATTAGACCCTTAATATTACGATATTCATGACCCAAGGAAACAGATTACTTGTCAATATGAATCAAACTAGCCCCAACTTGATGAGGTTGCGTTCTACAGAGACCCCATGCCTACCTTCCAGCTCCATCGTCAGATCGACTCCATATCTTAATAATATTGCATTATTGATTTGAAACGAACTACAGACAGAACCAATAATGAAAAGATATTTTTAGGAAATAAATAACTTAATCATATTGTAGTAATATAAGTTATTTACGGGATTGTTACCATGTACCTTGTTATTGAGTTTCCGATATTTCGGCACTATTGCAAGTGCCATGATCACGGAGCGACTGAAGTAATTGCGGGTAGGCTGTTATTGTCAGAAATATCGGAAACTCAATAACAAGGTACATGGTAACAATCCCTTAAATAATTTATATTACTATAATGTTAGTGACCATGAAAGTTTAAAACAATATATTAATCATATTGGTTTTTAAGAGAATTCTGCTATCCCGTCTATTCAGTTATTGTTATGTAATAATTATGAATTGCTGTCGTTTGCAATTTGTTCCCTTATCAAAGCTTCCGAAGAGTTGTCACGTGGAGTCAATGTTATTCCAACGACGTGGCCTGATTGTGTAATGCTTGTGTACTTTATGAGTCAGAACTCAATCTAACAATTTTTATGATTGATCTTACTCTAAACATTAATCAATAAAATAAAAACTGAACTGGAAATTACTCAAATCCATCTTGTTTGTTCTATTTTTAACCTAAATAAGCTCCATATAGAGAATTACATTTTAGTGATGTTTTAGGTGATTTTTTTGCTTCAAGTCTCTTAGTAATGTTGCTTATTTGCTTCAAGTAAAATTTGTACATGGTCAGGTCTAAAGTGGCATATAATTTACTGCCTAAAATTTAACCGATACGTTGCGATATAAAATTACAAGAAACGAAGGCAAAACGAAAACGAAAGCTCGTAGAGCTTGATTTACGTGAAAAATAAAAATAGTTATTTTTATTCAGCGTAGATTTCCCTAAAACTTAATTTGAAAGAGTTATCATCGATTTAAAAATGACAAGGCTCCCGTGCCTAACGCCACACGCTAAAAAGTGATGACACGGCAGACGTGCCATCCGCAACGAATCGGTTAAGGCAGTCTGTAACTATTTTTAATTAAAGAAGCGGTGCTAAATCTCGGCCAGCTACTGCCGTAGGTCATAATCATAATACAAAACTATCCATCATTAATCAGACAAACTATAAAATCACAGGTTTAGACACGCATCATAATTATGTTACTTAAATAATTATATCGAGAACAACATCGCCCGTTATCATCTTCCGTCGATGTTATTACGCAATCGTGAGTTGTTGATTCATTTACAATAACAAGAGGGAGAGAGTTTCTCGGGTAACTCTAATCGGTAAAGTTTATAACAACATCGGCCGACTTTCCACATCCATGGGGCAAGTTGGCCGTAGTTAATGCGAGTTCTCGTGCAGCGGATACGGATATCGATCGCGACAAGTGCGGGATGCCGAGATCCGTCTGGCACGCCCGAGTAACCGAACACCCGCCACCCACCGCCCGTCAAAAGGGTCCGTATTAACGTGCCCCTCACTACTTTGTTCTTGTTTTGTTTGAAGGTTAATATTCGTTTTGACCTGCACGACAGTTTGGACTTGTGCACAAACAGATTAAATGGCTCTTTTCGGCATATCGTTGTAAGTTTTGTCGGCTGAATTTCAAGTTGTGTTTATTTGCTTTAAATAAATACCCCGATTAAATTTGTCATAGATATTTCTTAATTGCACGTTAATAGTAGTATAAGGTATTATTTTATCTGCAATTACTACTTCTTGCGTGCATTTGTTTATAATCTTTTAAAGCTAGCTCGTGATAACAATAATTCATCGCCTTGATTATTTACTCACTTGTTTTTTTCTCAAAAATGATGACCTTGCATATAAGGAAGATCAAATGTGTGTGAAGTATCATTAATTATGCAAGCTTGTCTGGTACTGGGTGAGCGCCGCGGGGAGAGGTAGGCGTTCAGCCCCGCACCCCTCGCCTCAGTGTGCGCCATTCTCCCGCGCCGTCACCACACTACGCTCGGTTACTTGTTACACGGAACTCGAAACCGTTTACGGATCGCATCTTACCTTTCACCGCACTAACGTCACTTGTTTTTATGAAAGACTTAATGTATCGCGTGACGACGTGAAGTGATTTTGGTGATTTGTGGCCATTGTGGACCGTGGAGCGGTGGATGGAACGCCAGTAGCATCGGTACCTATTAACGATCCATTGTTAGACTTTGTATCACTTCCACTTTGTTGTACGCCTCATCGTGATGAGTACAGAACTTAAAATCTTATACTTACATTTCATTTACTTTTTTCAATGTCACTCGTTTTTTATAACTTTGGTGTTAGTAATATAATCTTCTCATTATACGTACTTAAACAAACAATACACCAACAAACAAAATAAAGGCAATCTACTTTCTGTAATTAAATGATATCGTTTCATTAATCGTATTAAACTCACTACATTATTAAGCTTCAGTCTTAATCTGTAGCGGCGCGCATTTATCGGAAAACTAATGAGCATATAATGCCTAGAGCACGGCTGCACACGTACACATTTGTAATATTGTGCATTCGCATGCAACGATCTAAGTAGCGCATACTAAGTAGAGACAGCCACATCCCGACACCTACTATCTCTTTCATACTTTATATCTACAAATTATCTATCTACCAATTCCTTGTTTGCGAGCCTCTAACTCTAGAAGTAGGAATTAGAACAACTGCGTGCAAGCTTTCATTATCAACAACAGCACGCACGCGTATTGTTATTGTTATTACATCGCCTTCAAAGGAAGCAGTTCGTTCGACTCGGTTCGATCAGTGCTTTTATTCTTCTTTAACTTTTTGTTAATCGTCATTGTTCCTTTGTTCGTCTCTCTCACGAGGAGAGATTATTTATAAACATTCGCTCTTTGATGGAACATTCTATTACACAACGTGGTTGTAAAGGTCATCTTTAGATTTCCATTTTACGCGATACAAATTTTGACTGTTGCGTAACTCTAAAAGATAGGTACGGTTTGCTGCTGCCCTTGCAATGGTTCGTTGTTAAGTTAAAAATGTCTACTTAAATGGCTGTAAATTCCTTATAAGGAGTTGAATAGTTGGCTAGTCTCTACAACAAAAAGGCGGTGCATGAATGCCTCGGTACTTGGTACCCGTCTCTGTCTACGGCCCACGTCCGCCCACCGGCTTCGTGTTCTATCTATACCATACGTGAATAAATCTCACCTGACAACACCGGACCTCAGTCTTAGGCTAGCTTACTAGCCTTATAAATAAATTCCTATTTATTTACTACCATTTCGCATATTAAAATAACCCTGAAAATTGTTTAAACTAAAGAAAATGTTTTTCAAAATATTTTAAGGTTGTTTTTATTAGCCTAACGTCTTATGAGAATATTATGTCATTTAAATATAATTATTAGGCAAATTTATACTGTTTTGTACATTGGAATTTGCAACTGATGTGAAAATTCACAGCGTTTCTATTGTTTGAGCACTAACGTGCTGTTATGAGTCATTGTTAAAATTTGTTGCTCCGTAAAGTCTATGAACTGTTGTGCGAATGAGAGGTCGAATGAAAGGCGAATAAATTCCCAAGGCAGCCACTATATTACGCTCCGATTTACGGTAATCGCCTGCATTCGAGATGCGCCATATTTAAATCTTCTTGCTGTGATTTAATGAGACTCCGTTGACGTCATTTATTACCACAGTGCCAGTGTTTAGGACAACATTAATCGGTATCGGTATCGTCCTTATCGTGCCTATATAAGAAGTTTTATTACCTATTTTTTAGCTCTTTTTTTCTTGTATGAAAAACAAACAAAAGTCAATCAGGTTTTTTTTTAATATAGCTTGGTGCTTTTAGCTGTCAATGTTCTAACACTTATTGCAAAATATGTCATGAATATTAAAACAATAGAAACAACAACATTCTGTATGTGTTGGAATTCCAATTGGTTCTTTTCTTAGCATTGTTGTTTGATTATTTACATTAATTTATTTAATAGCTACTTTGATTTAATTGATTTTAAGGATATAACATGTAGGTGATACCTGCTAGTTTAAGAATCAAACCATTATAACAAGCGATATTTCAAAACTACGGTCGGATAATTGATCTCACAAATGTGTTTTCTTTATATTTAACTATCTTATTTATATTTAAGATTGTATCGCCCTACTTCTCAGTGGCAAATTAATTAGATGTGTCTCTGAGTTTTAAATTATAACTCTGCATAAGACATTAATACAGAAAGTTGGGTCAGTTCCAAGCTTTGCTTTTCAATGTATATCGCCTCGTGGCGCTGATAACCATTTGTAGCCAATCTAATTTATTTGTCTTTACCTTTCGATGTTACTTACTTGTTTAGTTTCTGTGTTTTATTATTACTTGATTGATGATTTTGTCGAAACAGAACACAAGCTTAGCATATCGCAGTTTTCCAATTTTTTTGATATTTATTATTCGTTACAATAGGTACATAGTTATGTTTTTATTTAATTTTTTTGCATTCACAATGCAATATTTCTATAAGATATAAAATACGTGTGTAAAAAACAACCACGCCTCCGAGCCCTCAGATGGGATTCGAACCCACGACCTTTCGCAATCCGGGCGACTGCTCTGACCGCTGAGCTACCGAGACGCTGGCAAACGTGTCGAATTTTACAAACGTATTCCAACTTCTACTATGAGCTAGTATCGTTCCACCAATGTTGAACGCTAACTACCTTCAACATTGAAAGTAATATTTTTACAAATATTAAACAATCAATTAAGATGGAACCAGCTATAATTATGTTTTTATTTAATTTTTTTGCATTCACAATGCAATATTTCTATAAGATATAAAATACGTGTGTAAAAAACAACCACGCCTCCGAGCCCTCAGATGGGATTCGAACCCACGACCTTTCGCAATCCGGGCGACTGCCATCGTGGGTTCGAATCCCATCTGAGGGCTCGGAGGCGTGGTTGTTTTTACACACGTATTTTATATCTTATAGAGGTACATAGTTAGTATTTACTTCCATGTTGTTGTTTATAAGTTAACGTCATTACAATAACTAGCTTATATTAATTATAAAGTTTAACGAGACATTTAGTTATATATATAATCTAAAATTGGACTTTTCAACGGTGTGGCTAATGTTTGAGTGCTCACATAAATTCAACGCGCAGGTGCTGAATACATTAAAGTTTATTCCCCTTGTATTTTGATAATTATGCAGTCGCAATTTATAGTTTGCAGTTAAAGCAGTATAGCGTTGGGAGTTACAAATACTTATTGTTGGGAGTACTTGGTGATCAAAGTAAGATAAAATGCAACTCTGTATTAAACGCGATTTATGTAAATAATCCTCAAACTTGCGTATTTGCTCTATGAAACTCAACCCGTAGTAAGAAGTTTGTTTTTAGAAATGCGCACAAGACAATGGAAGTATTGTTTTAACAATATGAACCTACTCGCCCGAAATTCTACACTTTCAGTAATATTGTGACTAAAATTGTTCTCTTATTAAGTTTTATAAATGATGTAGAATAAGCTCGGTAGCTGAGCATGATTTTAATCTAGTTAGCGAAGCTTGTGTGTTAGGTGCACCGGTTTTGTGTGCAAGGTATTAGCCCTTCCCTTTACCGGTCTAACTCGTTTCAATTAGGGTTGACAAATATTCGTTTTATACTTAAATTTTATGATGTACCTTATGTTCAATAAGTTAATAGAAAATAATGGATGTTATAAGGTAAACTTATCATATAGCTTAAGTATTCAAAGACAGTAATAATAACTGGAGGAGATATTTCTCTTCTCGTCCTTATTAGGCAAATTAATATTTCAATGAAGACCACAAATTCAAGTTAAAGTTCGTTTATTTTTGTCAACACACAAAAAAAACCTCTATTGCGTATTACGTTGTTTTCACAGATCCTCTTTTCTTCCCGCATCCGTCCACAGATTAAAAAAACTCAAGTGTACTGTGTACTGTTAGATTTATAAACTTTGATACCATAGTGTTGCCGTTACTATGGTATCAAAGTTTATAAATCTAACAGTAATTTTTAAAGTTTTATTCAATGGATTGATAAAATTTTCTTACTGTTATCGAAATAATATTGAGTGAATATTTTTGAATGATATTGCTTTTTTTTAGTTGGGAAACGTGAAGATCCGGAGCGAAGTTGATATGTCCCTCACACTAAAAAAATATATTATTAAAAAATAAATCAATATATTTATATTTTATGTTATTTGATTACAACATAACATATTATTAGATTTTTTATTTTAATTTTATTTATTTGGATTAAAGTATCCAAATAGGCCCAATACCGACTAATAGCTAATTATTCGTTGCATATCTACTTAAGTACTTTTTCTACGTCGAGTTTTAAAGTAGATACATAATATATCTGCTGTACAATGGTTATAGCCAATAAGGTGTCCGGAAGGTTTCAATTTATATATCGTTAATCAGGTTTAGTTTGTAGCAATAGAGCGTACAGTCTAGTTGACTATGCAGATGCAGACAAAGGTCAAGCGATGCATGATGCACGTAACCAACCGTCTGAGCACGTGAGTTATGCAACATAAACTCAAGTCTGTCTTGTGTGCCTCAACAGATTATATGGTTGTGTGAAAGCCGTATTGTTGAAAATTAATGAGACTATCTTACATAAGACCCAACTAACATTTATGGGTAATTTGAATAGGTATACTCTTTCTGTTCTAATATAAAAAATGTTAAACTCGATTACAGTTAGCGGTTTCCATTTTATAAATTAAACACATAATTCAAGTCTATCATTAGTCAATCGCTTTTGAATTCATAAATATTCAAATCTACAGATTTATATACATTATTTGCATAGTCATTTACATAAGCAAGCCGTTATTTTTTGACCCTTGCTGACCTTTTTTATCTTAAACGTTTTTAAACGACGAACCTCCCCTAGCTTAGGGTTGTCATCCCCAAATTTTAAAAACCAAGTTTATAAGGTGAAAATACCAGGTCATTTCGGTTTAAAACAGGACGCAGCATAAAAACAATAGTAAATCGCAATTAAATCAATGAAACTAATAAGCTAATGAAACTTGTGTTGTATGTATACATTTATTCATGAAAATGTCTTCAATATAAATTATGTTTTCAAAAATTTATGAACGTTTTGAATTAATCAATTATGAAATTAAAAATATCTAGCAAGGTTGTTAATAAGTAACTTTGGAACTCTACTACAATATAAAGTAATCGCCCTGCTTTAAGTATCTTATTATTCATTCTTATGGCGTAGCTTTGACGATCAACACACGTATTGTAAGTGCTCATTTTTTTTATTTATTTATTGAATTTTATTATATTTTCAACTCCACAAATACATCTCAACATTGTGATTATCAGAGGGCTTTGAAATCCAGGACACTTCTTAAAAATTATACAGGACTTACTAAAAACAAGGACAGGTATTGGGAAAACAGTTTTTAGAGTCCATTTAATTAAACTAACCTTCTTGTTACTCATATCAGTGAATTGTTGCGCAAAGAGGACAGATCGCTTCATTAGGATGGTGTCAGCATTATTCTATTGGTATCAGCGGGCGCCAACCCTAGAAGTAAACTAAATAAATCGCTCTATAGACTTCCAATGAGCCGTTCACCTGTGATCGACCGTTGCTTCTTTAGGTAAAATATAACATGCGACATGCTAGGAATTGATGAGAGCAACGCCTACTAGTTGCCAAGAATTATACATTGCATCTGAATTTTGTGAATAAAGAAAAGTTCGTTTTCCTCATTGAACCGGCCGGGTACCGGACCCGGGACTTTGAAGTGGCATGACTATGAAAATCGGTATTTTAGCCACTCGACCACAGAGTTGGTTTATATAAAACTATTAAAATTAATAAATTCTATAACTTATATTTTAGTAGTTGATGACAACATTGTAAACAAATTCATTCCAAATTTAAAAAAGCTTAGCTCCTTTTTAACAGCTTTTCTGAGCTGTTGATGTGATGAAGTATAGAAAGAAGTAATTTTGGCTGAACTATTAATTCTTTGCAGTTGCTTAATATTTGAGTAAAGTTTATATTCGGTTTATTCCACTTACGTCTTGTTTAATAAATATTTTATATATATATTGTCTTTCAAACTCTAAACAGAGATCATCCACAAACCTTTTTTGTTAAGAAAGTCTAGTAAAGCATATATCATTCGAAGAATTCATTCATAAGAAGCCTCTATTGACACTGAAAATTGCAGAAGTTATAAGGCACTTGTTAGCTATCACCATTTTTATTTAATCTACTATTTAATTGAGATCAAATGAAGCTAATAGTGACTGTTAAAACAATTTGGGAGAAACAAATATTTTTCTATAATTGACAATCCAAATTCAAAACGTTTCCATCAGGAAAATTAACAGTGATTATGAATAAAATTCTAAATAATTGCTATATTGACGAATTAATGGAATAACATAAAGATATTTACAGGGAATCGATGAGACATTGAACGCATTGTCTATCCTGAATCTAGCTCTTATACTGTTGAATATTATTTCAATATATGCCAGCTGTACACCGCAAGTATTGAACACAGGCCGACGTCAAAAGGATTAGCACAAAGGCTATTGGAACACAGGGTTAGTTCGCTGGCCAGAATACTCAAAGCAAATACTTTATCGATTTGTACGGCATTGAGGATGTTTATACGTGAATACACTCTTGCACGTACCGTATTATAGGTAAGGGTATATAGGAGACGTGTATGTCCACAAGGTTATTATGTTTACCCCATCATGATGTGTTCGCTCCATCATTATATTTCCTTCCTTATTAGTGAAAGACACTGATGAGGACTAATGTCGAAGCAACGGGTCGTTATTACAATAAAATTCGTAAATGTAGTATGTAATGTATTTGTAACGTAAAGTAATGATTTATACTTTTCATATATATCTTAAATAATCTTCCTATAATAAATTAATATAATAATAATAATAATCCTTTTCATTTTAAACTTGCCTTCCGATATTCTCATCTAAGTTAATTGCTTTATAATATTTTACTAATTGCTGTTAGCTCATGAAAAATTCTGTTAACAATTTTCAGTGATTGCCCTAAACATGTTTATACTAGAGCAATTATAATGCGTACGTCGAATATATATTAAATCCAGAGTACAATCCATTAAGAATCCACCGTATTTAATATCCCGTTAAGTTTAATTATTTAGTTCGATGAATTAGACGTTATCCTGCCTGTTTAGTACCAAGTTACATTGAAGTTTGTAATATTAAATTATTTATCATGCTGTAATAGCAATTTATAGCGTTATTTCAAACTAATGTTCTCGAATATCTTCGATTTTCTTGGCGTTTTCGGTTGAACGGTTTGTAGTTAATATTTTACAAAGCCAGTAGCGAGGTACAATAATTTTGCTTATTAAATTTTCTACCCCTTTTTCGCCCTCTAGGAGTTTTAGAATTTTCTAAAAAGATGAAGTGAAACGCATCCATTTATTTTTTTACCGGGAGCTTCTAATAAACAATATAATGCTTCTCACTTTAAATATGGTTGATTTTTCATAAAAAACTTTTAACACCATTAGAGTGATAATTACCTATAACGCTGAAATACATTTCTATTCATGTCTACCCATTTAGGGAGAGTATTTCCAGAAACTGTAATATATGTTGGTTTATCATTTATCAATAGTCTTAATACTTAGTTTTACGCTTCTAACTTATAAATTATGGAGTCTTTACACAAAATTTTAACGCCCTTTTCACTGCCTTAAGGGTTTTTCGAAAAAGTTTTTTATTTACCTTGACTACGTGATTTGAATTTCACGCATTTTACATTGAAAAGACGGATTTCCAAACAAAAGTTATCGTCCTCTAAGTTATTTAATTTTCATAATTTCTTTCTTCGTAAACGTTTTTATTCTTTTATACATCGTCCAAATTTTGAAATTTCTAAGTTCTGCGGAAATGGCTTTATCATACATTTTTATTTCTTAGTATGAAAGGTACAATACAATTTAAAATTACATCTATAACGATATTTGTAAAAAAATCACAAGTATTATAGCTCATGAAGTCTTCTTGATCTAGTAAGCAGCAAACCGATGACGCATGTTAATAGATATAGTCTACATTTTGATAATCGCAAGGAGCGTAAGCAAAGAAATCATCATTTGCCGAGTATTCGTTTCGTAGTTTAAACTTTTTTACGTACTAAGGAATAGTAAAGGCTATGTTGCCATTGTTAGAGCCAGAAGTAAAATAACTGTGAGATATAAATATCCCTTTATTAACTTAAGCATTAAATATCAAAAAAAAAAAAATTATTCATAACTTAATCTGATAAATCTACAGATCCGGAAGTGTTCTCGCCGAAATAATTTGGCAAACCTGGACCCGTTAACTTAACTTTGCCTTTATTATTTATCTTTCGCCACTCGTATCCTAACTTTAATAATAACTTTTGTAGTGTGGCGAGACAACCATTGAATCCAATTTTATCTTTTAATTCAATTTTTAACTTGGCTAGCGTTGGAATTTCTCTATGGACTTCATAGTAATTTTGAATCGTATTGCGAACAGTGTCAGCTTTACTATTATCTATGTCTACTTTGTTTTCTCGTTTTTTTCTTTTGTCCATTGGAGATGCAAAATTAGAAGAAGAGGATGGCAATTCCTTTTCTTCTTTTAAGACTCGATTTACAGTTTTTGTAGATACGCCTGTAGCTTCAGCTGTTCGTTGTGTAATATTTCCTAAATGAGAAAATTTACTGTTAGGCTCCATAAACATTTTAGTGAATTCATACTCTTCTTTCAGGAAATGGAACACACTGGCTATAATACTTCGTCCCTAAAATAAAACCAAAGCAAAATTAGAATCTGAATTCAGGGACACATCGGGGGTCTTTTCAATTTTAATATTCCAACTTTTACCTCGCTACGTATGACTCTGCGTTTAGTTGCAGCGTTGACAAAACCCAGAGAAGTAGAAGATAGCATTTCCTTATTGTCTTTTAATATCTGTTGAACTGTTTTCAAAGGAACACCAGTTGCCTCCGCTGTTCGTTTTGTAATATTTCGTAAATGAGACAAATCACAATTTGGTTCTGTAAATAACTTTGTAAACTCATACTCTTGATGTAGGAAATGGTAAACGCTTGCTACCATACTTTCATCCTAAAACAAAATAATAAGTAATTAAATATTAGTATAGTAGATAAAATGTTTGTTTCCGAAGGCATTACCTGACTATCCACAAAATTTCTGGATTTATTTGCCATGCTGATGGTACTCCATGAAAAATTTTATACGATCACCAGCAGCACTTCTATTTCAGACTACCTCGCAATCGCAACTGAGTGTCTGAACCGAGCGTTCCCTGCAAGGTTACGCACACTAAATCAACACGTGCACACCCCACGACAAGCATAGCTATGTGGACTTTGTGAGATAGAAATATACAGATGTTTTATCTCAAAACGAGGCGGCGTTGAGGACGGCGACTGGCGGATTGGTCTTAGTAGTGTCTAGCTAGATTGTAGTGTATTTTTGATTTATCGGGTTTTCTGTTGGTGTGCTCTAAGTAAGAAACACATAAAAACGCGCTTGTCTATATGAGTCGCGTTATTTACTTTTAGTTACTTATCTGCCATCTTAGTAAAATAAAACAACTATAATTAGGTGTGAATAAGGTTTGTTTTTGAAAATATTCTATATGTTAATTTTATCAAATTGGAATTTAACCAGTGATGTTTGCTGACGATGGGTTTATTGCCAAACAGTTAAGTGAGCCTAAAGCGAAAACCTTTAATTGTGTTATCTATAATGCCATATTTACAAATACATGTTACATGGAAATAAATAAAATTTATTTCGGGTGTGTTAACTTCCCAGCTAGAATATTTGGTCCTAACCAATATTTGTAAATATTGTAGGAAAACGCGTTGATTAATTTAGTCAACACTATAAATTTGTTAATTTGTTAGTTAACACTATAATTTAGTTAACACTGTAAATGGCAAGGTTTTATTTTGTTGTTCATGTGCTGAAATTAAATGATACTATTGCATTTATCAACACGGCTCCAGCAGGACAACGGCATGGTAAGGAGACGAGTTAAGTTTCTTCATTAACTCAATTGGTAGTTTTGTGTTAACTTCCCAGCTAGAATATTTGGTCCTAACCAATATTTGTAAATATTGTAGGAAAACGCGTTGATTAATTTAGTCAACACTATAAATTTGTTAATTTGTTAGTTAACACTATAATTTAGTTAACACTGTAAATGGCAAGGTTTTATTTTGTTGTTCATGTGCTGAAATTAAATGATACTATTGCATTTATCAACACGGCTCCAGCAGGACAACGGCATGGTAAGGAGACGAGTTAAGTTTCTTCATTAACTCAATTGGTAGTTTTGAAAAGATATTTTCCAATGCGCTTTGTTTAATTTTGTGTTATCCGACACTTCATAGATTTGTCTTATATTTTTTTAGGTTTTATTTTCTTAGTTAGCTATCGAACTTATTGTGATAAGCAAGTAGTTAATTATAGGCTTACTTACAGACATGAAATACAAATATTTATAATAAGTTACTTTGTAATTTAACTAAATCAAAGCCACATTTAGCGTTTACTAAAACAGTATGCGTGTAGTCATTAAAGTATGCTGCGAGATGGTCGTTATTGGCGAGTATATTGTATACAATATGCACAACACAGTATACAGGTCTTGTGCAAACCAACCGTGGCCCAGTTTGCAGTCGCATTGCGTAGGTCAGGCCAAGACAAACTACTTTCACCAACACTTCACTTTCACTGTCGATTCAGATTTAATACTGTAATGCCTAAAAGCTCACTAATTGTTAATTTGAGAAAATTAAATATTAGAAACGAGAAAAGTCGTGAACTATAAAAAACGTTACAAATTTAGTACAAAAGATTTATACTATTTGTTTTACATGGCCCCACTACTTAGCTTACCGGATATAATTTTGACTTTGCAGAAAGAGCAGAAACGGTACAAAAGTCATACTTAAAAAAATGATTGTTATAATATGGAATATCAGACATAAAAATTTGCCTGCCTTTTAATATCTTATCTTTCTGATGAAGGATCCTATCAACTTCCTGAAAAATGACGACAAGCAAGACCTGTTTCAATAAAATGGCAAAAGTACCTGCTATAATAAAGTAGTAGTATTTTTCAGGCAAAGTTGATTTTTATTGGCACGCACACAATAATTGAATGATTAAAAAAATGTGACCGTTCATGGTAAATGTAACCGCCACGCTGACAAAGAAAAAGATGTAGGTAAAGTGAAGCAGGCACTGGGGAAATCAATATTCGATTTTAAGCCGCACATTTGCATAAAGGTACGCCAATGTTCTAAAAAATTTTGTCATAAAAAGCTGCAGCAAAGGGCGACTAAAAATGAGTACATATTATTGCCAGACTGTAGTAATACAGAACGTGTACGTAATGTTGCATAGCAAACCCGTTTGACGACGTAATAAAACTGCGCGTTCGAGCTCAAAGTCAATAATCAACTGAATTGTGACTCACAGCTTTCCCCCATTCACGTGCACTACGAATGTAAAGTTTTAATTAACATTTTAAACTTTCTATTCATACCAAAGTTCTGGAGCGTGTTGTTGTTTCAGTTACGCAACTTAATTGATATAATTTCAAACTTTCCTTATATCAATTGAGACAAGACTTCGTTCAATTTGCGAAATGTGGCAGCATTTTAAATTGTATTCATGCAGTGTTTTAAACACGTAGATACGCCATTGTCAAGACTTTCGTAGTCCTTCAATTGCGAACAGATTGGTTCATCGAAATTGATTTCGGCCTCTATATAGGCTTGTTTGCCAGTTTTTCGATGACGTAGCACGATGTCAAAGCATAGTGTTCGCTTGTACACATAAACAGTTCATTCCAGACCGACGGCGGCACCCGCCTCCCACTTCACCCCATACGCACCCCACTCCAACCCCAAACTGTCTCATTTTTCACTGACGTTTAGTGCGGAACCCTCTCCCTATAGCCTCCCTCCTTTGGTCCCACATTTTTTTTTTCAAATTTATGTTATGACAACAAACGGTCAGCTGAGCCACAGTAAAGAATGTGGCTGAGCCAATATTTTCGCAACTTCGATAAAGAAGGGTTTCTTAAATGTTTAGCTTAAAATATGATTTCCTTTTAAAGTTGAATGAATACCTACATTGAATTTTATAACATTTGGGAGGTATGTCATTATTAATTTAATTCATCCACAAGTTTATTTGCTTTAGACACTTAATTTTTCGTAACGTCTGTTTGAGTCCTTGCTTCACCCAGTCCTAACTTCGCCTACTTTATATCTTATATATCTTTATAGTAGTTTGCAACACTCAAAATACAAACACTCGATTTATTTATAAAAAACGTTAACTATATATGTATGCATGCTTGATTCTAAAGGTACTAACTACGATTCACGTTATGTAATATTATTCTGCCTGTATTTCGTACAGCGTGAATTTGTTGAATCTGGTTTTTAATCTTCTTTAACAGAATGATTTGAATATTCAAATAATCTTCCCTTTTTGTCGTCTCTTTAGAAGTTTAATATGCTTTTTCCAATAATCATGTTGTGGCCACAGGTAGTAATACTATGTTGCGACTTAACATTTAAATAGAGGCATTGTATGTAGATATAGGAAGTTGTGTAACTTTTCTTCGTGCAAAAAGGTAATTTAGTGTTAATGAAAGCAAAGCTAATATAGGCTTGTCATTATCGGATATCAATCAGCATTAGTGCAGTGAGCGGGCGTTTGTTGATTCTAGCCAGTCAGCACAATAAGCGTAGAGAGGTGCGCCGTGCTCGGCAGCCGCCGCTGAGTCGGCGCGCTGGGTTTGCGCGCTCCGCGTGACTCGGCACTGGCGTGACTCATGACTCGACGGTTTCTGGATCGTCTGCCGTCAGCCGAAATAAGTGGATTGCCGCTTCACGATTCAATGATTTCATTTTAAAGGATGCTCTGTGATCTTATTACTTTGGACGCTTACCTTTAAATTTTTTCTCTCGCTCGCGTATTTTGATGTCTCTATCCGCTTACCAAGTAAGAAAAGGATTAAAGAGTCACCCAAACTGCTTTTTAATTTATCTCTGCTCACTATCCAGCTTAGAAATAAATAACAGCACTTTTTGTATCTAAATTACACTGAAAACCTAGCCAATGTCCTAAGGCGGAACAAATCCAGCAATAATAAAAAATAAATTAAACTCGGTCCATTTGTTTCGGAGTTTATCGCGGTCAAACACTGTGACACGGAATTTTTAAATGTATAGATAGATAGATGACCAATTATTATAATCGAAAAAACGTTTAAAGGTTACAATATGAACTGGGATTCGATTTAAAATATGGTTAAAATAGCATTGCTTCCGGTATGCTTTGGCTTTAGGTAGATTACTATAGTACATTACCTAGTCGTTCATGTCATAACAACGTTAAGTCAGCTCAGCAACATCCCTTTAGCGCAGTCGGATGTGGATAAGTTGTAGAATAGTTTTGACGAACAGGTTAGTTTCCTGTGCCTCAGAAATTCCGTAAGCGAGTTAAGCTTTTAGTAAGCTATCGTCAAAAGCGTCGGCTATGGAAGATTGCTCTTGTTGAACTAGTTTTAATGTTTTAAGTTTTACTGTTGTACCTGAGATGAGTAAACTACTTTGTAGTGTTATATGTCTAGTAAGTAAAAACTGGTGATCAGTCTGG
The DNA here is from genome assembly GCA_927399485.1 of Calamotropha paludella. Classification (NCBI taxonomy): domain Eukaryota; kingdom Metazoa; phylum Arthropoda; class Insecta; order Lepidoptera; family Crambidae; genus Calamotropha; species Calamotropha paludella. Next base: position 8,485,289 of record OV656814.1, on the reverse strand, counting down.
AGATGGGCGAGTCCTAGTTTTGGTAGTAATTTGTACCTGGTTACTGAAGGTCGCACATACAAAAACTGTTAAACTAAAGACGATATAGCACAAAATAAAACATCAATTAAATTATAATGCAGGATATGCACTTGTACAAAGTCATAGGTATTCTAGAAAGAGAACATATCGTTTATCTGTTGGATATAATTTTTATGGATTACTACGCTGACCTGAGTCATTATAATTTGAAAAAAAGAAATGCTTCGATTATAAATTAAAATGAAATCTATCCCATGTCCAAGTTGGAACAAATCCAGCAAAATGAAAAAAAAAATCAAACCGGTTGAGTAGTTTCGGAGTTCATCGCGGTCAAACACTGGGAGACGGAATTTTTATAAATAAACAAATATTTCTTACATTTATACCAATTAGCTTCACCTAAAGCGTTATTATTACTTAGGTTTAAAGAATTTATTTCTCATTAGAACATACAAAAAGTTCACTTAAAAGGAGATCTACAACTAACAAATGTAATTAATCTGCACGGAGTAGCTAGGTAGTTTATAAAATATCAGTGTTTGATATTATCTAGCACAACATAATTTTTATCTTCTACGCACTTTTCTTAGAAAGGCACTTAATAAGTGAGTGTTATTTGAAATAATGAAGTTAGGTATTTGTTAGCGAGCCAATCAAATCTAATTAAAGTCGGTACGTAAAATGAGGTATCCTGACACAACCCGTGACTTTTAATAAATGTCCTGACATTTATTGGGTAATGTCATATATACTAAGCCGAGGGTTTTCATCAAATTTGATGCAGGGGATTATTGAAAGAAATCTTATGCAAGGCTCTTTCTTGACATTATTTCTCCATAAAGTTCTTGGGAAAACTACAAAATTCTTTATAAGACAGTATAATTTCGTTCATCTTGTAACTAACTCTTCGATTCTAAATTGCAACCTGGTAATCTTTATTTTGACTATACTGACCACAAGACAGGCACAGGTTTGAATGGAAGAATTATAACATAAGAAACAAGTAACTAACGATAATGAATTCTTGTTACAGAGAGTTGACCGGGAGAGTACCAAGAGTCCAGCGAGCACAGGTGGCAGAAAAAAGGCAGCAGTGAAGAGCAACGGGCAATTAGCTACTGCGGAACCACCGGCTACGGCGACAGGTAAGCACATACAAAAACTAAGGAGGGGTAAAAAAACATATTATTGAAAGTATTAGTAGACAATGAACTTCATTATACAATAAGACTTAGTGAAAGATAAACTGTAAAGGTGAAAAAGGTTATCATCGATTGTGATTGTAAGCGCTGCGATAGAATTAAAAACTTTGCTGAAACTGCACAACAGCTTTCATGAATGTTCCCACAATGGAATAAAAATAGATTTATGCATGTAACATACTAAATTGATAAAAAATTGACAATAGAATCTCGTTTACTTTCCTTTGATGGTGAGAAAACAAACAAATTGATATTTTATGAACTGAAAATTTGTTTTGGTGGATAAATGAGGGGGATAAAACAGAGGGTCACTTAACATAAATTGCAATCTACTATGAAGCAGAAAAAGGTGAATCGAAGGTACACAGATTGTTCTAAATAAATATAATACTGATTATTTGTCGAACTTGTGTTTTGTAACTACGAAAATATGAAATTAGAATTCTTTTAATTTAGATCATGAGAGTTTACTAGTCTAGATAAAATTTAACTAGTTAAACTCTTTAACTTCAGGAATATAAGAAGTTCAATATATAGACATAAAATTACCAAGATTACTTCTACGATTCAAATGAGAAATATTAAAAAGGAGCTTCATTAGCTCTAAAAGATTAATTAAAATAGCCTCAAAGGCTTTATTTTCTTGCACCTGCGCTCAGATGTTTACACCACAATTCCACGGTTGGCTCAATAAAAAGAACCGAGTCGTTACAAAAGCTCTGTAGCTACTGGTCAGCCCGGGGCTTAATAGGATAGGATTCCAGGCATCCAGGCGCCTCTTTCTATGTTACAGTACAATCCAGTTACGTTAAGTCTTTTCAATATAGTTGCAATTTAATGTTTAGGATACACATAAATCCTTTGAAATCATGGAAACGCTCAACGTAACAGTTGAATGCGATTTAATTTATCTACGACCTGGAACTATTATTTCCTTTATATGTTTTATGAACCAAAACTTATCCGAGGCCATATTTTTTGCTAGCAGCGGGTAGCCATTGAATCATTCTACTTCATGCTACTACGAACTATACAAAGTAAGCGGAGACAGCTACCTATTTGTATCGCTCCTTTTTTTCTTGCATTATTGAAGATTTTTAGTTTTGGCTTTATATTTTTTCTTCGTTGTCTCTTGTTTCACTTGAATTCGTTGTTCAGTAGACTGTAAAAGTTCGATTACGCACAAAAACAAATAGCATTTTTTTTGTACTATTTGACGTTAGCAAAGTGATTGCTTTAATGTTCCTGACAGTTAACGACAACAACAATTGAATAAGCTTGTTTACAGAAAATTCTTATGTAACTTGTAAGACTTAATAAATTGTAGAAAAGGCATTTTATTTATTGGTATATCATAAATAATAATATTATAAATAATATTTCTTTTTTTATATTTACAGCACTTATAGCCTAGCCCAAAGTTAGCACTGTAAGGCTTGTGTTATGGATCAGATTCTTTTTTCATAAAACATGGGTGAATAGATAATGAGACTATGTTTTTACCTTTTTCTAGACATATAAATATCAATCTCATAAATATAATTTATCTTATAGCCTTTTTGATTATGTAGATTGGTAGCACACTAAGATTTGGAGCTAATACTAAATAATTATTTTAAACAACCCGTAGATGGCTCTGGTACGTTTTACGACCAGATATATTTGGTAATCTAAAAATGTAAATTTATTTGACATTGATTTCCACATAAGGCGGTTCACACACTAGAGATGCGTCCCGCCGCGGTGCGCGTAGCGATAGAGAACGCGCCCCCGCGCGGAGGCGCAGATCTGCCTAACTTAGCGGTGTAATCTGCTTCCCCGCGCGGAGTAGCAATACAAGTAGACCCTTCTTCTTCACGCCCCGCGCTCCCGCGCAGAATATGCGCGTGGGGCGCCTACCCGCGCGTTCTCGCGCGTTGTCATAGGCGCGTTTTCTATATTAATTGAGATTCTTGCATACAATGATAAAATCTGCGGCCACGCGCTACGCGACGGGGCGCGGTGCAGTGTGTTAACCGCCTAAATACTGGCTATACATAGGCTAATATTAAATCAACTGTGTAAAGAAAGAATATTCAAACAAAAGATCAAAAAGAGTGGCCTTTTAAAATATCTAGAACGTCTGGCGTTCCGTTCAAAAGGAACTTCCATAATTTATGAAAGTACTTTCTCCTTGGACGTAAAATACAGCTAGTGTAATGTGGTTATTTTGCTTAAACAGAAACTTCATTATCTTACTTATTCTTTAGTTTAATAAGAAACTTAAGAAAATTGTTCTACAGCAAAAATATTTTTTTTCTTTTGTTTTGATAATGATTAAACTTTTGCAATGTTTAATTGAATTAAATGTCACGTCGTATATTCAGTTTATATATTTTTTTATATTATATTAAAAAGCTCTGTAACCTGCGACTAGAATTCATCATTTCATTAGCGAAATATACATTTTATGAGTAAGTAACAACGGATGTTTTTTCAACTTTTATTACTTCTTGTCAATTTCTTACTAAGCATGGATTTCAATGTGCAGACACGGTAACTACTATTATATTTTATTTAAGTACAGTTATGATCAAAAGTTTAATAATTATTATCACTATAAGTATTTATTATGCACTAAAATGTCGAAGCTAGTTACTTATATTAAAACTATATATATTAATATATGTTACTTTTTGGAACATTAAAACGACGCTAATTATTTAATATTAAACAGTGCAAAGTTCAATTCAGGTGCCTGTAACGTAACTAAGCCGGTAGTTGTTACTTAAGTAGTTCCATTCCAAGTAAAGTAAAAGCAGACAGTTTAATTAGATGTGTTTCAAACTCGGACTTTTGTATCTCTCTCATAAAAGTTTCCATGCTGACCATATACTGTTGATTATTAAAGTAGAGAGGATAGTAAAAGTGAATATATTTGCTTTTGTTCAATACATGATGCAATAACTTTTTGTAAACAACCATATTTGTATGAGTAGTGGTAGATAAAAACAGAACCTCAAGACTGATGTCAGTCATTGAATATAATGCTTTAAACGGTTTGTGCAAAGGTTATTTATGACAGTTTATCGCACATACGGTGCTATAACGTCACTTATGTAATTTCAGACAAAACTGAACTGAGTATGAGAAAATACTCCTACCTCTACTCTACCTCTTTACTTTGCTTGCTTTTACTCTTAAATGAAGTTCAAAGTTGTAGCTTAATTATTTTATTCGTTTAGCCGAGAAAAACTATATGTTGTAAGGATGTTCTATTTTTAATTGCTCCCCCTGAAATATTACACCATTTGCATAAGTGACGTTATAGCACCGTATGTGCGATCTAATAATAATTATAATGTTTATTAACATAATCCATATTTACTATTTATTTGAAGACTCTGACATCCAAACTAGGCTTAATGTCTGTATCTTAGGTGTCAGTGGCCTCTCCCAATTTTTTGCAACATTAGTGTCAAGAAAGTTTATCCATTATTATGGATAAACTTTTTTGACTATTTTTCTATTGAAAACAATTTTGACACTAAAAAGATTTAAACAGAAGAAGTGCTACAAGTTCAAATATGTTTTTATATTGTATGAAATGTAATGGTTATTCCAAATCAAGGTAGGAACTATTATACTATACTTTTATTATACTAGGAACGATATATAACTAGGTATTTTTATTAATGAGAATTAGAGTATTCTATCTATATGCACAACAATGTTTTTTACAATGTTTCAATTGCCGTTAACGAAAACAAATTACCCATTTGATTTCTAAATGTTTACGTTAAGCTATCTTAAAAGATTTGGGTTTAATTCAATATATATTTACCTTAAAGTAAGACTTATTATTCCGACCACAATTCAGCAATGTAATTAAACAGGAAATACAATTTTCTTTGTCTGTCGGACAGCTGAATGTTATCCTTTCGAAATGGGGCCGCGATGGAAGCTGATAAAACGTGCTTTCATTTCGAGGGACGGCTGCATGTGACAGCCGTGACGTCACGGGAAAGAGAGGGAGGCAGGGGGGCACATATACATACGTGTCATATAAATCACGTTGAGCACTCCCGTAATATACTGCCGTGTACTATCAAGTGGAAGTTATAGCTTTATGTCGACCTGTGGGTATTTTAACTTACACAGCGACGAAATGAAAATAAAGTACTTAGATCTATGTTTAATTATACATTTCGCGGAATTTTTTCGAATTTCGTAAAATTACTTTTCTATGATAGATTATTTTGAAAATCATAAAAAAAATACGTTGTCGATTGTTATGCAAACAAAAAAATATTATAGAACCAAGAAGGCCAAGTCTTCAAAAAATAAAAACTTACTGTTACTAACTGTAACGTTTACATAGAATTTGTAATTCTATTCAGTCTTCAAAACACGGTTGCTCTCCTAAAGAATTACTTACATATTAAAGCTTTCAGTTTTTTTGTGAATGAGGTTACCGTTGATTATTCTCTGAATAATTCAAATTGTATTAAATTTTATTGCCATGGGGCCAATGTATTTGCATAATAAAGAGATGGAATTTCGCAACTCATATTGTAAGCAGAGAACGAGTCGCCGGTCGGTTTGCATAATTTCCTCAAACGAGTCTGGGCAGTTGGTCTTTTTCTGACCCATCTCAAAAAAATATTTTTAGTTTTGCTAATAAGGCCCAAAAGTATCGCAAAACTTGTCTCTTAGCGTAAGTAATGCATCTTAAAATAAGTACAGCATACATTACATAAACTTTTCAACATCGTTTATACAAGCTATTTATTATATTTAAAATGAAAGAACCACCAACGTTACTTAGAAAAGTTCATAAATATAGGTCTATAAGAAAAAAAATACAAATGTTCCAGTAATATCTCACAAGCTTTTACTCTCAGAACAAGAAGCAAATTAGTAGTAAAGCAATGATTGACATAAAAAGTATCTATACTAACACAGCCACACACGCATGTGTACCCTACAAACTAATCAGTAGGTGTAATTTGACTATACAAGTTTTTTTTCCAAATCTTTCACAAAGCACACGTTACCGATCTTCTAATACAAGTAATCGACAAAAAAAGATACAAACAGAGACAATGGCTTAATAGTACCATTACATATTCAGAACAAACACTATAACAAAAACTTTGGTATTGGCAAATAGAAAAGCCAATTTATATTAAATTATTCTCCTATAAAAATACAAAATAAAGATAAAATGGGTTTTATTCAATGTGAGCATTTACAATACGTATATTGAACGTCAATATTGTGTTACTTATGCATGTGAAAATAGCAGAAAACTTTATATTGGCTTGGGACTTCTGAAGTTAAACAAGCGTACGCCCCAAACCAATATTGTTCAGATGTGAAACTTTCTCATTGTTGTTCATCGTTCGAAGTTCGGTCACTTTCGTTGAACGCTCATCGAGCCTCGTGAAGGCGGGCACAACTTTTGTGAGAAACTAGTATGTTTTTTCAAGGTTGGTAACTCAGCCGCGGTCACTGTAAACAATGCCATTTTACATAATTGACAATGTTTTGTTCGTTTCACTTATATGCTTGTATTTATAAGGTAATCACGTTTCGAAACACGGCACAATCAAAGTATTTAAAGGTCGCTTCTGGTATAATTAATACTACGATTCGTGCAGTGAACATTCAGAACCTGTTATCCACACTATTCATTACACATATGCTCCATGATCAGTTACTTTTCTTCATTGTTACCATTGACTAAATAACGAGACATGCTACTGTTGTAATGTACATTCCTTCCGCGATGGATTAGTTTAACACTGAAGCACGACGTGTCGCATCAGAGACGTTAAGTTCGAAAAGTAACCATATTATGTGGAATGAGTTTAAATGATGAATAATACACCTGCCTGGATGGCTGTAGCCAGCTAGCCAACTATTCATGAGAGGACAAAGCGTCACGTGTGTACAACGTCGCATTGTGCACAAAGCGACGTTGCCGTGTAGCGATGCCAGCGACAGTCCTTTGTGTCACTGAGTGGAATTCGAATATTGGATAAGCTCCCAACGCTCGCAAGCCTTCACCGTCTCTCCAAACTGTATAATTTCACAGATATGATTGCTCTAAGTTTGGAAGAGGTGTCATAAAGTTCTTGTATATTGCATCATTTGCAACGCCAGTAAATCAGCTGTGGATTATGAGATATGTAAACATATCTCATAATCCACAGCTGATTTACTGGCGTTATAACGTGTATACATTATTATATTGATAATCAGTGAAAATTATGATGGAAAAGGAGTGAACATCTCTAAAAATAATGAAATTGTAAATTAAACACCTACCCTCTATGTTTTAATTAGTCGTTTAATAATGAAGAAGTTGTCTTTAGTATTACGGTGATTATTAACTTTTTTTCTCTAATTGACAACATACATTTTGTACTGAAAAAACGCAGCAATTAAGAGATACAACGACATAACATGGTTTATTTTAAAATATTTACCGAAATGAAACATTCTGACACAAGAAGTTATTTAAACCAATACCATTATAATCATTATAGTATTTGGAGGGAGCACGTAGTAAGTACATAAGTACAACGAATAAGCGTTTTATGATATTATTAGGATTAATATTTACCTGCATACTTATTTGCTTCGACATCATTTGATTTTAATTGGTTTTGTCAGTTTAAAAGCGTTGCTATTTGGTCAATCTCTGCGTCCGTTAATCAATTATCAACTGCTCAGGGTGCGCTAACTGACGTATTTATGAATTCAATAATAAATCAAGTATGGCCAACGACCTTCGATTTCATTGACGAGAGATGAGTATGACCTATTTTGAGAATGAGATTGTGACAAATTGCTATTCATGATTACCTAATTAAGTTGTGGCTTATTTGGTGTTTATTGAATGCGAAATAAACTTGTTATCTAAATAAAACTGCCTATCTGTCCATGTTGTTGGGTAATTTATTTAATTATTTTTCAAATCAGTGTGGGTGTTATTTTATAAGACTGCTTTTACACGCGTGAGCAGATCAGCCTTCTTAACTTATTCGAGTGACCCCAATTTGAGTGATTAAGCTTAAGAGCTCTAACGCGCTTTTCTTTTCATACAAATATTCAAGGCCAAATCTTAAAAACTAAAGAAAAATATTGTCATGTAAGGAGATATCCTATCATTCGAAATAGAAAAGAGATATAAATAAATTCACAAACATGAATAACAATTGAATATTTAAAAACTGAAATGATAATTTTCATTAACGAGGATTTCTTTAATACCACAGGCTGATATCTCAAATCAGGTGCTTCCATATAAAAACGTAAAATCTCATTTTATACAATTCCAGTCTTCTTTATAATGTATCCCTAGTAATAAATAGAGCTACTATAGTTTTGTTGCTAAGAGATTTTTGTTAAATGAAGGAAAATAACAACGATTACAATAACTGAACCAAAGTAGGCTTATCTCTTATAGAGAATAGGTTATTGGGAATGCCGTTAGTAGACACCATTTTTAAATAGTGTTAAATAAAAACTTTTTTTAAAATATAATAATCTTATCTAAAACGTTTTCATCTAACTATTAAGACTTGTGTACCTTATTTTAGCGTCTAAAATGTGATGCGGCGTTGACGCACTTAATCATTGTAAAGTTATGTCTTAGAGTACCTAGTTTAGAGTCCATCAATCATCAACATTCTCATGTTTTCCATTACCAAAATAGGGTTACGCGAAATTTGTGTGCATCAGCCGCGTGATGCAGTTTGCATAACTTTACATATTCATGTCGACCGGCTTGCATACATACAGCCTGCTCGGGGCCTATCTGATCGCGATAGCGACTGAATAGGCAGGGGCTTAGAAATTATGAAGCCAAGATGTAGGCCTTACAATAACTTGACGATGCGAAGACCGGGTTCATTTATTTTAACAAATATATGTTTCTCATATACATCCTCTGTTGAATAACAATTAAGTATTTTTCTACTAACAAAAATGTAATGAATTATTTTTCTACTGAATTATTTTTATAACCTAAAATAATGGTCATTGTACTTGTATTCTCCTTCTACCTCTCCGGCAAGACCCTCATACTCGTTTGCCCATTTTTATGCATTCTCTTTTTGTGATTTTGTCTAAGTTCTCCAATAATGTTTTTGTTTTATTTCAAATTGGAAAAAAAAATACAAATAATAAAAGGTTAACCGAACTAATAAACAATTCTCAAAGCTAAAGTTTCCTAATGTTAATATTTACGGTGAAGGGTATAATTTTTTTACACACCTTACATCGTTTATCATACTTTGCTTCCCCCACTGCCCTTGTAAAGTCAAAATAAAAATAACAATATTAAATTTGCATGCCGACGAAACTGGCGGAGACACGCAACACCCCAGCTCACCGGGAGGCAGTGGGGAGGCACCGATTGGGTGCGGGGAGAATGTGACACCCGCGCACATTGCAGGGATCGGCTTACATACAAAGCGTGCAGAAATGCATAATCATCATTCATCACCTTCAGTTTTTATTAACCCTTGCCCTGCTTTACTCCAAAATGTGGCTCTACTCAATTTTCCTTTTTTTGCTTTCTTAATTTTAATCGGTAATAGTGAAACAGTTTAAAGTCCCGTGAAGGTCAGTGACACGAGTATACTATGTGAATCACTACAGATTAATTAGATTTAAAACACGTGTTAGCTAGTCACAGCGAAACTATTATGCTTCCGGTATGTATAAATAATATTAATATCGTATTCTGTTGGTTATCGTGGGGCTGCGTAAAATTAAACTGATTTACAAAGTTGTTGTAGCTTATCAACTTATTTTCTTTCTATTAAACGTTCTATTTTTTTTATAGTGGGATTCACAGCATAAATTTTTTAATTAATCTTACTCTGTTTATACAAATACCACAGCATGCTGCTTTATGACTGGTCTTTTTATATTGGCAACATTCCGCCAGATGTCGCTAGTAATCCAAATATTGACGATGTGGCTTTTCTTATTGTGACAATTAATAATTCTATCGTCTTAGATATTCTCTAGAAAGACAAGAGATTTAAATTTAAATTGAAGCTTTTAATTTAAATTAAGAACTAAAACGAAGACGCACATAGCGGAAGCCCATAACATTGAAACATCCAATCAGTTAGAATGATTTACCGAAACAAATGCCTTTGGTTAAATTGGAAGTTTTTATAGTAATAAAGTACAAATTAATGTTAAGTGTTGGGAATATTTACAAAATTTCACCAAAATGTTGGCGAGGGTAAGTAAGAGCGATGTGGGCTATATTTTCCGATCCATCAATAGACAACCCAATGCCTTTTTTCGTCGCATTGATGTTCATGGAAGATTTATGATAGTAATAAACCTTTTTTTGTTCCAAATGCAATTCAGATACGCACAAGATAACAGTAAAAATTTACAATTTCGGTGTATGGAATTGATGTCGATATATTATCGGTATCTGCTTGATTACAACTGATAGAAGTCGTTTATCTAAATATATATTTTGGAATTTTTCTATCTTAATTACGAAGTTTATTTTGCTGATATGAAGACATATGTTAATAATCTAATTCCGTTATGAGTTTAAAAGCAACTTTAATAAATAAAGATAGTTATGATAAGCACAAGTGCAAGAAAAAAGCCTCATTATTATCACGCACATTACGATTGCGGTAGATGATTACTGAGTCACATGTAACCATAGCAACTGCATAAAAATTTTGTAAATTTTCCGAATGCTAATTAATTATAAATTCAAACAGGCTTGCGTTGAACAATATTCATTCTCATTAGTCAGAGAAATCGACACCTCGACTGAGCATAATAAACCACGCTGGCGTCACGTACTCGTTACGTAAAGAACAATGGCCGACTGGGAACGCGGCCGTGAACGAGGAGAGAATACTATACGCGGAATCTATTCTATTTATATATTCATCGCGTTGTCTCCGCTTTATACAATATCGTCGTGGAATTGCAAATGGCCGACAGTACCGTTTCCGTCCTAGCTCGCTGCATAAACAAGTATTTGCATATTTTCGTCGCGTTTCGATTCGGTGAGCGAAACTCCATGTTATATTACCTGTTTCGAATCCAGTTTTTCTAGTAGTTACATAGTCTCATTTGTATGTAAAATAATGGCAGTTTTAGCTCGTTCTAGAATTGAACTACGTTAAACTGCTTTACTTGTCAAAATGATAGACGTTTCACATGAAATGAAACAATAATGATTTTTTTTACTTAGTTTGCGAAGAAGTCCTTATCTCGTTATTGTTTTTCCCATTTATCTTATTGAATTATGTCTTACTGATAAATGAAACAAAGCACTATCAATTATAAAATCAATTACATTTTTTCGTTCAATTTTAATAAAATTAATTCTCGTTGTACGACCATAAATACTTTGAGCAACTTTAAAGACCGACATTACTTTTTTTTATAAGATACCTTAAAGGAAAAAAAATATCCGTCGTAATCTACTCCTTCACAGGTTACGTTATTAAGTGTACTTTCACCCCGGCCTACCGTTATCTGAGCAAGTAGCGTGCTGGCTCGCTCGCTCGAATATAATCTTGATAGCCTGCCTTTTTAATAGCTGCTTCATCAGGGATATTACCCCTGTCGTTTTTCAACTTTGCGAAAAGATTTAAATTAAAGACTTCTCGATGAAAGCTGATAAATTAAAATCGGATGTTAATATCACAATTTGATCCCAGTTTTGATATTTATAAAATCTCTTTTTATATTGCTCTTTAAACATTGTTCTTACAGAAAAGTTACTGAAAAGCGAATTAGACAACAAAGAATGGACTTATATTATTAGCATTTTGTCTTGTCTCGGTAATTTTAAACCCATTATGAATAGGTACCCAGCTTCTTTTATCTGTTTATAGCTCTTGCCCTCTTTAGAAATTTATGGAAGGGTTAGTGAACGCCCGATTTATAAGTATATGGAGAAAGGGATTGAGCTTGTTTGAATAGCCTTTTAAAGGAAACAATATGGTGTCTAGGATGAATTTCAAAGCCTATTTTATATATATAAGCACTGTGTATTATAGTGCTTACACCTATGGCTTAAAAATGTAAAAGTCTATAGATATTGTTTTATTAAAATTTCTATGAAATAAGCTAAGTATATTTGTTTATCTTTATGAGTCGATTATTTTGGTGTAGTAACAGGTTCAGAAATACTTATGAAAACAAACTTTATCTAAAACCCGTTCCATAAAAAAATCATGTACTTATTCATTAGTAGCATTAAGGGAGTTGTAAGAGTTTGGAATTGAAATTTGAAATTTTGTTTCTCAGAAGTCAGAATCATTCTCACCTTTACGGCTTTTAAAAGAGTTCCAGAGTATTCATGCTTACAAGTTCTCTAGCTAAATTTCGTGACAGTACATTTAGAAATATATTTAGAACAAAACCTAGTCCTTAAGCCATAAAGTAACTTGAAAATAAATATGTATGTTTCTATAATCTCTAAGAATCCTTTTTATGACGGCTACATTCTACATCCTCTGTATTATTCAAAACTTTGCAGTCAATTTCTGTTTTCATTCAAATAAATGCGACTGCTTATAATGTGCCACGCCGAAGATTGTTTATAATGTCCAGAAACAAAAAAACAAGTGTATGTTTTGAATTCTCCCTGTTATAAATTATCTCTTGATTGTATAGTTGTAACGTAACAAATTTAAGTCAACCATATTGTCAACAAACTGTGACAATAAAGTGTAATTTATATTGCTATCTAATCAAGGAACGAATCGTTGTGCAATCGTAGAGCGATCAATTTAATTATGTAGATGTTCATAATTAAGGTAAATTTTATTTTACCTGCTTTTAAATCCTTACAAATGAACAAGGAGGAAGATGAGAATAATAAAACTTGGAATTGATGTTTTGTCTCTCTTCAACGGATTGATATTTCAGTTATGTAAACAAATCATTGCTTACATATTCCAAGCTTTGTAAAAGGCTTATTCTATATGTTAAACGTTATCTTAACGTATAAAAAAAACAAAAAGATCTATTGTATTTTGTTCCGTCCGCACCGTTACCAGAGTTGACTTCTATTTGCCCTCCGCATCTCTCGTTCGGCGTGAACCGGTTTTCAACAAGCTCCATAAAATACGTGGAGGGCGAGCCATGCAAGCCTATCAGGATAATCTTCCATATACATTCATCTCCCTCTAATCGCCGTACACGGAAAGATTCATGGCACCCTTAAAGGGAATTTTGCTGTCGAATGGTAATCGGTTCCTAGAAGAATTTATCAGAACCCTTTCCGTAGAACCTGTTCTTACACCCGTCCATTATGTTCAACAGTGCCCGTAATCTTGTTTCCAGTGTATTTATTGGAATTGTATGTACACTAATAAAATCGGAATGCAGCCGGCGGGCGGCGCATTCTTAATTAATAGAATGCCTATTAAACTAAGTATTATATTAGTGTATGATGAAACATTGTAGCCACGACTTGTTAAATATAATAAAACCAAAATATCTCCCGGTTTTGGCAGCATAAATTTAATTTCTCTAGCTACCGACCTTTTTAATTACCTACCTACAACCAGTCCATAAAACATTTACCTCGTCAGTTTTATTTAGTTGAAAATAACTGTGATGTTTATTAACTTCCAAATATAACCTGTTTGCGTCATTTATTTTACGGTTGACCAAGTTCGCGCGGGTCAAATGCGAGCTGTGGAGAGTCGTACCCAAGATGGCGGCGCGGAATTACATCATCTGGCTGCGCGAGCGCAATTGATCGTTGTGCTGATTGACGCTCATGGCCTTTTGTGCACTTGTCTAGTAAATAAATATGTTGCTGTACCAAGGCATACGTGTACATACGTCCATGATACTTATTACATTTATAGCTTTGTTCTAGATTGTCCTTATACAACATTCATACTGAATTAATGTTGTCATTATTATTATCTACACCTAACTGCTGAATTGATAAAGAATTTAAATGAATTATGGCATTACTTGTAAAATATGAACACCTACTAAGAATTGATTAGTTAAAAGTGTTTTGTTCCCGTTACATGAACGTAAGTTATATTCGAACAAAATTAGGTAAGTGAATAACACTAATAAGTGGGCAAATGTTTTGCAATTTTGTAATTGATTTAAGACAATGACAGTAATATGTACTACTTACATGAACATTCTTAATTAGAAGTTAATGTGACTTACTCGTACCAATGTATTGGGACACCTTCCGAATCAGAATTGCCACTTTTTATTTCTTATAGTTTTAAAAAATTATAAATTGATTTTCTAGAAAAGAAGCATCACCAAATTTAACTATTTTAAAATAGTTTATAGAGGCCGAAAAGCAATAAATTACTATGTGGAAGTGTATAACTGTATGTAATCACATTAGATTAGACTATGACATCTTTAAACTATCCTTAGATAGCTATACATATAATATAAGTGAAATAAAATTTATTATTATTATTATAGCCAGTTTTACGTATTAGAAATCTTTCTGATTGTACAAAATAGCTTTAATATTTTGATGATGTCCGAATCGTCAATAAGAAAATATTTAGATTACAAAGTGTGGATTTGTACATGGTTTTCCGATGTATTGTGCTCAAGTCGCTATCAACTCATCTTAATTGAAAATTTCAAAAATTTAACAATTTATCTAAGTCTTTGCATAATGACACTTAAATTTATTTTTATGTTAATTTATCAAACACATTTGATTATTGCAATCTTGTCTATTATACACATGAAATGAACTGTGTTCGACGTCGACAGTGCTAACGAGGACAATAGCCTCGCAACGGAAACTAGGCCCGGACAGAGTAGAGTTGCAATTTTCCAAGACCATAAACCGTAATTATAGATGTTATAAACACGCGATTTAGTCACGAAAATCAATAAGAATCCACACGAGATTAATAATGTTGTTGTCAGTTAAGGTCAATGAAGTATTGAACGCTTGAACAACATTCCCCTGGCTCGCCTGTTGTCAGTACAACTGTTTAAGAATTTTAGTAGATAAAAATACTGTTTTTAAATATTAAAACCTTTGCAAAGTTAACAAACCTTATTTCTATTTATTAATTATATCAGATCATAAGAATATTAGTTACATAGTTAACAAAAATACTCTAACATTATTTCAATATAAAATATCTTTTAAGTGAATTCAAGACTAGCTCTATGACATTTGCACTGTAGAATCTAATAGTTGGTATTTTCACGTGGAATTGCCTTGTGACTTGTGAGAAGAATGTTACGAAACATATTTATAAGGTAAATAGAAAAGTCGGACAAGGGCGCCATAAAATTGGAAATGGTAATTTATGTCGACTGAGATGAATATGACGATATAACTATAGTCGGGGAACACGGAGAAAGTTGAATAGAGATACTTACCTAACTTGGATATTCTAAAATTGTTCATGTATTGGTTCATATATAAGTTATAATTAACAATTAAATTAGTTAGTGTCAATCATCATGTCAATATCAGCCATGTCAAAGTAGGGTGCTTTTACTAATATATATTTTAATTGAGGCTTAATGCCTCAAGCAAAATATTTATTAGTATCTAATTATAATACTTTTTTACTCGGATATCTTGGCTATAACGACAAAGGGTGTTGGCTGACTGCTTCGTGATACTTAGACGTAAACCTATAGAAAGTTACGGTTATCTCATATTTCATCTGAAAAATGATGCCATTTGCAATTTCATTGAAATGAGTTTTCATGCTCACCGTGCGCGTCATATTTGTAGGGATAGCTGATAAAATTGAATCACGCAGAGAATTACATGAAAACGTAGAGTAGAGGGTGCATGCGGTACGCAAAATGGCCGCCGCACGCCGCGCAGCAATGGCGGCCGGCCTTGGTCCGTGCTCGCAATCAACTTATTATTCAATCTCATGTCGCGAATTGGTCCGAGGTCCGGGGGACGTTGACCCACGTTCCACTCCACTCGGTTGAACATTCCGCCCGTAGGCTCATATTAAATTACATAACTTAAAGGTGTGTTAATTTTTTTCTGTCAATTACTTTTTGCGGTAAGATATTTTGTGTCTATCAGAAGAGGAGAGCTTTTTGCTGTTTAATGATGTTTATTTTATTCAGTCAATGTGCCGTCTCTGATGCCATTTATATTGACAGGTAAATTATACAGAAATAGCAGAATATGTTAATTAAAACTAGAATCTTTTAAGTCTTAACAGTTATAGCCCTCGGTCACCAACAACGTTGACGTAAATCCGACACGGTCCGTTATATCCTCTCGAAGAACAATAGCAGATTCGCGTTACTCGCCTAATGAGAAATGCTTGTTTTACAGCCCCACACAATAGGCACAACTTATGGTTGTTTTTATTATTACCCTTCCTACAGCACTTACGATTAGAAAAATAGAATGAGTAATTTTGTGCAAAAATATGCGGGTCTATTAACATTTTTATTTAAGTTGAAATTGTAAAGCTTATTATATGACTTACGTTACTTTATTATTAAAACTGTATTGAATTAAAGGAGATCTATTATAATATATATTGTTAATCATTGTAAATATGTCGTTTTTGGTAAGGAAAATATCCATATCCGTGTATAACAAAAAGTTTACTTTAAAACAGGTTGATGTTTATGATTTGTGTTGTAAAAACATGTTGATTAATTCAAATAAAACATCTCATAATTTGTAGCGGCAACGTTCCAAAGAGTCGACCTTGATTGAAGGCTCATTAGCCGAGCAAGAGACGAGACCACGCACCGGACCGGTCGCGGTCGTGAGTCCACATGATTTATGCTTTTGCCTCCACAAACAGCATATGTTTTTTTCCACTAGACCGGTTTACCGCCGCTCCCCCACGCCTTTTTGCTGCGCTACCTGGCTAGATGGATACCGTCTAAAAAATATACTAGTGTCAGTTTTTTTCTCGTAATAATAATACAAAGCATTCCTTTTGTAGCGCATGCGGACGTGGGTTTAGAACGTGATACGACGGCGCTGTGGCTTCATTATATTAATGGACTGAGCCGGATGAATACAAAGACGGGGCCTTTAAACTTTATTGCCTGTAGAATACTGTTCTTGCCATACGTGGCGTGAAATTGGATTTATGAATATGATAGTGATTGGGGATATTCTAATGAAGTTCTTTTACATTTAAGGAAGAAAATAATAAATTTTATGGATTATTATTAATTAAAATAAAATAAAAACGGAAATAAAATTTACGTTGAATGTTATTCTGACTCAAAATAATCATGTAATAATGTTGCTTTATTTTAATAAATTAAGCTATCTATTCTAATGTGTACTTATTATACAGTCGCACAAAATACGCACGGCTTTGATAACATTATCATACCCGTAGCGGAAATAATTTCATTTTTTATTTTTTTCTTGTTATCACAAAATTATACCGTTATGCGGTTAAGGTCAATTTGTAAGAGTAAAATTTAAGAATAATTATCTATTAAAGCAAAAATATGCTCTTACTATAAGGATTTTTTAAAATTAGAGCCATTTGCAAGTATATTTTTATAGAAGTTTGTTTATTTTGTGCAATCAATGGTAGTTATTTAATAAATGTTTCTAAGGCATGGACATAAAGATGGACTATGGAAACATGTGAGCTATGATATGTTAATATCTAAACGTAACTATGATATCTTAACTGTAATAGTTTTACAACAAGTAATTATTAAGGTGTTTCTTTCTTTCTTTCTTTCTTTCTAATTGACGTTTTTTTTTTAAATTTGGTGGTTCAGGGTGTGAAAATATTATTTAGTCTTATAATTTATGTAAGTACTTTTAAGCAAATCAAATCCGACGCAAACATTTCAACATTATTTTTTATTACCTACGGACTGACACTTTTAGCCACATAAAATCTACGTGTTTATTAACAATTATTGTTGTTGTTTATTATGCGCAAAAAACCGTAACTAAGTTGTTTTATTTAAATGTGTAATGAGTGCGGTAAATATTCTACTTAAATCCTTAAAACTTTATATATGAACAGCTAAAAGTGTGATATTAACCATCAAATACGTAATACGTTGACTTATTGCGATATGAATATATTTTTAATCTCTATAATATGGTAATGTTACGCAGTACTATAGATATTTTAGATAGTCCACTGAGTCAAAGCACAGTTGGTTGTCGCTTACATAAAGTTTATTACTATAGTTATGAACTTTAACATAATAATAAAAATGAATACTTAAGGTATTTTAAGTATTATTTAGAAAAGTAACGGGTCTGTTTCTTTTTTCGAAGTTATTACTCGAATATTTCTAAATGAGTTCGAAAGGACGAGAAAAAGAAATGAAAAAAACGTCAATTGATTTATATATAATATGTACCTAGTTTTCTATCCAACGACCTCTATTTGACATTGGCGCGCTAGTCGACTGCCTTCGCCACATGCTCCCAGTCAGTTTTTGTTGCGCTTTTTCTCCAATGAATTTATCAGTCGCCATTTTATGTACCACCTGCCGCGGGTAACGACCCCCTTAGAAAAACTCCCCTCTAGCAAAAGAAATTCCCAAACTTATTCTTATAATTACAGCTCACAAAACATTTCGGCCAGAAAGCGTCGTTTTTCTATACTCACGAAAAAAATCCCTTTATTCCTTGAAACAGACATTCAAATATGGGCCGTGTGAGTACCTGCTTTTTTCTTTGCAAAAAATGCACACAATTCCCCTGTTACGGGTTCGAAGGGATCGATTTGCAGCTTTATAGATGTTGTTTTTTTGTTGGTCTCCGTAAATTGTGGAACGAGAATGGGCCTTTAGGGAATGGGCCTTAGGGAGTTTTGTCATCGTCTGACAGGAGTACACGACACCGTTAGCAAAGGTCATAGTAGTTACTTTGATAAAAACGTGAGATGTACGTGCTAGATAAAAATAAATGTTAAAATATCTTCAAAAATATATGTTTTATACATGTTTAAGTATTCTATTTGTTATTTTGTAGGTGAATCCTAAAGAACAAGTCCTAAAACTAACAAGTATTTATTTTGTTACGTCCTAATTGTAATGCAATGCTATGTATGTATTTATATCGGACAAAACTTGGCACAGCTTGTATTTTTCGTTGCATGAAATCAGTATAAGTAAAAGGAAAGGAGTATGTTCCGACAGAAAAGGTTACCAAACTTACCAACTTTCCGACAGAAAAGGTAATAAATATTAAGAAACCTTCATGATGATATGTATGTTATTCGTTCATTTATGTTATGTTAGATTTTTTTAAATGTCTATTTCTAGACGATTTTCGAGACAAAAATGAAAGTTTTCAACTGTGTTCACGTTATGTTGACCAAAGATAATTCAGCCAATGAAGACTTTGAAACTTTCACAATCAAGAGAACCAACACAGACAGTTGTCAAAGAAGTTGTAAGCGGATATAAATCTGAGTTTAGCTCGATATTGCATGGAACTGGTTCCGACTAAGTGGGAGGAAACTTTTAGAAAGAAACTGCCAACTTTTAATGTTCTTTCTCCGCGTATTCTAATAATAGGGGACGGAAACTTTGTCTTTTAAACTTCTTTGTTAGGTAAAACATTCGCCTATCCGTTTTCTTTTGAGTTATGGTACTGTCACGAACTTTCAGTCGGCAATAAAATTTGAAAATTATAATTTTATGAATTTCATTGATGGGCTTGAATTTTTGCCTTTCAACTTGTATAGATGTACTTGTATACATGTCAAAGTATACATGTTATATAATACTCGTACCATAGCAGTGTTTATGTCTAGTTTGAATGTTTATATGTTTTTAATTCATTTCAAATACATATATTGATCACATTGTAACCTAGTTGTAAAAGTGCAGGCATTTGCCTGTCTTTATTAGGAAAGTAATAAGTTTGTTTGAGTTATTACACCTTATGCACTCTATTGCGGTGTTAAATCTAAATAAAATTTGTCTATTAAACTTACATAATTATTATATACTTTAATAGTTAGTGACAAAAAAAACAAACGTGCGTAGATATTTGCACAAACTCATCTCACTAATATATCTTTTTTAATTATGACTGCTATTACCAGTCTGTTACCTTCCTTGTATGTAGTGTTAATGAACGTAACGTAATAATGTTAATAATTATTTATAGCATCGTGTAGATAAATTAAATAATTTAAGTTTACAAACATGTAATCGTAACAAATATGTTTTACCTGAACATAATAATTACGTGCTACACTTACGAATTAATCATAATAATAATGTCTACTGACTGATAACAAAGTGCATTGAAAATGTGTTTTGTTACTTAACAACCCCCGTTTACCAATGTAATGAGCGTTGAAAATCATTACTATATTGAATTAATGATTGGCTATATTTTTTATCACAACCAATGTAAAGTTTTTGATTTTCCTTAACAAACTGATTTAAATACATAAATCGTAGTGACATGTTGTAATTTAAAATAAAATGAAATTATGTATTCATCATTATCATCAATTGCAGATTGTTGCTATTATTCTCTGCTGCAATGCGAATTATGGATCTTTACTAACAATGTTGCCAGTGGCTATTTACTATCTCGAGATAGTAAATACCCACTGGCAACGTACAAACAAATATTATTTAAGAGGAAAAAACAATTCATTACATTGTTTAACCTGCAATATTTAAACAGTCGAAATTGAATACTGCGTTGGTACAGACCTGGAGTTGAGTAGATATCTACATAATCATTTTTAAGTTCCTCTTTCTCCAGGAGGGTACTTTGTTAATAGGCACTAAATAATGTAATTATATTGGACATCACTTTATGTAAAGATAATAATTTTACAAGAACTCTATGCAACACCTTTTACGGATAAAACGGTTCAGCAACGTAGGTATTAAGAGTAATTCACTGTATAGGGAAACAATGAACCACGTGGGAACACCAAGTAGCATTACGCTTACAGTTTCAAATTACGTCGAGACAAACAGCATCTCATTACAAATTGCCCGGAATTCAAATGTTTATGTAGACACCGGACCCTAATGAACTCTTACATTCTATTATGCGATAGCGTGTCTCGGGTCGTGGCCTTTACTGGCGGATCGGATGACCGAGTTTCAACGAATGTTAAGATAAACCCTGCTTTGATGATATCACAGTCGTCATTTAAACGAATTTTGACATCCGATCATCGTATACATCTGGATAATATAAAGGTGAAATTCCAATGCTTCATTTACTCATGCGAATGTAATCTGATCAAAGAATTGTCTTTTTGTAGTTTGAAAATCATTGTATGTGAGTAATTGTTTAGTTCATTTAAATCATTTTCGTCAGACTGGATATCATCTCGTTAATTAGGTACTCGTAAAACTTACGATTATTTTTTTGCAAAAAGTCGGGATTTAATATTTTTAGTCTATAGAACAACGTGTTCGTAATCAATCGGATTTCCATATTACTTTCGCTTGTTTAAATATTAATAACATAAATCAATCGTGTGACCCGGACTCCAACCAACCAATCGGCTACCTAGTTGGATATTAATAGCCCTTTGGAATACTTAAACAAGTGCTATTATCATTTATAGCTCCTATATTAATACTAGTGGTGGTAGATTTATATTTTTTTTATACAATTATTTATGCTACACTTAAAAATATGTTTTCTTATATATTTATATATTAATTCTATAACTATAAAATTAGCATTTATTAGACTAGCTATTATTTATTTATTTTGTGACAAAAACAGCCATTCTTAATCTATAATTAGACAATCTAATATGGATAATACTTTTTCGGCCAAAAAGTTGCCAACAGTAAAAACAATCACAATACGCCTAAGGCAACAATGTAGGTAAATAACAAATTATCACAAGCGGCATAAAGATTATTGCTAATAGCACTTAATATATATAAAAAAAAATTAATAAAATGTAATAAAATACATATAATATCAATATACATACAGCCACAATATGGTGTAACAATTACATTGAAAATGATTAGCCTATTACATTACCTTTTGGTGTACTTACAGTCTATTTCAGTATGTTTCTGACTCTTGACTATTAACTAAATTTGTCACATAAATATTCATTTACTGGGCTTATTACTCAGGTCTGTATCTTTATTATTATTTCTTAGTTGTTCTGGTAATTTATTATAATTTTTTATTGCCATAGCTAGTGTGCTTGTTGAATGTAGTTTAATTCGGTATGTAGGTATTTCTAGTTTGTTGTTGTCTCGCAAAACATATTAGAGGTTGTTAAACAATATCGATAATTTAAATATCATGTTGAACAAATCATAATACAATCGATACACTTGAAAGTTGGTACATAATACTAAATATAATCGGTATATTGTATCAATAGCTGCTTGTTCAGAGTTTAATTTTATCAAAGTTTACAAAGCTGCTGTTATTATTACAAAGGAGAAAAACAATTTTATTTTAAAGACATTATTATTTAAGATTTTCTCATGATTTATGAACAGTGAAGTAAAAATCAGTCATCGACTATATGACACTCAAAGTCAAATGTATTAGCATATACTTATAAACTAATTTGTTGTCGAGCGCGTCACGAAATCATAATCGTGCAATTTGCACGGTCCGAAGTTGGTCTTTGTTCAGTTGCATAGAAAGCGAGTGCTACACATACTTTCTAGATTATTGCTCTATCAATCTCGCTGGAACGGTACAATGGGACCATATATCATATTCAATTGCAGACGCGAGGTCCGTTGACAGTTCCATGTATTCTATTCTTCGGACGGACTAATAAGGATGGATTTATTTATAGCTGTGGCCTCAAATGAAACAAGGGAGATTAAACAGATACGTAGGCGATGTAACGTGCGCCGAATACCGTTTGCACATTACATCTATATTGGGCCACTTGACTTTCCTCTTCTTGTTAGGAGTTGGAGACGGTGACATCTATCGTTTGTGATGTACATCCGTCGCAAATTAAACTTTCATGAGATTGTTTTGGGTGGTCTCGCCAGAATTCTATAGCTTCTTTATTCTTGATTTATGTTTTGTTTTTGGTTCGTTGTTTTGTCAGAATTAAGTGAAGAATAAAGCGTTAAAGCATTTTATTTATAAAATTTATTGTTGACAACGTCCTTCTAAAGATAATTTGTTCTCTTAGTTCTCCGAAATAACTTTTTAAGCGTTAGTCTATATACCTACTCGATGAAGATTACAATTATTTAGTTATCTCACTAAAATTCATTTGTAAATGTTTTGTTTATTCAGCTTATTTTCTCGTCGAAGATATTTCAATAGGAACTCTACATACACGAGTTGGAATATACATAGATACTATTTTTGCGACCTTTGTGACCTTTGTAATGTTAGTTTATCATAATATCAATGGCTTGATTCTGTTCTGGTAATTATTTTAATTAAATTGACGTGCTTCATTATTTGTTGATAACTTATAAACATTTCTCTTATCATTCGTATTGAACTTAATAATATGAAATTGATTTATTGTGCGTTATTTGTTATAATTGCTATTTATACTTATTATCTTTCAAATAACTATCACTAGATGGTTTCTATGTTGACTAAGATAATATAAGCTGTGATAACAAACGCATATAGTGTTGCGAAAGTCAAACTTATCCATATTTCAATACGAAACAAACAATTTTATACATGTTTCGTAAACGAAACTGATAAGATAAGCATATCATTAATTCATCACATAACATTATAATAATACTAATATAGGTAACCATGGCGTCAAAAGAAGAATGGGTACAGTATTTTTTTATGTTGAACAAAGCATATATTACCTAACGTTTGGCGAGTATATCTTTTCACTTAATGTTTTGAGAGATGCCATAAGTTTGACTATTACTTATTACTTTATCACGAAACATACTACATTGAAATGAGATTAGATACCTACTGCTAAATACTTTATTTGATTTGTATCACATAATTCGACCAAAATACATTTTGAGCTTCGATTCGATCGAACAAGAATTGTCAATGCTCAAATATCTTTATTATCAATATATAGTGTATATTAATGCACTTCATATTTTATATAATTATACCAATCAATTGACCTTAATATTGTTTTTACTCTCAAACCTAACAAAACTATGAATAACCTTTCGTATAAAACGACAGAATTCAAGTAAAAAATAGGAAAAAGTATCTTAGAATTTTTGAATTTGTTATGTTTTATTATATTTAATTTATTGTACATATATACAAGTTACGGTTTAATTAAATTACGATTATTACCAAGTTTGATTGTGACTTGTTATCGCAGGTTAAGTCATGGATCACCTACAACAGTTTATCTTAAGTTCGTGAGCTTGATATGTTCACGCGTGTAGGGCTTGTGTTGCATACTACTATTTTTTGAACTGGAATATAACGCTTTGATAAACTTATCAAACAAAACTTTTCTTCGATATGTCATAGTTTTATTGTGTATTTATTTGTACGCATTCTAAAGGACATGTTTAGAAATGCATGGAGTCTAGGACAGCTCCATGTGGACTATACCAAAAATATAGGCAAAGATACATCAATAAGTTTCTGTCTATTTAATTTCTATAAAATTGCTTTGTGTTCTCGAAGGACCGAAAACTTAAAAAGAATTGCAACACAATAAAAAATAGATTGCCGCGGAAGATGACGTTTTATTTATATTTTCAGACTTAAAAAAAACACTAATTTCGAATAGAAAGCTTTTTACCTAACAAGTTTATAGTCCAAAACTTTATGCTGTTCTTAGTTTACCAACTTACAAAAAAGCCAAGTGAAAAACAAAAATAAGGCTAAATCCAATAAAGAAAAGCGATGTTATTCCTTATTTCCAGATTTACAGAAGCTAAAACACTGCGATAATGGTGTAGATAGCTACTTAATTACAGACCTTAGCATTCTAATAACAGTTACAGTTCAGACGTTTTCTTTAAATGCTGATCTAATACACTGTGTGCCGCCATACTTAAAAAAATTGTCACAAAAGACTTAATTATATAAGCCAAAACCAATCAAGTAAATTTAATTTAAAAACGGAATTGTATTTTATACCATAAGTACCATAACCGTTCAACGGAACGTTATATATCATTCTACTATTCCAAAAATCAGTGAATTATTCTCTATTTCTAAGTTACCATAGACCTGGCTCATTTAACCCTTAATTCGACGTCGTGCAGTATACTTCCCGTTGAATGAAAAAAAATCTCTGTCGAAAACTAGTCCATATATCTAGAGTTCTGGGTGCTCTAATTGTAACAGGAAATTGAAATAGGTAGATTTTTTAATATATTTTTTCTAGGGTCCCCTACAAGCTAAGAACCAAAATTAGTAACAATTTTACAAATATAAAAAAAAAATCCGTCGAATCAAGGGTTAAGGATGACTCCTTTCTGTTTACAAAAGACATTTCATATATTGCCATTACACTTGCAATAATTTTCACAAAGATCTTAGTTTACAATAGTCTAGTCAGAGGTATCCTGGAATATTGCAGTGTGATTTGGAGACCTCACTACTCAACACACTCCTTAAGACTTGAACGCGTACAAAAACGATTTCTTTGGCACCTTGCCTATGCCATAGGTAAAGCTAAGCGAATTCGTTCATATCAGTCTCGACTGCAATATTTTGGGATCAATTCACTGGCACTGCGCAGAGATCTCATAGATTTCCTTTACCTATATAAAATAATGAGAGGTAAATTGGACAGTGCTAGTTTATTAAGTCTTTTTAAGTTTCGTGCCCCTTCTAGAATGCCTCGCGGTCCCATAACACCCTTATGCCCTCCCTTACGAAGAACAGTATTAGGTGTAAACTCTCCAGTGTGCAGGCTTGCGAAATGTTTAAACTCTTGCAGTGATCTAGTTGACATTCATATCGATTCATATGCCAAATTCTATAAAACTGTTTTAAATTATCTAAATTCCTGTTATTGATTATCTTAATTACTGATTTGTGTTATATTTAATTTCAATTATTTTTCTTTTTTTAGTTTGCTGTATTTAAATTTTTAAGTTTGTCAAAATAAAATTAAATTTCATTTGTGCACGTTGAGTTAACCTATAAGTATCTGTAACATTTAGCCAATTTGTTGAGAATGTTTTTTTGTACCTAGTATTATTGTGTACAGGTGTTGGTTAGCCTAATAAATAAATAAATAAATAATAGCTCAAGAACAAAAGCCTAGCCTTGACCCCATTCTTGCTGCTGCACACAGGTACCTGCCAAATGTTGGTTGTGTCATGAAATTATTTATTTTATTTTGTTATTTTCTTTGATTATATAATGGCAATGTATAATGTGTGTACAACTGGAATAAACGTATCTATCTATCTAAAAGATCAATAAACTATTGATATGTTTAAACTATTGATATAAAAATGTTTCTTTTTTTGAAGATCAATCGCAAAAATATTGTAATTTTCCAGTGTTCTAACTTGGTTTTATATTGTTACAGGTATGACGTGAACCGCTGATGTAAAGGTACTTAAAAATATACACCAATGTTATAGGTGCATTGTTCTAATTTATTACAAAATCGGAAGAAAAGTGGAATCAATATATTTTTCTTAATTTAATTAGAATGTTCTGAAAAATAAAATGTATTCGTGTTCACTAAGCTAAACACAAGGACAGACAGAGTACTCTCATTAATAAACTTGCGCTACACTAATATTATTGATACTCGTAGTTCTCTTAAATTTTATCTAGATTAAAAATATGTATATTTAGTTAGTAGATAGTAGGTAGTAGAAGTAAATAAATATATTAAAAACTTTCATTTTGGTAAATATAATACAAACTACGCTAATCTCATAAATAAACTGTGTCTATTATCTTTCGCCATTTTAGTGGTGAGCTGATTTTTATGCTGTAACAATTTCACGGCGATTACTGCTATCACGAGACCATCGGACAAGAAGATAGTTGCTTGAAATACAAACTTTACGTTATATTCTTGTTAAACCGTAATGCAGTTCTAAAAACATTCTCTTTTATATAAAGATCATGTCAGTCTGGCTGCGTCATCTAATTGTGCTTACTTTCATTGCCTAACTGATTTATAGCCAGTCACAATATCGTAGTGTTTGACATCACGAGGGCTTCGGCCACACGCATTGTAATTTCCCATGGGCAATCCAAGCAACGCTGACTGACCTGATTACTGCGGTTCATTTTATCCTGTTAACTAACTGAACGTGACTATTATTATTTTATATATATTCGATGATGTGGCATGAAAACTTTCAATGATTGTCTCATGATCTTTTAGCTTATGTTACTTACACGTGTATTTTAACGTACTTATACATTTTGCAATGCCATAGCCTTGTCTAAAACTTTATGCCTTTTACTTCTTTTTGGAGTTGTGTTACATACCGCAAGAGGACGTTAGATAAATTACAATACTCAACTTATCCCGAAAACCTCATACTATATTGTACGGATTCTATATTGAGACTATAGATTGAGATTATTCGAACAATGTTGTAAATATTGGCATTACAAATAAATAATTCACTGACAGACCAAAAAGCAAAACAGTATAACATCATGATATAACAATTAAGTTGATGCGGCGTTTAATTAAATTTTTGGGTAGCAAGTTAGTTGGTTAATGCTTCTGGGCACAATAACTGGCTACCCTCTCTCCATATTGATGCTCTAAGACCATAGTGTGTTACTTGCAATGGCATTCGCATTGCCTTAAGATACATTATCGAAAATATATTTGTTAACATTTTATATATTTGGACAGAAGGGTAAGGCTAATAAATTAGCAGTACCCAAAATGCTTGAAGAGGCAGTTTAATATTTTGATATTTACATTCAATTCCCGGTGATACAATTTAAAAAAAAAAAGTATAATGGATGTTTTTATATTCAATTAAATGACCAGACCATTAGTTCAAATATGACCAGAGGCAGAATTATACAAAATCCTAGAATCGGTTTGTTTGCAATTTGTACTAAGATTATACAGTTTTTTTGTTAATTCGTGGGATTCATGGAATTATCTTGAACTATTTAACGAAATCTGTTTGCAAGACATTCAGCAATCGATTTAGGTACTTGAAAGACCTAGATCTTCGGAGGCGACTCAATTTAGTATATGAGTAAAAAAAATATTGTATTTGATTCATGATATTATTTGCGCAAGTGCGACTTGCACTTTTTTTTCCATGTTACCAACTTTGCGAACTGTTAACTTATGTGTGTTAAAGTGCTCTCAACATAAAATAATTTTTTATCACGACATTTTTTGCCTTATCAAAGCAGTCCTTCTAAGAAAATGCCAATGCCAAATTGCTTGATAAAGTTTTTCTTACTAATAAACGTGATTTTGTTATCTATTTCAAAACGAACACACTTATGAAACCCATTATCAATCCTTATCTTTATGTGATATAAGTCGACTTTTATGCGAAATTGTTGACTTGTTTTGTAAATTGTATATGAATGGTATACAGAATTTTACTTAATTTACTAATTTACTATGAAATGCCAAATTTTCCCAATCGCAAATTTAGTTATTGTTCTTGATTGAAATAAATATATGTATTGATATTTTCGGGCAGGTTGACGCATTTGTTATTCATAATAAACTCTAGAATATCATTATTAATGTGTTCTTTCTGGTTGGCTAATCAATACGTCATTACATCTAAATATAGCTCCAAGGATGGCAGTAGAGTATTCGTCGCGGAAAATAATATGTTAGGATTACTTTTGCTCAAGAATAATAAATCGACATTGATTTAATGTTTTGAACTGTACTTTACATTGTTGTTATGATTAATCTTATTCGGAAAAGAGAACCAAAAATGTGAGATATGGACCGTAGTAGGCGGATATGGACCGTAGAAGGCGGATATTGAGCCGCTTATCCAAAAATACACAAATAAACATGAACTAGTATGTAAGCCAAATTATAAAATTGAGGTTGAAAATTTAAAATTTATGCCAAAATTAAGCTTTCGTTTTATTTTAAATGACTTAAAAAGAACAATAACATTTTTTCAATCTGTATGTTAGTAATACAAATGACTTTTACTTGACATTCGAAGTTGAAACTTTTGAAAAGTACTTAATAGCAATGTTTTATTGAAAGGGTTATAACGTAGTACTATTATGTGTTCTGCGGTAATAGTGTAGATTTTAATTATGTAGCTGCATAATAATACACCACTATTATTTTTTCTACGGTCAATCTTTCTTCTATAGTCGAAATCATTTATATCATAAAGTCATATTAAGCAGAAAATCTTTAGGCTAGTTTTAGACTCCTGCATCCGGCAGTTGGCCGTGATCCATAGTAGCAACTGTCGCAAGCGGATTCACTGGACCACAGCAAAGAGGTTGGTACGTCCCAGGGGATTTAGTGTGGTATCCCCGGCATACGCTATGTGCGCAATGGTTAGGAGTCCGCACATATCTCCACCTTCTACTCGCGGCGTGGGAATCCGTAAAGGTTTCCCCTCCTCCATGCCTCTATGCCTCTTATTGAGCTCGCATTCGAAAGCATTAATGTTTTCCAGGCATTTAATATAATTTGGGATACTGTTGACAAACTTTCTTAATCATAATAGTTATCACTTTACTATCATAATATCAGGATGGCATCAAAAATATGTATACATTTTTATCACATCGTTGTCCCCAGACTAGTTATACGTATACTTTGATCATACTATACAAGTTACCATAAACATTTTTACAAAGTATCATTAAAGTATAAACAACCGTCCTTAAGATTTGGTTTTCATGTTTCTGTTAATACTTATTCGTGTTTTTATTACAGAAAGTAACTGTTTATCTGGCAGACTGAGAGTATTTTATGATGTTATATCTATTTTCCCCTCAAAGTGAGGTTATGTAATGCGAATAATATTCGCATATATATATATATTTAATATCTACATTAATATTTTAAAGAGAGAGGATTTGTATTTTTGTATGTTTGCAATGAATAAACTCAAAAACTACTAAGCCGATTTCAAAAATTCTTTCACCATTGGAAAGCTATATTCACGCTGAGTAACATAGGCTATATTTAATGCTAGAAAATATTTAAAGAATTTGTCCACCTGTGCGAAGCCGGGACGGGCCGCTAGTATAAAATATAGAGATATTTAGCGAGAGCTTTTAAATATTTATGTGTATCCTTAATTATTATATCTATTTTAAAGGAGAATCGTTATAGTCTCTCGTGTTTTGTTGCCGACAAAAAAAAAACGGAAAAGCTGCTCTGTACTAGTGGTATAAATAATTAAAACAACTTCGTCTGAATTAGTCTTATGAATTGGTTTTATTCTTCAAGTGTTGTTTTATATTCAGAATTATGAACGACTTTTGCTTTCATTGACATCCAAACATTACTTTCAATGATTTTGGTCAGTTTTTTTTAATTAAACACCTGCGGTTTTTCTGACTATATGTCATCGATTAAAAAAAGCATGCGCGGTGCGTTGTGATTGTACCAATCGACGACTTCGTCGCCCTTTGGCGACGATGCTGTCGTCGGCTGTGTCGTCGATCGAGAGTCGTTCGTCTGTTAGCGCCATAACACCAAATTAATACCACGAGAGGCAATAAATGTTTTAAAATTCAAATTATCATAGTGATAAATCACCAGTGCACGCAGGCTTTTACTTCGCGGAAGATAATATTGATAGACTGAGATATTTTATTTAATAATACATATCTACAAGTTTGTAGTGATAAGAGTCAAGAATTTAAATAAAAAACGTTATCTACAGCTATATGCTTTAAATAATTAGTGCCTAATACGAGCCGTAATAGAGAGCATATTGTCTATATTCTGAAGGCCGTGTTCACGTACAATAAAGTTACTCAATACTAAACGGCGATTCACCCGTTGTGAGGCGGGGGGGAAGCAGTTTCGTCTTTACTCGATTACAAATGAATTCACAACGTTCGTTCTCTCGCATAGCGCGCGCCGTCCGCCACGCTCACTCTGCCTCAGTCAGTCGGCGTCACCCCGCGCGCCGTGGAGGACGTATTGTATTATTAACGTAAAGTACACTCAAGATGTCTAGATCACAGAGTCCATTTGATATCACTATTAAAGAAGAGCCTATAGGCGCAAGTGTATTAGATGCAACCACAAATGTATTGAACACGATAGCCGTTTCAAGAAAACGCAAATTGGCGGGATCACCGAAGCCACATCCAACTACAATCAGAGAACAGTCAATAGAAGAAACTGTATCAGAGGCACCCATTACGAACGAACCACAAGGGTCACTTTTGTATTTAAAAACAGAACTGGATTCTGAAATTGAACATGAAGAGGATTTGATACGCACCATATATACAAAGCAAGGAAATGAGCAACTACCTGGAACCTCACAAAAACAAAAAGAGGATTTGATACGCACCATATATACAAACCAAGGAAATGAGCAACTACCTGGAACCTCGCAAAAACAAAAAGAGGATATGATACGCACCATATATACAAACCAAGGAAATGAGCAACTACCTGGAACCTCACAAAAACAAAAAGAGGATTTGATACGCACCATATATACAAACCAAGGAAATGAGCAACTACCTGGAACCTCGCAAAAACAAAAAGAGGATTTTATACGCACCATATATACAAACCAAGGAAATCCGCAAATTCCTGGAACCTCGCAAAAACAAAATGCCACCCTCAATGACAAGCAACCATTACTTGATGCTCAAAACTCAAAAAATCCTATTAATAATTCTATTGCGCAAAAGCCGATAATTTGCGAAAAACAAAAAGCGTTGCCTTTCCTATTTTGCTCTGTTAATGGATGTCAAATCAACAACAAGATTCGCCCGGATGCCTTGTTTTTCCCTTTGCCTCCGGAACCGGATAGGTAAGTTATACAAAAAAATGAGTATGATGGTATGGTATCCGCCTTAAAAAACTTAACATTATCCATACAAGAATGAGGTACGCGTCATTGCAATTTCCTTTTGTTATTAAACATGCTTATGCAATGCAATCACTTAATGGTTTTCAATGTTGTGTTAAAATTTCAATCAGGATCG
Source organism: Calamotropha paludella (assembly GCA_927399485.1). NCBI lineage: Eukaryota > Metazoa > Arthropoda > Insecta > Lepidoptera > Crambidae > Calamotropha > Calamotropha paludella. The sequence goes on along the minus strand of OV656814.1, from coordinate 8,453,027 downwards.
CTTAAATATCGCTTTAAATGTTTATTATTTTCAAAGTCAAATAGTTGTATGAAAGATTACTTGCTATCACTAAAACTACGGGTAAAATAATTTCTATGGCACTATCTATATGTATAGAAATTTCCTGTCACAGTGTTTGACCGCGATGAACTCCGAAACTATATACCCGAATATGATGTTATTTTTTCATTTTGCTGCATTTGTTCCGACTTAAGACATAGGATAGGTTTCTATTTAATTTGTAACAAATCAACGCGTGGCCAGGTCAACTAGTGTTTTATAAGAGCTTAGGAATTCAGCTTTGATAACAAATTTTAAAATGGACATGCATACACAATGCATTTTATTAATGTAGATATTTATGAGAATATTTCAGAATATCGCTGCTAACTTCAACGGTAGTTCAGGATAAGCAGTTAGTTGCACGGTCATTTGTTTGAAATACATACGAATATTGCCCTTTTTTGGAATCATAGTCTTTCCTAATTTTTCAAATAATTTAATAATGTGTCCATCTAATTGGAGCCCTGAGGTGTCACTGCACTCTTAAAAGATACAAAAATCTTTAAATGAAAACAATTAAATAATTCAATTAAACAGAATGTAAACAAAGCAATTATAATGAGAGATATGATATGCTGTGATGATGATACCCCATGCGTATATGGTAAACATAATAAAGAGTTTGTAATTTAAAAGTAAACGTGACAACTCATTTATTTTTGTTTATTTTTTAAATACCAATGTAAAAACTTTTCACTCTTCGAGAGGAGTCGAATGGTGTGACCTTCAGGTTCCGCCACGGTCAAATAAAAAAGTTGCTTAAAAATGCCTAATTTGAATAGGAAAATGCTCCGCACCTAACCTAACCTAACAGAGAAACAAAAACAAGTATTAGAAAGAAATAAGATTGATAAAAAACCTAACCTAATAATAACATAAATTATTATAATAGAAAAATACTACAAAAAAACGACTCGGGTCACAAGTGAATTCTCAGGCGGGAATGGAACCCGCAACCTTTGGAATCATGTCATCACCTCATTGATGAAACAACGCTGGCCTACAGCGTAAAATCAGGAAGGTACTAGATAATTTCGACGAGTGTTCACAAGGCTCGGTAGCTCAATTGGGAGAGCATTGGACCGGATTTCCAAAGGTTGCGGGTTCGATTCCCGCCTGAGAATTTACTTGTGACCCAAGTCGATTTTTTCTAGTATTTTTCTATTATAATTATTTATCTTATAAGATCGCATTAAAAATGCATAAAAATTATAAAACTAATAATAACAACACATAAACATTATGCTAAAGCAATTTTCGAATCAATTTTATTAAACCAAATTTAAACATTATAACTTAATATTATGAAATCACAAAAATATTATATCTATCAATATAGTATATTCGTTCTTTTATAGTATACTAGTTGACCCAGCCACGCGTTGCTGTGCCGCCTGAAGCGTCATCTGCCGGACTGATTTGTGAATCTAAACCATTCTCAGATCCCCTTGAACACACACAAAAAATTTCATTCAAATCGGTCCAGCCGTTTAGGAGGAGTTCAGTGACATACACACTCACAGAAGAATTATATATATAAAGATAAACGAGCAATTGAACAATCTGCAAAACAAAAAAAAGTATTATAAACATACAAGCTAACCCGGCCACGCGTTGCTAGTATAACCCGGACACGCTTTGCTGGTATGGTAACAAACACACAAAATATTGTCATCATAATATAATCTATGATATGATATGACTAATAAAAAAACCGCTGCGCATGGCATTACGCTTACTTGTTTCTGAGTATTTTTTTTTTACCTTGGCGGACGCTGAATGTCATATGGATCGACTCCAAATCGAAAATGAAGTCGAATGGTATAAAGTGTAGCCCTCTGTCGTGGGTACGGTGAAACAAATGTCAGCCTTAGATTTATCTTGTAATATGTTAAAATTAAGTGACCTGTACTTTAAACATATATTTTAACCAGTTTTTATTTTCAATTAAAATACTTTATTTTTTCGTGAAGCAATTCCTGAGAAACAATCGAACTCGGGCTTGAGTTATCAACAACGTTGAGGTTTGTTACTGTAAGTTTAAATACATTTCAAAGATGCAACTGCTAATACTTTTAATTCATACTATTTATAAGCATCTTAAGCACCATATAAACGTATCAAGTAATGGAAAGAAAATCATTTTATAAAATACTATAACAATCATAAGACTGTTAGACATAGCTGTACACAAACTGTCACTGATTGCGCTAGTGGCATTTTAATTGCAAAGTTTGAATAATATAAAATTAAATACTGACTAAGTAGACAACTTACACTAATTATTTAGCACAATACTAAGTAGTATTGTTAAAAGAATAACTATGCTTATGCTTATCACACAAATATATAAAATAAACAAATCACTACCGTTACACCGACCAGCCTTTGTTTAATGCTAAGACTTCGTAATTCTTTACTTGGCAATATTTGTATATTTTCGAATAACTCTAATCTAAAGATATTATGTTATTACATACATACTTTACGTTTACGTACATAACATGCTATTACGGTCATTGAATTATAACTTAAATGAAAAGGGGTTCTCGTAATTTTGATTTTATTTTAATTCCTAAGTATATCCTTTAATTATTACTATAATATTTTCAGGAGGGAGCGGTGGTTGCAACTCATTCAACGTGAGGAATTACTGTTAGATAAGGGTCAATTTTATGTTTGTTCGGTACATTTTCATAATAGTGACTTAAAAAAAAACTCTGAGTTGAAAAAGAGGGTTTACCCAGGCTATAACCTACCAGAAATTAAAGAAAAAGATGCTGTTTTAACCCAACCCACTTCGAATGTACCAATCCCCGACATATTATCACAGAATGTGTCAACTCAGAATAAGTTAACTCAGAATATTTCTAAACAGAACACGAATACTGACACATTAAATCTTGATGAGGATCATGAACAATTAATAAATTTGTCAAGAAAACAACTAGCTGATTTAAGAAAACTGTTAACACATAAAAAATCTAAAGCAGGACAGAAGGAAACATTTTACAAATTGTGTGATAGGTTTCTGTCCAAACAAATTGTTGATCTCATCAAAGCTCAGACGGCTTTAAAGAACAACTACAAAGGAAATAGATATAGTGTTTCTTATAAAATGTTTTGCATGAATTTATATCAGATTAATCCGGAAGCGTATCAGCTACTACAAAAGGCATTCTATCTGCCAAGCATATGTACACTGTATGCAGTGAATATACCGATTACGACTGAAGTAGACGATGACGTGATTGGTAAGTTTAAAGTCAAAGTTGATAACATGTCCGTCCTCGAAAAGAACTGCACTGTTGTAGTGGACTCTATGACTTTAAAAGCGGGTTTATTTTATAGCATTTATAACGATAAAATAATTGGATTTCATGAAGTGGACGGCGTGCAATCGCCGATACCTGCGAAAACAGTAATAGTATTAATGGTACAGGGTCTATTTATCCCATGGGCGCAACCCATGGGATACGCATTAATTTCACAAATCAAAAATTATGATAACGCTCTTTCTAAATGGATTCATAAACTATTAGATAAATTAACTAAGATTGGCCTTAAAGTTCGAGCATTTTCCTCAAATATAGCATCAATTTTTTCAGACATGACCGATAAACATCTTGTGTCAATCGAAAAACCTTACTTTATTGTAAACAACACAAAAATTTACTATGTTTTTGATTCTAGACAACTTTTAATAGAACTTCGCGACAATTTTATTAAATATAATTTTTCTTTCTTGGGCGATAAAGTTGCAAAATTTGATCATGTACAACAATTTTACTTTGAAGATAGGAAAAGAACTATTAGATTAGCGGAAAAATTAACACAAAAACACATTAACCCGTTGCATAAAGATAAAGTAAATATAGACTATGCTACTGAACTATTTAGTAAACCTGTGGCAGCAGGTATTTCGGCATATATTGACTTTAGCGCTATCGATTTATCAGCGACTAATACTGTCAATTTTTTATTAATGATCGCTGAGTTATATGATGCACTGAATTCCACCATTTCCTTGGAAGATAATCGAAAAAAACAGTTTGTCCAAGATATGCTTCAGTTATTTAAATCCATAAAATTAATCAATCCTAAAACTGGAAACGAAGTTAGTGAAAGGGTTCAATGTATACAAGCTTTTCAAATTAGTATAGAATCTATTTTATATTTAATAGAAGATCTCAAAAAAGAGGGGCACAAACGCTTATCAACGAGCTTTCTAAATCGTGATCAGATAAGATTATTATTTGATAAATTAAGAGCTAAGGATAATTGCGGACAAAAACCAACCAGTCGTCAGTTTGTGTCCGCTTTTCGAACACAATATTTTGCTTATCTCAGAAAGCGCACCAGAAATACCCGACCAGAAGACGTATCAAATTATCTTCTTAAACTTAACGAATATAGTAAATCTAATGCGGATAAATATGATTCTAAAGATGATGGTCTGCTTGTAAGCAATAGAGATCCCGGTTATTTATTTCATGAAATTACCTCTTCACACTATAATAGTATGAAAATACCAGAGGAGAATCCATTTCCCTACTTCACTGAATTCATCTTTAAAAAATGTGTAGAACGACATCAGAATTGCGAAATTTTAGAACCCAGGTTAAATGCAAGTACATCATTTCTCGATTTTCCAGAATTCATAGCCTATGTTGAGAGTATGGAAAATAAATTTCGTGACGCTTTCAATAAATGCTACATAAATACTAAAATAGCAAAATCTATTTTACAGGAAATTCGATCCATTTCATTTACCTCAGTATGCCCTTGTTTTCCAAATGCATATTTGCAGAAATTGTTCGTTAGAGCTAGAATATTCTTGTCAATGAAATGTAACAACAAAATTTTACGTAGATATCGTACTAAAAGAGACCAGATTTTCTATGCTGAAAAAATATTTCAAAAATAAATGTTCACAAAATATTAATTACAAATTTAAGTAACTGTAGGTTTACAGAAGCGACATTTTTCAGTTCCTATCGTATCATGAAATCCTAATAATAATTTTTAACTTTTGTTATGCGATAGTTATATGTATCTGATATGTTGATAATATGCGATGATATGTAAATTACTTTCTAAGCCATGTTGTTTTGAATATGTTTCGAAAAGAGAAGCTGATTACACTAACGATATTTGTTTGTTGTTAACGTGATCAATTATGGTAAGATTGATGTTAATTCTTGGCGAATATACATTTCAAGGTACTGTTAGTTATTTTATTAATATTCCTTTCCACAAAGTATTTTATTAAACTGTATTATTCTACGATGTTAGAACAGTCGGAAACTTAAATTTGGCACACCTTCCCTTGAAATTTTCTTAGAAAGTCCAGACAGCAACAAGTTTAAAAACTGTTATTAATGATAGTGTTTAAATGTCTAGTGAAAGCACTTATATGTCTTATCTTATTAAATGATGGTTTCGAAATGATAGTCTTTGGAAAGAAGTTATAATGCATGCTTTTCTAATTGGGGCAGTGCGAGCTAAGCGAGTAGAGCTCTCATGGTTCAAATTCAATGACGCAATGTCCCCTACGCCATAACTTCCCCAGTTCTTAACCGATTTTAATCATTTTTGTGTGGAATCGAATCAACACATTAAGGACCAGATTGTGACAGAGGACCCGAATTTTGCAGAAATAAAAAAGTTATGACCAAAAAGAATTAGCTCTATGGGATTTTTCTATTGAAACAATAAATGCGCGCTTTTAAATTTTATATTTATGTATTATGCTTCGCTGCAATATATGGTGCTTAGCGAAGCTTCATTCTTAGCGACTGCATCGACCTAGTTAAGAACACGTGTTAGTGTTAGACAAGAAGGTCTTAACGAGAAGATGATGCAAAAATATTTTTCATTATTGAGATAAAATCGTAATCACAAGTTCCTGCTTGATACCACCTAACTCGCCCCTGATTACGTACTAACACTACCCATGACAACCTGTACCTCAAGTACAAATGCACGCATCTGCCCCTTCCGGGACTCGAACCTCGATTTCAAAACGACATTTTTAACCCGTTTTTCTTAAAATCAGAATATTACTGAACATTAAAATTATTTACGTCGATACTTTATAATAATCGCGGTTCATTAAGTGAAAAATAACTAAAATAAATTTACATCATTTTTTTAAGTATCACTGCGTATATTGCGACCTTACACCTTAAAGATTATTTTACATCTAGTATATTACTTGAATCGATTTATAAAAGATTTTTTTTACAATAAACGATAAATAATATATTACTTATATCACTCCATTAATAAAGAAAGTTTTTATTCAATTTTGACACTAGCCTGACATAGATATTTTTTAATTCAGTTATTGATGAGATGAATGTGATAATAAATTTCGAGTTACTATCTACTTATTTATACTGTTGTTAGTTCCTGTGTGGTTTTGGTGAGAAGAAGAATAGTGAAAAGGTTTATAAATAATTATCAGATAAGTACTAATTGATATTCCATTAAATTTACTTCAAGTTCTGTTTCACAACTTCAATTGATAGGATAAATAATAAATTATGTTAATAAGTTATAACCACAAGAAAAATTTTAGTTGGAATCACAACAACAAATAAATAAAAACTTTATTTTTTCTTATATGGAGCTTGTGTCTCGCAATAGAACTGGATTTTTGCCAACTCAATACCAGTGAACGATAATCTGATAATCGTATGCAGAGTGTTTGTGTTCTGAACGGTGATTGATCACTTCCCGTGTCGGCTGACGACCGGGTCAACCTTTAATAAGCATCAAGTGGAATACTAATGCAAAATTACATTGGATACAATTATAAAGGTATAACAAGTTGTATGAGGCAGTAAAAGCATATATCACAATTTTGTATCGTAAAGGGAGACAAATTTTACATACAGATGCTTGATTATATCTATACAAAAAAGATTTTAGCGATTGTCAATAAAAACGTTCACAGTTTCATTCAATCCAATTAACAAACGAGAGGCAATAAATGAGTTTGAGGTGATCATAGTCACAAATCACCAGTGCACGCAGGCTCTTTCTTCACGGACAACTAATATTAATACACTGACATATTTGATTTAATAATACATATCTACAAGTTTGTAATGATAAGTCAAGAATTTAAATAAAAAACGTTATCTACAGCGATATGCTTAAAATAATAAGTGCGTACTACGAGCCGTAATAGAGAACATATTGTGTATATTATTGAGGGCCGTGTTCACGTACAATAAAGTTACTCCATACTAAACAGCGATTCACCCAATGTGAGGCGGGAAAGCAGTTTCGTCTTTACTCAAATACAAATGAATTCACAACGTTCGTTCTCTCGCATAACGCGCGCCGGCCGTCCGCCTCGCTCACACTGCCTCAGTCAGTCGGCGTCACCCCGCGCGCCGTGGAGGACGTATTGTATTATAAACGTAAAGGAAACTCAAGATGTCTAGATCACAGAGTCCATTTGATATCACCATTAAAGAAGAGCCTTTAGGCGTAAGTGTATTAGATGTAACCACAAATGTATTGAATACGATAGCCGTTTCAAGAAAACGCAAATTGGCGGGATCACCGATGTCACATCCAACTGCAATCAGAGAACAGTCAATAGAAGAAACTGTATCAGACGCACCCATTACGAACGAACCACAAGGGTCACTTTTTTATTTAAAAACAGAACTAGATTCTGAAATTAAACAGGAAGAGGATCTGATACGCTCCATATATACAAACCAAGGAAATGAGCACCTACCTGGATCCTCGCAAAAACAAAATGCCACCGTCAATGACATGCAACCATTACTTGATGCTCAAAACTCAAAAAATCCTATTAATACGAGTAGTTCAACTGCACAAAAGCCGATAAATTGCGAAAAACTAACAGCATCGCCTCTCCTGTTTTGTTGCGTTAATGGATGTCAAATCAACAACAAGATTCGCCCGGATGCCTTGTTTTTCCCTTTACCTACGGAGGCGGCTAGGTAAGTGATACAAAAAAATTGGTACGATGGTATGCGTCAGTGCAATTTCCTTCTTTTATTAAACATGCTAATGTAATGCAATCGACATTAATGTTTTCAATGTTATGTTAAAATTTTTATCACGATAATAACGCTATAAATATATTATTTTCAATATCAAATAGTTGCGACTTTTAAGAAAAAAATAAGTAGTTGTTGGCTTTGTCGTATGTTTGTAATACCCATACGAATATTGCCCTATTTTAATAAATGTTATTTTTATTAAAATTTTAATAAATATCAACATATTTTTACAGTTAACATCCGCGCATACACACACACCCACGTACACACCCACGCACACACACATATCCACGCACACACACACATACACACACACACACACACACACGCACACACACACGCGCACGCACTCACACACACACGCACACGCACACATACTTATTTGTTAATTAAAATTTTTGGCTTGACAATGAGACTGACAAAATCAGAAATTTGCTAATTTTCTACTGCTATATAGATGTTACTTCCCCAATTAACTTTAATTTAAAACAGGTACTCGTAGCTCAGCACTCACTCTCACTCACTCGTAGGTCAGAGCACTCGCCCAAATATATAGTTTAATCAATAATATATAATGCTACACATTGCAATGTAACCCTGCATAACATTTAAACTTAGATACTTTATATTTTGTATTTATTTCTATTCTTATGAATAGCAAGCATCCACCAGCGTCTTGCCCTCCATGATCTTTAAATTACTTTGTATTTTATAAGCAATTAGTGGTAGCAAGTATGCAAATACATAAGATGTACTAGCAACTTTAGTTTGTGATATTTGCCTAGGCTTCAAAGCTTTGCCAAACTAGACAAATACCCCAATGCAAATACCCACCGCCATATGAAAAAAAAAATGTTGCCAATTGACCGAAGTGAAAGAACGGTGCAGTTGCAGTTTAGGATGGGTCGGTTATAGTATGATCATTTCATCTCTTATCGATAAGACTTGTGACGTCATACCTAGTAAGGATCCGAGGTGTGTAACGACTAGTCGTCTCGGGTGTTGGTATGGTGAATATACCATATCAACACCCGAGACGCGGTACGCGGAATATATTTCTTTTCAAACGATTCTGATGGGGTCTTATAGTTTAAAAAACGTTAGGGTGCAGATCAATATAGTTATTATCTATCTATGTACGTACATAACTTGTACTTTATACTTACGATAGTTGGTTTATAACTTAAATGAAAAGGGGCTCTCGTAATCTTGATTTTATTTTAATTCCTAAGTATATCCGCTAATTATTACTATAATATTTTCAGGAGGGAGCGGTGGTTGCATCTCATTCAACGTCAAGAATTATATTTAGATAGGGGTCAATTTTATGTTTGTTCGGTACATTTTCATGAAAGTGACTTTGAAAAAAACTCAGAGTTGAAAAAGAAAGCTTATCCAGGCTATAACCTACCTGATATTAACGAGAAAGATACTGTTTTAACCCAACAAACGTTGACAGTATGCATTTCGAATGTACCAAACCCCAATATATTATCTCAGAATGTGTCTACTCAGAATCTATTAACTCAGAAAGTGTCCACTCAGAATAAGTTAAGTCAGAATATTTCTAAACAGAAAACGCATACTGACACATTAAATCTTGATGAGGATCCTAAACGCTTAATACAATTGTTAAAAGGACGAATAGCTGACTGTAAAAGGCGGTTAAGATCTAGAAATTCTATAGCAGCACAGATGGAAATATTTAACGAATTATGTGATCGATTTCTGTCCAAAGAAATTGCTTGTCTCATCAAAGCTCAGACCACTATAAAGGAGAACCACAAAGGAAAAGGTTATAATGCTTCTTATAAAATATTTTGCAAGAATTTATATCAGGGTAATCCCCAAGTGTATAAGCTACTACGAAAGGCATTCTATCTGCCAAGCATATGTACACTGTATTCAGTGAATATACCGATTACGACTGAAGTAGATGATGGCGTGATTGGTAAGTTTAAAGCCAAAGTTGATAACATGTCCAACCTCGAAAAAAATTGCACTGTTGTCGTGGACTCTATGACTTTAAAAGCGGGTTTATTTTATAGCATTTATAATGATAAAATAATTGGATTTCATGAAGTGGACGGCGTGCAATCACCGATACCTGCGAATACAGTAACAGTATTAATGGTACAGGGTCTATTTGTCCGATGGGCGCAACCCATCGGATACGCATTAATTAAAAATCATAATAACGATGTTTGTAAATGGATTCATAAACTTTTAGATAAAATAACTAAGATTGGCCTTAAAGTTCGAGCATTTTCCTCAAATATCGCATCAATTTTTTCAGACGTGGCCGATAAACATCTTGTTTCAATCGAAAAACCATACTTTATTGTAAACAATACAAAAATTTACTATGTATTTGACTCTAGTCAACTATTAATAGAACTTCGCGACAATTTTATTAAATATAATTTTTCTTTTTTGGGCGATAAAGTTGCAAAATTTGATCATGTACAACAATTTTACTTTGAAGATAGGAAAAAAACTATAAGATTAGCAGAAAAACTAACACAAAAACACGTTTACCCGTTAAAAAAAGATAAAGCAAATATAGACTATGCTACTGAACTATTTAGTAAACCAGTGGCAGCAGGTATTTCGGCATATATTGACTTTAGCGCTATCGATTTATCAGCGACTAATACTGTAAAATTATTATTAATGATCGGTGAATTGTATGATGCACTGAATTCCAACATTTCCTTGGAAGACAGTCGAAAAATAGAGTTTGTCCAAGATATGATTAAGTTATTTAAATCCATAAAGTTAATAAATTCTAAAACTGGAAGCGAAGTTAGAAAAAGGGTTCAATTTATACAAGCTTTTCAAATAAGTATACAATCTATTTTATATTTAATAGAGGATCTCAAAAAAGAGGGGCACAAACGCTTACCAACGAGCTTTCTTAATCGCGATCAGATGAGATTATTATTTGATAAATTAACACCTGAGGAGAATTGCGGACGTCCACCAACCAGTCGACAGGTTGTGTACGCTTTTCAAAGACAATATTTTGCTTATATCAGAAAGCGCACCAGAAACAGCCGACCAGAAGTCTTATCAAACTTTATTCTTAAACTTAACGAATATAGTAAATCTAATGCGGATAAATGTGGTTCTAAAGATGACGGTCTACTTGTAAGCAAGAGAGATCCCGGTTATCTATTTCATGAAATTACCACCTCACACTATGATAGAATGAAAATACCAGAGAAGAATCCATTTCAGTATTTCACGGAATTCATATTTAAAAAATGTGTCGAACGACATCAGAATTGCGAAATCTTGGGACCAAGACTAAATGAAAGTACATCATTTCTCGATTTTCCAGAATTCATAGCCTATGTTGAAAGTATGGAAAATAAATTTCGTGACACTTTCAATAAATGCTACATAAATACTAAAATAGCAGAATCTATTTTACAGGAAATTCGTTCCATTTCATTTACCTCAGTATGCCCTTGTTTTCCAAATGCATATTTGCAGAAATTGTTCGTTAGAGCCAGAATATTCCTGTCAATGAAATGTAACAATAAAACTTTACATAGACATCATACTACAAAATACCATATTTTCTATGCTGAAAAAATATTTTAAAAATAAATGTTCTTATTATGTGCATATAGCATGTATTGTCACAAAATATTGATAAAAAATTTAAGAAACGGTAGAATGACTTATGCGACATTTTTCAGTGCCTGTCGTATCATGAAATCCTAATAATAAATTGTTACTTTTGTTATGCGATAGTTTGATGTATCTGATATGTTGATAATATGAGATGATATGTAAATTACTTTCTAAGCGATGTTGTTTTGAATACGTTTTGAAAAGTGAAGCTGATTAAACTAACGATGTTTGTTTGTTGTTTGTAAACGTGATTAATTATGGTAAGATTGATGTTAATTCTTGACGAATATACACTTCAAGGTACTATTAGTTATTTTATTAATATTCCTTCCCTCAAAGTATTTTATTAAAGTGGATTATTCTACGATGTTGATACAGAGGAAAAATTAAATTTGGAACACTTTTCCTTTAAGTTTTCTTAAGTTTTCTTAGAAAGTCCAGACAGGAAGAAGGTTGAAAACTATGACACTAGTTAACAAAATTTAACTTTACGTCTGTTGCCGCGAATTCTGTGGTTGAAAAAGGTTCTTTTATGACTTGTTTTTGTCAAATCTACTCACATTTTTTTTTTTTAAAGCTCGAGTTACTTTTTGATTTTCATCATTTAAGCGTATATATTAATCGATAACAGGCGTATTTTATTGTGTTAAGATTAGTATCTGAAGTTTTTGCGTCAGGAGCAGTTCAAGGAGACGTTGTTTAAACAATCCAGATAATTTTTGCTATTTATAACAGAGTTGGTGAATAATACCTATTTTGAGTATTTTGGGATGCTCTTGGATAAAAATGAGAAGTTTTAGGCTCCCAATTGTGTTTGTAAATCGTGTGTGGAATATTTAAGATTATGGAAAAGTTAATTTTGGAACACCGACTATTTGGTGAGAGTCACGAAATCACGTCGAAGACTGTTATTTTTGTAGCGTGAACGTAAACGGTTTAAACACTAAAAATCGAGCTAAATGGCAGTACCCGAGTACTAGTTGTGCTCAACGTCCAGTACATCGGTCACTTGATTCTTCAGTGCCTAAAAATATATCGGAACCCTTAGAACAAGACATTGTAAGACCAAGCTCATCATAAAATGATTCTCATTTTGAGGGTATGTCAAATGAGCCAAAATGCTTTTCCCAAAATGAGTTAGATGATCTTGTAAAAGATTTAAATCTTTCTTAACAAGCTTCAGAATTGTAAACATCAAGACTGTAAGAAAAAAAATTGCCTCAGATACTTAAATAAGTTATCGTGAAAGAGATATCTCAAGAAAACGGTATTACCTTTTGTTCAGATATCAAAAACTTGTTGATAAAAATGGGTTTGAAACAATACGAGCCAAAATACTAGCCTTTATTCATTGACAGCTCAAAACGTAGCCTAAAATGTATTCTATTACTTAATAGAAATAATACGCTGGGGTACCTATTGCCCACAGTACAAAGTTAAAATAAGAATATTGTAACATTTCGCTAGTCTTAAACAAAATTAAATACAATGACCATAAATGCCAAAATGGTGTCGATTTAAAAATCGTGATCATTCTTCTCAGTCAACAAAGTGTTACACTAAGTTTTCTAGTTTAATATGTCTTTGGAACAGTAGTGCTAAACAAGAGCCAGTTTCTTCTTACCCAATGTAAGAAGAAACTGGCCCTGGGGAGAAAATATGGAGCCTGAAAACAAAATATAGACCACAATTCATAAGTAGCTCGTGACAAACTTATCGTTCCACCATTACATATAAAACTGGGGTTTTCTTACATTTGCCAAAAATTCCTCAGCCCAGTATGGAAAAGATGAAAGCCGGTATTTTAAATGGCCCCCAAATTAGAGAACTTGGGAACGGTTTATTTATGGCTAAAGGACAAGTGCCAAAGTCCTGGAAGCTGGTCAACGTGCAACCTGTGGCTAAAAAGGGCAGTCGTGCTGATCCTATCAATTACAGGCCAATCTCGGTCACGTCCATTATCTGCAAGATAATGGAACGTGTACTGAACCACATGCTCCTGTCGTATCTAGAAAAAAATGACCTCCTTAGTGACTGGCAATATGGGTTTCGCCTGAACCGGTCTACTGAACTTCCAGCATACGCCACTTACAAATGGAGTGACGAAACCATCGAGAGGCATGGTGAGGCGCTTGCCGTCTCTCTTGATATCTAAAAGGCTTTTGATAGGGTGTGGCATGAGGGCCTTATTAGCAAGCTTCCGTCATATGTTCTTTCACTGGTGTTTGTATATCGGACTTCCTGAGAGATCGGTCAATACGAGTTGTCATTGACGGTAGCTCGTCGGACCTTTTGGCTGTCAATGCCGGCGTCCCTCAGGGTTCCGTTCTCTCTGCAACACTTTTTCTTCTACATATTAATGATCTGCTTTTGCCCGGTATTTTGGAGTACGCAGATGAAAGCACTGTTGTAGAGACCTATATGTCTGATGCACTAGCCAGTGCTGATCAGATCCAGCGTCATAGGCGATGGTCAGCCGCATGAACCTGTCTCTGCAGGCTGTCTCCGAATGTGGCGATGCCAATCTAGTAAGGTTCAATCCGTCAAAGACCCAGGCGTGTCTTTTCTCCGCTAAAATGTGTCCTTTCGACTTTACTCCTACTTTCCAAGGTGTATCGTAGCCGATTACTGACCATCTTGAGCTTCTCGGCAAGACATATCTTGTCACCAACTCTCAATTTTGACTCCTTCATTGATAGCAAGACTCAAGTGGCTTCAAAAAACTAGGCACTCTGGCGAAGGTGAGAATATACTTCACACCGGAACAGTTGCTCATCCTTTACCAAGCACAAGTTCGATCGTGTATGGAGTATTGTTCTCATCTTTGGGTTGGTTCCGCGCGATACCAGCTCCAGACGCTTGAGTCCATTAAGAGGAGGGCCAAGAGGCTCATCGGCAATGAGGATCTTAGCTCAAAAGCCTTGAGTATTGACGGAAGGTAACAAGCCTATCCGTATTTTATAGGATACATTTCGGAGAGTGTGCAGCAAAATTGCACAACCTTGTTCCGCCGTCCCCATTTTTTCATCGGACAACCAGACTTACAAACAGGCGACACCATTATATGGTAGATATATCAAAGAGTCGCACTATGCGTTTTAGTTCTAATTTTGTGATACGTACCGCTAAGGAGTGGAGCTCTGCCTGACTCTGTGTTTCCTGACAAATACAATTTAGGGTTTATCAAGTCACGAGTGAATAGGTATCTTCTAGGCAAGCGCGCCACATCCTAGATGGCATCGTCGCTTACCATCAGGCGAGATAGTAGTCAAGCGCATGCCTATTTTGTTTAAAAAAACTTACGAAAGATACTCAATTTAGAAATTCTATGACTGAGTTAAAACTAAAGGTCCAAGCCTTTCGCCTCTGTGATGCAGAATTTTCTCGGAAATAATGATCTTGTAGAAGACCTTCTGCTACAATTTAAAAAATGGGGTGCAATATAAGCATAAATCTCCACTTTCTCCATAGTCACCTGGACAGTTTTCCGGAAAATTTAAAAGACGTGAACGAAGAGCAGATAGAGCGTAAGCATCAGGACTTACGCGTCATGGAAGAGCGCTATCAGGGTTTCTGGGATACGAATATGATGTTTTGACTATTGTTGGTCTCTGATACGTCATTGTCTAAAGTCTGCACATCAGAGAAGAGCTTTAAAACTAAGTTTTTTAGAACTCAATGATTAATTATATTATTATTATTTTAGTAAAGTTACACTTAGTTAATACATGTTTTTATCTGTTTTATACCTACATAGCTGAAACTATGACTATAACTACTGTAAGATAAAATATAAATAAAAAGTGTGTACAGAAGTGTAAGAACTAAATACCTTATAATTACTAAGTTTTTTTTATATATTAGTTAAAGATAGATTCTAAGGATTGTAGTAAGCCTAAATAATAATAATACTTCTTATCATAAATATACATATATAAGCATTGTAAGGCTTGTGTTATGGATACTAAGTTAACCGATAGACATACATCTATGATAGGTACATAGATATTTAATCTTTATAGAAATATATATAAATACTCAAGACTCAAGTACAAATGCTCGTATTCATCACACAAACATCTACCCCTTCCGAGACTCGAACGCAGGAACGTTGGAGCGAAAGGAAGGATCGCTACCGTTGCATCAAACGATCTGTAAAACCAAGTACACTTCCCATCATTAAAGTGGTTATATTAACGAGATCATACTTCTGACAATTATGGAGTGAATTCAAAACGAAATTTTAACACGCTTTTCACAGAATCAGAACTTTTTAAGTTATAATTCTTTACATTAATACTTTATAATAATTGCGGTTTATTTAGTGAAAAAAAACGAAAGTTATTACCATGTTTTTAAGTATCACTGTGTAATATGCGACCTTACAGACCTTAAAGAACACCTTATAGAAATAATTATTTTACATGCAGTATATTTTTTAAATGCTTGATAATAAAGAATTTAAAAACATAATTTAGTAATAAATAAAATGCAAAATAGAACATTCAAGTCAAGAAACAAACGTCAATATCAAACTATTTAATTTACCCGTTGTTTGTAAAATATTAACAAATATAAAAGTTTTGAGGAACTTAAATTTCGATGGCGCTATATATGCCGACTCAGGAGTGGGCCAGGGCCCACTCGGCAGATTTTAATGAGTTTCCAGCCTAATTTACAGATATTGCTCTAACCACGGTCGGGCGGTCACGTCATGTGAATATCGATCACAGATTGTTTGTTCTGAAGTATGTTTGAAAACGTCTTGTCTGTGTGTGATTATTTTTTTGCAATGAACATCAATTCCTTTTGTTTATAAACGTGATTGCTTTTAATACCAAACTAGCAATCAATTAATTGGTGATTTTTTTGTACTTCTTTAAAGCTGGCTTTCGTTAGTTTTACTTACATAAAAAAACATTGTTCAACTCGTTTGCCCTCTAAGGTAAACCCAATGACCATAAAATAATTACAGATTACTTTTGCTTGTCATTTATAATATTTCACAACGAATTTTGCATCTGCCATTTGATGTACATACTTGTATCCTGCCTTAAATAGGTTTTAATTACTGAAAGGTGTTTGCCCAACTTTTTACATTCTCAAACTGAAAAAAAAATCTTCTACTAACTTTTTTACTCAAAGCGGAGACCTACTTAATCCTGTTCCTATTGTGTAAACTCCGTAGAATCGTGCTATTAATACACGACCAATTTCATTGCAAAGGACCCCTGTATTTGTTACAAAATTTTATTCTTGCCCAGTTTTACTGACGTCACAGTTATTTTCTTCGTAAACAGTTGAGTAACTGTCTCGCTGTTATTAAACTTTGCAATGTTTATTTTAGAACACACAAAAAGTACGAGTACGAAACAGGTTTAGTAATTTTAGATGACTGTTTCATTAACAACTTTATGTAAATACATTAGAATTTCTTTGGATTTGAGGTTGGTAAAATTAGTTTTAAATTAAAGTTAAATTTGTACTTTTGACACAAACAAATACCAAAGTGAACTTATTATCCACAATACTTGTTATAAAAGACCAAAATTTTTGTTTGTTTTCCTTTTTAAAATGTTGTTGAGAAAGTAATAAAGGATCACATTACCAAAGTTTGTTTACTGTGACAAACTCATACAACCATTACGCTTCAAAGTAGTCAAGGTTGCTGGTTCAAATACTCACCATTTCGAGAAAGTTCTGACTTTGATCAATCTTCTTCTCTGTTTTTTCTTATTCAGATATAAAATCAATGTGAAAGTTTTATAGCTTTAATAAATGACACATTTTTCCAAAGCAACTTACAATCTCGTTGTCTTTTGTCAGCCTTCGTCTTCACAGAACAAAAGTGGCTCCATCTCTGTGCATTATCATGGAACATGAATTTAAATTTAGGTCTGTAACACTGAATTATTATTTGAATTACCTCTGTAACACCATTAATTAGTAAAGTGTTTGTGATCTTATTAGCGGATCAAATCGCTGGTATAGCCCTGTAGTAAAATTTACTCAGTTTACCACGGGTTTTTTTTATCAAGAAAGCGATTTGGGATCCATTATGAACACCACGTATAGCCGTGAAGCTAGAGGTAAACTTATTCAATTTATTATGAACCTTTCATACAACTCTCAGACCTTAGTATAAAATAGGTACCGTGCCAGTGGCTTGTTTAACCGATTCTCTAGCAGGAATGTAAGTATGAAGAAGTAAGGCATATCCAAATTACATAATAGATAGGTCTGGTACAATTTCAGTCGGCACGGCAACTAAATAGCCGAGACAATTTGTTGTTTTATAACAATCAATTTAATTTCTGTTTCTTTACAAAATTTTAAAAGATTTTCTATACGAATAGAGTTATAGGGTGCCAAAGTTTGATAATATCATCCCCTGCTGCGTATTTGAAACGTTCAAGAGGGTAAATGTAGGCGAGGTAGTTGGGGGCAGCCTCCCTCCCGTTTGGTGGTCGTGAATACCGCTTAAAGTTCTCAGCGTAATTGCTGTCTGGCAACGAATAAACATTGTATAACATTACCCGAGGTGATATATATTATTCATTGCTTTAAGTCAATTTGGTTTTCAAAACGAACAAAGTTCTTTGCGTAAGGTAAACGCTCCAGTCATAGTCAATAGTAGATCCATATTTTACAAAAAAAAAAAAAAACAATTATCAATTTAGAGAGATTTTTTCACTTTTATTGTTTATACCAGTCCACTCAGAAATTTTCCGAATAATGTTTTTATGTATCCTGGCGGATTATCTTTTAAAAATATATATCAGTTTTAATTGAAAGTACAATACATTTGAATTTCGAATTTCTCACCAGATTTTTCTTAGAGCTAAATTAAAGTATCGTGTGACATTGCAAAATGAATATACGTACGGAACATTTTCGTGCGATGTTTTTTTATGATATCAATGGTGGCCTTAAACTGGGGGAGTTGTTTGATCGACTTCAAATAGCAGTTATGGATGAATGCCCTTCTAAAGCAACCATCAACCGTTTACATACAGAATTCAAGTGCGGTCGTTTAATTTTGGGGAATAAGTAAGAAGTGGTCGACCTTCGACGGCTGTTACCGAAGAAAACGTGATATAAGTAAGAAATAATAATTAAAGAAAACAGCGAATGATGCACGTAGAGATTCACCATATAATTCAGATTGGATCGGTATGAGATCATAAGATTCTACATGAGGACCGTCTCGTGAAAAGGATAGTTTCGCCCTGGGTGCCGCACTATCTTATCCAAGCTGAGAAGCAGATTCGTCTGAAATGGTACCGTGACATGATAAATAAATTTGAAGCAGGCTCGTCTTGGCCCGTTTACGAACTTTTGACCAGTAAGCCAGTAACGAACACGATTTATTAATATGATTTAAAAATAAAGCGTTCATCGATAGTTTGACTGGCTCAGTATGATCCAACGCCTACCAAAGTGAAGAGATCGAAAAGCGCATTTAAAATTTATATCACTATTTTTTTCATTTTGACGAACTTCCTGGTTTCGATTCCATAACAAAATCAAAGCAGCATTAGCACCGACTACAAAATCCTTGCCAGAGGTTTTCTCTGCAATGAGCAACAACCGACCCGACCGAACGGATTCACCGGACACCGTTACTGATTCACCATGATAATGCTCCTACTCACTCAGCACTCAAAACAAAGTCTTCCTGCCCGCCTAAGCATACGCAACACGACAAAATTTTGTCGACCCATTTTCTCGTGTATTTAATAATTTATAATCTATCGGCTCTAACATGTTTGCACTTAAAAGTCGACTTATTATGTCAAAAGAGTAGTTATACTTAGCCGCGGAATTTTTTTCTACAAACTCAACATGGCGACAGAATTTTGTCGATATTTTGACAGAGATTTACGACATATTTCTCGTCCATGCTTTAGTACGTAGAGAACGGTGTCTTGCTGGCTGTCTACTAATTTCTCGATTTATTAGCGATCTATCCCTAACGAATTAAAAGTCAAAATTAAACCTAATAGGTAATATCAAAACTGTAACAATATTTTCTAAAACCATCGGATTAGAAGTAGTAAGAATACCTAATTATCTTTATTTTATGTAGTGACATTTATCAATCTATTTGAAGCTGACTCATTATCATTTTCTACATATTAGTGGTCTAGTGTAATACGCGGATTAAATGTACTTGTTATATCTTTCTTAAATTTTTAATTAGTAAAAAAATCAGTCCTATTCCCGGTTGTATTTTACCGATCCCGTTGGGGAACGATAATCGCCGGCCGCAAAGCCCCGGTTTGTTTACGATATATTAACACAAACAGTTAATTCGTACCTGATTACTTCTAGCCCTAAAACTTATGTATTTAAATAAGTATTCGTATATATATATTTACTATATTTACTATAAAGTTGTTATTTTGTTTCTTAAATCTATATACTTATGACATTTGAATTTGGTTTTCCATTATTATTTTCAAATGGTTTATTTAATTTTCTTTATTTATTTTGTAGTGTCGGCGGTTTCTGTCTGTCTAAACTGTCAACTACAGATCATGCAAGTCTTCAACGTCAAAATTATTCGATCCACATTTCCAAAGAGCACATAAAGTACACAACATTAATTGAATGAACGATACCGGTGTGTATGCGATAACAGCGTTTGAGAAGGCTGTAGAAGAGCTGTCTGCAGCGAACTAGATATATTATTTCGAAAATTGGTTCAGACGCGTGAAACTGCCGAACGCAGGTGTAAAATTCTTTGAAACCTTTTATTATAAACATTTGAAAGACTTTGTTTCAAGTTACCAATATTAGAATGCTGACCATCTCTGACACAATTACCTTATATCAAAGTTTGCTTTTCATGTTCCAATAAAAGTTCATGTTCTCTTATAGGTTCAGTTACGTCTTCGGCAATTTGTCTTTTTAATACTAGTATAAAAAAAATAAAATATAGTGTGATGTGTGCATCATATCTACTATATTTGGCTCGTAAGTGGGCCTTGAGATACAAAGTTATTATAATAAAAATGTTACGAAATTCCAAGCAAATTTCACACAGTCATGCAAATTATAACATCAATAGTCTATTTCGTGAGCAACTGATCACGAACATCGTGATTGTTAGTTTAAAACGTCTTTATTATTTCATGACAGAGACGGAACGCGGCCAATTGTGTCTCGTTTACTCGCGACGAAAGTTCAAAACTACTGGCGGACTAATTGACTATGAACTTTAATAATAGAGGGGTTAAGTGGGCTGTTTATCAAAAGTAGTAATAATAATGACAACAGTGATATTGCAAATGCAATGGTTATCTGCTGCACTGCGCTGCAGCTGAAATTAAACTTAACCAACAAGTTTAGTAAATTTGACTATATCAAACACGGTTGTAGGCAATATTTCGATGAATTATAATCTATCATTCATATCATTAAGATACACAGTTTACGCAATATCTGGGGCAGATCAATATGTAAGCAAATAAATTTGATGAACCTCGTAACAAGGTTATCTGTATCATAGTGATACCCGCCTGTGGTGTCAATGCGCATTCCGTGCTAAACGAAAATCATTTATACTAGAGCCGTTTGATAACGATAAACCAACGAGGTCAGACGAGAGCTCGCAAAAAATAGAAACGCTACTTACTGCGCGTGACTAAAGTCAATGCAGGCAAGATGGCGAATACAACTGTCCTTTTTTAACCAAATGTACCCATGACAACCGTCTCACTCTTAGATTCGATTACCGTTATTTTTTTATCAACTGCCTCAGTTTTTAATAAATTTTTTGTCATTGAATTTCACGAATTACGTGATGGCAACGTGAGTTAAGTACTAATTTACAACTAGTCTAGGTTATTATGAATTTAAGAACAAATTAGGATTCAAATACTAGTTAAGTAAGACAATCATTCGTCTGTGAATAGGCCTAAAATAGACTTTTGCACATAATAGCCACGAGAAGTAATTAACATTAGTAACTAAGAAGTAGGTAACTATTATTTCTCACACATTCAATTCTTAAATATGATAATAAACATTTATAAACAAACAAACATGATTGGTTGGTGTTAATAAGAAAACATCACGCAGAACAAAAATTATAACCTACGTTAGTTATTTTAAATGTCTGGCAAACTGTTCGGGTTCAAACAACAAAACCGATTGATTTACATGTAGTTCATCTGAAAGGGCACTCGGTCTAATCAATTCTCGCCGGGCCAGAGGAATGTTGCACAAACAAAAAACCACGTGGTGAGTGGTGAGCCTGAATTGTTTCGCTCCGTTTATCGGCTACATGCTACTGTTGCGAGGCGGACGCGCGGACACGTGATGTTTTCCGATCAAACCCACCAAGATGGCTGCCAATGCCGCCATTCGCTTTCCCACGGCGCGTACCAAAGGCTCTGCACGCTTCATTTTGGTTTCTTTTCTATTGTGCGTCGAATGACGTTTGCAGTTTTGCAGCCTGTCTTTGTCTTAGTATATTTTTTTAAGTTTGATATATGTAAGTTACCGACTTGTGAATACGTGGCTATTTGTTACTATTTAAAATTAAAACAATTCTTTTAATAGATCCAAGCAAGTTGATATTTATTTTGGTAAGCTCCTAGGAGGCGTTAACACACATGGCACCGGTTTGCCATTAGCCGACATGTGTTATAATAACGCAGCCGTGAACACAGCAGATGTGGCCACGAGACTTATTATAAGACAATCAATGTCTGGTAACATATGTTTTTTACAAATATTAATAAATGATTTGATTTATTATCCTCATTGATATAATAAGGAAAGAAACTTATGGTAAAAAAACTATAGACGTATACGTCTTGATTTTACAGGTAACATTACACACAGTGTTATTGTACTTAGATCCATGTGATATTTTTTTGTATTTATTGAAATTTATAATAAATATGATGGCTGATGTTACTTAATAAATAAATTATCAATAATAATCACAATTGTGAAAGGTACTAACAGCAAATTACAAGAAAGAATTAATACGACTGAGGTTGCGCTTTACGTACTACTTTTTATGGCTCAAAGATACCAAGGAAAAGAACAGTTTGGAATTTATCCAATTGCGGAACAAACATTTTATTATACAAAAAGTACAAATTGGCTACCTATTTAGATTTCACTTCCACTCCGTTGATGAATTAAACATCGCCAGATTCCTCACTAGCTATTTATAATTTTAAATAGAGATTAATGGTGCAGAACGACGCAAGATTTTAATTGTAAAAAAATTGGATGCTCAGTGGATGTGTGTCACGGCTATCACTGGTGTATGTAGCATTCGTTCACTTTATACATATTCAATAGGTACGGGGGTTTACTCATAGCAAGTCGCCATTGGCCGGCAAACCTAGCAGAATACTAAGCAGATTCCTTTGCAAATCTGCATTGAAATTACCATCAAATTCAGCTTCCTTTGTAGGGTCGTTAAACGTGGTCAGGAAAATTAAACGAGTAAGTAAAGCTATATTATTATATTTACCATACATGTTATCAAATGACGGATTACGTATGATTGAGTATTTTTTATCACAAACGTATGCCGCATTTGTGTTTATACGTTGCGTTTATCATTCTGTTTATCTTGACCCACTTGTTATAGATAAAGCGTTATCGTAGTTATGAGTGCGATGTATTATTAGTTGTGCAATTTTGCTATCATCTATTATAGTAGCAATTGTATATGGTTGTCTCTATTCATCAGAGATATAATATTCAAGAGACTTATGTATACCTATTCAATTTATTTTTTCATCAGCTATTTACAGTGGTCTGGTATTCAGCAAAATTACCTTAATATTTAAGTTGTTGTTACGGTACCATTAATTTCATGTTGTAAAACCGAATGTGACACTATTTAAAATAAATTATCTGCGTTCAGACCGAAGTAAGATAGCCGACGTCGTCTGTTGGTCGGTCAAGGTGACCTCCCGTTGGTAACCAGTGACATCGCATAACGGCAACCACCATTCAATGTAAATCGTGACAGGTTTTTAGATTAAACATGGAATTGGCTGCTTGGGACCCCATAATTAATAAATTAATACCTACAAAAACACACACAGCAAGACATGATGATGTAGTTAGCTCTTTTTGCAAATAATTAAACAGTAAGATGGAGGTCGGTCCCCCTGCCCGAGTTTCTTTCGCCAGTTCTTCTCGGAAGGCCCTCCCAATTTCCGAACTGGTAGTAGACTCAGTAGTATACAATGTAATATTAGTGAGAATTAATTAAATAACTAAATAATGTTTTTAAAATAAATTAAAACAATTTGATTTATATAAAATAATTTAATATTTAGGAACGTGCCCGATTAAAATATTGTGAAGGTAGTAGAAAATACATGACAACCATCATCTTAGTCATCCTGTGATCACGGCTCCTGTAAAGGAGTCGAAACGTCAGGATTAAATATAAAATAAAATAAAACATGCGCAAAAATCCGTAAAAGTGTTTTATTCTGATGTGTAATGTGCGCGGAAGTGTAAGAACTAAATATGGAATTGGTATCAGAGGATTGATTAATATCTAAACTTTGCAGTTTAGTTGTTATACTGCTGTATTACAGGTTTCTTATGCCCATAACCTTAATTTGACCGTAAGGGTAAAGGGCCAGGTCGAAACCTGTCACGTTGGCTGAATGTGGACTTGTGGGCGATCAATAATCACACTTTCAGTATCTAGTGGCGACATTAAAAAGTCAGTTAATTTTAATATTTATTATCCAATCAAATGACCTAGTCAGCGTTCCGTTCACGTGCAACGACCTCTATTTTAAATAATAAAAGAAAGAGGAACTCGTTCTGCGCTGCATGCCGCATCGCCGCCATTTTGCAATATAAATAGCAAGATGGCGTCGGGCCGTTGGTTGGCGAAAGTACACTGTAATTATGAAGCGACTCGCGCAGGCGGGTAGACGCGGCATCCATGGCTGGTGCACGCAATGCTTAGCTTGATTTATATTGCACTCTTGTTTCCACTCGTCCGATTGTTCTCCGTTTTATAAGCTTCGCAGGACGGGCATTCTTTTGTGCGGCCATGGGAACTCGCGTCAATTCGCAGTCCGCAGAGTACCTACACATATTTACTAAACGACTAGTGGTACAGAGGGATTTGTTAATTTATTGATAGATAAAATATCTACAGTGTGGATATTGACGAATTTATAAAGAAACTAGCTTGTAAATGTAGATTACCGATTAAAAGTTATGTTTCTATCCCTCGGGAGCAGTGCTTTTTTTCTAGATAATAGATACTCTATGTACTTTTCTGTACCTGGCAAAGTGTATGCAAAATTTCATGGTGAGCGATTTGGTAGTTAAGGCGTGAGAGTGTAACAAACAAATAAGTTTCGTATTTATAATATTAGTTAGAACTATACGGTATAAAGTAAACCCGTTCTTGACTTATAGAAGGACATTCAGATTAACAGACAGACAGACATAAACTTTGAAAATAGTAGAATTGGTATCAATGACTTATAAAACGAATATTTATTATAAAATTCGTCCAAAAATACATGTTCAGACAGACCTACGGATTCTTACAGTAAATAAATAATCAATTTGTCTCAGTGTCATAAATTCGACGGGTTAATCAAGGTCTCGGTAGTTCAGTTGGAAGAGCACTCTCTTGAATAGCAATAGGACAAGTTGAATTTGTTTTAGTAATAATTTCTTTGTATAAAAATCTTAAAGATATCTTACCTGTTAGATATGATCGACGTAATTGATTATTTTAGCAGACTTTGTGCATTTGGATTTTCTCATATTTCAAATTCACATATCCCATTATAACTTACGTGTGTTTAACCAGAGATGTTTAACAATAAATATAGTAGATACCCAGCGCTAGATATTGCTAATAGAAATTAAAATATAGAGAATAACAAGTTTTTATATTTGAATTGTATATACTAAAGCCTTTATTTATACTGAATCGTATTTATTTAAATTTTTATTGTTATGTGTTTTCAGAGGCTTTGCGGTTTCGACAAATTTCTATTTGAATATCATAGTCTTTGATGTAGGTATTAGTGATGTATACGCATTATGCATTCGTGATCGAGAACTGAAGTCATATGAAATTCTGAACAGTTTTGTCTTCTTTTTAGTTATACGATTATTCTTTGCAACTTGAAAGTTATATTGCGTTATATAAACTACTTATATTGTGGTCGCATATTTTATAAAGATAAATTTAGTATATATGCACGAATTTTGTCTAATCCATCAATTTACTTCTATGTTTATAATCTTCTATGTAACGGAAGTAATATGTACTTTCATGAAGCAATTAAACAATGCGCCAAACTCATTATGCATATAAAAAGTGTAACCGAAAATCGTTAGTTTCGGTTGGAACATTTATTATAATGATTCCACTTTTTTGCGTTTTTTTGTTACCCGAAATGCTTTGTATTTAGCCGTTATGAGTTAATTTGATTGAATAATGTTAATAGACATAAGTAGTACAGTAACGACAACAACAAAAACAACAGCAACATCAATCTTCCTGAAAATGACAATTCCTTGAATCAATTTTCATTCCGTAATTGATTTATAAAATACACTTAGGTACATTGATGTGCCGTTGTTGATGATTTGCCAGATCAAATTAAATCGTTAACCACATAGCTAACATAGTGTACATGCTTGCAATGTACACTGACCTCGATTCCAATATTTTTATTCATCCCACAGCGCAAGTCTTTTCAACGTAGTTTTTTTAATGTACTTACCTACTTTGGTACACTGGTTTTTTTTACTGTAAAATTTTAGACGGATTTGAGTTTAGGAATAACAAACAGTCGTTAAATTTATTGAAAACTCGATCAATTGCATTCGGAAAAAAGTGTAATGGATCAATTATCAACTACGACGCGAATGTTTCGCTATTTGTTGTCTAGCTGAAATAAACATTTCTAATTCTTTAAGCTTTGATAAATATAGTTAAAATATGGGGTTTTACTCTAAATAAAAAAATACAGACAGCTGGAAATTAAACTGTCGCCTCTGTTATTAACGCATTGACTGCCAAGTTCTACTTTTCGTTATTAACTATATTTTGATAAGATGAAGACTTCGTATTTCTTTATAAAAAAACAACACATACCATACACCTTGCAGGAAACTCTTAACGTATTGACACGAATTTATTGTGAAGCTCTATTTGGACCTTTAATTTTTAGAAGACGATGACTGTAATCTGATAAATCGATTTGAAATGTAGATCCCATACATAAGTAGCTGGGTAGAAGTGATTTGGTTAACATGCCACCGTATTGTTTATAGCAGCCTTTATCTGATCCGGAATCGCATGCCAACTCGTCCGACCCCATTCCCAAATCTGTTCTGCGTAAAATCTCATATCAGCTTATGAAAACATACTTATTTTTAGAATATATCAAGGAGCAGAGCGCCTCAACTTATTATCTGTTTATTTTCGATACTACTAACGTTTGCCAAGTTGCCCGTTTATAATTTACGATAAACACGACTCGAGGTGTCGATGTAACGCAAACAATGTTCTTTTCCGCGATTCATTTTTGTGATGTTTACAATGGATAATATTTATCGTCGCATTCCTCCAACGGATGCGAGTTACGCTGTTGTTACACGACATTTTCAACGTGTGCGTCTGAGTTCGTGGAACGAGTTCCCTTTAATTGTGCATAATAAAATCTGTGGTTTCGATCGTTTGGCAGAATAGTGGTTATACTGGTATGACGACATTCGTTAACTAGCTGATACCGGACTTGTTCTTTCGCTTATCTCAATTAGAAAGCCGATGAGAGTTTGACAATACCAACGAGCGGTGGTGTGTCTTGTCGGTGTCTTGATTCGTAGAAACTATTTATAATGAATCCCTAGCTAGCTAGTTATTGTAAAGAGAGTTAAAGTTATAGTGTAATAATTTCATAGAAATATTGAAATTTAGATCATTCGCAAAACAGTTTTCTACGTTATAATGAAGTTAAAATGGTATTATGTAATTAATTTCATGATATTATCATCAATAAATAATAATGCCCTTACCTCGCACTGCAACATTTATTTGAGAACTAGCGGCCCGTCCCGGCTTCGCACGGGTGGACAAAATTCTTTAAATTTTTTCTAGCATTCAATATAGCCTATGACACTCAGCAATAATGTGCCTTTCTATTGGTTAAAGAATTTTTAAAATCGGTTCAGTAGATCCCGAGATTACCCCTTACAATTTAACAAATATACAAACACACAAACTTTATTTCTTTATAATATTAGTATAGATAGACCATTTTCCAACATTGGACAATGTGCTCGAACGAGACACAAATTCTCACGAGCCAGTTCCAACAACCGGTTCAGTTAGCTTTATTTCCCACTCTAAAGGAGCCAACGCCAGCGAAGTACATAAAAGGAAAACGGCTAAGGTTTTTGTTCATCAAGCATGCCTGACCGTCCATCCAACGGTCAAGCCATTAGTAGAACCTGACTACGCCCACAAATGTTTCCGCACCATAAGACGTCACGCTTGTAAACTATATGGTTGTAATGCTAATTGTATATTTCCTTAAACTGTTACAAGCGTATACCTAGAAACAATGCGTCATTTCATATTGTTATGCCTACGACTACAAGCCTGAGCGCACGGATGACTTTTGTCACCGTGACTATTTCATCACTTCTCTCTGGTCTATGTATGTAAAGTCAACAAGTTGCAAGTCGCCATTAGCGCACACCTCCATAGACCAGAGAGAAAAGACGAAATAGTCACGGTGACACGAGACAACCGTGCTTGCACGCAGTAATTTATAGTTATAGTTGTCGGAGAAAAATATATATATGAGTAATTGACGTCTTGATTTTTACTATATATTTGTTTTGATTGACTATTCCCTGTCAAGTATTTAAAAATATCATAAAATTTCTATCCATTAGGATGATGTGATTGAAAAATGTGTGTAATTGTGAGCTGATATCACAAAAGACATTACAGTTGCATGGTATTTATGGAAATGCCACCCATAATTCCACTATCCGAGAACATGATAGCTATCATATGAAACAGGTTAGTTGATTGGCTCCAACTGAGTATGGCCAACGGGGTAATATTTATTTGATACCATACGCCCGCTCCCTTAGGCAATCGCTCACAATTTGTCGAGGCGAATGATCATTTACGACCTGACCAGCTGTGACAAATCCGAGCGTATTAATTTGCATTTATCTGTTCTGTGTCACCGCTAAAACTGGAAGTTAGTTTGAAATAAATAAGTGAAAACAATTAATTAGACCACCATACCTTAATACATGCTCCTATTATTTAAAATCTCTGTCAATTATCTATATTAATATATATGACATGTATTATATGATAGTATGTTATTCTTAATAAATGTTTCGTCAATACAACATAATGGCAATTCCAGGTGGCTTTTGCACGTTTATTAAGTAGCTGCATAGCAAATAGCATGTTCTCGTATGCATAACTAAAAAGCGTAATTTACATAAATTTGCCTGAGCTGATATGAGGATATATATTGTATAATGTATATTTAGTTTTAATAATTATGAATAAGTTACAAAATATGGAAAGTCAGTCTATTCATTAAGAATAGACTGACTTTCCATATTTTGTAGTATATTGTACCCAATGGAAGAAACGTTAAGCCTTTGAGGGTGATTTTATTAAGCGAATAAGGAAGAACAGCAGTTGTTTATAGCCATATAAACAACAGTCATATAGATATCTGGTAAATCAATACATTTTATGCTTATTCCTACCTCATCGACTTTTACATAAAAATCTGTTTTATACATAGTAGTAAATGGTAGTAATAATAAGTAATGTTAATTTAAACTATTTATGTCAACTGGCCAAACTGGAATCACTAATCAATTAGTGTTCATACGATGAACGACGCATTTAGCTTCTCGGTTGAACAGCTGCGGGCTGGTCGACATAGTCATGCGGGCTACAGAAATTACAAAAACGTGAGAGATATGACCACCTGCCGCCCTTACATCTAGATATCAAACTCGTTAATGGAATGCTCGCAAATGATGACTATTGGAAAAAGAGAACTTATTACCTTAACTTAGATACCCGCATTTTTGTCCGAAGTCGACAAATCTTGTTGACCTCAAAATACAACTACCGACTAAAAGGTCATATTAAAAATAGCTCCAACTGAATAATGTTTGCACTTGAAATATTTTATGAGTAATTAATTACCGATTCTGACGGTACAAAAAAATGCATATTTAAAGAGCCAGAAATAGGTGCTTACTTTAACATCGAATTTTTTGTGAACGCGTCTAAGGAAAAAGGTTGTTTATTTCTCATACCTTTTACTTCACAAAACAGGTTACGGTAACCGGTTCACGTCTGCTTTTCTTGAAAACCTCATAAATATTCGAGAGATAAATATTTGACCTTTAAATAAGTGTTAAGGTTTTTATTTTCGTTGAAGTTTTTGTTGTAATATTCGTAGTTTCCTGCAACGTTAAAATACTAACAACGTGTATTTAATTGTATTTTATGTTGGAACCTGTTTTATTTTGGAATAAAATTATTATTAAAGAATGTTTTTTCCTTTTCAGATTCCTCTCCGGAGGGCGAATCCAGCGAAATTAATAAGAAAGGTAAAATTTGTATACATTTTTTTACCGAGGTCGCAAATATAGCTTACAGTTTAATCCGCATTTAGTACTAATGAAGCCTCATGAGGCATTCATTCTCCGTCATTTGTCAATAATCTTGTTTGTTAGCATGTTAAAATCATTAAGTGGTCATCTGAACTTATTATTGTATAGCAAGTTATTAAGTTAGTTATTCATAGGTATTTTTTAATTATTAAAGGTGAATCAAAAGATTTAAAGGCCACACATTTGACGATTATTGAAATGTTCTCAAACAATTTTTTGCCTTTACCGAGAATAAAAAGTTTCATTTACAAATACAAGACGTTCTAAAACATTTGCTTTCCTATTTTGTTATTCTTCTACTATATTCTTACCGTCATAAGCGTGTTGTTATCGAGATAGGTGATTTCACATTCAAATGGTGTCTTTGTTTGTCAAGTCTCATCTGCGTATGTATGGATGGACTACTTATGCTTCACACCCGGCCGGTATCAAATCAGAGGTCACAGCGGACGACAATACATTTGTTATTATTATTTCGACATCTGAAATTCAATTCGTTATCCGAGTAACGGGGTCACGACGTTTTCGATACTCTACATAATTCTTTATTCGTCTCTCTGTTTTAGTTATTCTATGAAGGGTGATTTTATGTACCTTTACCACAACGGTACACGTCTAATGGCTAATAATGTTTTTCTTGGTTAGTAGAAGCTATATAAGTCGGTATAGAAACTCTTTTGATGTTTTTCTCCTCGGGCTCAGAATGGGTTGAAACAACATGTTCCTTTCTCCCAAATCGTAAAGACAGCCACACACGAGGCATCGTTACCCTCACTGTAACACCGCTATATTTTCTTTTCTCCTTCCAAAGATATATTTCAATTGGAGCTAAATTATTGGAAATTGTATATGCTTCAAATTCAAAGACTTTGAAGTGACATCATCACATTTAATATCGTCAGTATAATTTGTATTTTTTTAGAAAATGCGAAATAATATATTTTATTACAATATTAAACTTTATTATTATTTGAATTTAAATTAAATTATGGACTCTCATTAAGTGTCATTTAAAATTAAAAAGGAACACTTTTAAACCAGTAATAATAAATAATCTCGGCATGCATCATGTAGATAATTGACTCCTACCACGAATAGTTCCAAAAACATTTTTGTGGCGGAGAACCGGTCTCGAGATATTTTGACCATGTTTAACTTACGATTACCGGCTGCTACGATCGGCTATACTATACGAACTTGTATTTATAAACACCTGCTTTATATGCGTGAGTGATCGCGTCCGACGGATATGATTAATCCTGAACGAGAATTTTATTGCTACGAACATATTCTATATGCGATAGCACGATTATTTATAACGATGACACAGCCGGCTACGATGGCGAAACTGATAATTAATGACGGAGATACGACCACGGCACCGCAGAAGGAAAGGGCCATAATTAACGTAAATTACACGGAGCAATGGTGCAGGGAGTTAATGGTTTCTGATTAATAATATGTCCGTTATGATTCGTGTTATTTTAACAACAGATTGACACTTGAATCTTTGAGCTATATTTAAGCCTATTGTTATAAATTGACATGTAGCTTATGAACAATCGCTTTCTATTTTAGATTTTCAACATTGACATCAATAGGTTGAAAGATTTGGCAGGTAACTAGAAAAGACTCACGTGAACAATACCACAACAATCAGATGAGGTCAGACCCGTCGGAACACTTCGTGAGTAGTTAAGTATCAAGAAAGGCGCCGGTGAAAGTACGTGGCCGCATCTAATTCGCTCAGTGGAATCATTATTAAACGCGTTTCATAACACGACTCGTAACAACAACCGGTTCTTTTAGACACGATAGTTTTTTTAAATATCACGATGAAGCTGCGTTTGGAATAATAATAGCTTGGAAGTGATCTATGTGTGAGAAATGTGGGGTGAACCTGTCTTTTGTCGTTGGCAACCATTTCGGGACGAGGGTCTCGGACGGCTATTAGGGATTTGAATGTATTTGGGCCACAGCTCCCTTTGAAAGTTTTTGCTGCCCTCAAATTGTACCTGTTTGACCATGCTGATGGAGAGTTCGCCCTTGAAAAATCGTTAACGTTGTTGTCGTTTTATATATGTTTTCGAGTAGAAACCGTTGGTTGGTTGTTTTTAATGTCGTAGTCTATTAATGACTACCATAATTAATTTGAATAAAACACTTGTTTACGGATTTTGCGCATATGTTATTTTATATTTAATGGTGACATTTCGACTCCTTTACAGGAGTCGTGATCACAGGATGACTAAGATAATAGTTGTGTGTAATGTGCGCGGAAGTGTAAGAACTAAATATACCATAATTAATGTCAAATTTTAAAGGCAAACCAATTCCTGACTAAATAACTTTGGAGTGCAGCTTGCTTGGACGTTAACTGCTTTTTGCAATGGGTGCATTAATGAGCCCGCATGCAAAAGGTTGTCGAACTGTTTAATGGCTACTGTTGAATGGCAAGTCCTTTTAATTATTATGTTACCAAATTAATATGTCAACTTGAAATGATCCGTCAAGTGAATTGTCCGAATTTGATGCCATATCTTGCGTAACAACTGTAAATACTGTAGTAGGTAGGTACCTATGTCGCGATAATGACAATGTTGTGCTGTGCAAAACAAACACGTTCAGGAATTTTATTAACAGACATTTGTATAAATATTACCCCCTTATTTTCTTTTCAATTCACTCGTTTCAGTTTACTTCCTGTTTACATAAGTATGTGTGAATACTATTATGGTATGCCTAAATACAAAATTAATGTAAATAGAATTTGCCCGCATGTCATTCTTGTTAATGCGTAAACGTTATTTTATGGTATGGCAGCTAATACCAGAGTTTCACACACGCTGGCCCTCGCAACCGGTTGGTATAACATGTAATTTTGCACGACTTTCTACACAACCTTAGTGCATATGCACGCGCGCCCTACTTCAAATAAAAAGTCCGTTATAACTATTTTCTTCATACAAAATTAATGAAATAACTAAAATTTCTAGATATAGCCGCATTTAAAAAAAATATCCCTTTCACTTTTTCTATCCAAACACGACGACGCTGAAGATCCACATCGATAAACCGGCTGAGTCGATTTACATGAATAGACAATTGAACAAAGTAACGAAGTACATGATATTGAACATGTGACTGAATAATAATTGTATGATAATACCATGTTGTGAGTCGAATTGAATATTTAAAGAGAAACAAGGGAAAACAAGACATCACAAAACGCCTTCTTGTTGCATAATTGAGTTACGATGATATATATCTTCTTTATCTTTTTTCTATACGTAAAATGAGAAAATGATGAGAAACTAACTAGATTTTACTAATTGTAACTTTGATAATTTAAATTAATGGAAATATTTCCCTTTATAACGTCTTCTGATTGTTTTTAAATCAACAAGAATACTAATTATTTTATTCTTATTGATCTTCACATTTTGGAGTCATTAATATATTAACTAACTGTAGTGGCACCGAGCAAGTAATGTGAGTATCGTCAGGGTTTATTTCGTTGACAACCAGCTTGTGCCACCTGCTGTGGACCGGTAGAGCGAGTTTCGATCGCTGTCTAGAGCTCACCGAGCGACGAGTATAGTTATGAAACATAATTTATCTCAGTCATGATTTTATTCTACTTCTTGCGCAATAATTGCCGAGTTCGACGCAGCACCGTTCTCTGCTCCCCTCGTAATTCTGCTGTGAGTGCACAGTCCAATGTTTTATTTGATATTAATTATAGACCTCTTCCGAGCTGGCACTGCGTGGCATTAAAATATAGTTCTTATTATATATTATTACAGTAACATTACATTCTTATATAGTATTCTTGCAGGGCTTCTTTAATTTTTTCTTCAAAGTACCTATATAGAATAATATGAAAATAATTAGGATGGGAAATAATAATACTTATGTATGACGCAATGTAACTCACTTCAACGTAGCATTAGACTGTCGTAAATCACACACGTGCGTATGTTAATTGAAATGTTCAGTAATTATTTTTTAAACGTGAGAAGGCTTTGATTTTGTCGAGGGTCGGGTGATATCTTGTATATGGTGTATCAACAGTTTTTGTTTAACCGAAGTGTCATTATGTATAATCAATGTTCCATTAATTAAAAAAATAATATTAAAAAGCATACTCTTAGTCTTAGTTTGTCCACTTAAAATGTTTCTGGCCCCAAGATTTAATGTTCATTTAATATCATCAAATAATATAATTGACAACCTCGTTATATACATATTAGCAGCCTTAGCAATACATAAAACTGGAATATTATACTAATCAACAGTTGGTCAAAGTTATTAGTTTTCATAAATAATATTCAAGTAATCCATTGAGTAATGTCTCCATATTTCAAATGCCAGGTCATCCTATGTAAGGTTACATGAAAGATATTGATTGTATCATCGACCAATCTCACAAAAAAATTGCTATTGACATGACATTTTGTGGGTCGAATGCCTGCTTTATACACATCCATTGTATTCAATACAATAGCGCGTGATTGACGGAGTTTTGCTTAACAGTCGATTAAATTTTGGAGATTTCTTCTACATCGCACTGAAAGAGAAAGTAGCTGTATGTCCATAAAAGTACAGATAGATACAGAGTAATAAATATTTCTTTTAAATGCTACATGACTAAAATATTATTTCTTTAATCGTAAATGACGTTATTGATGTTAGTTAATAGATATAACCAGTGCTTAATGTGAGAAACTTTGATACGTCATTCTAGCCACCGTGTTAGATTCGTTGCCTTGATAAAATCGATTCAATTAATTTTACAAGACGGCGCGGCCGTGGCCGGTCCAGCGCTCGTCACGATCTGTGCGCTTGAGTGTAGGTAGGTGGCTACTTTCTCCTAACGGGACTTCCCTCCCGCCCGCGTGACTGCCGTCTGTTAGGCGCTTATTACGATTACGACATCCATTTTGAATTTTGTTGTCTACTGCTACTGTATCTACAGTTTTATTTTGTATTTACACTTTATATACACAATATGACGACCGTTTGGTGCAACGGTAGCGATCCTTCTTTTCGCACCGACGATCCAGGGTTCGAATCCTGAACATATGCCCCTTGCATATGTTTTTATGATGAATACGAACATTTGTACCTAATTCATGGATGATTTATATATATATTTATAAATATTAAATATTTATGTATGATATATGTATGTCTATCCGTTACCCTAGCATCTATAACTCAAGCCTAAGCGTGCTTACTTGGACTAGGCTAATTAAGTGAATGTAAGAAATATTTATTTATTATTTAATATGGCTTTATCACTTAATATTTTCTTGAAAGTCCTTGCTAAATGTTTATCATCTTTTAATTTTTGAATGTTCATAGTATAAGGTAGTACTATGTCTTCTAGGAAATGTGTCTTAACAAAAACTTTCATGAGGCATCTAGCCACATCTCGCTACATCTCACGAGGCAAAGGCCACGATCTTTGCCTCTCTGACATTATCAATACCTGAACCATAGTGTCAGCTTGTGTTATTAATGCTATTGAAATGAACACTTTTTAACACGAAAATATGTAATTTAAACACAATATTGTGAATATTTTACTCATTTGAATCATTAAAACAAATGAAACTGCACAGCGGCTCAACCGACCGAATATTTATTCGCTTTGGTAATAGGTCTTTTACGAAAAAAAAATTATTTGTCGTTCTGTGATATTATTTTATTTGATATTTGTTTTATTGTGTCATCTTGAAAATGTTTCCACGACAAACCATTCTATAATAATTTTATTATTAAAAAGAATTACGAAAAACTGAATTGTAATTATCTATTAAATAAAATATAAATATAAATAAATAAAATAAGGTAAATTATTCTAGCAATTTAAACGACTTAATATATGAGTTTACCTTCTCTTAATTTTTGTCAGCATATATATAAAACCTCAAAGAAAATTGTTCATTTGTTGCTGATTTATGTTCAGTTACTTAAAGCTGACTGCAATATACCAAGATGATTCATAGTCAGCTTGATCGTTTTAGCGAAGTTACAAGTGCCACTACACCTCGTCCTCCGTCCCCCTCGTCTCGCCGAGAAAAGTATCTGGCACTAGTCCAACTTTGATCTTCCTAGAACTGCATCGATTCGCACTATTTGTGTACCAGATCGCGCCAACATGTTAATTTACTGTCGCAAGCGGTAGTCATCCACTTACTTCACTATATATGTCATCGGCATAATGATTTTTCAACGACGGAATATTATTACTTCTTATTATGAAAGTAGCTGATTCAATTATTTAAAATTTGGTATTCATTTCGAAATTAATGAGACACTTTCAATTAATATGTGATAGAAAATTTTTAAGTATATCAAACAATATTATTATTATACCTGATCAATTCTTTTGCGATTCTTTTCATCACAGTTTCCTTACAGTTACATTACGGAACATATCCAAGCGATAGTCTCTAGAAATCCCTTTTTAACAACACAGATGTATTGATTTCCTTTCTAATAAAAAAGGCATTGTCCGTTTGAAAGCTCGCGGGCACAAAGCGTGAAGACAACAAAAACCTACTGCACAAAAAGGTTCAGAATATCGTGTGGTTGCCGCGCACGACTTGCATTATTCCACCGTATAAAACGGAACGCACATGTGCGGCAGATGTTTAGGGTCTTTTTTCAAATGTATTTTACCCTCTCCCCCCACTCCTGTGCCACCCCACTGTGCAGTCACTGACCTTTATAGAATAGCTGACTTTTATTGACCTACTCCAGTTTCATTTCTTATATCCTTTTCTAACTATATTTACATCTTGTTCAATGCGATTAAAAGTGAATGCTCAGATAGTATCAATATGTCGGCAAAAGTTTGGATACGCCGATATCCGATATATCATTAATGTCCTGATTCAAGTCATTCTATTAATACGACTTTGCGTTGTTCACCCACATGTTTCTCTTTCTGATGTATCCCTTGGAGAGTAGGGTTAACGATCCAACAGGTTCCAAGGATGATGTATTTTTATATGTTAGAGAAATTATAATATTGGAGTTTAGGTTGCCTGGTAAGGTAAGGGTGTAGCTGATTAGCTTGCGACTTCAATCGATGTACCAAACGACAACAAAATGGTTATAATTGTACATATCCCAGCAAGGTTCAATGTTCCAGTAATCGTTAAGCGTGGTGAACAAAAACGCTCTCAATAACTGCTAAATAACAAACTGCCGACTGTAGCAAAAAATCAAGAAATACTCAACAGGTCCTAAACTTTTTGTTTCATTTATTAATTTACGGCGCGGGTAAAGTTCTACAAACGATTGTATACCTTATGATGATCGTAACTCACCTCAATTTCGGAAGCTTTCTTCGCTTTGATTATTCTAAACCTCTTTTGAAGGAATTGAACGTAGCAAATCGTGCGTTCCTTATGAAACGTGCTTGTCAAAGTTAAAAAAGAAAAGGTTGTGGTCTCCATTTACTTTTATTTATCGTTAGGAACTGCTTGTATTCGATTACGTGTAGGTATTTTATTGTTAACGATCTTGTTAAGTACCTATTCAATACGATTCTCCTAATTACGGGATTACGGGGAAATCAAGTCAAAATAGCTAAGTAGGTACATGTTGGGAATTTAACAAAACGGCTACAAACTTTCTGAGAACCTGTTAAAAGCTCCTTGATCGCACGACTCAAGGGTCTGACGGGACCTCGGGGCAGGTAAAATGTTCACGTTTTTGCCCTTTCATCCTCTTATATGATGATTCTCTATAATTTATGTTTCTACTCAAAACAGATACGAGCTTTATGGAACCAACACTGTAACAGAGTGTGGTGTTAAAGTTAGTTATTACCTGTTGTTGTCAAAAAATATAATTTGTACTCATCCTGGAGAAATACGGGTTTTTTTAATAAGATAGATTCTAGATAAAAACAATTTACGAGTGGGGATAAGCCTACCAATGCGTATTCGAGCAAGAAAACAAGACAGACAAAGTCAATCCTGACAAGTGGCCCTTAAGCGACTTATAAAACTCATTTACGGTGCAGTAAAACGAAATTGCAATACTCAGACTAATATTCTTTTTAGTTTACATGAATTAATCAGACGGCTTATCGGTGCTCGGAGAGGTTTACTTTTATGTAAAACTCTCTAACATAAATTACTCTACGCTTGGTCTCAACACTCATTTATCCGAATATAACGCATAATTTGTTGTGACATAAAAGAATCTGAAGAGAGCCATTAGCTAAGAAAGATTGTCTTGTTAAGTAATTATAATTACTATTACATATATTATTATACTAATTACGTCTGTATATTGTCAAAAAATTACTTATTTGAGTGGTACAACATTGACGCTTTATGCAATGAAGCGAAAAGGAAAAAAATGTAAATAAAATACATTTTTTCCATGTATTTAATGTATATTATGTAACTATTTTCGACATGCACTAAGTCTTTTTTCTATCTCCGAAAAACAACATGTCTTATTGTATGCAAACAAATCGACTTTGACGTAATGACGGAATTCGTTCATGTATAAAGCTAGCGGCTGAGCCAATCACTTTTGGCAGTGTTTACAAAATCTTGTGGAATTGAATCGAGTGTGCGCGCTAGTATTTGTAAACAGGGCGGCCGGCGGACTCCGTGCGTGGCTCCAAAAATACTTCAAACAGGAATTGAACCCACGCCAACTGGTGTGCGTAGACGGCGGGCGGCTTGCACGTCCCTCGTAAACTTTTCACTATACGACATCTCATTTTAATCTCGTTCATATGTCTTTTATATCCGCTTAATTTATAGCCAGCCGTCGCTCGAGGTGATGCGGTCAACGGAATGTTGCGAATAAATTATTCCTTATTCCACTAGTGTCCACCATCGTAAAATACTTTTAGTAACATTTGTAATGACTTTAATTTAAAGCTTATTACTAAAATATAAAAAATATCTTTTTTCCTTTGTTATAAATATAAGTTAATTTAATACATTAAATATCAAAGATTATATAGTTGGTGGCTTCGTGTTCACAATTTTATTGGATATTACCTTGTGTTTTGAATTTAATTAGATAATGTCGCGCCCAAATTTCCGAGGGAACTTCTTATTTCTCCTGCGGGTAAAGAAGCGTATGTCCTTTCTCAGGCTTCAAGCAATCTTCATTAAAATCTATTTTTGAGATGACAGAGTTACTTTTGCACTTTTAATATTAGTATGGATGTTGCGTGTTGAAAGTTGACAATAATAAGAAGATGAAATTGCGCAACTCCATTTACACAACTGATTCTAACACACGTAAAACAAACGCTTCGGTAATTCTACTTTGTTTTCACAACAAACATTGATTGTACTGCTCTTCTGTTATCGTTTATCATACTTCTCCAAACTACAAGGTAAAAATACCATGCTGTGCGTCACAGCAGACATGATTTCAAATAGACTTTTGTTACCTGTTATTTACATTTATTGTTATTTTCACTTCTCCAAAATAAATTATAAAATACAACAATAACTTATTTCAGCGTAAAATAATCTTTTGATGTTTTTTTCTACCGCGTTCACCTTCATTCGTCCTTTTCAAATGTTGATCTAATTTGTATGACATTTAATTTCTCTGAGAATGTTTTATGAGTTGTCAGATTACTTAGAGGCAGGTAGGTAGGTGGGAAGCAAATGGTGAATAAACGCTTGGGGAGACTGCTGACTTTTATATTTGTGACTCATGACATGTGCAAAAGACATTTATATCAGTACCTTTTTTAGTGGCGAAACAACACTATATTGAAACTAATGGCATTTTGCACAACTTGTCATCAAATTATTCATAAAAAGAAGATATACTTTCGATTTATTTGGTTTCGTAGTGACCCAATTAATTTGTTTATCGATTATACGATCTGTGCATTGGCAGTAACATAAGTTCTAGTGCCTGTCTACTGGAGCTTGTTTCGTTTCCAACGATCCGTATCTAGGCCACATGTGCGCGTGTCGGTTTAACAGTTTACTCGTTTATTTCTATCGCTTTCGCACACGTGAAGCGATATAACTAACCAGTTTGAAAAGAAACAGGATTAGGGCCAAACGGCGAATTGCAACATATAGCTAGCTGAAGTTTATCAAATTAGATTGCTCGATCCCCGCTCTCGGTTTTTTTTCTGTTTGCCTACCGTGACACTACTTGCTTTGCGGCAGCGTGTTTTAAAAAAGTTTATGAGCCAATCTAAAAATTAATGTACAGCATTGTTAAATGCATTGTTTCTGCGCGGTCTCGTGTAACCGGTTCTCGGGTTGTCATGCGTATCGGTTCGAAGAAACCAACAGTTGTTTCCATTGGCATTCTTCTCATGCACGCCCCACGCCGCACGATGTCAGTGAGAACCGAACGACCCCATCTCAATTTTCTATTGTGCACGCACTGCGCGCCTTCCCTCGTTCTGTTGCCAAGCAACGCCAAGCAGTGAAAACAGCTCCTAATTGACGTCA
Source organism: Calamotropha paludella (assembly GCA_927399485.1). NCBI lineage: Eukaryota > Metazoa > Arthropoda > Insecta > Lepidoptera > Crambidae > Calamotropha > Calamotropha paludella. The sequence continues at coordinate 8,412,082 of OV656814.1, read as the reverse complement.
ATGTCGATTTATTCAGCAGTCACATCACTCATTCTTTAGCCGTTAAAAAAATCGTATGGTCTTTCTAAGTGACAAGTTGTTAAGGTTTCAAATTGATCACATCTGGGAAGTTTCACATCACACCGTATCATTTATTTATTTCTACGGCGGATATGTGTGTATTTATATCCGTGACCGATCCGAAATAAGGTTATTCGCGTATGCGTTAACACAACTGGCTGGCGTATACAAAGAAACAGTTAAGCGTACAGCTCGGGCATTAATCAATGTTGTAATGTAACCGTAACCGTCTCCAGGGGATAACCAGCTCAGATTTTCTATTCTTCTTTTGTAATTAATAGATTTTGGCAAGTGAACGTCTGTTAGATGTATGGTCGTGACGTGACGACGCAGTTGCATAGTTATGTAATTTATCCAAAAACAATGCGTGTTCTAGAGATCGTTCGTTGGATTTAACTGTACCTCGCCAGTAATGCGGCGTGCATATAATACGCAACCCACGCTCTTGTGAAGCGGGCCAACGGCCTTTGACGAGCTCGAGATGGGCGGCACCGATACGTGGATGAACGATCGATTTGGCACGTTACTGACACAACAATATGAATAATAGCCCCCGGCTAGCGTAGGTCGTATATCGAACTGCTCCATCCACTCACGGTGCTGCATTACCGTTTTGTACTAGAAATTATGAACAAATGACTATCCTGTATATAAACGAACGACTGAGTCAAGAACCTCGACATTTAATTAGCAATGTGTTATGAACGCCTACGGCTTTTGAGGCAATGACTTCTCGCTTTTTGATTAATCAGCATGAAATAACACGTCTCCGATGTTTTATGAGTTACATCTGTTTTGCGAAAACAATGTTATATCGAATTATTACCGAACCTATTATTTATTGACTCGTCACTTGTCAAATGAGATATTAATATCCTTTTTCTCAGTATTTTCAATTCCAAAGGGTGTTGTAATGAAGTTCATGGCAACGCTCTCCGATTCCGACAGTACGAATGCCGCGGATGTGCGTTAATTGAAGTCAACCGGTTGGCTTAGCGGTCTAAGACCAGTCTTACACAAGTCGTAAACCGAACTAAAATACTATCACTTTGATAATTTGACTAAGCTACGTATTTCTAAATTAATTTATTCAACCTCGATGATTGTTTGTTTGCAGATCGCTTCTCACGGTCTGTCGCTTAGATACCGCGTATTCGGTATCAAAACAATCTGAAGCGTATAAGTAGAGTGAACTTGGGTCGGGCGTAGGCAGCGGAAATTAATTGTTTACTAATTTCAAGCTTAAAATCAATACTCGTGATCTCATTTTGCTGTATTACCTTATGGCTTTCTTGGAACCGTGATGTTATCTGGGGCGTTACTTTATAACGATAAGGCACAATATCAGAAACGAAAATAGCATGTTGACGTTAGTAAGATATTTAGCTAATGACTCCACTTTAATGATTCGTATTAAATTCCTTGATTTCTGTGATCAAATGACTGTTATTGTCGATAATAACGAAGTAATTGTACAAGTAAGGAATTTTTTAACAACATGTTCGGTTCACTAGCGATTTTAGCTAAATATATCATTCAGGTAAATTGTGTAAGGATGAAAGTGAAGCTATAAGGGAAATGTTAAATAAAATAGGAGAATTCTTATATTACGATGCACCCTTGCTATATTTTTCGAATGTCTAGTATACTACGTCACACTTGTTTGTATAATTAACCATTTGGTTTGCAGGGGTATTTACTATTAAGACTTTTTATGCTTATTTAAATTATTCATTGACTAACATATGGGCATTAACAGTATTTATCCAACTTGATTAAACGGAAACCACTTTCAACAAACCTAAGCCTGTTGCACAGCGTTTAAAAAGTAAAGAAATCTTAACTTGATTATTATTTATACATTACAGTAAGTAATTTTTATTTCTTTTTGACAGTCATATCATTAAGAACTCCCACTAATTGGACGAAAACCTGCGGAACTAGACGGGAAATGTACAAATTATTTGTCAATTAGTTATAAAGCCATTTAGCTGCCTTCATAACTTACGTTACATAATATTCGTTACTTAAACCGTTTAGCGAGATAAATATTATAAAAAGCTGTTGAGATTTCAGTCTTGGATTTGGATAAAAAAGATATTAGTTATATTCTAAAGTAATTTAAATAAATAAGTGAACATAGTCTTTCCTCTTGTTCTAGGTTCCATATTTTTTGGTAAACCAAGTGACGCATACTGTTTACGGTATTTAATGAAGCGAAGCTTCTATCCCTGTTAAGCGTCAGATTTTACTGTCTCACAGGAGCGTCAGATTTAGTACCGTTACCTCCAGCCAGCTACCTCCCACCTCAGTGTGCGTGCCTGGCATGGCTTTCTATCTCTTTTTTAACGCTTAGTTCTTACGATTTATACTATAAAGCTTCGCTTCTTTCGGGCGCCCCTAGACGGCACTGTTTTTTTTATCCTATCGGATACTCCGTACCACCTTATCATTTCTATGAGTTTTGAGCTATTAAGTTACATTAAGGATAATATTTTCAATTAAAATATTGTATGTTTTTGACACAACAGCAATAGATAAACAAAAATATCTTTATTCAGGGCCTGCAGGTCATAATATGTTATTTATTAATTCTTTTGAGATTGGAAGTTTATAGGGAAGGAAAATAATATATTAATGTTTTTACTTCACAGACATAATAAACGTTTGTAATATCCTTAATTGAACAACTTGTTGATTATTAGCCTAATTGCCTTATATAAAAAATAATAATAAGATGCACTATTCGGGTTATTTCAGCCAATCCTCTTTTTTGTAAAAGTATTGTTATTGCGAGTTTATCCAACGAAGACCAAACGCTTAAACATAACAATTTACATTTTACAAAGAAGAAAAACATCTTGCGGATTTGTACTTGAACACCAATGACCAAATTTTAATGAGTCAAATTAAAGGTTGGCAATAATACATAACCCACCTTCGACAGAACAAGCAACTCGGAACCATAGTGTGAGCGTGCAGAGCAAATATACATATTGAATAAAAAAAGTTGACTCATGGAACAAAAACTCATTATTAGTATAGCTTCACAGTACTTTTTAGTCGTAACATATGATGTACATAATTAGTTTTACCAGTCGACATTGACAAAAACGGTATTTTTGCTGTGTAATTAGTTTTATTGACCACAGAAATACTTGCGTGAGACATTAATACCTTTTCTACTATAAGATACTCTTTTTTGTCAAAATGTATTTGTTGCAAACTTTCATTCAAATTTTGCGTAACTACAGATTCATCGGCATGCAACTGAGTATAACAAGGCCATCAGAATGTCAACATTCTATCTTAAGTGTTTAGGATTGATTGGTAAACTTACATAGATATTGGATTATGTCTATCTTGTCTTGAATAATAACAAAGTTTGAGTAAATAGGTTTCAAGATTTTTAACTGAAAGTAATTTATTTATAAAAAAAGTATAATAAAATATACTTTTTTTATAAATAAATTATAAATAATATTTTATAATAAAGGAAGTATGAGTAATATCAATAAAGCAGAAGATATAGTGTCAATAGTCGTCACTGAACAACGTTGAACTACCAAAGACGGGAACTCTACCACAGAATACCAAAATTGTCAACTCTATTAGGCACCGAATTTATGTATACTCTCAATCAGTTATGTTATTTTACCAACTGATCAAATAACTAACATTTTACTGTACATCGAAAATTCGTAATTGTTCACTCATAATGGGCAAGCAAATATGGTATATATGTGAATAATAGTAATAGGAAAAATATCATAAATTTCGGTTAAATATAGGAATCGCCACTGTTGTGATCGCTTCTAAAATTAACACATTGACAGTAATACGTAATATATGTTTCAAACGTTGCTAGTTTATTTAGTGTTGTGGTTCTTATGTTATGAACTTTATGAAGTTCTGTTGTTGTGTAAGAAAGTGACTTAATAAGCTATGTTTAGTGACTTAGTGACAATATTAAAAGAGTTATTATTATATTTATTAACAAGAACAAAATCCGACTATTTATTTCTAGAGCATAAATAAACAGCTTTGTAAGTATTAAAAGAGTTATTATTATATTTATTAACAAGAACAAAATCTGACTATTTATTTCTAGGGCATAAATAAACAGCTTTGTAAGTATTTGCGTATCAAGTACTTCTATAGTGCCATATATAGTCATGGCAAAGCATTGATATCAACTTTTGACCCTTAAAATCATAAATGACAGCAAATATCCTGTTTCAAAGTAACAATAATATAAAAGTAGACTAATAAATCTATTTTTGTAATAATGGTGACGTCATCATTTAATCAGTTGTAGGTTTTTTGTTCTATTTGTCAACCATATCAGTGTTTAAAATAGTTTTTTGTTATGTGTCAACTTCCGGATATAATTACATGTTGATTAAAATTAAATTACTTATTAATGGTTATGTTGTAGTAATAGGCAAGCACATGATGTATTTATCGAACTGTTTCCCAACAAATTAACTTGCATCCATCAAGGTTATCAACTTAATGCGGTAGCCTTCACTGGCTTGTTTTTGTGTTTAAACTAAATATATAGATATAAGAGTAAATAATTTACTCATAAGTGGATACTATGAGTGTTTACAAACGGGCGTTTGTAATTTCCTACATTCTAAAAATTGTTTTGTTGTTTATTAGTACTGCAATATTAAAAAGATTGCTTCGTGTTCAGAAATGTGATAAGCATCATTTATTTTTAATATCGTGCGTGCATAGACGTACGGATAGAACCTACTTGCCTAACGAATGGAGTTCATACGTAACAACAACGACCTCAAAAGATTCGCTGTACTTGGCGGTCGGACCGGGCAGAGACGATTACGTTTATATGGAAGTTCGAGAAAGTAAACGCCGGTGTCTGCAGAATAACCAAGTAGTTGCGCAACAGTCTATGGACGATTATGGCGGACGTCACACGGTCGCCGCTTCACACCGCGACCGTGCCGTGACCAACTCGCGCTAAACTACCTCGCCCTCCTCGATGCCAATCAACCGGCACTAAAGGAAGCGACCTATTAAACTATCTGAGTTCTCGTCCGACTGGTCACGACGCCGACGATTCTGCACCGCACGTTGCCGAATAAAAGCGCGAACAACAGAGTCATTGGAACGTGAAAACGAACTATCACGATAAATTGCACCGCCAATAAATGTAAAGGAATGTCATTATGCTACTTCGTTTACCGTCTTTGTCGTACTCGTTTTGGCCTAAATAAAACGTGTTGATTTTCGCCTGATAACGTTGGCCTTGTCGTTTTAACCGAATGGCATTTAAATTGGCATAAATTGAATTCAAACCGACCAATTTACTTTACGTTACCGGTTTTAAAATAATAATTCGGCAGCTGATTTAGGATTCCTTTGTGTTTGAAGTGAAATGACTCATATTCGTGCCATGTGTCGTTTTATTATTATGTCCTCGATATTTGTTTTCGCAACGTTTTAGTTGGTATCAAATTCATCATCCTCAACACACAATGATGTCATAACGAAGTTGTGAAAATAAACAGAAATACAATAATTACTGACACACTGTTTGCACACCACAAAATACACTTATATAAGTCAAAATCTTTAAGTACTTAAGTATATTTGTGAGCTTTTAGAACTCTTTAATGATTTCTGTATCGACAAAAAAGAAATCTTAAAGAAAAATAGGCGATAAAAAATCACTGAAAAGGGATGTGGACACGAAAACGTGAATACAATCTTTGAATTTGTCATTATCGTTTTTGGAGAACATTCATCGAGGGGGGAAGGCGCAAATAAATGGGCGAGGCAGGCGATATTATGTGGGGAAATTACACAATTAGATATCTTTGATATATTCTGTCAGAAAGTATTTGAGTAAAATAGTTTTATTACAAAATATGCCTCCTACCAGTTTTTTTTAACTTCTACATAGTCCTGAAAGACTCGTAAAAGGAATAATTATGAAATAAGATTCCGTTACACATACGAAAATAGATCAAACAAAGACCAACCCATGTATTCTGTTGTTAATAACAGAACCGACACGACGTTTAATTACGTCTACGAACAAAGGGAACGGCCATGAAACGACAAATCACTCTCATATAAGAATAATAACTTTCGCCTTGGGAAATGTATGCGTATCTCTATATCAATGTTTTTTCTTTTATGCGTGAACGAAAGAGGGTGACGGGTAGGATAGAGGACCTTTGTGGTCACACCATGAAAAGGGTTGACGGGGATACATCGTCTAGTATTTAATTTTGGCACGAAATGTGTGCGCGTTCCATTTGAATTCTACACTATATAAAATAACGACTGTTGATATCTGTAATATAGTAATACTGAAATTAATTTCTTCTAAGTTATATATTTTTTAAGTTTATTATTTGTACAATCTTACAATAGAAAAAAAACAATAGGTAATGCTTAATTAACTTTCTATAATTAATAAATAATTGTGAAACCAACACTGTGAACCACAGTTTGATATATATATATATATATAAGTAAACAAGTAAAACCAAGAAAAAATAAAACAAGTCACATTAATTAGGTTTAAATTGGTGACCACTTAATTATAGGTAAATAGAAAATGAATGATGATGACAAAGCTATTTTTTGTTTACTTTAAAAAATAAAATAAAGATAAAACAAATGTTTCAATAAAAGCGTTATCGTTTTATGGACAGGTAGGCACTCGTTCTTTTTGTTTGAAAGGAAGCCCGAATAAAGTGAGCACAATTATGTGATATGAATGAAATCAGCTGCTTTGGGGTGCTAGGGAAATAAATAAGCGAGGGATGCTCGTGAAACATGGCCCTTGCCGTTGCTATGGCTACGACCCGGGGACGGAAGCTACCTTATTAGAAACAAGCTCACTGCTCAAAGGCTGGATTATTAGTTTAATATAATGAGATGATACAGTTATGCTTTTGGAAGCCCATTGCTTTCTGAGTTATCTGTCGTTTGAGTTCATTTTGCGGATTACTTGACTTTACTTAAAAATTATATTTTATGCTTATTGTTACGTTATTATAGCTTATATACGTATCAATGTCTTATGAAGGGTAACCGATAACGACTAGCTTTTATATTAGCTATCTTGAATGATAATACTCCTTTATAAAACAGATAAAAACAATCAAGAGAGGACAAACTATAAAATATCTTTCGATTGGCAATGAAAAATTGGCAGTTGCTTGTTGTTATGAGATGATACTTAATTAAATATTTAATTTTGCATTAAAAGTAAAGGACATACGATAAAAGTAAAAATTTTTTTTAGAAATGTTGTTGATAGTTTAAAGTTAAAGATAAAATCTCTAAGAGAAAGTTTAGAATAAAGGTTTTCATGTTGTAGACATGAAATGGAAAAATAACCGAAGTTTTGCCAGAGGATTTATCTCGGTTCATGGGTGAGGATGTAAACAGTCCGCGGTTGGGGAGTCTGCCTCCCACTCCAACTCTCATGAAAGCGATTGAATTGCGACATTTTCCTTTCATTAGCCTTTCAAGTTATTCATAGTAACGCACGATATTTTGAAATTACGATCCAATAATTTCTCTCAAGACTCTTATTAAATTTGCTTAAAAATCCTCTTGTGACTTGATAATTGTTACAGTTATGAAAGCCTTTTGGGCGTACATATATTTGCTAGTTAGCTTATTTTTAATCTGCTTTTTATGGCAGTGGTTATTTATCTTGTTTAAAAACCAGCGTTCTAGATTCTTGAGTATATAGTACCATAGTTTTATCTGCAGTCAACAACATTCGTTAAGATATTTTTAATAAGAAATTTTTTCTATTATATTTTCCTTTTTGAGATACTTGTTCTGCCGTTGACAATATATACTGAAATATAAAGGGGATATCGTCATACTATGCCATCTACTATCATCAGAGAAAAGGTATTGGTTGTAAATGGTAATTATTCAGTACTTACATCTATAATTCTAATATATATACTTTACTTTTCATGCATCTTCTTCCTTAATTGAGATAATAAACATCAGTCCAAGCTTATACCTGATTCGTACATATTAAAAAATGTTTTTGTATTCTCAACTACACTCGATCGAGAACGTCTGGAGGTCACATAAGCATTTATTTATATTTAAGTATATAACCTTTTTTAAATAGCCTTCTAAATTGGAACCGTAAGTAAAATTTACCGAAAAGTTCTTGGTAATATCGGGTATTCCAATACATGTCTAATAACACATTTGATCAATCAAGAACTTAGTGTTTTAATTGATGATTTAGTGATGAATGGGTTTCTTCTATTCGTATGTTAGTAATTGGTGACGCACGACACAAATCTGACGCACGTAATGGTTTCATGTATATACGTGAATTACTTACGAGGCGTAGATAACACTGTATTTTATATTGTAGCACTGTATTTCATATTTAATATTGTAGGTAGTTATTATTAGTGCTTGCCTTGATGGTATGTGCATTAAAATTCCACAACAAAATTGTTTATTTCTGTGAACATTCGAAGCGATTTCATTACAAATTACATTCTCTGGAGATCAACCACTGCTGGCATTTCCAAACATTATTTGGCACACTTCCAAAGTAAAGAACTTTGTGCTCCACTGCAGTTTTAGAGGTTTAACCTTGATAACCAGAGAGTTCGTTTGCAGAATTAAGATATATTGATATCTACCTTCATGACTAAAGAAACCCATGTTAAAAAGATTACCTCTGTTGGAACTCATTCAGTCTTGGTGGAGGTATAGTTTGTTTTTATGTATTTTTTAAATTTTACCTTATAATTAGGAATAGTTGCTACTTATTGTTATCTTATTTTGCAAATTAATGGTAATCCCATATTGATGATTTTGTTCTCGCTTTTTTTTAAAGTCATTGTTACGAATACAGAATAATAACACTTAATAGTATTCCTTACATTCACACTAATTAGCCTAGCTAAGGTATGCACTGTAATGCTTGTGTTATGGATACTAGGGTAACCGATATACATATATAATACATAAATAATATATAATCATAGAAATACATCTAATAATACTCAAGACTCAGATATAAATGCTTGCATTCATCACACAAAAATATGTCCCTTTCGGGACACGAATCCGAGAATGTTTGGCTTCGTAGACGGGATCACTCCTGATCGACCATACCGTTCGTTAAAGAAATCAAATTTTTTTTTTATTGTGGTTGTATTGACCATCACGTCAAGGTCAATGAAACGTTTCAGCAAAAAGTACAATGACACAGCTCTCTCTGAATTAACAAATTCCTAGTTGGTTGATGTTTCGCAGGGTGTCGCGCTAGGAAGTCATTGTTGGTATTGTGAATTGAATCGAAAACATTTGAAGAATCTAGCACGGTAACAATGCAGTCATTGTGTTGTTTGATTAGTGAATAAACCGCGAGGGCGTTCGTGTGGACCGATCACGACTTTCAGATCTCACGCCAACGTTTCCCAGCGCGCTCGGAAATTGTAGACGGCACATGTATTGCAAAAAACAAAAGTGCTACAAAATTTCACTAGTAAGCACTTATTTATTGCTATTAGAATTATTGATCTTTTTTTTGTTTTGATGCTTTCGTTTACATTACAAAAACTTGATTAGTGTAGTAAACGCTAAATGTACAAGGAACTATGCCAAATTTCAGTGCTAGGTTTGATCTCGGCATACCTACTTTTCATAGAATATTAAACAATATCATAAACACATTATCACAAAGAGTTCACGCTCGTAATACATCGCAATTACAATAATAGATTAGAACTGGGGCCGCTTACTTTAAAGCTCAGCACTCAATTGTTAATGCTAAGGACACATGTTTCTTAACTTTACTAATTCTCAATTTTCATAGTGAAAATAACAAGCAAAGAACCGTCTACATTCAATTACTTAACCATAAAAAGTATGAGCCATGTTTATAACAATGGACCGGTGTGTTAGGCAGGAAGTACGGCTGCTTCACTCCAGCTGTCAGTGAACTAAACGCGTTTACATTTGACATTGAACCCTACCTGTATCAGTGAGCATTCAAATTTAACGTACTTAAGTTTTACGTACGTCAATAGGTTTTACATCTTCTAAATATTCGCGAAGCACTTTTTGTTTAAAGTCAGCCACTTATTATTAGAAGATGCCTATCGGGAAATTATGTAAAGTATGCTTAATAAATTTCCGTACTCTTCGTTTGTTCATCTATTACAAATACGCTGCGGTGATTTTAGGCTTATTTGTTGAATAAGGGGTAGCAGTGTTGTACTATACATATTGGCAATTAACAAAATGGCCGCGATCTATTATTTTATTATGGAGTTATTGTTCTTCTGTTGAATAGAAGAACAGAAAAGAATAGTATATCTACAGAAAGATTTAATATTTCAATAGAATTTCAGTTCGTTTATCCCTTGTCACAAATATCTACCTACCTTTTTATTGTTAAGCATCGTTATTTATAATCTCTACTAAATAACGCTTATTTGGATGCAGATTACATTAATACTATTGTTATCAAAAATCTTAGTAATTTATATTAGCAGAGATGTTTTTCAAGTACTTCTATGTTTACGATTTCAAAAAAAATATGCAGGGTTATTTAAATTTAAAACAAGCGCTAGACATCAGTTTGATCCGCCGAATTTCTGAGGTCCGTTAGTGCCGAAGTGCAGAAGGCATTCAAAAACACCCGTTACATTAAATATCGAATAGTCATATTTTCATACAAAAGCGCCATTTGGCGGACGTCGGCAAATTTTGGGCAAACATTTCTGGCAATCTTTGGGCAAACATTTCTGATAATAATGCCAAAGATGTTTTCTGCAGATCTGTTTAATTATTATTTTTTTAAACTACCGTAAACATCAGCAACATTTACCATCTCATACCATGTTTATTTTCTAACCAAATAGAATCAACTCATGTAAAACTCCATCCGGTATTTACGTTGGGAATGTATAATCAGCGCTCACTTCGGCTTTATTACAAAAGTTGTTTTAACGTAAACCACAGTCTGAAAGAACGGTTTAAAAATCTCATCGCAGTCGTGATTGCGTAGTTCACGGTAAAACTGTTCCCAATATGTGTATGTGAGCGTTTGTCAGACTTGCGGTTACAGAGCAGACGGACGGGCGCGGTATTTCATTTTACATTATTACGACTCCACTTGGCGGTAGACTTTCATCAGTAATGAGGGTTCCGCCTGTAAGTACCGACCACAACATATAGCCGCGCCGTAAACTCAACCACTAGGTTAAACGAAATCTACTATGATCTCATTATAAAATCGATCATTAAATATAAATTTAAACGGAAGATACTTTGAGTACCTTTATTTAGATTTACAAAAGGAACTTACAGGCTTACAGGCTTCTTTTTAATAACTGCTAATCGTTGTGAAACGTCTTTATTAACGACGACTCACTTGTTCCGAGAGAAAAGGCTTATGATTACGATTATACGGCACAATGGTCGTGCGTGAGAGTTACCCGCGATGTATTGTGCCATTTAATTTATTATTGTATTACAGCGGCGGCGCACTGCAACGCTCTATTTACGCGGCGGGTAACAATAGAAACTAATAATGATCATTCTGCATTAATTGCTCATTGCGTGCCTAAGCGAGACTGTTTGCAATAGTTATCGTGTCATGATCATCGGACGGAGTTACGTGCGGGCGCACAAAGCTCAGCGGAAGCGATGAATTAATGTGGTTCTTTCGAATTGATGTTATTATAGTGCGCATTTGTATAGGTTGCAAGCTCGTAAGGTCGTATTAATATTCACGTGGCGGCGCGCCCAGGGCGGGCAGGCTTTACAAAATGGCTGCCGGAGGCGCTGGGGCCGACTGAGTCGTGACCGCCAGGAATCCATGCGCTCGTTCGAACCCTCATCAATTATGCATGAATGCGGCCGAACGTCGATGTTTACTCTCCATGAGACTACAATTTATTGCGTCGTGCGGTTTTTGACATTCGATCGCGGACCGGTCCCAGCGCGATGACGAAATGCGATTCACAAAGTGCTTTACACAAATTGTTCCAAGAATATATAGGCCTAATAGATCTGTTTATAGTAATTTTCGAGCCTGGCTGAACATGTGACTTATTTATGTACTAGGGAATCGTTTATAAATATTACCCATTGTCTTTGCCCCGGCAATGACGTCGCAGTCCGAGAGTAACAGCGATTAATATTTGTTGCATCATGTCGTTGAGGATTTAATCGTAATAGCGACTGTCTACGAGACGCAGCTGTGTAAGCTATCGATAACATCGAATGAATAACTCATTGTTCCCAGCGAATGGTTCGCCTTTCAACGTAAAATATTTTCTTTTACCAAGTAAACGAATGTGGTTTATGACTTTATTATGCGAGGTCGATATAAATTGTGAACTATTTCATAATATGCTTATTGATAATAATAACATTAAAAGGAACATATAAGCTACTTCCTTTTACATTAACATTTGGTTTACCTATTTACCGACATTATTATCGTTGCGTAGGAATAATTAAATATATTACTTAACTTCATTAACGTACGAAAGCATTAGGAGTTACGCTACATCGTATAATATCCTAGGAAAAAGCTCTCCTTTGCCAAGATAGTGTAATCAACGTTTAATTAGAGAGTATATCAGGGAGATATTCATTCCCCTTTAATCTACTATCGCGCAAGAATATTGTTGCGAATCTTTCTCCCACGCAACTCACCGACTCGTCGTGACTCATGGACTTCGGAAATCGCAAGAACAGTAACTTTACACGCCCAAATGACGCCGTAATTGACTCTGACATGGCCCGCTTGATCTTGAGACCACAAACATAACGAGGAATTTTGAATGAAAAAGTTCAATATACAGATTTATTTGTAATTATTTTAAATTACTTCCAAATGAGACACTACTTAAAGTGGAGTGACAATAGTTTTCGTTGTTCGCTGCGTTCGTGTGTAGTTTGATAAATAATACCTACACTTAAGATAATGAGTATTTACAACGTTTCCACTTTGATTTAATATAACTAACCAATTATATTAAATCGTATATTATGCAGTATGTACGTACTACGATAACAAACTACGTTTGGCATATTTTACATTGTTCATTAAGTTAGTAAGCGTAGAAACGTAATCGAATGGAATAATCTTACAGCTGCCTCGTGATTTTAATCCACTTAACTGTTTTAATTAACCTTCCGTTTTAGTATTTAATTCAAATTGAGGATGTATTAGGTAGTAAGTAAAATCTTTTGAACATGTATAGCTATCTACAGTACTTTTTGAATTGAGTTATTACTTATTATAGCAAATTGGCATATAATTAAAGATTCGTTAATTGAAACAAGAAATGAAGCGAGGAAAATGAAATATATATGTGCGAGTAGTGTTATAAATGTCAATACAACTATATTTAGCGTCGCTTCTTGACGTCAGCACGTCTTGTAAATAATGACTTATTAGTTTAGTTTTGCTGTTGTATACCCATTTACGGTAAGAACTTTACTATTTCGTTTATTTATTAACCGCGTCTTTCCTCAATAACACCCACTCTTGTTGCTTGTCTGATTCTATCCGTGATTCGTCTTCATTATGCAAAATGGTTCATATTCTTCAATTGTTACAGATAGCTACTCAAACACTCAAAGTATTGGGTAAATTAATCTTCATTTAGAGGTGACTAATATTAATAAAATGATTATTTCCTTTTTTCCTAACGGATCGTATCGGATTATCTGTGAATGGGAAGTCACTTTCTGTAACGGTTTCTATTTCTATATGTATACCTGTAAAAAAACTGCAGTTCTTATTTACGATTAGTAACACCTATTACGTAATCCGGAGAATTTGTGTCGCTTATTTGTATTTCTCAAGGCAAAGTTTCACTGTTTATAAACTTTATGTTTAAACAATGGATAACGAGTCGTTATCAAGTGGCGCAACCTGGTTATCGACTAGCCTGTGTTATCGACTGCCGTGTTTGCTCCCCTTATCTATAAATTCCCTGTCTCTCACTATCACTGTTATCTAAACGCATAAACGTTGTATTGTTTGCAATTCACATTTTTAGAATCACTTAGAATAATATCACAGACTGTAATTGAAACTTTATTATAAAATGAGGTTAGTTTATTTTTGACGGTGTTTTAATTATCTTATTCATTACCAGTTGCGTTATTTTTTATCGCCTAAAATGTTTGTTGAACTGGTTTTACTACCTAATATTTTGTTAGGAATACCTTCACTGTTTCTTAAATTGAGTTAATGTTGTTTTTTATTTTTTCTGAATAACGAAATAAAACTAGATTCGAATCGTGACATTTCCCTGTAAGCTCGTTGTAACGCTCGAAATAAATTGCCGATCACGTTTATTATGATGACAAGTCAACATTAAATTCTTTATTAAAAATAAATAGTAATATTAATTATATTCGTTCATTCATTCATTTACCATCAAAGATTATCTTTATACATTTATTTTTTTCCAATAAATTAAGTTTAATAAGGCCAGTCGGCAGTTGTTAACACAAAAGACATCTTGCCAAACCAATGTGCTAAAATTCCTCTCTTCGAATCACAGTAAAGGCACATGTTTGCGTGTTAAGCATAAACATTAGTTCATGAATCGTGATTGTTTGTAATTTATTTAACTATTATATCTGGTATTTAATACCAATCGTACAAGCTCTGCTTAGTTTAGTAAAAATTAAAATTGGTATAAGCTTCTACACTACAGTTATTTATCATTACCGACCTATATAAAACATCGCAGGGCTTGGTGGGTTTATAACATAATTTTAATAAAAAGCCTGGCTGCGGAGCTCGTACCCACACGATTTTGTTCTTTTTTCACTTTGATGTGCGAATTACTTAGTCGTTAGCATGCAACAGCTAACTCGATTAGTACAAGGCCAGAATAAGGTATGTGACCTCTTTGCTTGTTTTAACGAAAACGGGTTTTGCATCACTATTTGCTCGCGTAGGCATCCGGTTGCCCGCATAAAATGGCCACAAACAAGCAGAAAAACGGGCTATTGAAAAGAAATAATTGATGTTTGACCTAGAAAAAAAAAAGCAATTACGTTTTTATACACATTTAATATTTATTAATTTTCTAGGAAGAGCTGTAATGTGACTGCGCAAGGTTATCTACCTATCTACAGTTTCATTAAAATGTTTTGTAATTCATCAAAGCTTTAGGTGATTTAATTACATGACATAAAAAATTGGGTATTGTGACCTAACACTTTCTTGTTCTGTAGAAATATATTTGATATTCTGTATGTAAATAAACTTTTTTGTGAATGGCATCATTGTTTAGAGTTCTAACATTATATCGCCATTGTTTGGCACATACATTACTTCGAAACACTAACGGAATATTTGTAAATAGGTATTATTCTCTTTGTGTGTTATTTATAACACTAACTCGGGTCGGGACGCATAGCTTGTCACGGAATTGTTGGCATTTTGCCAAATCGTTAATACTTTGTAAAATTCGCTTGGCCAATACCTAACACTTTATTGGTCAACGAACAGTATTTATGTTTTTATCATTAAAATATGTACTTTAGTGTCTAGGTTCACAACATTTTGTGTAATTCAATATATTAGAAATTATGAATAATTACTAAGATATCAGGAGTAAAATAACTAAAGCGCTCATTATCAACATTAACCACTTTTCAGTATAAGCACCTAGTTTTATATGCTTGTTACTTGTGTTTGAAATATATTTTCATTGCATTGTTCAGCAATGTATGTCAAATAGTATCATGTAGAATATCTACTCGATGTTAAAGCAATAGAACTCTAATAGGTAAAAAACTAAGTAATTACTGCCGTTCGTGAGCAGCGTTTCGTTACGTTGTTAGGCGCATTATCGTTGCTTATCGACATCTGCCCTTCCTGTTGTAATAATAATTCGTTTGCTGTGGTAGTAAGTATACCTACACTATCACAACGACTGCAATGCATGCAACGACATCAGGTGCTCGATGTATGGCGCGGGGGGCTCTCAATCCCCGGAGCCCCGCTTCACACCCGCGCTGCCGTTCACTTGTTGCTACGTTGCCTGCTACGTCGTCGTCGCGAGACTGGCGTTACCGCCTCCCCTTGCCCCCCTTCCTCTGATCGACGTTTCCCCGCGTTTCAGTTCTTTGTGCGCCGCTGAAGTCAACGCTTGTCTGTGCAACGTTTACAAAGAAAACTATTTGACTCAGTCGCGAATCGTCATAGATATCATAGCCGACTGGAAGTGGTGGGATTGTGTCTATGTAAAAATCTTCGCTTGATCTTCGTTTTAATTCAGATGCAGTGAATTAAAACCGCATTTCCAAGGATATTGTCAAAAGGATTTGCTACCTGAAACGGAACGTTCCTTTGAACAGGATCACCATTTTCCTGTGAAATCTGTGATAGTGACTTCGAATTTGTGTAAAATTTTATGAAGATAGTTTTGTGTCTAGTACATGAAGTCTTTTGTGGTTAAATAATAAAGGAATCTTCGAGTCTTCATCTTCAAAAATTTGGTGCATCGAAAGATTATTACGAACAAAAAGAAGAGTGAGTATATCTATTTTTGCTTAGAGCTTACTTTTAAGTAGTAGAAGGGATAAATCCGTCACCTTTTAACGACTTTCAACATAATATCCGTTACCTACCTGATAAATTTTTATACAATATTTTTCTGACATATCAGGGTAGATTATTCATCTATTTTTAATATTTGTAGCCTATACTTCGGCTTAGTGACGGCGAATACCTACGCCCAGTATTATGGCGCAGAATAAATTTATAGCTCGGATCTCAAAACATTTAGCTAATGTAAATGTTTAAAATCTAATTTAGAAACTCGCTTTTAGAACAGGTACTTGCTACCCTGTTCTTATACAGGCAAATTATAAAGACTAAAGCAAAAATAATCGTTTATACGATAGAGTCAGTGTATAATGTAAGTCGGGTGCATATTTAAGACAGAATTATAGATAGTAAAATCTAGGCGTTTATTAGCTATTAAATTTGGTAGCAAATAAGTTCCAGTCCTTAACCATCACCTCTACTTTTAAAAGTTTTATTGACTTAAAATGCTTTATTAATTGGACCAACTCATATAGCTCCATCGTTTAAATGTGTTATCGACGTTATTTGTGATGTAACGGGCTTGATCTTGCTATAGTTAGGCTGACATTTCTGTTTTACCATCGTCTTAAAACAAAGGAGGAGTCTTAATTAATAAGCTGATCGCCATTTTTTTGCTACCGAAATCAATGAAATCTTGTTCGATAACTAAATTGACAAAACCATAAAATATTGTTCACAGAATAGTGTTTATCAAACAAAACTTAATACAAAAAGGTCGCAGAAACAGAGATTGTGGGTGTGTGTTAAGGTGATGTAGTCATGGAATCAGGAATTCCAGTCACGAACCATTGGGACGCGTCGTGAGATTAGGAAGATTGGCCGCCCGTTCGCCTCCGTGGCTTTCAATAGCACGTTGCGCAATTTACTGCACGCCGCCTGTCGTGATGTTAACTACGCTATATCTTCAAGGTGGTATTACATTTGGAGTCACGATACTATATAGACTTTAAACTAAGTGGGTGTTTTCAATGTAGGCCAATGGCTTTATGTAGCTTTGTACATCCTTCCGCAATATAATTTCGCAACGTCTTTACCTGATAATTTTGTTTTAAATCCGGACTTATCTTACATCCACACTTGTTACGCAAGGTGAATGCCAGCCTCGGGATAATTGCTTTATTACTGAAGTACTGAGAAAGCTTTGTTACTGCTAAATGTCCTATTAACGGTTGTTGGCCGAGTGGAAGTGTTTCATTACACGCTTGGCGACTCTACACGCTCTAGTGGTTTTAACGAGACAGCTTTGAGTCCACAAACACGACCGGATAACGTAGTGATTGCTTATTATGGGATTATTTCCTCTATATTCTTTAATTTAATCTGATTAGACATGCTAAGCTTTATCTATTTATGTTATTGCACTACTTTTTCCTTTTAGGAAATCTTAAATATAAAATATATTCAACTCATAATTTTATGTTTAGAAATCTCACTAATTACGATCGAGCAGACGAACCCTATGTAAAGAATGAGCGCGTTCAGTTTACGAAACGGCTATTTTATGTCTTTGACCTATTGATCCCTGCTCTGAATCCTCTTTGTAATACATATCGGAATAGAACATTCTTGTACTGCACGTAAGCGGTGTTTAATGACCAAATGACGTAATAATGTCATGTTGGTAAAGTACTTGCGGTTTAGTTATTCCGAGAAGACCTACATAGTTAGCTAATGGCATGGCAAGCGGTATTGCACTAAAATGAATAATACAAAACCACGCGACCAGGGAATTGCGTATACTGATTTGCGGTTTTAATAAATAACGTCACAATAGGTGTAAGTAAAGTACTTAATCCCATTTATTTATGGAAACAGTTCTTTAGTAGGTAAGTACATACGAATGCTGCAATGGCAATATACCGGGATACCTAAACAGTGCGCGTTTGCGCTCACTAACGGATGTATCAGACCGCCCTTCATGCATAATTCAAGCTGTCGTGGTTAGGATTTACTGCTTTTGCCAGGGGCGCGGTTCTAGCCGCGCTTTGCTGGCTCTATGTCAACTTTTTGCCCTTCCTCTCTTTCTAATGAAAACCTCTTACCGGTTCCTTTGGCGTTTGTCTTGTCAATCAGCGGTCGGTGCGACGGCGGCGTTGCTATGCTTCTCCGAAGAGTTATTTGTTACTCCATTGTCCCTGCCCGCTGATCATTGTCGCATTGTCTTGCAACTTTGGTTTACATTCATTCAATGGTCGTTTGTTTGTAAAGAGGCGAAGTTTGTTTTCTCCATCTGTCAGTGTTTATAGCATCATTAGCAGATAAGTTGATTTTCTTGTTATCGAATGAACATGAAAGTTTACTGATTATTCAAACTGTAATCTATCTTTAAATAATAATTAGGTATCATGCTTATTGCGCTCGGTTGCTATTGTATAGAATTTTCATTGTGCTATTGAAATTTAAAAAAGGCACTTTGCTTTGTTTGAAAATCCTTTCTTTTCTTATTAGTATATTTCTCCAAAGTAAATCGGCTGTAGGCAAAGAATACCATAACTGATTTTAATGGTTAGCTGTTCCGCATAACTTGTCGCAGTGCATCGGGCCGAGCCACATTATCATTTCATTACGCACGCTTGCACGCTGCAACTATTATCAGGTCCATACTCCAAAATAATCCCAATGGCGCCTTCACTGGTCCTTTAGATTGTTTGTTTATGAATAATTTTAATGCCATTATGTAAAAGCGGATCCTCGTTAACAACGGCTCATTAAAATTCTATTGCAGTGCGCTCTACACGCTAACTTTTTTGAAGGAAGGTAGGTGTCGTGTTGAATTCTTCATAACTTTTGCTATTATACTGTGAGTATATTAAAGCTTTATTCTTTAGAACTTTGTTTATAAAGCATAATGTGAGAGATAATAAGACGTGCGTGACTAACGGACAGAAGCAGTCAAGAAACTGTGTACGGTTCTTGATTTTACTTTTTACACGTGTTATTAATGGACCACCGAATTATTTACTAACGCTTCTTCGTCGAAATTATCGTTTCACGGAATTTTTGTTTATAAATATTGAAAAACAAAGTTATTTTGCGAATCTTGCTTCGGTAAACAATTCCGCTTATCAATGTGGTTGAACTTAATAACTACACATTGGTGTTTTGAAGCGGTATAATAAAAAAATCCACTTTACTCCATCAATTTAAAGTAATCTTATAAAATTTGCATTACATGTTCGTTCAGCTGTTGGATATTGGCTGAGGTTATGATGGCTGGTGTCCAACGCGCGATTCACGAATGGCATGCCATGCGTTCGACCTGCTAACACCGACTTATAAAAAACTGTTATTGTCTCCTATCTTCCGGTGTTTTCCATACGTAATACATTTTTATTATAAAGTAAGATTTGATAAATGATCCGTCCCACAAAATAAAAAGCGAATGCCAATATTAATGGTAAGAAACATATTGGAAAGTATTTTATATTATGTAATAATTAATGCCTTCGTAGATTTAATGCATAAAAAACTTACTTTCGATATGTCGACTATAGTTCTTACAGTTGTAATTCTTGTATTTAGATAGCTCACTGTTATTTTCACGTTGATTACAAGTGACACAAAAATTGATGACTCGTCTGAAAACAGCGACGTATAGCGTCCGCATACAATACATATTTTTGTGCATTGGCGTGGGCGGCGTGTGAATGAGCTTGTGTTGGCGTCAGCCCAAACGTGGCGACAGCAAGAGAGCGCGTCAGCAGTTTGACAATAACCAGCTGATATAGCGAAACATGACAGTGGAAAGAGGATTTATAATAATGATGAATAATTTGTTTTCGTACTACAAAATCGAAACAATGTTTCATTCAGTATTAACTAATGTGGATTTTGTATTGTTGCAGGTGTTGCCGTAAGTGTGAGTGCAAGTGATGTCGTCGACGTCAGTGAGGAAAACGACAAGTGTGTAAAGCAAGAGGAAGTGAGCAAGCCTGCGGTGGTTACTAACAGTGAGATTGAAGTGAGGAGTGAAGTGAGTGGTGGTGCGAGCGCGGATGGTGTTGTTAGCGCCGTGGCCTCAGAGGAGGACGACTGTGTGATAGTGTGTGCGCGAGATGCGGACGATAGGTCCGATTCGGGCGTGAGCGGCGTGCGCTCCGGCGGGTCAGCGAGCTCGGTGGAGGAGCGCGAGTGGCGCGGCATGGCGCACGGCTATGGCGGCGGTCCGCCTCCGCCTCTACTGCACTTGCCCCCGCCGCCGCCCGCGCTCTATGCCAACGAGCTGCTGTGGAAGCAACGCTACCAGGCGCCCATACACGCGCCACTACACCATGCCATCGCCGATGACTATCTTGCGGCGGCCACATACGATAGAGAGAGACATGAAAGACTGTTACGGTGAGCCATTTTCCTTGTTATTGCTAAAACAGCCACGTCTTCTTTTCTTATTCCCTTAGCGCTTTAGGTTATATTCCCAAAAAGAAAAGGGGCGTCGTCGTACAAGTAGGTATGTACATTATTCGTCAATTAATTAAGATGTTTGTAATACTTAGTTTTGTATAAATAATACAAAATTAGAGTAAAATTTTAATTAAAAAATTATTTATTCAGTTTACTATGCGTAGCTTGAAAAAACGGAGTGAGTTGTCTTGAAGTCGCTTTAGTCGATCGACACATAAAGATGCTTCGTCTTCTCGAGTGCATTTGTGATTCAAGAAAGCAATGCTGGAACCTCATAATAAGCTATCGTTCTATCCAAATTGCAATCAATTCATTGCCTTTTTTCCTTTCATTTTGATAGATTCTGCAGAAAAAAAATATTCCTTTTATCAATTATTTAAATCTTCAGTTTGTGAATCAGATCTTCAATGTATGATGTTCTTATTAAACAAGAAATATTGTTAATACTCAATAACTCTTTGCTTTCTTGGCATATTTTTTTAATTTTGTTGATTTATTATTCAAGATTATTTTTATTTTTCATAAATTAAGTATATCCCGTAACGATTCGAGCACTGTAGTTACTTATATTTAATCTTCTACGCAGTCTTAACAGAAAAATAATCCATGACTATAGTTTCCGATCCAAATTATGTTCAATATGAAAATCACCTACTTCGATTAACTATCCAACTTTCAACTAATGTTCTCCTTCTGCGCTTAAATTAATTATTGGGGTATACTATATTGATTCGCTACGCTCGAATGAGTCAGACGTTTCGATCGAATGGCAAATATTGTAAGTTTGTGAGTCACGCTCAATCATAACAAGCAATTATGTTGCTCCATTATTTCTAAGAAAATTGTCAAGCAGCTTTGTTTTGTTAGTTATTCTATTAAGTTTTTAGGAATTCTTTATGTAGTACTTACTGCGCCGTAAAACACTCAGATGTTTTGATGATGTTCAGGCTTCTTATAAGTTTATTTATTTTCTAGAAATAACACAATTGCGTATTCATGTCAGAAGAACGTAAAAAAGTCGTAAATGTCTCGAGTTGACCTTGGTAGTGCGACCTCGTGTATTATCAAGTTCTTTTTATTAAGAGTATTATTAATGTTGAATTTAATCATATTTTTTAAAATTAAATAACTATTTTACAATTTTCTGATAAAAAGGAATGCTAATAAACAATCATGTTTAAGTTTTATATTTGTGCGTATTTTAAATGTAAAATTGGTAATAACTTACGTACCATGTTTATTCGTTTATCATAACATTCATCCATTATCCATTTGTTTATCGTATAGCAATAAATTGTTTTTTATATTATCTCAAGATGACGATGATGATATCTGAGAAAATCCAGTACTAAATTTAGAAATAAAATAAGTATTATGCTTGCCTTATTCGGTGTCTGAATTGAATTCTGACATTGAACGTATATAACGTGCTCTTATAAACATATGGGTTTTTTATTATTATA
Source organism: Calamotropha paludella (assembly GCA_927399485.1). Lineage (NCBI taxonomy): Eukaryota > Metazoa > Arthropoda > Insecta > Lepidoptera > Crambidae > Calamotropha > Calamotropha paludella. Next base: position 8,389,519 of record OV656814.1, on the reverse strand, counting down.
TTTAAGAGGGCCGTTGTACTAGCTGACCCTACAGAACACCCAATTGTGTCTTCCCCTCCCTCTACCAGTTAAATCGTATTTTTTCGACATGTGACATGTATTCACAATTGAAGCGCATACAATAAATTAGATAGAAAGCTATTATAGATAAGTAAAAGTCTGCCATAGGAACAAGATTGTTTTCAAACATTTCTTGTGAATTTTGATTTTATAGTTCATTCTTTAGTTATCATTGTCTTCAATAGACTCGATAAAATCATATAGTAATAAGTAGGACGTATTGTGATGAGTAAATATGGAAACCCTACACACTGGGCAAAGCCTGACACACTTGGCCGGTTATTTTGGTTTCTAATGTTACAGAATAAGTCTCATTTTTGTTCGTTTAGAATTTAGGGAGTTATTTTAAAGTTGATCCTTTTTTGTTATAGTTCATAGGTAATGGAAACCTACATTATGGCTAATATATTAAATCATATCTGAAATACATCTCCCTTTGTGTTACTTACTGAGTGATAACCTTAATGAACTTTTCGTACGTAGGTTGCGTGATTGATACCTATACGATAACGAAGAAACAAATTTTATAGCTTAGATTTATATTTAAAAACGAAAAGCGACCAAAAAGTTTGTGTGTGCGTGTAACTTTTACGCTCCGTTAAAATACTTATAACTTCTTTGGCAGTTGTGAGAGGTTTAATTAAACGATTAAACTTTTAAATACCTGAAACTAAGCTAACTAAACTAGCTAACTAAACTAAAATCTCAGTTACTCTCATGTTCGGAATCATTACTTTAAAAGCATTGCCATATTCACTTGTTTGTTCTTTATATTCCAAGGTTAACGCTGTTTATATATTACATAATGATGTGATTAATTTTTATATAAACCCAACCTTACTTCCTCAGTTGTCTATAAAGTTGAAGGTTTTTTATTTTAGTTAAGTATTTGTAAAAATAAATCCGGTATTTAATTCCACATGAATGTCTCATATATTATGTATACAATATGTGTACATCGTGTGAAACCATAAACAAAAGCATACAGAAATAAGATGGTGGATTATTACAATGGTCTTGGATATGTAACACGAACTTCGATGATATGTTCGTGTGTGTTTTTCAAAATTTCTTATTTATTTATTTATTCACTTACTAGAGTTTTAAACATTAAGCTCATGATGTCAAATCTGTAAGCATGTTCTAGATTTTTATTCTAATATTCTTGATTTAGATAATTGTCAACAAGTTAGGTTCATACAAAAAATTGTTTAATGTTGATATTGTCACAAAGAATTTGGTGAAACGTTTAAAGCAAGGTATTTTTTTTATGATACTGTGTTTTCAATTAAGCAGTTCTAACCATTATTTACCTATTCATTGCTGTAGTGTTAACAATAAATATAAGGCATGTTTTGATAAAGGCGATGAATTTTACGGTAAGTTAACAAAAGAATGTCGCCTTGATTGCATAGTTATTTTGATCGATCAAAGAATTTCAATTTTCTTTTAGTCATTCCTTTATATCGAAAACTAAACTATTGCACTTTGTCCACAGTAACTTGCTGTTTTTATACATTCACTTATTTTTGTCTGTTTAATAATAACATTAATTTGTTTACTGAAATATTATCAAAATTATAAGCAAGCTTAAATAGATAACAATTATTACCTACATGCTGTTGATTTACACCAGCAAATTGTATCTGAGTGACATAATATTAATTACGGAAATTCCCATGGTAAACCGACATAAAAGATGATAATGTATAAATATAATTGTGATGCAGATTGTTGACATAAACACAACCCGTATTTAAATTACAGATGCACACCGTTGAGATCGTATCAACACAAGGTTACTGGGTTATTTATAAATACAGCGTATTATTATAATGAGTAAAAGTTATTCCAACACTGCATTCGAACATATGAACATCTTGATTTTGTTTTTATGGGTGAATAATGTCGCATCAGCAGGCACCACGTTGAGACATGGACCGAGGTTAGTTGAGCTCGCTACAAGTTCTGTGTCAAGGTTAATAGAACTAGTTATTTCTGTATATAAAATTGGTGCTTGACAATGCACAATAAATTGGTATTCATTGTTCCTTATTTAAACACAATATCTTTTTTATTGCTCACTAATTTAATTCTGTCATTAAATATAACATTGAGGTTTTCGATTGCCTAGTAATACTAATTACAATTTAACGTAACTTCTAAATGACTCACATAAAAACCCACACATATTTAATTTTCAATTTTCTTTCTGACTATTAAAAATATTAATTTATTATCATAGGGCGTCGTCGTGTGAACAGTTATATCGTGTCTTTTATTATTTTATTACAGTAATATTGTGTAACGAGGAAACAGCGTAACGGAAATTATAACATCATTATATAATCATGATACATCTCTCACATGATAAATTATTTGAAAATGATCCCTAATCAGATTTTGCAGTTATAATTATAGAGACGCATAAAATAATTTGCTTTTTACTGCTATTCACCAAATTTAAGTGACAGATTTACGCAGATTGCAATTATTAAAATTCAAAAATTTTGATAATCAAAAAATATCTTTTTCTTTTAACTTATAGTACATAGCGTCAAAGTACCTATTATAAAAAAGTACCTAAATGGTCATAAGTAGGTCTAAAACACCTAAAAATTTGTGTTCTATGTTTTCCTACAGTGAAATAACTTTTACAACATGAAAAATCGCGTTCTTTCATGGTTTATGATGAGAAAATTTGCGTGCCCGTGGTATGGATTTACATGCAGTTAACGGACGAAGTAATTAAAATAAATGCAGCGTTTTCGGGTTGAAGAGCAAATTGAATATTCATGAGTGGAATATAATGGGTTAAAAGGGAAAACACAGCGTTTTCGAATTATAATGTTTAAAGAGTTTTATAATACATATCACTCTTTGCTGGCTTAATTGTCATAGCTTTAGATATTTTTTTAACTTAGTTGAAATTTTGTATACAGTTTTTTAGCAGTAAATATGTTTATTAGAGAATCGAAAATATTCGACATTTTCATCCTATCAACGAAAAGTATTGTGCGTGTCTTTTAAACATTTCATTTAAATTAAAAGAGAACTAACCAATTTTATAAAGCAGATTCAAATCTTATTGTTTTGTAATAACAACTGACTTGATTCGGATCAAGTGGTTTTAAAAGTAAATATATTGCATTCCTTTTGGGAACAAAATTAAGTATTTCTATGACCTCTATTGTTGTATGCAGTGTGTATGATTGTAATAGGTACTAAAATTAAGAACAATTTTAAGATACTGAAAATCAAGTAACAGTAAGTCAATTTAATTTTTTATTCAATTTTTAGAATTTTCGTAACTTTTTAGATTTGTTTACCTTCCTTCTGTGAAGAGATCGTGTAATAATAAGTATCCTTATTTGATCAGATCAGTTGACATGGAAGATTGTATGAATACATATTATAGACAGGATCTGAAATAAACACGCTGAAGATAGTTCCCGCTTTATTAATTTAGTTGTTAACTATTTAGATCTACATTTGATTAATTCCAATTTAATATATACTCAAAAAAATTGTTCATACAAAGGTGTTATAATTATAGAAGTTGAAAAACGAGGCATGCTAATGTTGTACGTAACGGCATGAATCATTATTATATAAAATTTCTATATTGTCACATAAATAATTATATTAAATATTACATTCTCAATCAAATACAAATCATTAACTAATATTTAAAATCTAAAATTGAGGAGGTCCATAAAACATCGGTCGTGGTAGAGATAGTTAAAAAGATTGTTTTAAATTTTTTAAATTGTCATCTATACTAATATTATAAAGAAGTAAAGTTTGTGATTGTATATTTGTTGAATTGTAAGGGGTAATCTCGGGGTCTACTGAACCAATTTTAAAAATTCTTTCACCTATAGAAAGGCACATTGTTGCTGAGTGTCATAGGCTATATTGAATGCTAGAAAAGATTTAAAGAATTTTGTCCCCCCGTGCGAAGCCGGGACGGGCCGCTAGTTGTTAAATAATTTGATGTTATCCAAAAAATTTTATAAATTTTATTGTTCAATCTCACTACAATTATTTAAAAATGATAAATTCAATCACAAGTCTATTATGATAGAGGGTAAAGGTTCTTTTTAATAAGAGATATTTGTTTTTACAATTTTCTGACTTCTATAGATATTTTTAATTGAAAAAATTCAACTTCTATCAGGTGTTTGGCGGGACTCAAAGCCACAGCCTTTCTCTAACCGGGCGAGTGCTTTACCAGAGCTATCGAGACCTCCATTTTTAATTGAACTTGAGATAACAATCTAGCAGGTTAAATTCTTAAATAACAGCGTATAAATGTAGACCAATGTAGTGGAAAAACCCGAATTGGAAAATGTGGTTTGCAAGTCTATGCGGGCGATACCACAAATCCAAGCCAATTCAACTTTCAAAACACGTTTTAACAGAATAAAAACGAAATAGTTGTTTTTTCTTTTCCTAAAATTAGAAATTATCATTTTTTCGAAAAAATAACAATTTAATGATATCCAGCACAGTTTGGTTATTGAGTACTGTTCTCGAGTAGTCTCGAAAAATCTGGCCCTTATTCACTCGAGGTAAAGATTTTTTTGTGAAAGGATAAGGTATTGTTTAGCTCAATGCATATTATAATTTTTTTCTTTGACTTAATTCGGCGTTTAGAGCAGTAACCTACGTCTAATATAGGTACGGTCTTTATTTTTTTACGAAAGTTTCTTTTCATTCTTATTAAATTTCTTTTGTCCGAGTGTTGAATAGCAACACGACAAACATTGTAAGTAGAAAGTACAAAGAACCCCGCTATGCAACTTCTAGAAGTGTGTACTTATTCAGTTGTCCTTATATTTGAATAAAAGTACAATTGAAACGAATGAAAGACTTATTTTGGCCACATCGGGCTAAGCGTCTATTAGTGATCCCGATAAATTATGTTACATCAGATTTACTGCAGAACAAACATACGTTTGATTGTTGTGCAATTTTGCTACGCAACTTAAAAAAAAAAAACAAGACTGACTTCACAAGACATGGAAATACATGTAACATTATCGTACAAGTCTTTTCTTTCGATTATTTAAAAAGGAGATTGCGCATAAATAGTTTCATTTGTTAAGGATTATGTTCTTTTCATTAAATATATTGAGGACATCAACTCATAACAATCTTTGGTGCGGTTTTTTACTTTTGGTGAAATCGGTAGAAATAAATGATTTTTGTAATCACTCACATTTTATTCCCAAACTAATCAGATAGAAAACAAAGATATTTCTTACGTCACAAACAAAACGTTGCACTAACAGTCGTAAACTACTTACTTATTAGCGTTACTATTATGCTGCTTGTTTCATTATAGTGACAGTTTTCTATCTCGATCTGAAGCGGGCTATGATATAAATAGTAAAAGTAAAATTAGAATTACAAAAAAATATTTTCTTTAGCTCCTAAAAAGTATTTTAAGAACTGTTAATATTGCTGTTATATTTTAAATTATATTATTACATATTTTTCCAAAATCACACAAAATACTAAAATTTATTTTTTTAAGCTTGGTTACAAATATGATAATAATCCTTGTATGTGTTGAATTGCTACTATGTTTAAAGTAGCGCAACTGAGAGTCATAGTAATTTGCGCAAATCATGATCAATCTTAGGTCTAAAAGCCTCAGACAATCTTTGGATTTCTCTCAAACTATGCGGTTAAAAGTTATTTAATGTCATTTTCAAAACATTAAGTTTCGTTTCTATGATGAACCAAATTTAAACGATCGCAGGACGTAAATTGAGACTCAAGAATTTACTAATTTAAAAATGTGCGACATTATTTGAATTTGTTTTTATTACACTAAGTAGAAGTAGAATAAATATACATGGCTAGATAAACCGTTATGGAAACCTACAAATATCTGTTGGTTTTTTAGCATCCGAGATTTTTCTTTTTCCGTTTTTGGCGATACACTTCCCGTAAAAAAACAAAAGATATTTTGACAACAGTTTTAATCCAAAACAAGCAGCCCTAAATAGTCGTTACGTTGAATTTGTTTTGTTAAAGTACATACCTACTTTAAAACGAGAATTTAGTAATTAGACAATTTTATGATTTATCAAGGCATTGCCTACTCCAAAATTTATTCATCAATTTTGAGGTAAGTTGTAATACATATTTTTTATATATAAAAAGGTATAATTACACGAAAGATCTTGGTGTATTTTGTTTTGTCCTCATTGTGAGACACAGAAGTAAAGGTAGAGGTCGCTTGATTTTACCACGTGATTTAGAAATGAAGAAGTTATTGTTGTTACACTTTCTTTGGTTAAGACGATTATGAGATATCGATATATCTCACATTTTTCAAACAGAACCCAAGTAGACAGAACCCAAAGAAGAGACTATTAAAAACCAATAAGCATGCTTATTTATAACATGCACACATTCAAAAGATAGCTCGATCAGTTAGTTTAAAAAATTCAGTTCAATTCAAACGATCTTAAGGGAGGAAAGAAAAATTATATATTTTATACATCAGCGATCATATTTTATTGTATATAAATTATACAAAAGTAAGCAGATGCAATCCAGAGATATTCGATTTATTTCCTTGAGGTAGACACCATCAGGTATAGTTTATTGATAACTGTTCAGGAACCATTCTTGTTTGAACAATACGTCAATGCATTCATCAGCTTGACATCAATGGCGTGTGTATGGCAGCACTATTTACTATTCAGCATTGAGTATTATCTGAAGCAGCTATTAGGGACTGTTTAAATTCATTTTAGATATAGTCAGTCCAAAAGTTTTAAACGAAGAGTAGCCATACCCAACCCCACGACGGATTGACTTTTCTCGACATTTTCAAATTCGAATCATTTCCTATTTTATTAAATAAAACAGTTTTTGAGAATGTTTAGACATTCTTCGCGTTTATTTTTATGTATTTTTTATTTAATTCTGAATTTTTAAGTTTTTTTTATTATGATCAGTATTATGACTAAACTAAAAATGTTTCATTTTAATAAGTGAACAAGTAATGTGTAACTAAATATGTTACCAATGCATAGAAAATGCACATACTATTCACGCCAAGCACACGTGTAATAATCAAGAATCGTTGGTTCCATACATTTTATCGGTTCTCGCAGTTTTGTTTAATTAAGATTAGATAAACAGATATTTGGTATTTGTAAAAGTCATAAAAAAAAGAAAAAAGTCATCTCAAGGCCGACTTTTTTATTGCGTGTTATTTTTATTCAGTTCACATTTGTTTTTTTACATAGTTGCTACATGGAATAAACCGATAATGATAATGATGAACTACATAAGTTTTGTTTTATTCAATTTCCTAATGTGTGACAGTAAAAGATCAACAGTTCGACTCAAGCTAACAATTCCAGTGAAGGAATGCCAGAACTAGTCAGCTGCGTATTGCTACTACAAATATGAGATGTTTATTTAATTATGCAGTTACATCATCATCACATCACATTATTTACCTGTAATTTTCACTGATAGTGGCCTAAATAACTATACAATACTATTATTATTTATTAATTTGTTTACTTATTAATATAGGCATCCACAACTGGCAACAAACAAAAAATGCAGGAAGTAAAAGTATTAAGTTATATAAAATTATTTATTAAAAAATAAATTTCTGCTGAAGTGCTGAACAATGCAGTTTTGTTAAGGACAAAATGTTAAACATTGTTTTTTTAAGTAATTTGTGAGTAATCTTATTTGTATAAAACTTATGAGTATAATTATGAGAACTAATTTCTCTGTCATAAAATTAGAACAAAAAGGACAAAAGAAAGATACAAACTGAACTATTCCAAACATAATGTTAACGCTTTATTAACATAACGACGTCAGACGTCTAATCACAGTTCAAACTTTCCACGCGTCATTAAATAATACGATAATTTTAATATGATATGTATGATATAGCCGGTGCTCACTCTGTCACCTCGTATTATCGGTTAATTCGTATAGACATACTTATTGACCGATATTGCAATTTGACTTAATGAGGTAGAGGACGATAGGTCTTGAGTATTATTCTTGGACCTAGTCCAGAACACACTTTTAGATGCGAATCTTATGACACTGCCGTAAATGAACATGTAAATGCACATTTCAAATATTCTTCTGTATAAAAACACTTATCAATATGTACGAGTTTCTGTCATGCTTTTGTTACGCTCTAGCCCTGCTATATCGCCAACAAAGGTGGCAGTTCTCTGTAAGATGTAAGCGAGCGTAATATCTTGTACTCAAGAATGAAAAAGGAACTGCAGTATATTACCAGTTATAGCACAGGCTACGTTTCTATCTACCAAATTTGGTGACTTTTTAAGATACAGGGCGCTTGCACGTATTGGTTATTTATTATACGCCACTTTGTTTAAAATAATTATAAACAAAAATTATTTAAACACCTTTTAAAATAACAGTAATAATTGGACTTCCTATTCTTAGGTGTGCGGAAACTGATGTTTTAGTTCTTAGAGTTATACGAGATGATGATGATTACATTTTCACTGCACAACCATTTTTGTATTATCCAAAAATACGTTACAATTAATTATTTTAATTCAATTAACAGCGATATATTTTTTTAAAGAAATCGAACATAACAAGTACAGAAGCAACCAATAAAATAGGTGGTTACAAAAACGAACGATATTTTCTATTTTAAAAGTTATGGTACAAGAAATTAAGAAAAATATACTGCTTATATTGCAAAAAAATAGCTTTGAAAAATATTTGTTTTGAAATAATAATCGATTCCTTAATATCTACTGTACTAAGAGCACAGATCGTTTGTTATATTGTGAACATAAGTAAAAGTTTTTACAGCTTTTTAATTATTTCCAGTTATTTTCTTACGTAACTTGAAAATATTGGAACTAATTTAATATATATTACTTTACTTTTACATCGGTTTTGGCAATGCAGTCGTGTTTTTTAAATTAATTTAATTAGCTATTTTTATGTTTTTAATTTAATTTTTTGCATTCACAATGCAATATTTCGATAAGATATAAAATACGTGTGTAAAAAACAACTACGTCTCCGAGCCCTCAGATGGGATTCGAACCCACGACCTTTCGCTATCCGGGCGACTGCTCTGACCGCTGAGCTACCGAGACGCTGGCAAACGTGTCGAATTTTACAAACGTATTTCAACTTCTACTATGAGCTAGTATCGTTCCACCAATGTTGAACGCAAACTACCTTCAACATCGAAAGTAATATTTTTACAAATATTAAACAATCGATTAAGATGGAACCAGCTATAATTATGTTTTTAATTTAATTTTTTGCATTCACAATGCAATATTTCGATAAGATATAAAATACGTGTGTAAAAAACAACTACGTCTCCGAGCCCTCAGATGGGATTCGAACCCACGACCTTTCGCTATCCGGGCGACTGCTCTGACCGCTGAGCTACCGAGACGCTGGCAAACGTGTCGAATTTTACAAACGTATTTCAACTTCTACTATGAGCTAGTATCGTTCCACCAATGTTGAACGCAAACTACCTTTTATATCTTAGCTATTTTTATTTTACAATTTTAGTACAAGTTTTAATTTTTAACCTTTGTTCCTCATATCGTGATGTTGCATTTTTTTATAATATAGTTATTATTAGATGATGGAGTCTTATCTCAATTGTGTAACATACAAACTAGATGCGAGCCAAAAAAGTAGCTTGTATACCAGGGAATTTTCGCCCATTCTCGAGGAGTCCCACTGCTATGGCTCGTTGCCCGTTTGCACGTTACACAATGAAAATAAGAGTGATAATAGTGTGTACAATTTCTTTACATAAATTCGTTTCCATTCCGTTCTGCGGTAATGTAATTTTAACTTTATTTGTAAAAAAATCCACATTCAAAAAGGACGCCATACAGCTGCCATTTAGTTTTTCAAAAAACAATTAAAGCCAGCTTCACGCCATACATCCAGATCGCATTTAGAATGTATGGTGGAGTGAACGCATTGATATATGAACTCTGAAAACAATACACTCCTTTATTTTGGACAGTGTAAATAAAGTATAATTCTTTTCCCGAAACAAACTGCGACAATATTTCCTTTTTTTCAATGAAAGGCAATTAGATTATATTGTACAATACTCTTATTTTGTTGGACGAGTGGCGGCCACTTTTTCTAACAAAAACAAAACAATTGCTTGGACACATCGATTGAAAATCGAATCATGCCAGTATAATTAATTTATTTGCTCAGATATTAATTAATATAAAACTTAATGCTAAGTAATATTAGGTGTTTTTTACTTTTATAAGAATCGCAATTAATTTAGATGAAATTTGACACGTCATAAGGCGGGTTGGAGATCAAATTAAAAGACCATTACTCAGAAAACGCTGCTATTTTGTGGGCTACGGGATGTATACGGCGATGACCCCCAACTCCCGAACTCTCGGTACTCTGACGAACACCACACGGAGATTTTACATGTATGTAGTATGAAGAAGACAGTCTTGCTTTTATACCTTTCTTGTAGTGGTTTCCGAGAGGGAACTAGGAAATTTTATTTTTATTTGAAAAAGAGTTAAATATATGAGATAAAATGTTTCCGTGCGGGAGGAGGCACCTCACTACCACAGCCAATTGAGTGTGAACTGAAGTGGTGAATATACCTATATTATATGACATAATTTCATATGTTAAAGCAATAAAAATTATACTATATTTTTCCAGTACTTCCAAGGTGTAATATCGTTTTCATTTTCATATTGTAAGGTAAATAATCCAAATATTTGACTCAGACAAAGAACTTTTGTTTATTTAATTTTTTTGTGCATTATAAAATTGATATAGCTAGTAACCGAAAAAAATCATTCGTTATTCAAAGATTCTAAGAAGTGAAGTTGGTGTTTTACACTATTAATTACCAATGGACCTATAAGTCTTTCAATAGCAAGCAAAAATGATTTTGTAAGCCGAATAATTGTTTAGCTCAAATTTCAAAACTTTAATTAAAGGAGAGGGCTGATAGGAATTGTATTTAAAGTCATAAAAAAAAATAAGATTATTTTCGAGAGCCAGTCATATAGTTTTACAGTGTATTTCATTGTATTAGTATTATATTATTTGTGGTCGTTAAATACTAACACGTGGAAATAATAATGTAGAAATTGATACGACTGACACGGCGGCGATAATAAATTTAATTGTAAAATTATGCATTGGATACTTACGTTTTGCACCACAGATAAACACAGCCCATTAGACGAGACAGTCAGCTTTTATTATTAGCTTTTTCAAGGTAACGTGGCAGATTATGGCACATTAATATACGTCTTGGTTACACCACGATGAATGCGGTCACAAGCCTTCGTTTGCAGTGTCTATTGTTTTGATGTCTGTGACTTCCGCTCATATTATATTTTTATCAACAAATTTATAAATAAAAAAATCAATGGTGATGTTGATAATATAACTCTTTACAGAGGTATAAAAATATGCTAACATATTTCTTCTCCTTCTTCATCAGCATAAATTCGACCGACTGCCTGACACAGGCCTTCGCAAACACGGGGAGGTACCCCAATAATTTTCACTTAAGGTCAGTTTCATAAATGGATGTTGTTGTAAATTTTTGTTTTTAAATTTTGATGTTATTTTAGTTATATTATGTAAGCATTTTAGGGTGGGTAAAACAAAGAAAAAATTTCTTTAATATCAAAGGTGTAATTTTTCTATGATTTCAATATAGACATATTGCGCAGTATTTGGTCTCAAATTCGAAGTTTTATTAAGTATCAGTGTATGATCAGGAAATAAGCTGATGATCCCTAATATATGTATTGTATTTTATGTTTTCTTCTCGTGGTTTTAGTTACATACATATGGTTTGGTGTTACTAATAGGAGGATATTCTCTAAAATGATGTTTATCTCTGTATTGTTATTTATTGGCTATCCAGCGAACGATTTAAGAGATGCAGTTACATGTTCAACCACATAAAAAGGAGAATTTGTGAATGGAAATGTAAATTAACATTAATAGTTAGTTTTCTTGATAAATTTAAATAAATTTTGCTGTAGAGACAACTATATTTGTATGTATATACAAGGCTGCTGTATCTATCCATACTAATAACGATAAAAGATTATTAAGTCGAATTCATATCTAATTTATAGTCATTTGTTCGCTTTCTAAAAAGATTTCTTTTACTTACAATTACTTAGTAAGTACAAGAAATACCTTCGTCAATTTCGGGTAATCACATAAAATTTTACAACTATAAGAACAATGATCCAGTTCGATCGTTGTATTTTCATATCACTGCATACAAATCAATCAATCAATTCCATTTGTGTCTACTCGGTTTCCAGTATGAAATCGTTCGAGTGAATTCAGTGTTAAGTCCTTGTGTAACGCTAGTATATAAAGAATCATCAATACTATTATATCAGTAGAATGGTGTCTAGTGTTGAATGGAGGCCTCCTTCAAATATGAGGGTTCTGCCAATATCTTTACGCTTAGTATTTGGGTTGGAAGTCGCAGTAAAAGACCATAATTCGGAAAAGGTTGCTTTTGTAGTCTATAGAAGGTATGTAGTGATAACTTTTAGTATCATTACAGTAAATGTGACTCACCTTTTACTACTGTCAATGGTTTGTGCTATTCTACTCTACCGGACACCACACAACCAATGTAAAGAATCTTATATGTAAATTAAGAATGGAATGCTTATATCCTGTTTGCCAAATTTTATCCAAATAAGTGATTGAGTCAAAATCTGAAACGCGTTTCAGATTTGACGTTATACGTAACGTTTACTTTCATATTTAAACAACTGATATTATTGTTTTGTCAATAAATAAATAAAAATCTTTGATGCTCCGGAATTTGGCAAAACCCTCCATAGTTTACAATCATTCACAAGCGTTTGTCAGTGGATACATTTTGTCGTCACAACCCACGCCTCTTGGCACGTCGCAGATAAAATCTCATTATTGTCTTGCGGTTGCTAGTAAAAGGTTAAAAAATATTTTATTGGCATATTCAAAAAGTATTTAATCAATAAGTGGGAATATTATTCGTATTTTTGAAAAGGTTCCATACGATTAGCAATTGTTTCTTGAGTAAAATGAGTTTTAGTCTGTAGCTGTTGTGTTGTAAACATTGACGTTTTCAGTGGTTGTGAAGAAAATATACATCGTACCAAAGTGTCAAACTCACTTTAAAATGACATTAGAATCGCATGACGCAGTTTGTAATTGAACAATACATGAATTTTTCAAGTTTCTTGAAAAATCTCATTTTTATTCTTTCATTCGTTTAACAACAAAGCGACAACAAGCTCTTGTCAGACATAAGGCCGTTTATAGATAGATACACGTGTAAGTTGGTGTGTTCTAATATACTGACATTTACTTATGTACTGATAATAACCCTCAGAATACATAACAGTAGTAGTTTGTTCTGTATTCTGTGTAATAACCACAACTTTTTGTATCAATTGCATCTACTCCTTGGACAGGTACAATTTTATATCCAAATAATTATTATTGGACTGGACTGCAGTTGTCAACTAAAAGCCTGGCATAGCTAACAAGGCTTATAAAAGAGTCCTAAGTTCGAAAAGACTATATCCAGAACATAATTTTTATTAGAGAACACAGCAGAATAATACTCATATATAAATATGATCACAATGATGTTATGATTTTAGTATGAATGTCTACTACATTTGCAATGCGCCGGCGCTAGCAGTACGTAACGCTCTGTCTTTGTTTGACAGTCTATTACTATCGTAATACAACACATCTCGGCGTCAGGTTAACGCTCTGACGCGCTCTAAGACGCGTTTGACGATGCCTTGTCTTAAATAAAACCAAACCAAACTTTTTCTTTTAGCGTTTAAAGTTATTTAATCCAGATCCAGGTTATACACAAGAAATCACGAAAGTTTTTTGGAAATATGTCCCTAAGCTGATTGGTTTGTGATAACATGTGTTTGATAAGATTACGCTTAAAATAATTATACCATATGTCTCCTTAAAAAAAATCGACCTTGACCCACTTTTATCGTATGATATTTTAGAGGCTTAGTCACGTAATGCGGCAGACACATTTATTGGTATCTGTTGAATTCTGAAACTGCGATAAGCGAATTTGCCATCCATAACATCAACATTTCAAATACGCCGGTTATATGTTAAGATTTCTTAAGTTATACATATTTTACGATCATGCATACTTTCAGTCAGCAATTGAATTAAAAGTTATAAAAGGTTTACAATCATTTTTCTTTTATTTGCAGAGAAAGGAGAGACCAGGAGCAAAGAGAGCTCAAAGAAAGAAAAGAAAGAGAACGGATAGAACAGGAAAGAGAGAGAGAACGGGAAAAGGAACGAGAAAGAGAAAAACAAGAAAGGGAGGAGAAGGAGCGGAGAGACCAAGAAAATGCTGCTTCCAAACTAGTCACCAGGCATTTCGAAGAGTCTTTCAGACTTGCCAATCAGAAGGTTAATACATACATACATGCGTCATATATTTATATATTTCGTCACAAGATCTCCCAATAAATTAAATGATGTAATGAGATTAATTCCATAATGTGAGTTATTTAAAAATGTTGAAAATCACTCATAATTGTAAAGAATATTACAGAATTGATGACTATTTATTTATTAGACCCAAACGCGTGGAGTTAATGGTATTTACTTTAATAACAAAATTGTTACTGGTGATAAAATTTGTATAGTACATATATCTGATGCATTTTTAGTAGCGCTAGAAAAGTTTCCTTAAATCAACAAATCTGAAATCCATTGAAAAGTAAACAAGCATTTTATTGATACTATATTTTTAATTTTGACTTTATTGGAATTAATTAATAGGAGTTATTATTTTTCTAAGACTGCCGTTTTCTTACACAGCGGGAGCGAAATAACATGTCGTGGTCAATACTGAGCAGCCTGGCGCCAAGCAGAGGAGCGACAGCGCCCGACCATGATCGAGTGCGAGCTTCTTACTATTCCCCGCCGGCTCATCCCTCACATCCGCCCCATCCCTCACCCCGCGCACCTGCCCCTTCCCCCGCCGACTACCATGCCAGGTTGTCCATCTCCAAACAAGATAAATCTCCGCACCCTTCTCTGCCCAAAGGCGAACCTAATTTCGCACCCTACAACTATCCTTATAGAGCCTACGATAAGTTAAAAGATCAGCACTTACCGGCACCCCCGCCTTTAGTGCCTGAAAAGAATTCTGTGATAGTCAAGCACGACGCCAAACAGATCCACCTCGAACAAAAGCACCCGTACCCCAGCAAACCCCGAAGCGAACCGTCACCACATTATCTTCCGTCACGGCCGTATAGGACGGGACTTTCACCGCACGCGCCCGCACATCCTCACCCGGCTTTGCAAACTTCGCCGCACGCTGCTCTTCCCGCGCAAGATAAAAACAACCGGCGACCGCTATACCAACCTCCGCCACAGCGCTCACCTGCTTATTATCAGGCGGCTCCACAGGCTAAACCGAAGGTATCCAGTCCCGCACCGCCCCATATATATGGTAAACCAAGTAATTCACCTAGCCCAGCGCATTATGCAGTCGCCGTCGAACCACACTTACCTCTGACGAAGGCTGAACCTCCACCAGTACCATATCCACCACCGTCCGCATATTCTCCTGCACCACGTACGAGGCCGCCTCCAGTAGCGCATTGTCGGACGCCGGAACCGCGGCCGCCTCCTAGAGCTCATGGAGACACCAATGTTTCTTCGCCTTGTCAGACACAGCCACTGGATCTAGGTGTCGCACGAGACGACCCCGACAGGTTATCACCGCGGCGAAGGTGTCCTTTCGAATCCGCCGACGCAGACTCAAAGCGAAGGCGATTAGAGGAAGTTCCGACAACCGAACCATTGATAGCTGCCGCTGCTAGTGTCGGGAGGACGCCACACGGGTCAGAACCAGCTCCCCAGGCGCCCGGCCCACCTTGTGATGTGAGAGTGCCATCTGCGGATGGTAGTATTGAGACGCCAGAACGTGCTGCGGGAGCATCGCCTGCGCCTCAAATGACTCCAGCGGCGAGTCCAGCTCCGGCAACGCCGATCCCGCCACTCGCAGCCTCTCCTCCTACAGCTGCCGGACCACCACCCGCACCAACGCCGCCAGCTCCACCTGCGACGCCGCCTGTAACCCCAGTCGCCGATGGGGACACCCCCGCAAAGTCGGTGTCATCTCCGAGGGATGGTTCAGCACCAGTGCGACATTTAGGAAAAAAGGCTTGGCTACAACGACATGAAACCGCCCCTATAGGTGAGGGTGATTGCTCCGGTGGTGGCGGCACGTGTATTACGCTTCCGATGACGATTACGAGAGTTTCGGAACCCGATGATTCCAGTTCAAATATTGTGGTGCCGGTCGCCGCAAAATCGATACAACGTGGTGCTCGAAAGACTTCGAAGCCGCGTAAACCAAAAGATATGAACGGACGTGTCGATGATGCCGAGGAAGACAGCTCTAGTTCTGACAGGGAATCTGCGGCGCCGCCGAAGCGAAAACCGCCGAAAGCCAAACGGAAAAAGGGTGTAGTGCCGAGAAAAGCCGGTGATGAGCCGAAGAAGAAGAAGGCGTCCGAAAGCGGCAGCGAAAGCGATAAGGAAAGTGATGACAAAGATTCCGACTCCGGTGCCAGCGGTAGCGGAAGCGGGAGTACATCTAGCAAGCGTGGAGGAGGAGGGCGCGCTAGGGGTCGAAGATCTCGAGGTGGCGGTGGGGGTCGCGGCGGACGTCGAAAAGAAGATCCGCCGCGGCGAACCCCAGGGAACACGCAGGGACGACCGACTAACGAGTCGTTTCTCCAGAACGGTCCTTGCTTCGAAGTCGCTCCCAGGCTTGCAAAATGCCGCGAGTGTCGGTGGTCGCCGGCGCAGCGGGATAAAGATATGCCGAATATCTTCTGCCGCTTTTACGCTTTCCGAAGACTGAAGTACGCCAACAAGAATAGGCAATTAGCTATAGCCGGCTTCTCGGACCCTTACAAGGATGCAGATGAGGTAACTATGACTTCATTTTGAAATCTCGATATCATTCGTAATTTTCATGAATATTTAAACCTTATTTCAATCTGTTTCTTTCCAGGAGGATAAAAAATTATGGCTGTCATCGTCCGCTGGAGCAGCGGAATTAGATATAGAAATGAGTTGCTTCCTATTGAGGGAGATTGGAGACCAGTTCTGTGAACTGCTACAACAAGAAAAAGAGGCGGAATCGCACCATCTTAATGATGGTATGAATATTATTGCTACTAAAACCTTCGAAGATATTCTCATTTATAAACTTATATCTATATATAAATAAAAATTCCCTGTCACAGTGTTTGACCGCGATAAACTCCGGAACTACTCAACCGATATTGATGTATCTTTTTCATTTTGCTGGATTTGTTCTGACTTAGGACACAGGATAGGTTTCATTTGTAACAACGCGTTACAAATGAAAAATACCAATGAAACAGCAACGCGTGGCTGGGTCAACTTGTTTTCAATAAAAATCAAGTATTAGTGTCATAGGTATTATGATATTATTATTATGAATATTATTAATATTATGATTTGCAATCATGCTATTGGAATTATTACCATGGATTTGTTGACACTTGGGTTTAATAAAACAGTTTACGTTTATAAAAACTTTATGATTATTAATCGATCAATCTGCTTACTGAGACTATGTTATTAGTGAATGCGTAATTATTTTATATTATTTTTTCGTTCCCCAGATAAGACGATAGCGTGGAAAAGAGTGGTACAGGGTGTCAGAGAGATGTGTGACGTGTGCGAGACAACATTATTTAATTTCCACTGGACCTGCGGCAAATGCGGCTTCGTTGTCTGCTTAGATTGTTATAAGGTAATGTTTACACAAGGTTGAACTATCCTTATTAACTTAAAGCCCAATTTTGTCATGTAATAGTATTAAAGTAGTTATGCCCTTTTTCATTCCATGCATAATCTTCCATGAAAATAAAAATTATAAAACTTTATTAAAATAATGATCAGATTTTTGTAATATATATTTTCTGTTTACAGTCCCGGACATCCGGTAGTGAGTCTAGTAATAATACCAATGAATCTAATAACACATCAATTGTAAGCACTAATGGCGAAAGAGATGCTTTTGGGTGAGTTTTCTCATATATTTTATTACTTGGGTACTGTTTCGTCCTATTCCTTAATATAACAAAATATCCATTTAAAATAGATATTTCTAACAGACATATTGTTGTATCAAAGATGGCAAAAAATTCTTGCTTTAATTTAAAATAAGCTTTATATCAATGAATAGAGGATTAATTATTATGTATTGTCAGTCACTAGAAAACATTCTGAAGTAAAAGTTATGGGGACTTCGAATTTAGCTGGAAACCCTATACATGATTCGTGATTCATTTATAACGTAGTTTAGTCCAAATACTTTACCAGCTGTATTCAAAAAGGTACCCTAGTAATAGATAGGGCTGCTATATTTTGTTACTATTAGGTATTTCTTTTAAGTGACTGAAAAAAACAACAGTAGCCTAGCAAGGAATTAAAATTAAGTAAACTGATCATTTGAATATTTATACTCTAAGATAAGTCGTTAGTAGAAAACATGAACATCGAAACGTTTAATATAAATAAGTATGGAAATCTTAAAATTGCTTTATTATGAAATCAATTATGCAAGATACATGAGACACACAAGTGACTTAACTTTCTTAAGCGTATACAATTTTACATGATTCGGTTCGCACATTATTAATTTGTATTTATAATTGTATGTATGTTGTTATTCTATATTTGTATACCTAATTGACACTCTTGTTATATGGCAGGTGGTTAACGTGCACGTCGGGCGGTGCGCACCCAGCGCGGCGACTGCTGCTGACTCAGATCGCGGCGGGTGGCGCTTTGGCTGACGCGGCAGCGCGTTGTCACGCCGCACGCGCCGACTGGTCGCTACCCGCGTGCGCGTGCGGCTTACACCCGACGCCGACGCCCCAACACAAACAGCAAGCCCGCAGGCTGCTGCATCGCGTGCTGAATAAGGTGACCATTCACGTTTTTTAATTTCTTTTTATTTATTTAGAATTGGTTCGCTCTTGATCCCAATCAAGCCCGGGGGCCAAGACAGAATCCACGATGGAACAAGCTAACCCAGAAGGTGCCTATTCACCCTGGCTTTAAAAACAGACGGGTTATAAGTACTCGGAAATTCAGACGCAGGGAGGGAGTTTCACTCCTTTGCTGTGCGCATTATAAAAGAAGTTGAGAAACGTTTAGTGCGACAGGTAGGAATAGCAACAAAGAAAGGGTGGCCCGCAGTGCGTTTGGATGTCCTATGGAAGAAAGGTGATGGCGGTATAAGCATATGCAGCTCATGAGAACGCTCTCCAAAATACAATCCTTAGAATATTGACAGACAGGTAACATTGTGGCGGTGAGCTAAGGTGTGAAAATTGTGACCCTGATTCATAATCCATCTTAGTGCTAATTCACGATTATCCTTCTATTGATCCCATTACTCCTAGTACACTTAATTCTAATATTTTTCGTCTGAACTCATAAAATCTGTAGTCATAATCCTAAGATCAACAATATTCTTCATTATGCGCACAGCAAAGAAGTGTAACTCCTCCGCGTCTGTATTTCCAAGAACTTGTAACCTTATAACTCGTTCCATCGTGGATTCTGCCTTGGCCCCGGGGTTTAATTGGGATCAAGAGCGAACCCATCCTAAAAATAATTAAAAAGAAACTGAGTTTGTTTGTTTCACATGCTTTAACAAGTCAACCGATCATCATGATATTTTGCATAAACTCTGTCAGGGGGTACAGAAAAGGATATAGGGTGTCTTTCATCTAGAAAAAAGTACTGTTATAGAGGGATAGAAATATAAGTTCTTATTGGTAGTCTACTCTTATTGTTTAAAATTTTATGGCAAAAAAATTGCCCTCTTCAGTGACACTGTTTTAATTGAATCCAACCAATAGGATTTTTTCTGTCGCTTCGTCAAACAAGGATTAAAAGTAACAAAATGAGATTTAACAAATTTTAAGATCAACAATAGAGAAAATATTATTAACGATAAGCAAAATTTATATTAGGAATATAATATCACGTCAAGGCACTTTACTTTAATACAATAACCATTATAACATACAAGAGCACCCCATATTCACGCCGTACTTCATTTAGGACCATGCACCATGTATAAAGCTTAGGGCGGTAGGTAGGTAGGTAGGTAGGTAAAAGTGGTTGTTTTTATGGCATCAAAATACATAGGTAGTCCTTTTAAATACATTTTTCTAAAATAATTTTTTATTCATTCTAAAACTAAATAATATAATTAGCAATTAAAATTTTCTTACCAGTTTTATAATACGAAAAATTGTTATGTTCTTTTCTTATAAACAATGTATTTAAAAAGATAGGTTGCTTTCTTTACCTTAAACTTTACTAAATTTGTATTTTTTCTTACAGAATGTTAAAAAGGAGGATGTCAAAGAAGAAAATGTTTCCACAAATGGGTCATCTCCTATCAAATCGGAGAACGGAAAGACCAGCAACAGCGTAGTCAGTTGGCTTTCCGACATCACGATGAAGACTGAGACGAAAGAAGAGAAATCAGACTCCAGTTCATCAGACTCTGAGGAGGGTGGAAACTTTTCAACACTACGAGAATTATTAATACGACCAGCGCCTGAGGGAGGAGAGACTCAGCCTAAGAAAAAACAAAAGAAAAATAAAGGCGACATTTTGGATGACGTCATTTCCAGCGTCGTCGAAGAGAAAAAAGATGAGGATGGCGAAGAGAAGCCTTTCGCACTGTCTAATGTCGTGAAGCGTTATGAAAGAAGGACGGGCCGTGAAGAATTACCAATTCGAATAATGACGCTGACGGAGTCAAAGCTATTATACCCTGACGTGCCGCATGCGTGGTTGTGTGATGGCAAGCTGCTACATCTCACCGACCCCGTCCACCCTGGCAATTACAAGCCTTTCCAGGTAATTATGTAATTATTGCTTTTGACAGGTTTATACTACCTATACAAAAAATAGTTTATTTATTTGGTTTACAATGTTTTGTTATCTTAGCGAAAACTCTATTTTAAAAGCATCTTCTTTTGTTATAGGATCAATGGAAACGCGGCCAACCTGTTCTAGTCTCAGACGTTTCAAATGTTCTCGATAAGGATTTATGGACACCCGAGAGTTTCTCTCGCGATTTTGGGGACACGAGGGTTGATTTAGTAAATTGCGCCTCAGGTCTTGTAGTGCCAAATCAGCCAGCCAGGAAATTCTGGGATGGATTCGAGCTAGCCGCCAAGCGGCTTCGGGACGAGCGAGGTGCCCCAATGGTGCTCAAACTAAAAGATTGGCCACCTGGCGAAGATTTTGCAGAACTTCTGCCGACTAGATTTGATGATCTTATGCGCGCTCTGCCACTCGGCGAGTACACTTCTCGCAACGGCAAGTTGAATTTAGCTGCGCGTTTACCGGAATGCTTCGTTAGGCCAGACTTGGGTCCGAAGATGTACACTGCCTATGGAGGTGCCGGAGGAACGACGAACCTCCACCTTGACGTGAGCGACGCTGTAAACGTGATGGTCCACGCCAGTGCCCCGGCCGACGCGCCGGAGCGCGCCCGAGAGGCATCGAGGGCAGCCGAAGAGGCCGGAGTGGACGTTCTATCCAGGCGGAGAGCTCGTGTTAAACCGCCCGCGGCCTTATGGCACATCTATGCTGCTAAAGATGCGGATAAAATCCGCGATTTCCTAGTCCGAGCAGAACTGGAGCGAGGAGCACGACCGCGTCCTCAACACGATCCCGTCCACGACCAAACTTGGTACCTGGATGCGACGTTACGCGAACGCTTGTACCGTGAATACGGTGTCGAGGGTTACGCTATCCTGCAGTGCCCCGGGGACGCTGTGTTCGTACCGGCTGGAGCTCCGCATCAAGTCAGGAATCTATTGGATTGTATCAAAGTGGCCGAAGATTTCGTGTCACCCGAGAACGTGTCTCGATGCTTCGAATTAGCGCAGCAGTTCCGCCGCTTATCGCGTCAGCACTCTAACAAGGAGGATAAGCTGCAGATAAAGAATATCGTTTACCACGCGGTCAAAGATTCTCTTTGCTGCCTAGAGGAAGCTTTCGCCGAAGCCAGCAAGTAAAAGCCGAGCAGGCCTCCCACATTTGATCTCAACCTCGACGTAACATTAATCGCTAAGTTCCGCATTTAACGTAAGATTGGGAGCGAGTATGATACGCGCTGTGCGCCGTTTCGTGTATAAGATGCCATTTTTAGCGTCCGAGTGGATTGTGTACCAGTTGTGTAAATGTACTCGAAATGTGATTTAGTCCGATGGTCGCAATCGGAGTATGTGCAATGTAAATTAGTCTGATTATGGTGATATCGTTGAGATGTGGATATGTTTTATGTTCCTTAATCGAAATACAAATAAACTCTTCTTTGCTTAATTGTAGCTATAGTGTTATGTATGTATTGTGTAAATTTTTAATTCGAATTCCATCGAGTACATATTAAGAAGTGTATACTTTTAAGTTATTGTATTGAAGTAAAACGTATTCGCTCGAAGCATTGTACATTAAAACACGGCGTGTAGATAAGTTTTTCCTATAATTAGATTTCTCAATTTGGTTAGTATGTTACAAAATGATAGTTAAACAAAGTATGTGACAATTTAATTTTGTCTTTATTGCTGTATTAGATGAAAGCAAGTTTTTTTTTGTACTGTGTATATTATGTCTGGTTATAAGTTGGAATAAAAAAAAAGATGTTTATATTATTTTGTAGTTTTCATTTTCCCTTTAAGTATGTTGTTAGACCCCCGTAAGAACGATGTTCTATAATAGCACCACACTCTTGAATTCTGAAATGGATTGCCTCAAAATGTGCAAAAGTTCCTGTTTTACGAAACCCTCTACGAGAAAAAAACATACTGGGAGAAGTAAAAACATAAATTTTTGTCGATTTTTAGTAGTCACAGTAATACTATACACTATGTGTATTGATTGTAGTATCTATTTTTAATGCCGTGAAACAGATGAATGAACCTTTATTATATTTTGCTATAACAATCAAATATTAGAATGATATTTAAAAAATATACTTGTAGGTATACAAAATAAAGGTTTTTAGCTGTTTTTGGATGTGGTATACATTACATATCTACGGTATATCTATCTATAGGTATCACTATATAAATCTGTAGGTTCTGCCTGTACATCCTACTATTTTTCAAATTTTATTCTATTTGTATGTCTCTCTAATAGTCAAGAAGGGTTTGACCGATTTCGACAAAATTTGGTATATGGTAAGAACATGCAATTGCGCAAATGATAGTCGAATATCAAATATAAATTACTATAATATAAATCTATAGGATCTGTCAGTACATTTATTTTTTGGGACAAATTTTATAATAAATATTCGTTTAATAACTTACCGATACTAATTTTCTAAATTTGTCTATCTGTATGTCCTTCTATAAGTCAAGAATTGGTTGACTGGTTTCTATGAAATTTGGTATACGGTAAGAAGTGATTGCGCAAATGATAGGCTTTACATCATATCAGTAAAAGTCCTAATATTATAAATAGAAATGTAGGTTTGTTTGTTGCACTTTCACGCCTTAACTACTCAATCGATCATCATGAAATTGTGCAAACACTGCCAGCGGTACAGAAAAGTATAGCGGGTACCTTTTATTCAGAAAAGAAGCATTGTTCCCGAGGGATAGAAATATATCATTTAATCGATAGTCTATATTAACGCGAATTAGCGAAGCCTCTGGTAAAAAATAGTATTTACTATAAGTTTTTCTGTTTTTAATCGTAGAACTGGTTGTTTTTGATATTTTATGAAAAGCAGCGCCATCTATGGATTCATAGGATACCGCATATGTGTACCAAAAGCAGATAAGAGTTTGAGCAAAGTAGTCTAAATAATATAAGAAAAAAGTTTTGCTACTAAGCGATAGATGTCACTCTACAGCGATTGATATTTTAGATTTCGACCTATTAAATTACAGATTTTCTATTACACACACCATGATTATTGGTCATGACCGTTAGCCCTACTGAAAAATGTAGAATTTTTCTATTACTGTATCAGGTTGTGTCCGACTGAAACGATCCCGGGTTCAAATCCAGGATGGGGCAAATGTTTGTATGATGAATACGAGCATTTGTACCTAAGTCATGGGTGTTTTTAAATTTCTATGAATATTACATATTTATGTATAATATATGTATGTCTATCCGTTACCCTAGTATCCATAACACAAGCCTTACAGTGCTTACTTTGGGCTAGGCTAAGTGAAATATTTAAGTAAGAAATATTTATTTTATTTTATTTTTTATATCAGATACCTTAAGAATAACTAGACTTTATGAACAATCTCGAAGATGTAAAAAGCGTGCATATTGGTCGAGACGGTTAGAGAGAAGCTTCTTGCCAACAATATACCTAACCTACGCAGTCGCCGCCAGGCCCGTGACCCTAGTGAATTACTCCGAAATTGTGTATCTTTGAGATAAGAAGACGGGAATAGGGTATAATTCTCCGATAATGCCAGGATTTTTATCAAATACGATACGATACACTGACTATACACGGATATTCAAGTTTCTTATATGCCCAAAAATAAAGGCTGTGATATCAGCTAGAAATTTTCCCATTCCGCACTAAAGCTTCACCTGCTTTTATTATGTTTTGAAACAACCTAACCTAATATAACATCTCATTCTTTTTTTGCAAAATTCTGAGTTTACCTAAGCCAACAAAATTATCAAACAAACTAATAGTAATAATAGAATCGGTTCTTTGATTAGGTTTTCTCTTCAGGAGTTTGTATGTTTTGGCCAAAATTATATCCTTAATATGTCATACGAAATAAGATAAAAAAAAATTGAACTAGAAGGTTACTTATATACCAAATTATAAAAGATACATAAGTTTTTAACTGAAGCTGTGTTGAACTAAAACATTAATATGGTTGACATGTCTGTCCATTTGTTAGGAGTGTTATAGCTGAATACATGTCGCAGCTTTAATACTATAGGGGCACAATTCGAAAAAGATGATTGTTGGAAAAACACCTTTAAAGATTTTTGAGCCACTGTATTGTCACAAAATCGGTCATAAGTAAATTAGTAAAATAAACTAGTACTAGGATAAATTTAATATGCGATAAATATTTCATGCTTAGTGAACATGCTCTTATGATGTTTTTATGATTTTGCTTTCAATAGTTTAATTTACTTATGACCGATTTTGTGACAATACAGGGGCTCAAAAATCTTTAAAGGTGTTTTTCCAACAATCATCTTTTTCGAATTGTGCCCCTATAGTATTAAAGCTGCGATGTACATATAGATCGTATAGTTTATGTATGGTGTAACTAAATAACGTTAATAAGAATGTATTTTAATAAATATAAGCGTCCTGCGAAAATATTTGCCACAGAAATCGTTCTGCGAATTATTCACGAAACAATAGTGAATTAATTAACATGAATAGTGTTGTTATAAATAATTAACATGTTTTTGCAACTGTTTGTAGTAGCAGAATGTTAGCACGTAGAAAACTCGCAATGGCAACGCTTACGTCATCAATATCTTTTAAATATCTTCAACTCGAGGATAGTTCCAATTTACAAAATGTAATTTCACTTATGTTCACTTGTCACCAACGACAGAAATTAAAAGCGATACTCTTCATTTGAATTAATAACTTTAAAAATAACCCATTTAGCAAATAAAGAAAAAAATGATTATTAATTTCACTGCAAAAAGGCCTAAATCCAAAAATGTAGTCTGGATTACAATTTGATTACAGTAAATGAATTAACTTTTGAGTTACAAAAGTTGATATGCCTTTTATAATATGGTATAGAAAAAAAACGGCCAATTCATAGAAATCGGTAGTATTTAATACTACTGTTCAATTTCCTTATCAGAAAGGAAAAAACTAAATTAGAGTAAATGTATAAGAACCGAAGGTCTTCCTTTTTAATCATCCGACACTCCTCCACTATTCATTTTTTACAAATTTTCTTTCGATAGCGGAAATCATTTTTTTTTAAATCACTCATCTGCAACAAGTGGCAACCATTCGTCTTATAGGTTGTCAGTTTCAAAATGTAGTGATACAAGTTTAAATATAAAATTTTATTTCGATGTTTCTTTTTATTTAGAATGGGTTAGCTCTTGATCCCAATCAAGCCTGGGGGCCCAAGACAGGATGCACTATGGAACGAGCTAACCCAGAAGTTGCCTATTCACCCTGACTTTAAAAACAGACGGGATATAAGTATTCGGAAATACAGATGATAAGAACTGGTTGTAATTTTTTATTTGTAAAAGGTGTAAAAATTATTACTTCGTATTGTTATGGCCGTGTCGAATAGGTACGTACGAATCAAAAATACGAAAAATCCATTTCATACGCTTTGGTACACGATCGTGACTTAATTTGTAAATGACTATACAATTTCAGCCAAATGATTAAAAAAGTAGGGCCCCTGGGAGATCAAGCTTCTCTCGTTTGTTGTCAAGATATTTCTGTTCAATGACTGGAAATAACGACGGTTGGTTAGTAACTGAATAAATGTAATACTATCTTTTTTGTGTAAAATTGACTTTTTATAAAAATAAACTCAAAATACAAAATTTCATCCAAATCTTTAGAGCCGCTTCAGAGTTCTGAAGAACAAAAAAAGGTCATTAAAATAGCGAAATTGTATATGATGACGTGTAAGTATTAATATTAGAAAAGACAATTAAGATATTGTTGATTACTTTAGTCAAGTATCGTCGTTGTGACTTTAAGACCTCCTATGTGTAAAATTCATGTTTACGAGATAATCGATAAAAAGTGTCTACTGAAAAAAATGTGAAGAAACTAACTCCAACAAATATGAATTTTACACATAGGAGGTCTTAAAGTCGCAACGATATATCATTATTATTGACACATTACATAAAAATATAATAACATATAAAAAATATGATTTCAAATTAAATTCTATGAAATCAAATTCAGCAATTTCAGAATGACCATTATATAAAAATAATCATGTATTAAAAAATATTTTGCTGTTCAATGACAATATTGTTTCAATAAGCAATTATGTAAGAAATGAAATAATATTTCTTATTCAATAAATACAATTACACTATTGTATACACCACAAAACAAAAAGAATATACAAAAAACAGATAATCGCTTAAAACCAACGTGTGACAATGGGCGACCTTATTGCTAAAACCGATCTCTACCAGACAACCTTTGTATAGAAAAAAATATCAGGAATAGATTATTGAATACGAATTTTTTGTAAGCTAGAAAACAAGGATTCGTTCCCGGAATGTTACGCAAGATCTTATTAGCCAACCAATCCAATCAAAAGAAAAATATGACGGACTTGGTGTAGAAATATAACACGAGTAATACTGATAGAATAAAGTTTTATTGTTAACTTTCTTTGCGTGTAACTTACTTAAATAACAAGTACAGCCTGATTCGATCAAATACTGACAAGTATATTATAATAATATATATAGTAGGAATACTGGAGGGTGAACCTGTTATGACCCTGGAAACACACTATTATTATTTAGTTAACAATTAAATCATGTCTCCTAAATGCTATACATTCTATAAGTGTGTTTATCAATAATACTATTTTATGTCTACCGCACAGAAAACATACATAGATCACCTTGAGATGAAGGAGGATCAATTTAGAAACTCCAGCTGGTCTGGTCTGTCTATATTTTTAATGACTTGGATTATACCTTTATGAAATCTTGACTGAGCCCAATAACATGTCAGTAACTGTTCTCTAAGCCTTTATTTATACTTTCCAGTGTATTATAAATATATTAACAATAATTCATCATCATCTCAATCGAAGACGTCCACTGCTGTAGAAACCTTTAAAATATGGAAGAGTTTTGATATCATCGCCATGCTTTGTTGCAAATCTCAGTAGAAGACCTTAATTCGTAAAACACTGCTGGCCATTTTGTGATTCACTAGTGGTTTACGGTGATTAACTCAGATGTCATTAGTCGTTTTTCATGTGAGAAGGATTGGTACTATTTTTCTCTGTCGGACAGCAATAATTATCTAGAGAAATATATATTAAACAAACAAAGAACTATTTATTTGTTAAATTCTTGAATGTATGTTACCGAGTATTTTTTTTCTTTAAGTAGGATATTATGTAGATGAATTCGCTCCATTTAGGTAAATAAACATATCAATTTTGATTTCTTCTCAGCAACAGGCAAATTTATTCCTGTATAGTGTTTATCTGGCCCCAGACACGACGAGCGACGGGCCACGCGCATAAAACACCTTGACGAAGATTCCCGCAGATTTTCGCTACATCGATGGTATTATTATGAACAGCATGAGACTTGACAAAGAAGTAATGCAATGGATTGAAAATGTTTTTTCTAACTTAGTTATTGTAGACGAGTTGGTGTGTTTGACATCTCCCCGCTATTGCCATATAAGAGGCTGACCCCGCTCGCCGTTGGCAGTTCACATTCAGTAGGTGAGCGCGATCAGAATTGTCATAAAAAAAAACAAAATGAAGGCAGTGACTTTGGCTATATTTGGTGAGTTTTTGTCCATTAACTTTTTCATAGTAAATTCTCGGAAGTGTAAAAAGACACTACGTGTAAATTACAGATTATTCTAGATGAAAGGAGGATGTTATGAAACGAGCATATCGTTATGGTTATCTGTTTGTGCACAGATATCCATTAAATTGTCATCTGCATTAAAAATAATATCGCAGAGTTGGTAGTGGTAATAAATAAATACTCCTAAATACGTTGATGTATAGTCAACAAATCAGGCTTATTTACTTTCACATTTGGAATTATCTTTTGCACATTTTAACACAGATCCTTTAGCTTTTTGAGTATTGATAGAGATTGATGTGTTTTTACTGTATTTGAAAACCGACGGTTGTTTAAACGGGAAAAAGTAATTGTTATTAATAAGACAATTACTTTTTTAATATATTATACTTTGTATTATCTAACTAAAACTGATTGGTTGTTTTCTTCATTCGTTTTGTATTTCCTCTGTCTGGATTATACTTCTACCGACAAACGACATATTTTTGATTGTGTCTTCAAGCGGTAAACGTGACAACATTCAATTCAATGTGTTATAATGGATCTTATTCTATTGCGAGCTATTTATAGGCAAGCATTTGTCATAAATAATAACAAAAACTTTTTGCATAGACTATACTTTGTCATACTTAAACTCAATGAAATCTTTTAGAAAGCATTACATTCTCTGTGGTATAGAAGTTTAAGCTAAGTTCAGTTCCGTTGAGAAACACCTTTAGGGAACTTGTTGAGTACCTGTGAGTTAACTTGGCTTATAACATCAACAACTTTATTTTTTTCTCAACACAATAATTCACGGTTTATTATTTACTAGCGGCCCGTCCCGGCTTCGCACGGGTGGACAAAATTCTTTAAATTTATTCTAGCATTCAATATAGCCTATGACACTCAGCAGTAATGTGCCTTTTTATTGGTGAAAGAATTTTTAAAATAGGTTTACAAACTTTACTTCTTTATAATATTAGTATAGATTACAAAAAAAATGTGTGCTACCTTTTCCTTTATCGTCACTTATTATAAGAGATACGAGATAAAGGAATTTGCCGTTTTAAAAATAATATCTTTACACGGATATGTTTGATTTAGATCAATATATTTTAAGTCAATGAACTCATAATAATTAAATTCGAGAACAAAATAATCTGTTGCGAATAGGAAAATATTTATAAACGGTGCTTAATCAAACAGCTCCGATAGTTATTTAATCAACAGTTTACGGAAACTGAACGAAGTTTACGGAAACTGAACGAAGTTTACGGATACTCACGTTTTTGTTTACGGAAAAAAACAATTAAAATGAAGGCACTTGTTATTTAATCATGTTTTTCTATTCTATTAGAGATTGAGAAAGAATTGTCGTTAGTCAAATCGACCATTGAAACATGAAATAATGAAATATTTATTCCATATCACTATTATTATTTTTCCATTCAAATTGTAAAAAATAAATAGTATTATTAATTTATTTTACTTTATTCAAAAATAATTAAGGTACTTTTTATTTACAAAGGAGTTACTATTTAAATGAATTTAATGGACATGGCTAAATTATAACAAATATTAATTTGAATTAAAAAAAAAATATATAACATGACATTGCTGTGGTGTGATTTCAATTTTCTTAATATTAGTTTGCACTTAATAATTGTATAGTTTTAGTGGAATAAATGAATTAGTTCGTATTCTACTACTTATGATCACCCTAGGTAGGTTTCTTAGACGCAGAGTTGATAAAAGTTGGAAAGTAAATATGAATTTAATTAAGTTTTGACAATATAAACATTGTCAAGTTGTATTTATAAAAAATATTTAGAGACACGGCAAGACGCGATGTAAGGGCTAGGTCATTTCCTGTTTCCTGGCTATCTGCAAGCCCAACTCAGGTGATTAATAAAAAATTCTTTATTTGGTGAACAATGAACCTTCGCTACTCGGCAATTTAATAAACAAATCCATTGTCTCTCCAACATAGTCAATAAAAAGTTTTTCTCAAAGATTATTTTAACTGCAGGAAAGCTATTAGGATTTGGGTAAAATATTTAGATTTTATTAATATTAAAAACCTACTGAATCTTGAAATATAAAATCCATTTAGTTTTGTAATTACTTATTTTTGTAGAGAAGTTTAGATAGTACAAGTAACTAACGGATGCCATCAAGAAATGTAACCAAAAAGAGATTAAGATTTTTATTTAGTTACATAGGCAAAACTAGTTAACCCGAAAGATGTTTTTCTGTCGAAATTGTGCTTAACAACAGCCACAAAAGCAAGAGATTTTTCAAGCAACTGTTCCAAATTTTCTTACCCTTAAAACTTAATTAGGGCCACAATAAAAAAATGCCAAATCGTTGCAAACATTCTTATTTAACAACTATCCATATTTCATTTTTATTTATATAAATGTTAGTTTAGATATATTTTGCATAATTCAACTGTCAGTCTTAGCAATTTACTATCGCGTCAATGTATTATAGTAATTTGAAAATTATGTCTTATATTGTTCAGTTAAGAGGCAACAATATTAGTTCGGCCAAGGCTGGTATATACTGGTCCTGCTTCCTGTTATTATCCTACATAGTATCTCGTAGTACTCACCAAAGGGTCCAACCAGTAGGAAGGGCAAACAACTGACAAAAGAGACATTTGTTAAAAATATTGAATCTATCGAAATTCATAAATTTCGTTGTTGTTTATTATCCCAGTACTGTAATTAATATTGTATAGAGTAGATAGAGTGAAAGACAGGTACCTATTTTGAACTTTGTTCAAAAGAATATTAGTTGGATCAGAAACTTTTCCAAAAAAAATTTAATCCAAAATATGAATTACATTATTTGATCCATCATGCAGTCAACCAATCTATTTCAACCTCAATTTTATTTTTGACTTTCTATCAGTCTAATTTGAAAAATCCTTGATACTAGATTGAAACTTGATACGAAATAAGAGTAATTAAATAAATATCAGTATTGAATTTTTTCGAACCTAAATATAATAAATAATTAAAAATACACTCGATTAGTGTTGACAATCAAATTATTTTGATTTTTGAGTCATATTTCGCTCTGATTATAAATATAGTTGTTTTATCAAAGGTTGCATGTGAAAAATCTTATAGTATGACAAGTATTATTTGACGATCGTTTGGTGCAACGGTAGCGGTCCTGCCTTTCGCACCGACGGCCCGGGGTTCGAATCCCGGAAGGGGCAAATGTTTGTGTGATGAATACGAGCATTTGTACCTCGAATGTACACATGCTTGTATTTCTATAAATATTACATATATGTATCGAATATGCATGTCTAATCAATGTCCTAGTATCCATTATACAAGCTTTATAGTGTACGGGGTAGGTTTATTAGTGTGAATGTAAGAAATATTATAATTATTTATTAAAGTAAATTATTATTAGAAGAAATTCAACGTCACAGATGTCACGCGGGTTAGGTTAGGATAAGGGTCATGTCCCGCCTGACCCTTGAGAAAAGTTGTTTTTTTTCTATGCATAAGTAATTAAAAATAAAAATCTAGCAGTTAAATTTTATAAAAAAATACAAAATATATTAAACTTTTAAATAAAACAACTTTTTACGATATTTTGCGCGTAATTTATATTTAATTCCGACGTTTCGACCGAGGCAATGGCCGTCATATATTTATTTACTTATTAACCTTCACAATATTTTAAGCGGGCACGTTTACCCGTAATATTATGTATTAATCAAAATAGTTTTAGTTTCCATTATATTTAGTTCGGAAATTGGGAAGCCCTTTAGAAAAGAACAGAGGAAATGACCTCCATCTTGTAAATTTTTAAAGATACATTTTTAAAAAGTGTAATGAGACTAGCGAACGATTCGGACAAACATTACAAAATTACTACTTTAAAATAATATGTAAGTCTCTAACTCTCAAACGAAACCTGACTACCGTTTTCATTAAAAACTCTATTAGCAACCTAAGTGTGGTCAGGCCATTATTTAAAATATATTAACCGATGTTTTCAAATTTTTCAGATTATTTATTTATCACGTTATTAAAAGACAATTTAAGCGACTCTAACATTAGAGAGAGATGACATTTTGACGATTTTTTTGTTTGTTGAGTTGTATTTTTAAACATTTGATAATCCTTACTAATATTATAAATCGGAAAGTGAGTTTGTTTGTTTGTTTGTTTGTTCCGCTTTCACGCCGTAACTACTGAACCGATTGCTTTGAAATTTTGCAGACGTAAAGATAAAAGTCCGGATTAAATAATAGGGTACTTTTTATCCTGGAAAAAAAAATTGATATTCCCGAGGAAAAACAAAAATATTGTTTGCTTGATGGGTGGATTGTAGATGGCGCTGTGTGTCGTTTAAAACAAGGTAAAATATTGCAAACGAATATAAACATGTAAATTTAGAAGCTAAATGATACGATAACGAATCCCCGAAAATGAGGAATTCCCGAGGGATGACGTACAATTTGTTTTATCGTCTAAACTGTTTTTTTACATCCTTACTAATATTATAAATCGGAAAGTGAGTTTGTTTGTTTGTTTGTTTGTTTGTTTGTTTGTTCCGCTTTCACGCCGTAACTACTGAACCGATTGCTTTGAAATTTTGCAGACGTAAAGATAAAAGTCCGGATTAAATAATAGGGTACTTTTTATCCTGGAAAAAAATTTGATATTCCCGAGGAAAAACAAAAATATTGTTTGCTTGATGGGTGGATTGTAGATGGCGCTGTGTGTCGTTTAAAACAAGGTAAAATATTGCAAACGAATATAAACATGTAAATTTAGAAGCTAAATGATACGATAACGAATCCCCGAAAATGAGGAATTCCCGAGGGATGACGTACAATTTGTTTTATCGTCTAAACTGTTTTTTTACATCTATTTATATGTTGCAAACGAATATGAACATGTAAATTTTGAAGCTAAATGATACGAAAATGAATTCTCGAAAATGAGAAATTCTCGAGGGATAACGTACAATTTGTTTTATCGTCTAAATTGTTTTTTTTACATCTACTTATCCTGAAATCACTAAAGTCTACGAATTACTAATTGGTATAAGTATCAGTTACGTTATTTAGTTCTTGAGGTATGCGATAGATGGCGCTGGGTGTTTTTTTAAAACATGGTAACGATGTGTTTTTTAAAATACATAAGAAGTGGAATGATAGCTTACGCTATTTAGTTTTGAGGTATGCGATAGATGGCGCTAGGTGTTTTTTAAAACATGGTAACGATGTGTTTTTTAAAATACGTAAGAAGTGGAATGATAGCTTACGCCATTTAGTTCTAGAGGTATGCGGAAGATGACGCAGGGTGTTTTTTAAAACGTGGTAACGAAGTGTTTTTTTAAGATACGTAAGAAGTGGAATGAATTATATTATTTTGTATCCAGCCGTTACATCGCGCTTCTTAGATTTTTCCGTGGGAATGAGAAGTTTTCTTATAGTTGTGCTTTATACCGCAATATAACCGAATTCCACGCGGGCGAAGCCGCGGGCGGAAAGCTAGTAAGTATATAAAAATGAAATATATATACATAATATGACATCATCATTCTGCAGCTCACAGTCTCAACATCTACGGTGTTTTCTATGGGGATAAGGTCTGTGTTGTTTAATATTCCATTAATCTACCATGGCTGTTGTTAGGTTAATGGGCTCATGATGACGATAACGAATATCTGTAGTTGAGTTAATAGGCTTATGATTATGACGACGAATATTATAATAGCAAAACGGAAAACTATTTCTCCTTCTCCGTTTTGCGAAAACGACTATGTTATAAAAAAATAAATTTTAAAAGTCTTATTATTGCTTTGAGAGTTACAATATTGGTATTCATCTTTTTGCAAAGGTTCTGATGTAGGTAACCAATAGTTTTGTTTAATGCTTACTTTTGGCTATTGTTGGGAATCGTTAATCTAAGATCACAGTGGTTTGTGTGTTTGCCTGTCCTCTCTTTTTTCATTGTATCAATAACGTTACCATAGCAACGCGTTAACAGCAAGTAGTTCGTCTACCGGACGTTAGATGGCGCTAACGGAAAAATATTAAATAATAGAAAAAAATTAAAGAAATTTGTCCACCCTTGCGAAGCCAAGACGGGCCGCTAGTGTGATATAAGATCTTCGTATAATGAGTAAATAACTTTAAAGGAGTACTTATCCGTCTGACCTAGGGAATATATGTCGTGAATTTATATTGTTCGTGGCCAGTGTGTCAACCTTACCGCAATGTATAAGGTCAGTGCGGACACTGCTATCTTTATAGGCTTTAATACGCAATGAGCTCAACTGTGCGCCATTGTTCGCATCACTGAACTCTAAACGATTGGACACACTAAATCAAATGCTAAGTAAGTGATTTATGCTAGAGAAAATGTTTTTATGATTAGTTATAGAAACTCATTAGAAACTATGAGACATATATACTAATTAATATTACAAATAGAAAGAGAGAGAGAAAGTGGATTTTATGTGAAGGGTAATATTAGGAACTACTTACTGGCTCCACTCAAAAAATGTTTTCACCCTTTGAAAATCACGTTATGAATATAAACATATGTTGACAATGTTTATATGTTTATATATGTGTTGACAAAATAGCTATAACATAGCTATTTATAAATAAAAACTTCTTATGGGTCGTTGTGATTTGAAAGTCGATGAAACGAAAAAGCGACAGTAAAAAGAGACAGACACATAAATCATTAGGTTTAACGTAGGAGAGAATGAGATAGGAAGAATTATGTACGTGTGTTAATACGTGTTTGTGTGCGCATGCGTAGTATAAAACTTGAGAGAAGGCATCGCAATAACCGTGGTATTTTGTATACGTGTACGTATTATTTTCGAAGGTTTCACTTCTATTGTCCCCGGCAAATAAGTTGAACATGATTTTGAAATCACGTGACATGCGCAGTAGTGAATAATGTACCTAAACTTGCTACTGCGCATGTCACGTGATTTCAAAATCATGTTCAACTTATTTGCCGGAGACTATACCACGTGTGAATTGCACACATGTTTTTTTTATATGTACAGAAGTGTTTACTAGCACAAAATTCAATGGGTCTGTCTAGGTGTCGGTAGCTCAGTTCAATATTTTTCTATACTCTTTGTTAGTTTTCCGATCTGTTACGCTATCCGTGTGTTGCTATAACAGTAGGATTATTAGGCACGTCATTGCATTATATTCAGGTCATACTATAACTTTTTATAGATTTTACTAAATCCGTGTCGATTCCGGTATGTCACTGTATTAAGATATATCTTAAGTAAGTTAAACTGTCAATAACGTATGGAGTATATTAGTACTTATAACACAAAAGCATCTTTTAGGGGTCATTTTTCCTTAAGGTATTAAAAACAACTAGACGATGCAGTCGCTAAGCATAAAGCTACGCTACCACCATATATTGGAGCGGAGCGTAATACCTAAAAAAGGAAAAAAAAATTGATTCGATGGGAATTTTTGCGAATTTCAAAATTCGGGCTCCGTCACAATCTGGTCCTAAATCTGTTGATTCGATTCCACACAAAAAATATCAAAATCGGTTGAGAACTCTGGAAGTTATGGCGTAAACGACATTTCGTCATTGAAGCTGATCCATGGGAGCTTCGCTCACTTAGCTCGCTTCGCTCCAAATAAAAATATTAATACCTTAAGGTAGGTTTAGTTTTAAACCTGATGTTCTATAAAGAAATAAAAAATATACTTGAATGAGATGTATATTTATACTATAGAGGTTATTTTCTATCGTGTTAGGTGCAACGCTAGCCATGCTGTCTTTCGCACCGACCGACGTTCCTGGGTTCGAATCCCGGAAGAGGCTAATGTTTTTGTGATGAATACGAGTATTTGTATATAAGTATTTATATATTTTTCTATTTCTATTACATATCTATGTATGATATATGTATGTCTATCCGTTAGCCTAGTATCCATAACGCAAACCTTATAGTGCTTACTTTGGGCTAGGCTAATTTGTGTGAATGTAAGAAACATTATTATTATTATTTATGATAAAAACATTCTTGACATTATTTAATGTTATTGTTTTAAACTTTCATGGTCACTAACATTATAGTAATATAAGTTATTTACGGGATTTTTACCATGTCGCTCCGTGATCATTGCACTTGCAACAGTGCCGAAATATCGGAAACTCAATAACAAGGTACATGGTAAAAATCTCGTAAATAACTTATATTACTATAATTATTTACTGTTTTTAGAATGAGGATGCATCACGAAAAAATAAAAGATTATTGACATAATTGGCTTTTGTTTTCGCTATACATATGTATTTGATTTCAAAATTGGTCCTAGGCAACCTTAATGTGTTTCCTATAATTTTGAAAGTTGTAAGAAATTAAAATTCGTGAAGTAATTCCATTCATACAACTATTTAAAGATATTAAATGAAAAACATCCCCCGGCTATAAAATGCTAAAATTATTAGCTATTATTATAGTCTGACAAGAGTGCTCAAAACGCCCCAATGTTCTAATGTTCTAAGAAGCCTTTGGATTTTACGGATAAATCCAATCTGATACCTATTATTATCTTGGTTACTTTTACAAAACAAAATGGAAATTACGTATATGATGAAACGTTTCTCAATTTTACGTCCATCGTATTCGTTGTAGAATTTTGTCGCGTAATTAAAGGACAGACGTACAAACTTCATGGTGTGGTTGACTGT
Source organism: Calamotropha paludella (assembly GCA_927399485.1). Lineage (NCBI taxonomy): Eukaryota > Metazoa > Arthropoda > Insecta > Lepidoptera > Crambidae > Calamotropha > Calamotropha paludella. The sequence continues at coordinate 8,352,020 of OV656814.1, read as the reverse complement.
TCATCACATTCAAATATTATTCTTTTATTTTCAGCCGTACTCTTCGTGGCGGTATCTTGCAGACCTGATAAACTAGATCTAAAGCAACTTCGGGCGCAGGCTGGGCGCGTGAGGGCCTGTATGCAGGATTGTACGACAGTAAAATTCGATCCGGTTTGCGCCAGCAAGCTGGGCGATAAGCCAAAATCATTCGGCAGTGTATGCGTCATGAACAACCATAATTGTGAACACAATGAAAGTGCGTATATGTTTTTTCTTAATCGTCAAGTTAGATGACAATAACACATTGCCATGTTTTCTAAACAAAAATAATGATGGTATTACAGCGTATTTGTGCTAAGGTCCCATTTAATTCATGACACTACCCAATACAGGAAATTTAATTTGAACAGTAAGAACAATAAGATTTATCAACAAGATAAATAGCGCTTGTTGATAATCTTATTGTTCTTACTTGTTCTTCTTCGTACAAGATTAACTGCTGTAGACATATAAACCGATGGCGTAGCTTTTGACCTTCCATATTTGACTGTCATCTGCTGTCACATTCCTGTCAGTTAGTCAGTCAGTCTGAATGGCCAGCACTAATAGAGAGCGAACCCAATTCTTTCTGAGCACTTCAGTCTGAATGGCCAGCACTAATAGAGAGCGAACCCAATTCCTTCTGAGCACTCAGTCTATTATATTTTAGTATAGGTAGAACTTCCATTGCATATTTGTTATTAACGGAAACATTTTTATAGCTCTAATAAGAAAAAGAAACCCTGTTAAAGTGGCAGTGTCAGTTAAATGAAATATATGACCCTTCTGACCCCTATAATATACCCATATACCTGTATGTGGTCACAGCTCGATCAACACCCGTAATAATGGACAATAGAAAAACCTTATTATTGTCGTTACCCAAATGTTAGCAAATAACAATAGACACAATAAATAAATTAACGCAGGGGACATCATAGGAAGTGTATTTTACGTGCTTTGTTGTCGGTGTGTGCCGTGGCGTAGGCTTTAAAGGTAGCCACGAATGTGTGACGAGTCCGTGGTAATGAAACGCTATTGTGTGAACTGGTCGCCGTACCGGAATGTGACTCATAGGCTGACAACACTTTGTATAGATTTTCCTGGTTTTGCCTGCCACATAGCTGGCGAATATTACAAATTCAAAATTATAATCTTAATGTGAATTTAGTTCATACATGCATCAACTTATTGACAGGAATAGTAAATTATTCTGGAATACCGAAAATGCGTTCATGTTTTTCTATGTCAGAGTCATCCTGCTTACACGACTCCTGAAAATGGCAGCGTACATAAAGCCGTATTCAGTATTTCATTTTATGCTTACTTGTGTACCATATTTAAGCCTTAAAATTATATTTACCAATAATATAATTAATTCTCTTTAAAATACAATAACAGGGCACTGGAAATTATTTCAAAAATGTTAAATTTATCACGAAAAAAGTTCTCGTTTTAGTTGTACTATGCAGAAAAATCTCTTTTCCTACAGATATGGATAGCTAAGTAATTTATAAAGCGAGTTATAAAGATACCTAACATTTAAATACTACCCTAAAACTATTTTTTTTATCATCATGTCGTTTTAATATTTTCCTTATCAATTTTTTCTTTTTAATTTTTCAGATTTCCAACTTATCAGCAAAGGCGCGTGCCCTGGATCCGATGGCATCCGCCTCTCCTGAATCTCTCCCTCTGTGGTATCTTGGAGTATATCAAGACGTTGACTTCTCATTCTACTGCTTTAGTTAAGTTTTAAATGTTTTATTATAGAGGATGTGTTTATTTTACTTTATATAATTTGTTTAGATTATTATTTTGATTTGAAAGCTTATGTAGTCTTTTAAGCAAAGCATACTTGCTTGTTATTCCACTTTTCAAAGAAGCTGTGATGTTTTAAATATAGAAGCTTTTAGTGTCCGTTTATTATGATTTTGTTCTAAAGAGTTCTGTTCGTAATATGCGTTTTTTTTACCGAAACGCTTTTTTCTAGGGTAATGTTTGACAATATATACTTTTCTACATTTACTTGCACATTTTTATTATTTCTGAACATATCGAAAGCAATTAAACATACCAGAATAGTTTATTATCCCTAATAGAATAAAGACTTAAATTGTAACGTAAAGAGTTCATTATCTTATGAGAAACTGAAATATGTTGTTACTTTGATGTGTAGCTGTTTGTAGTTACCCTAATATTTATATTCCAATATTTCTAATTTTCCTAATTGAATGGCAAAATAATTTTCGTTAGACATTTTTTTTATCGTTAGACTGTTCGCAGTTGACAAGTCAAAGAAAATACGGTATTAATCGATAGTTTAGGTCCGTGTCAGTTAGTGGGGAAATCAATAGACTAATGATAAAGATTTGTTTAGTTTAGAATTCCACTGAAATGTAAACAAAGATTATCATGTCGAGATTTTGCCTCGAGCAACAACAACATTAGTTGGTTGTTTATTCATAGAGTTGTATGGAGTAGCTCTATTTGTGTCAATTGACCTAAATCGAATGATAAAGAGGAGACTGCTTGGCGCTTCAGACTTTTCATTAATTGATTAATTCTTGTGGATAACTATACTTAAGCAGTAGCTCGCTACTTGTCGTTATATAAGTAAACCTTTCTGAAACAGCTGTATATATGAATACAAAAAATATTTAAGAATATTCTCGTGCTACTTAAATTTTTAAATTTCAATTGTCGTTATAAAAATAAGTCCTAGTAAAGTAAAAACTTTCTAAGTACAAAATATAACACAACATGAATAGAATATTTGTAGACAAAAAGTTGCTTTTGTACTTAACTAGCGTTATGTGATTTTGTGCAAAGCTGTTAGAAAAGATAAAACTGAGAAAATAAAGAATTTCTGGATAAGCATTTTGTCTATTAATGCTCATTCAGAAGAATGGTCAATTGAAAATTTTAATCCAGTCCGCTGTACACCGCTGATATGCTGGAAATGTGTAGACACAAATCATAAAGTAGAAGTGAAAAAAATGAGGGTATTAACAAAGAGGTTGAAATCAGTTCGAGTAACTTATATCTTGGGGGCCATACCATAACAAATTAAAGTCATTTAAATAGTATTGCACGAGGTATATGATGAACGAGAACCAATCACAATTAAGGAAATTTTGGTTTATATTTACGTAATGGCTATAAGAATCACTATAATTATTTATGTATAACATCTCCACTACATTTTTTATTGATATAAAATTAATAACACATACCCATAGTATGAATTGTGAGTTCATTGAAAAATTTAGCATTCACCAATATTCACGGATTTTATTTTTCTTGAATTTAAAAGTTTTATATGAAACCTATGCAATTTTTCTTTCTAATAAACTTTCTTTGAACTCTTACTCGACTAAACAAAAAATATCCCAATTGGTCCCACCGTTCTTTAGTTTTCAACGAACATCATTTCATTTTCATTTATAAGATGGATTTTTTAGTGACTGATGGTGTCTTTATGTTGTATGGCCGATAGCCAGCAAGACGCAGGTTCACATAATGTGATGTATAAAAAAAAATCATCCCAATTTTTTTATGAAAAACTTTTAAAATTATTTAATGCTAAAAAATTAAAATATTCAAATAATAAATAGGTTTTATTTCAACATTAGAAAATTTACCCGCAAAAAAAAAACAATTCTTATATTTTAGGAAGTCTTTATTATCAATGAATTCTCATAACTACGTACTTTGCACACACAAAATAAATTAAAAATAATGTGTTTTGCACTTACCATTACTTTAAACTAATTTATTTTAGCTTAATGTAAAACATTTTTAATTTTGAATTTAGGAACTACTACCAAATTTTTTTACACAAGTTTTCCAAAAAAAAGCCATTATAAAATTGAATACCATTGCTATTTAAAACAAAAATTATATCTAAAAATTTAATTACTATTTCTAAAAAAAAAATAATTGTAAAAAAGATTGTGATTGAAAATGGACTTTAATTGTAAAAGTTTAAGATATGAAATGGTGAATTCATACCGTAGTTACTTTCTGTAGAGCAACATCTGCTACATACTATGTTACTTGTTGAATGTGGCTAACTGTGTCCATACTAGTATTCATTTACAAAATGTAACAAAAATTTCATAGTTATAAAAAACAATTGCATAAAAAATGCAATTTCTCTCAGGGAAAATCGATTATTTAAAACGTCAGATTACGAAATATTATGTTGAGTTGAATTATAGCATATTTTCTTAAATTTTACATATCTTAATTCAAAAACAGTCGAATTTTCCTTCATAGTCACGTCTTAAATCACAAAGCTATTGTATTTTAAAACTCAATTCCAGCATTAATGTTTAAAATTGCGGTACTGTACAAGGTGAGTATGTGAGTCAGATCATTGGTTTTATCTTTAATAGTGGTTTGCAAATTTAAGTAATATTCATTGTAAGTACTAAGTAATTTTGGTAAGTTGCGGTACCGTTGAGCAATATTCTCGAGTTGACTATATTTAAAACCTGGTTGGGCAATGTAATATAACATGGTAACATGTTTTGTTTAATTCATTGTTGCTTGCTTAGATTTGTAAATGTTGCTCCACAAAAGGTAACTTCGACGTGTACCGCTTAAAGGTTAAAATAAATCTAAACTACTTTGAAATAGAGTTCAAAATGTGACTACCTATGTGTAGTTTATATACAGTTTCTGTAACAAATTTTTAAGTATTTTACTAAAAATGTTACATGTAACATCACCTTCACAAACACTCATTCCTTTATCTATAAATTTTAATTAGAATTATTGTTGTTTTCATATGAAATTTTTACTCCTTCTTTTATTAGTTTTGGCAATCAATCACTGGATTGACATTTCTATAATGCTCAAGAATATATTACATATTTAAAATTCAGTGCAACTTTATGTAAATCAGCTTTTTATTAGGACTTCATAAATTTTATTATATCATGAAATGCGGTAAAAGAAGATAAAAAAATAGCATTAACTTACTATGTATAATGTCCACCAAAAAAATTTGAGAACTTAAGTTAGTCTTACTTAGAAAATATACTAAAAACAATATTATGAGAAACGAACCAACAAAAGATAACCAAAAATTACAATCGTATTAACGATTTTAAAAATGACTGCACTTCATATTGTATAGTGACTCCAAATGTAGTAAGTGATCACTAAATTTAAACGAGCAAGTGCTTGCGCTTTTATTACTTGCTATATACTATAATTGTCATAAGGCTCAGAGATATTACCAAATATAGTATATTAGCGTCAAACTAAAACGTAAGATTAAATAAAGTTTAAGAAAAACAACATTACTTTTGAAACTGGTTAGGTAATTTGCAGTAATAAGAATTAAGATTTTTGTAAAACTACAATAGTATGAAAATAAAATGAAATACCTTTAATGGCTAATTCATACGGCATATTTAACAATATATATACTAACACAATGAAATTTAAACAAAAACAGAACAGAAAAAAAGAAAATGCAACTAAAACAGTGTCTACAAAGAGAGGCTAAATAGAGACCTGTCAAGCTTCAGCTCATTAACCACGTTTAGTTAAACATTTATTAAGAGTTATTTAATTTTATTGGATAACAAGATGTTAAACATTTGGATGTCATTATAAATATGATATTATAAAAAAGCGTCATTTTCGGTGATCTATTTGAGTTGAATTAGTTTTTGAATTATTTGCATGAAGTAAGAAAGCAAATCGTAAAATATTTGGTTAAATGTAATGGTGATAATGGTTATAATTTTCATGATCATTTACTATTTTACAATATCTGATGATAAGTTATGTATATGTCTAAAAAATATATTTTTTTTTAAAAAACAACACTCATTCTTGAGATATGAATTAGTTGACATTTAAGTATGAAACCGAATAGAATATCGATATTTATTTAAAAATTTATTCAATAAATTTGACGTTCACAGAAGGTAAAATGAGCATAAATGTATTACCTAGAAATTCAGATTTATCTTTCTCGGTGAATGTGAGACATATAATTCTAATGTTTTTTTTTACTCTGAAGTTACTATTCAAAGAAGTAATAAGTTTGTACTTGTCATAGAGAAGCTGTTCAAAAAAGTTTCTTACAACGTTCATAATTATTACATGTCTCATTAAAATACAGATCGGTCTCTTCACAACTGAATATTTCCACGAAGTGCAGCGAGGACGCTGTTATCTCTTGTTGATGTTTAAAGTTCACATTTATTATATATAATTCATACCTCATATTGGTATTATGTACGCAAATATGAGGTATTATACAAGCAAATTTAATAAGTTTAGGTATCACGCTACTTTGTTTAACAAAAGTTGGCTTTTGTTGAGGCGGAAATTTTTTAAAATACAATTATGCATCTGATAAATACAAAGGTTTAGTTCCCGTTCATAAATCGTTAGTAAGATTTATTATATTTTAATGAAGTGTATGATTCCTATTTATATATATAAAAGATGCAACATGATTATTAATCACTAGAATAAATAAAAATAATTAAACTGATCAAACCAATCATGAAACATAAGAATATAAGCTACATATTTCTAAAATTTTTACCTCCTCTTGAAAATCTTTTCTACCCTTAAAAATAGGTATTTAAACTTATTGTTGAAAATAGATACTAAAAGTCATATCTAGTGACATAATATTTAGTTTGGTAGAACAACGAAACTCTAAACGTCTACAACAATACAAACAGTTCGCGAAGTTAGAGACATCAGCTGTAACTTCATCGGGTCCCTTGTCAACATTCACCAAGGCTCGTGATCGCGTAATCTGTAAAAGTGAAAAAGAACTGAGAAATACAATGACTTATTTAAAGTAAGCATGAAATATAATGTAGGTATACCGCCGCTCATTTTTGGCAGCTTGGTACAACGGTAGCTATCCTACCTAAATTAACAATAGATCCCGATAGCATAGGAACAATTTATAACAATTTTTGATTCCAAACTAAACAGAGTTTAACTTATGGGTACTAAATAACATTTAGACATACAAATAAGCATATTGACTCGGAAACACATGTTTGTGCTCTTCACATATACCCTTACTAAGATTCAAACCCAGGAGTTACTTAATACTATTTAGTTCTACCTTGCATCCCCTGATCTGCGTCCGCAGTCTGACTGCTGCATTATGTAATAGGAAAGATCATTTCAACTGTTACTGTTAAAATACAGGAGTATACTTACAAGTGCTCTCGCGACACGACACCGCCTCCAGTTCACATAATGTCGCAAACGTTCGCGCGGTGCCAGCTGCGTTCAACGCGCACACGGGACCAGCTGGTGGCGACGCGCATCTCCCTGCACACAGTGGTGGAGGGACTCCTTCTCCAACTTTCAGCTCAGTGGGTACACGAGGGTCAATGCCTTCTTCGACTACTTCATAGTCGTAACCCACCCGAGAGGGCAGAGGGGGCAAACTGGCAGACTGCGCCCTTTGCCACGCTAAGGAGGAAAAGGAAAAATTAAATTCCATTTAAATCATCATCAAATGTCGCAGGCTGTCTGTCATGAATTGGATGAAAACACCGAAAAGAAACCAAAACACAGACTGAGAGTTGCAGGGTTTTGTCGGCCGATCTAACCGAAACCAACAGCTTATTTTTAACGGCACACTTATCACATGAACTACGGAGGAACAAAAAATGATTTTTTGTCACCCGTCCCATGTCCAGCTCTTGCTGAAGGCGCAGGCTATAACTGCCACAGTTATAGTCTGAATGCATTAACCATGCACCATCTACTTCAAAACTGATTATATTGGTATTTATATACTGGTAGATAATTAATAAAAAGTTATTATTTCGTGAAAGTTTACCTATATTATTTCTGTGTTTAGATTACAATACAATAAGGTATAAAAAAAGCGCACATGCCTGTCCTGTCATATATTTATGATAAACTTACGTGAATAATGAGCGCATAAACGCTAACAATCTTATTTCTTGTTTTATTCCGTTAAGTATTGTTTTGTCTCGTCCCAAGATTATAGGGTGACTCGCGACCTCTCATAATCTATTCAGTCTTATTTATTTTCCTTTAAATTTTCTGTGATCTCATCATTATTAGAATCAATTTTAATGATAGCGTAACATAAGAAAACATAGCCACGGACATAACTTACGGAGTTCCTGTTTATCACATTAACAAGTCTTACATTATAGCTTGATATCTCGAATAGATATCAAGCTACAATGTAAGACTTTCTTCTTAGCCGAAAAATCTTTTCATCTTAGCCGAAGTACGTCCTTGACGGAAACATTCCTCAAATATAGGAGATCATAATTAAAACGCTCCTGCCCTTTTGTGGTTTACAGGAAATGTACGGTGTAGAATACTTTTAAAAGACGAGCTCCATGGCGCAACAGTTTGCGCGTTCGGTGTACAATTGCGAATGTTAAGCAACTTTTGCATTAGCCGGTAATGGGTGAGCAGAAATTAATTATCTCCAGATCCTTCGTTAAACCTTTACCAACCACCAATCTGTACTAGGCCTGCGTGGTGGTGCATATATGCTTTACTACATGGTTGACTGGTACAACCGATAAATGCAATAAAAAAGCAATAATCAAATTACCTTAAAAAATATATAAACTTACATATTTATGCGACGCTAAATGAAATGGGCATTTGAGATATAGAAATAATTATAATTTCAAATACCGGATAAGAATGCACATCTACACACAATATGTATGTACATAATGAATATACGAGGCCACTCAGAATAATTAACAAAAAAAAAGTTTTTATGTGAGGCCATGGCATGCCAATTATAGGTAATTGAAAAAAAATGATTATTTACAAGTAAAATTGCCGCAGTTCGAATTTCTTATTTCCCTGAACATTTTATGAGAGCCAAATTGAAATATCATGTCTCATTGGAAAATAGATCGATGCAGCGCCGGGAACATTTTCGTGATATGGTTTTTTTTAAACTCAAACGTGGTCTCAACTGAAGTTAGATCAATAACGAATACAAGCGCGGCAAAGAAAACGTTTTAGCAGTAAAGAAATATTTAAATGAAACGGACGAATAACGTATGAAAAGATTTAGCATATATTGCACATTGGATCGGGAAACGTTCATCAGATTCTTCACGAGTGGCTTGCCGTAAAAAGGATAGGTACGGGCTGGGTTCCGGAAGTTTAGTAGCAGGCCCATGTACAACGGTGTCGTGACATCATTTATAACTTTGAAGCAGGTTCGCCTCGACGCGTTTATGACAATGTGATAGGTGACGAATCCTGCATTTATCAATTCGGACTAAAAAAAAGCCTCAGTCGATAGTTAAACTGTTTCAAAACGAACCAACGCAAAATGGAAAGCGCAGGGAAAATTTTGGTCACTAGTGTCTTCACTTTGACGGGTACGGGTGTAGATTCCATTAATCAAAGCAACATCCACTCCGAATGGTACAAAACGAAATGCCTGCGAAACGTTTTCATAGCAATGAGCACAAGACTCCGCGGGTTCTTGTTTCACCACAACAACGCGTCCTCTTTGCGCTTAGAACGAGGGACTTTCTGGAGAAAATTTTACCACACTGGTTAAAATCTTATGACATCCTTCCTTTATTCTCAAAAATAAAAAATCATCACCAAGGGATACAGTTTTCATCACCGGAAAAGGCGCTAACAGCGTTCGAGATGGTAGAAAGGGTGTCTGCAGACACTGTAAATAGTATTTTGAAAATTAGTAAAATTAGTATTGTAAGCTTCCGGAAAATTCTTTGAAAAGATTCAATAAAAATATTTCATCCATATAAGTTGATTTTTCAGTTTGCTCAAAGTACTCAGAAAGTGTCTCGCATACAGGAATATAAATCAATAGGAGAAACAATTATATGTATAAAACATGATACAGTAAATGACCAAAACTGTTAGGATTTTTTTTTTGTTTTGGAAGGTAATGAATTCCAGAGTCGAATTGCAATTAGTCAGTGAACGTGGAAGATTTGGGGACAAAATCTGTATCAAAGCTGTTTGAAGAATAAGGCTGCCGCTAGAGCGGACGTCAAGTTGGTAAAAGACACCCAGAAACTAAAACTTAGATTTCAAATATTTTGGGTTCAAACAAAATGTTGAAAAGGGCATAAAAAACGTGCCGATTCATACGCTCAGCCTAGAGAGCCATTTGAGGTTTTGACTTAAAGCGGATACGTGATCTTATTTATGTAGACCGAAGATAAAACGCATGCAGTTGTTTGATACTATGTAAATATCATCATAATGAGTTCACTAGCGCTCATTGCTGGGGCACAGGTCTTCCTGAGGGATGGAAACGTCATAAAGAGAATGGGCCGTAATCCTCCATGCAGGCCACTAGGCCAGGCACTAGCCTGTGCCGGTGAATTAATAGGTATCGTAACTTTAAGAAGAATAAGAATTTTGTTTTCTTTGAAACTCGGTCAACATGTAACATAAAAAGTAATTTTGATACATTGATTTACTAGGTACGAGTTCATCCAAAATAAGAAAGCCGGTTAGCACCTGATATGTTACTCTTGATAGAACAGAGGTTTGAGAATAAGTATATGATGGGTCATATTTTTTACCCCCCCCCAAAAATAGGACCTTGGGTAAGTCTTATTAATATAAAGATCTTATGAGATTCTTGTTCTGAGAATAACTCATAATAAACGCCACGAGTTTCAAAAAAACTTAGATTAAGTTTACTACATTCTACAGCGAAACTAAAACATCAATGCTGCTTCAGTCAAGTATATCGAACCTGTTAATTTTCAGTGCTTCCCAACCAAGTTTTCTTGTAGGATTCGAATTCCACTAACTAATTATTCATTTCTTTATTTGCTGTATTATTAGTTGGCACAGAGTTCGAACATAATAAGGTTTCTTATCACTGTCACCGAATTAGTATTCTAAATTTAGTCCAATTAATAATATCATTGTACGTTATTCAAGTCAAGAGATATGCCGCAGAATTTGCACAGCACCGAGGGTCAAGTAACTTGATAAAATAATTTACGTTACTATGCCTTTAGTTCAAGCAGAGAATTATAGGCTTCTAAAATTAGAAGTAATGTTAGTTAGGGGAAGTAAATACTTTCCCTTGCATATTGCGCTTTATTAATATTAGCTAACGTCGTATTATCAATCACAGGGTAGTCACAGTCATATTCAGAAAAAAAGCTAATATTGTTGATCGATCAATTTTAATCCTGAATAGTGTTGCCTGACGATAGGTAAAATGTAGTTAAACTCTAACTTTATGCAATAGCATTCTTTGTGCCGCTAATATCGTAACAAATAAACAAGTTTTTAATAGTTTAAGGGAGAGGTAACCAGACACGCCGGAAAGCGTATCTGAAGACATTTCTCTTGAACTAGTTATACTTTAAAATCTTGAGGCAAACGCGATCGAAGAAGTGTTATGATTAAATAATAAACAATTTTTTACAATTATATTATTACAAAAATAAATAAGTAAATCATTATAATAACTATTTGCATTAGCAAGCAATACCAAAAGCAATAAGTGGTCACCAGTCTAACCTAACCTAACCGTCAGTCACTAACTTTACTCATTCTTGTATTCATGGTTCTTTACAGCGGGGAGGCCTCTCTACCCATCTGTTCCTCTGGCAAGCTTATTATTATCTATGATGTAGAAATGACATAAAAACAAATAGAATATGATTATTATTACTATGTAAAAAGTTGCTATTGCATGTGAGTATTATATCCAATGAACGTTATATCCTTTGAAATATTCGTATTTGTAATTATATGCATCAAATTTTTTACATGTTTTGATATGTTAAAATAGTATTAACAGTTATCACAGAGACATTTAAGTCTAAACAAGCCTTTTATTAAAAATAAAGAATTAATAGTATTCAGATAAAGTCACGGGTATTTTTCCATACCAACAGATAAGTGAACGAAGGAGGTAGGAGAATTGCTACATGTCCACGTTCGAAGTGAAATCTGTATTATTCTTTCACCTCCACGATAAAAATAATAAAGTGCTTTTTATTTAATATAAGCATGCGTGTATTAACACCAACAGTTGCTACGCCATGGCCGATGAAGCTAGTAAAAGACTGATAGAGACGAGGCTTCCGGAGACACAAGAGACAGCGACTTCTTTGCCTAAAATATCAGTCTAGCAATACTTTGCAGATTTTCCTTTTTCGTTTCCTCGTTGCAACGAGCATTTTGGGTATGCCACCACACTGGTCGATATTTTTCATTTATTTTAATTAGGCTACTTCATTTAAGTATTCTTTGTGACTTTTTGGAAATAATGAAAGAGTAAAATAGAGTTTAAAAAGAGATGTATTTGTAAAAAATAATAAACACGACAAAGAAAAATAATATTTTATTAAATATTTGAAATATTTAGTAAAATATTATTTTATGTAATAGAATAGAGATAAAAAAAATCGTAAGAAACATTAAATTATAAAAAACAATTCATACATGATTGTCGCCTGACCACCATTAAAGTTGATTGTCATTAAACTCAAATACATAGCGAAAGTTTTAAAAGGCACACTAATTTAATTGCAATTGTATTCGGAAATATCGCATTGTTATTTAGATCTTATACTTGTAATCATGGAAGTTAATTTCCTACAATGATCTGAGATTAATTTGAATTGAATAAGCAAGCATGGAAGCAGTCGCAAAAGACTGTATGACCCGTTAAGTAATCACCATCATCTCAACCGGTGGCAGTAAAAGACTACAAGAAAATAATTTTATGATTTAAGGGAGGTGTATGGAGATGGTGTCATTATTCGGATTTTACGACACCCTTTAGTGTGAAGGTGTAAAGAGATGGTAGTAATTCTTTTAAAATATAGCCACAAGGAAAAATGTCTTGAATTTCTACACAACAAAGCACTGCTACTTCCCAAAGTTCATCGATAAACTCATGACGATGCGCCTTTCAACTGCGCAATAGCTAGTTCCTCGTGGTATTACTATTATTTTTTATCATCTATTGCGCGTCATCATTGCCCTCATTTCCAGAAGACCCAATCCAGATAATAAATATGAGCATTTTGTCTGAGTCACCCCAGGATATAGCGATATCTAACAGTTCCCACGCTTTATATAATGATTGTTGCGTAAATGTTGGTTTCCCTTATCAAAATGTACAACTGATTTCGTTGTTCACCCTTTGTAGTTCGTTTACTTAGACAAATCAAACTAATTTCAAATTAGAATAGATTTTTCTTTTTCTGCTGTGTATATGTCACCGTAAAATTGTTATTAATGTTAGATTATAATCTATCTCGCGAGATTGTAAACTGTCGAAAGATTGTGAACCGTAACATAGTTGTTACAATTTAACTCATCATTATCAGGTAGATTATAATCTATCGAAGTGAAACTAACCTAACCTAACACAATGGACACAGAAGGGCTTATAACGCATTATAAAATAATGCGTTAAATTGTAAGCTCTATGTTACGGTTCACAATCTTTCAACAATTTACAATATCACGAGATAGATTATAATCTAACGGTATTTACAATTTTACGGTGACATATATATAAATGGCAACCGTTACTGACTGACTGATCTAACACAGCACAAACCACTGTATGGATTGCTTTGAAATTTGGCACACATAGCTATTATGATAAAAGGTGAGCGCTAAGAAAGGATTCTCCAAAACTTACGCTAAGAAAGGATTTTCTAAAATGGGGGTTCAAAGTTTGCATGGACCACCAAGATGGTGAGGTTAACCTTTAACCAAATAAGAAAATACCTGTGTCAGGGTTTTTCAAAAATCAACCATGCTTTTCGCATACTTCCGCCACTGGGAGTGCAGCGGAAGTTATGTGGGACTCTCCCCTGCAGATCTATCTGACGATAAAAGCTCGTCAGATTGGTGTGCAGAGGCCTACCCACTAAAAACTCCACTACATCCCTTCAATCACCTTGGTGTCACTGGACTGTCGTACAGCTGGTCATCGTCTGATGACGAGTATCTCGACGATGCAGTGACACCTGGTGAGGTCATGGGAACCCTTGCGGACACTACCGCGGCCCCACCGGTAACCCTTTAGGGCTAAAATGGGTTAACAAAGTCTTAAAAACAATATAGGTGTCGTTAAAGAATATGGTTGATGGGCTGGGGCCATCAAACCCCAGAAATTCGAAAATAGAGAGTTTCTCAAGGAAATGAGTTACGACATAGGAGCTTTAGAAGTTACTGTAAAAATTAATAAAGGGCTTTTAAATAATGAGCAAAAATTAATTTATAATAATATTTTGACGATATGAGGGCAGGGTTTTTTTTATACGCTCCAGTTGGAACGGGAAAAGCTTTTTTGATCAATTTGCTTTTAGCAAAAATTAGGAGTACTCGTGGCATTGGTTTGGCCGTGGCTTCCTTTGGAATAGCATGTACACTGCTTGAAGGTGGACGAACCGCTCATGTAACCTTTGCAATATAGACAAACAAAGTAATTTTGCTGAAGTGTTCAAAAACTAAATTGATAGTGTGAGACGAGATAGCAATGGCTCATAAGGGTGGCGTTGAAGCTTTAAATAGATAGATATCTAAAAGATATACGGGGAAATAAAAAGTTAATTGGTAGGGTTACGGTTTTACTGGCTGGCGACTTTAGGCAGACTCTACCAGTAGTGTTAAAAGGAACAATAGCCGATGAAATTAGATCGTGCTTAAAGAGATCAAACTAGTAAAGCCAGTATTCAGGAAAAACTGAATTGTCCTGGGAGGGCTAAATTCTGATAACTTACTGCCATGCTTAGGCTTAACCGGTTTGGCCTGAAAGTTTATTTCAACTTTTCAATATAAAGCTTTTTAATTTAAACAAAATAAGTATAACTGAACATTACTTATTGATAATAAAAGTATTCTTGTTGAATTTATTGTGTATTTGATGCTTTTAACGAGTTTCTTGCTATAACATTATTAGTTTTATAAAATCGTATTCAGTTTTTACCATATGAGTTTTTAACCTCAACTCGACAGCGTGAGCATTGAAGCGTTTACGTCAGTCCATATTTAGTGATAGTTTAGGAGCACTTCCAATCAAATCGCAACCAATAATTGAGAGTATGTGCCATGAGTGGCAAATATTCTTTGAAGCTGCTAGAGATGCATATATGGCAACATAAGTTTTGGAAAATCATCTCAGGCGGGTGAGAACCGAACTTGTAAGTTTGTCTTCTTAAAGTAGCTTTTATACTGTTAATGAACTACGTCTCTCCACCCGATTCGAAAAATTTTAGAGGTATTTGATAAGTTTTCTCTATATACAAAGGATCGCAATTTTTCTGAAAATACAAGAAAAACACATTCTGTATTAAAACACTGTACACGTATCGTGTGTAAAGTTTAAAACAGTAAAGTTAGTAAAGTTAAGGAGAATAGAACCTTATAACAAAATATTGATCGATTGAGGCATTTTCTGCGTCGTAATTCTTTAGAAGTTAAAACGATATAACTCTATCAAGTTCTAACAATCAAAATTGTTGACTGTCTGAGTAACTCTTATGAAGTGTTAACAAATGAACTGAAAAGTTACTGTGATAACAAACGGGTTCTATCATTTAATAATAGGCCTCAGCTGGAAACTTAACGATTAACATATGTTATATACTGTCATATGAATTCCAGGAAGTTTGCGGCAATCATAAGAGTTGACGAATATACTGCAAGCAATATCTATATGCGCATTCGTTGACGTCCGCATGTCTGTCCGCGCCGGTTACTCACGCCTATAAATATCGGGTTGGTGGGCGTGTGGAGATAACCTAAGGTTCAAGATGCCAAATGATCTACAGCTCGCTACATATGTGCCAAGCATCTGCGTGCCATTTGATTTTACTTTGTGTTCGACACTTTGGAAGGGAACTGTCCGCATGTTAGGCTGGCCGCACTTACAAGAACTTTGCATTAAATTTAGTTCGTAAGGTTACGTAGGTAATGGTTAGGTAGGTAGGTTTGTGTGGTGGCCCTGAAAGATTACGCATTTGTGGCTTCGAAAAGAGCAAACATTATATGTACAAAATTTACCTAATATATGCCTTACATTTGGCAAAACAGCACCTACCAAAATGTTTTGTTTTGTGTCTAAATTTCGTTCCTCATAACATTTACTAGATTTTATGTAATCGAGTTACAAATTAGTCCTACTCTAAATAAGGAGCTATTTTTTTTGGTTTTTCATTATTAAGCTTATTGTAATCCTTATGGGTAATATTTTAACCATGCGCTGTATTTATGTTGCGTATCAGATGTGAAAGCGTAAATGCAGGTCTAATGCATTGAGACCTTGTAGCTCCCATTACTTCTATATTTTTCCCAAGTCGTGCTATATATCTTACATTAGAGTTAGGCGTTGTAATATACAGGATTGCAATTAATTTATCGTAAGAAGTGACATTCCTAATGAGTAAACATTTTAAAGATAAATTAAGGTCACTTGTATATATTGTTGAAACGACTAAAAAGAGAGTGATAGAGAATTACCTATGTAAATGAAGTTTGATATTTATTTACAACACAGATTGACTGCAAATTAGTTCAATGGATATTATTTGATTAACAATCGTTTGTACTATTACTAACAAAATTCTCTTATAAAATAAGAGATTGACATATGAAGAAATCATTTTATCTTGTAACTTTATAGAAAAATCTTGTGAATAGCATCTCTATATATAGTTAGCCATCATGATAATACAATATACATACACTCGGCGTCAAAAAAATCGCACCTCTAAGAAAATCACGTTCAAATGGCATTAACTCTGGATATGCACATGCAGTCGTATTAATTATAATTTTATTTAAAAGGTTACTTAATTAACTTAATAAAAAAACATTATTTTTCATTATCAAATAAAACCTAAAGCAACAAATAAAGGGTCACAAAAATTCTAAGGAAATTTTGCTGCTCGGGAGAGTCGCGAGTTGCGCTAACTTTGTGGGTATAAAGAGGTCAACACGGGTTCAATGTGGGTCATTCGCTATTAAACCGTTGAAGGGGACACACGCACTGATTTTACTGAAGAAAGAACATCTGGAAAATGGACACTACAGCTGATGAGGCCGCTCAAGTGGTTGCACTACTGCAAGCAGGGGTGCGGCAGTGTGATGTCGCCCGGCAACTGAATCTGAGCCGTTTTTCGGTTCGTAGAGTCTACCAGCGCTTTTTAGAGACCGGTGGCTATATCCGGCGACATGGGTCCGGTAGACGTCGCTGCACTTCGGAAAGAGACGACCGGTTCGTTGTGTCGTACTCTTTGAGAAATCGCTTCTCAAACGCTGTTCAGCTGCAACAGGAGCTCCAGGCAGTTCGCAGACGCACCGTGAGTGTATCCACGGTTAGAAGAAGACTGAAGGAGAAGAACATAGCAGCCCGCAGAGCTGCTACAGGTCCAAAATTGACTGCAGCGCACCGACGCGCCCGCTTGCAGTTTGCTCGCGACCACGTCGATTGGACCATTGAGCAGTGGGGAGCTGTTCTCTTCTCAGACGAGACACGAGTGTGTCTTTTCTGCAACGACCGACGAAGAAGAGTATACCGGAGGCAGGGTGAACGTTTCGCTCAAGCCTGCATCCAGGAGACGGTGGAATATGGAGGCGGATCCTGCATGTTCTGGGGCGGTATGTCGGCTGCCGGCAAAACCGACCTGGTCTGCGTCTCCCGGACCGGAGGTGCTCGCGGACAAGGGTCGCTGACTGCGCGCCGCTATATCACAGAGATCCTGGATGTGCATGTGGTCCCTTTTGCCGAATCTTTTGGCGAGGGGTTCACATTAATGCACGACAACGCTCGCGCACACACTGCAGCCATCGTGAACGACTTCCTGCGGAGGTCCCAAATTCCTGTGATGCAGTGGCCAGCGAGAAGTCCTGATCTGAATCCGATAGAGCACCTCTGGGACCATCTTAAACGTAAGGTTCGATCTCGGGATCCGGCTCCTTCGACTCTAGAGGAACTCCAAACCGCGGTGATTGAAGAATGGGGTCTTATCCCTCAAGAAGAGCTCCTGAAGTTGGTGAGGTCTATGAGGGACCGTATGGAAGCCGTCATCAGGGCAAGGGGGGGTAACACTAGATTTTGAGTTAATTTTAAGACACTTTTTGTACATTTTTTTTGTAAATTATCGATTATTAATTAGGACTTAATTAAGATTTTTTATTATTTTTCAAATTTTTATGCTTTTTGTATAATTTTAATTAAAAAAAAGATTGCACTTAATTGTTGTTTGATGCTCCTTTTTGTTACCTTTCTAATGATACCTAACACTATCCTCTATATAAGGTTTAGGAATTTTTGAATAAGATTTTTATAAGGTGCGATTTTTTTGACGCCGAGTTTATATTGTATTATCATTAAATGAAGTTAATAGAAAATCAGAACGTCTTATTTAATAAAGATCCATTATATGGATAACGAAAGCACCTGTATATAATTAAAATAGAAAGCATTATAAATATTGCATTCATTGAAATAATTAATGAAAATAGATCTAAATTACCTTCACCTTCTACTGCCGTCAATGATCAATAATGATAATGGCCTAATATATTAGCTTCTTTATAAAGAAATAAACAGTTCTAATATTTTTTTTAGGTTTATATTCTTGACTAAGTGGAACCCTGAGTCTCGAGTTTCAATTCGATTTCTGTCAGGTCAATGTGGAAAAACAAGATTTCACCACATATCTTTGATAATGGTAGCCTATGGTATTTTTCTTTCTTTTCGATATATAAAAGACCAAGTCTGTTTAATAATATAAAATTAAGTAATTAGATTAAAAATGCATGCAAAAATCCAAATATATTGGTGATATTAGTTGCCCTCAGAAAAATTAAATAGTATTGTTTTGGTAGTGATTTAACGAGCTAATTTTATGAATCAGAAAATTAGGTTTCTCATTTTCAAATGCCATTACAATAAATTGCTCTGTTTTGATAAAATTGATATTCAAGAAAAAATGTCAAAATCAAACATTTATAAACTACATAGTTATTAAATCACGCGTAAAAATAATCTCGCGTGTAGAAGCCTCAGTCATGGAATATTTACTTAAGAAATCTCTTTTTTATTTGGTTCATTATAAATTAAGTTCATTACCGAACCACATTTTACATAAGCCCAATACCATAAATTCGCATATTATCTACGCATAAGGCTTTTACCACAACCTATTTGCACTATTAAATGGACCGGATATGATCTCAAGTATGTAAGTATATAGCCTGTATTAGCAAAATTAAATATCACGCAACATTCATGTGAAAACTCACCAAAAACAATAATGATACACAAAAAAATCTTCTCGCTTAGCATTTCCAATTTGTTGAATCCGTAAATTGTAACACAGTCCACACACACGACGTTGACTACAAAAATCAAAAAGTCTTTATATGTTCTATTGAAGTCCACGTATTTTCTTGATTATTTAATTGTTTGTGTGTAATACGAGTTGATGATTGTGCTGTTATCGTTTCACTGGTGCATCATGAGTGGCTGTGTAGGGAGGGGATGACTCTGATAACCTCCAGTGTCACTAGATAGCGACTACGACTTTCAAATGAGACCAGCTATTCTTTCGCTTGAGATAATTACGCTTTTTATTTCTAATTCCAATTAATTAAAGATTAATGTAGTGGAAGAGAGTGATGAATGTTGAATTACAACTGATCTTTTAGCAGTAAAACTGCAAAATTTAATGCCTATAGTTTTGCAGTTATGGTTACTATTTGTATTTGAATATGTTTTCAATTTTCTTTCAAATTTAATCAATAATTTAATATTTAACCTTATAAGTAAATAATTAAGTTTCTATTTTTGGGTTACCATTTAAAAATTAATAATCACTCTTTATTGAGCTATGGAATACTTATGTGGGACAATGGAGTTGATGATGATAGTTTTTATTGCACAAAAAATTACTTACGAGCTGTATTCGATGTTCTTTCATCAAGTTCTTGTCGTCCTTTTTTGCACAGCTACAATTGCTAACGTGATCATCGAATTTTTTTGACATTTGTATATTTGTAAAACTAAATAAGATATTATTTAAAAGAACATGTGAAATTTATCCCAGGGATACAAAGGACCCCAATAGATTAGTTCTTCAACAAACGAAAAAATTTACGAGAAGCTATACATGTATATGTATGTGTTAAAATCTTGAATCAGTTACATAATTATCTATACTAATATTATAAAGTAGTAAAGTTTGTGTGTTTGTATATTTGTTAAATTGTAAGGGGTAATCTCGGGATCTACTGAACCGATTTTAAAAATTCTTTCACCAATAGAAAGGCACATTATTGCTGAGTGTCATAGGCTATATGGAATGCTAGAAAAAATTTAACGAATTTTGTCCACCCGTGCGAAGCCGGGACGGGCCGCTAGTAGTTATATATAGGAATTGAAAGTTAAATCAATTCTAAACACAGTTGTATAAACAGTTCCATTCACATACATTCTATGACTTGAAGGAATTCATTATTATGAGACAATATGTAATTGTTTTATTGACATTAATATCTGTTTATAGGTATATTTCTGTTTAAGGGTTCCGAACTCCGTATCAAAAACCGAAACCTTATAGGAACGCATAAAGATATGAAATTGAAATTTATATCTAATGCTCAAATCTACGCTCCCCAGGTGGTAAAAACCAAGCTTTTAAGTTAACGCAATCAAAAGATACGTTACCATTTATACCGCAAATTGTGACACTCGCAGAATCAAGAATATGGTAGATCTAAAACATTTTCATCATACGGAGTATAACTCGCATTGATTTGTTATTAATAATTAATGTCTTTTTTAACTTTTCATTTAATATTGTGCCTGCCTTTTTGCAGATGGCGGTATATTTTGCATGCCATCTTGTTGACTAAACATGTTTTTGCACTTTTTCAGTGTGTATTAACATCATACTTATGTAAATGGGCTTAAAAAAATATCTTATCTTATTCACCCTCTGGGTGTCTACCACTTTTCTTGTTTTTGAAGCTTGTTTTTATTATATCAAATTAATCTACTTCAGGATTTTTTTTACGTCGTCCTATTTTCAGCGTCCCTTTAGTGTTTCACTGCAACAAGTGGATGCGAAAGGGTAAGAACTAAATAATTTAAAGATAAATCGAAGATAGCGTATGATTAAAAATAACAAGCTTCTATTACAAGAAGCTTCTATTCGCTTGAACCCTTATCGCTAAATTTAAAGCAATAAAATAAGTAATACTTACTTTAACAATGAATTACAAGTGATAAGCTTACGGTAAGTATATGTACAATAATTTTTTATTGTTTATTTTGACTCTTTAAAAGTATCAAGCGACTAGAATGATTTCCTTATGACTTGTCCCTCAGACCGCAAAGGAACGCGCAGGCTGCGAACAGCGAAATCCTTGTTACGTAAGACATTGAAACGTAATTAGTTTTTAATTAATACATGGACTGGTTAAATGTCAGATCCGTGAAACTTTCCAAGTAGGTTGTAGTGCTGTACTGCTGGGTTTACCCGGAAAGAGCGGATACATTCATTCCGATAAATAAGAATAAAAAACTTATCTATTCATATTTTTTGTTTAGTTAACTTAAACTTCTTTGGCAATATTTTAGGAATACAACACAAAGGTAATGTTCCTAGAATAGAATTGCTGCGAAATTTAATTGTTAATTAAAAAGCGAATAATACTGTTTCATGATTTCTTAATTGGATTGATACGTGAGTTACTTTTTTTGACTTTTTGAAACCGTTGTGAACAAGGCGGAGAACAAATGTAGATTATTCGTTTTGGTAGAAGATATACGAGTCGATTCTGTAAATTCCAATCTCACTATATTGCTTCGATGGTTCTAATGTTTGACTTCAAATATCCACTGCGATGTTGCAGAGCTTTTGTCAATTGTGTCACATTGATTTTGATAGCTATTAATAGTTATTTCTTTAATGTCAAACTTTCGAATCAGCACGCTGCTTTGTAGGCTCATAAATTGTGTACAGAGGTAGCAGGCATTGAATAAACAATTTCAATCTTAATTAGAGAGACAGTCGCGTGAAATAGTATAAAACCCTGCTTCAGAAACCTTTAAGTTGCTGTTTATATAAGTGAAGGTGTATTACTACTGTAATACTTCCCAGTTAAGAATGGCGCTGCTTTAAGAATTTTATGATGCCTAAGGGAATCTTGACTAGAAAAAGATCAACTTGTCTTAGGAGTCATATGGGACACGAATCCACATTTTTTCGCTATCCGGGCAAGTGCTCTTCCAATTGAATCTTGTGATAATATGCCAGCTTCGCCTGACTCCTGCGACAAGATGGATTTTACTGGATAAAATTTTATATATATATAAATAAATTCCCTGTCACAGTGTTTCACCGCGATGAACTCCGAAACTACTTAACCGATTTTGCTGGATTTGTTCCGCCTTAGGACATAGGATAGGTTTAATTTTAATTTATAAAATAGCACCGCGTGGTTGGGTCAGCTAGTAATTTAATATATTATTGTCTTTAAGAGCGAATCCAGATAGCGGAGGAGTGGGTTTGGGTCTTGGCTGAGTGATTGTTTCCAGCGCCAGCCTAGTAATTAGTCCATTGTTGGGGCACTGGCCATCCCTCCGTAAGGAGAACGGGTAGTCATTTAAGAATGTTAACGCCACATCATTTCCATTCAAATTTTCAAGTTAAAAATTTAAAAAAAAGGAGATCGATTCTTATGAATGAATGAATGAACCAATGTCTAAAAACATTAAATAGCTAGTGGAAAATATTTTGTATAAAAGAAATTACTTTTGGACTAGAGTCATTTAAATATTTCCATAGTTGAGTGACCCCTGGGAGAAGCTTTCGCGTCAGACCCGTTGTTTATATTTTTATTTCATTCTCTGGGGTCTAATCGACCTGCTAATAAGGGACTAACAAAAGAAGTTTTATATACCGAAGTTAAAAACTGAGCTATAAAGCTATTATAAGGCATTATACTATTTTTACGATCTCAATAAATAATTTTATAAACTTTCAAGTAACAAACAAGAGTTAAAGAAGTTCTTTGAATCTCAAAGAAATATGTTTTAGTAAATAACCGTTTCTGAAAATATTTATTCTTAATTTTAATGACATTTTCTTTCTCTAGCTATGTCTTTCTGACTAGTTGTCATATCTTTTAATGGAAGTATTTTTCCCTACCTTTTCTTTAGGTTTCTTTGCCTTCCTATTCTTTAGTTCTTTCGTCTTTCTCCCTTATTTTTTTATTGTATTTCGATGCTTTTCCTCTCTCTAAGCTTTGGTCTTATTAAAACTTCATAAATGTCCTTTCACTTGGAGTGAAGGCAGAGTATCTGTAAATGAAGTTATATATTTTGCTCCTTATATATAAAATACTGTATTACTTTGTATATTGTAGGTAGGCATATATCGATGGGTAAATTAATTAAATATACTTCATTAAGCATAGAAATTAATAAGAGGGTAATATGTAGTCTTATCCATGGCCGATAAAGCAGATCCACGGCTGAAATACAGTTATTTCTAGAAAGCTCAAACATTAAGTCCCTTTTTCATTTTGAAATGGATGATTAAGCAATTTATTCTGTAAAATATTTGTTTTATTGACAGGCCTCATATTAAAACAGTTAAAGAAACTTTTAAGCACTAACTCAGTTTTGATCGTTGTATATTACAATTTATATTACGTTGTGATCCCAGGATGATTCCTCATTATGAGGTTGATTCCAGTAGAAAAATTATATTTCATATATTTTTATATTGAATATTTCGGAAATATTTTCATCTAACTTTCTAGACTTATGTCTCTTCCTTAAGTGTATAAAATTACAAGAATCAGTTCATATCAAAGTATTTAAAATTTCAAAATTTGCATGAATTATAATATTACTGTATGGTGTTCACATACTTGTGTTGTGTATTCAAGTAACTATTGTCACTCTTACCGTTCAAGTAGGCTAAGCAGACGTCAAGGACATCCACGTATTGTTATCCTTCTCGCTACTTCAAGGACTTTTGCTCAGGGTACTTTGTAAAAGTATACATAGCGTCTTATTCACAAAAATGGTAAAAAGATTATAAACTTACTTTAATTATAGAGTGTTTTGACTTCTTCTTATACTCAAATCTTAATTCGAAAGAAATTGACAAACACTTTTTACTTAAGATAGGTGTATCACACCTTATTTAAACACTAATACGATTAATCTTTAATATCCATTACACCTCAGGAAATAGTCTTTCTTAATGCCCTCTTTATGTTTTACTTTTGTACCAATGAGTTGTAATGCACAAGGTTTGTTTGTATTTTGATATCCTTTTTTGTTTTTTTTACAATTAACTTTTAATGAAATCAGTTTGTGTACATTCTCTGTAATATAGGCAATGTCTTAAACCCAACGTGAATGTATGAATTTTTTTTTGTAAAGGAAACATAATTTGATTGATTTAAGATTTGTATTAGATACTTTAGTAATACTTTGTGGTATGTAACCTTACTATTATCGATATACAGGTTGATAGCATAAACTTTTATTTTTTATAACCCTATATTTTATTGGTTTATTTAAAAATACTATCCTCCTATTTCTAAAGATTTATTAAAAAATTAGAAAAAATAAAGCGACCTATATTTTAATGTTTTAAAATCATTCGAATTTTACAATAACTGGACACAGAGGCTTCCATACTGATACAGGGTCTTTATTGGCCTCGTTCTAATTTTCATATTTGTTTTTGTGTTTGTCTTTATTAAGTTTGATGTAATAGCTATGTCATGGGTTCTCTGTTATTTTTTGTTTACTCATATTTTAAATTTTAAAGTCCGTAAAATGATTTTCTCATATAGAAATATTTCATACGCTGTGTTATAAAATTGTGGTGTGGATTGTCCTACAAATATCTCATAATTTAACTGTTAAGACATAGTTGTTCTATTTTGACAGTTTACAAAGAAAAACATAAATTATACTCATTTATGGTCACAAGGAAAAGGAAACTCATCGAAATGTAGCCCTAGTACAGTGTCTTAAGTAGCAGGATCTCGGCTCGTATGAAACATTTATAAGCAAGGCCAAGTATTTAAACGGGTCAGTATCAATTGTAAGTTTAAAGAAATACCAAGATAAGTTCGCTATGTTGATGTAAGTGACAGAAGTCAAAGCGGTGGAAAACTTTTTACGTGAAATATTTAAGTTACTGTGAAGTTTTAATAAGTGAGTACCACAGAAAAGTAAATTACTGTTCTGTACAAATATCAGTTCACGTATCAATTGTTTATTTTACTGACTTAATGTCGCTTTAAAGTTTACATCGCATATCTAATCGTCATCATCCTTTTGATAACCTGCACTTTTGGTAGCCAGCGTTCTCTATGGTTGAAAACAGGGAAAACTAGGCGATGCAGTCGCTAAGCATAAAGCAACGCTAGCACCATATATTGGAGCGGAGCGTAATACCTAAAAAAAGAAAAAAATAATTTTCGATGGGTATTTTTGCGAATTTCAAAATTCGGGCTCCGTCACAATCTGGTTCTAAACCTGTTGATTCAATTCCACACAATAAATATTTAAATCGGTTAAGAAGTCGGGAAGTTATGGCGTAACAGACATTGCGCCATTGAAGCTGATCCATGGGAGCTTCGCTCATTTCGTTCGCTCCGCTCCAATAAAACATTAGGGAAATAGATCACCACGTAGGTCTAACGCAAAATAGTGGGTGCTAACCAATCCAGGTGCATATAAAGCCAAAGGTTTTACTTGCCTTCTAAA
The DNA here is from genome assembly GCA_927399485.1 of Calamotropha paludella. Classification (NCBI taxonomy): domain Eukaryota; kingdom Metazoa; phylum Arthropoda; class Insecta; order Lepidoptera; family Crambidae; genus Calamotropha; species Calamotropha paludella. The sequence goes on along the minus strand of OV656814.1, from coordinate 8,326,198 downwards.
GCCGTGCTTCAGATTTTCAATGTAATAATTTTTTAGATGGTCACCGATTCTATAATCGGCCCCTTGCGAAAGTTGTTTATCCTCCCCAATTTAAGGCGCCCGCACAACACACTGTGCGATAAAAATACTAACAATTCTAACGTGTATAATCAAATACTTACTGAATAGCTCCTTTATTACGTGAGACTTTAAAAAATATTTATGTTTATCGAACTTGTACGAGTGAGAGATGATAAAGACAAAATGGATAAGATAGCTTTTATCAATATTAGTTTTAATTTAACGCGATTTACGTATATAACCCTAAATAGCCCAATAATTCAGCTGAACGGTTGCGAACTACTTCTTATTGCGTCTGCAAATATAAAACACTTTTAGGTGAGTGAAACGCGCACTTAGCCCTTTTAGTAATATTATAAGGGTACTGCAACTTAAAATCTATAGCATATCACAAAAACTTGGTTAAAAGTATAGTGGGGCTGATTTACTAACAGCTATTACGCCTACGTTACGAAGAAACTTGATTACTCAAAAAGAACAATGCTACGGTTTTTTGAAACTTTTTCTTAGACACTGAGAAAAACTTAACTTCATCATGTTTTGTATTATTCCATTCTCAGATAAGAATGTTTGGCTTTCACACATTCTGTAGCTTGTCTCCAACATTTTAATATTTTAAAATCGAGGAGATGCGGTGCTACTGAACGACATCGATATTAATGAAATAAACCAGAGTTGGATTATTAACAGCTTGGACTGCTTATCTTAGTTCGATGATGAAAGTTTATATAAAAATAACGATATATTTGTATAACAACGAAAAAATAGTACGCTAATCAGCATCCTGATTATATCTTATTGAAATCGCGTCATTCAGTTACGTAATAAAAGCATTGAATCATTCAAGTACTCTTTTTACGTGATTTTAACCATAATATATTGATGTTTTACGTTATTACCGAGACAACTTAAAGCAAACAGCTAATACATATTTTTTATGTTGACACAGAAGTAACGTGAGACAAACGGTCATACAGTGTGAGCTAAAATGCGAGAAGGTGGAAACCTGACGGTAGATTGCATTGCTTAAGGGAAGGAAGGACGAGCGAATATATTGGGTGAAAAGAATCAATGCTAATAATTTCCCTGTAGTTCTAGTACTGTTCCAATGCTACTACCTCAGGATATTTATAGACGTTTGTGTATGGAGTTAATTGGAATCAGTTATAGGTCTGACTTTTTACATTCGCTGTTTTCGTATTGCCCTTCCTCTGAACTGAAACATACATATTAGACTGAAGGAAATATCGATATTTTTAAATACGATTAGCTGAAATATTTTATAAATAGAAGTTATCTTAATTAACATGCGTCATTTTTGTTGGTATGTTAACGTGAAGTTTGAAAAAACATTCTACAAAATAAATTTATTTATAATGCACTATAGAGGTATCTACTTAGATCATTCTGTGTAACGGATGTAATAAAACGAACGCCATTACCTAAGAGAAGCCATTATTCTGTTACAGTAGTTCATCGCGGTTTTGTCTTGTGCACAACTAATAATTATAATAAATTCTCAACTATATTTTTATTCTACAGTATCATATATTGGATCGAAGTCAAAATGGTGAAAACTCTCCTGTTTATGTCACTAGGTAAGTTATGTCACATAACCTCCGCGCTTGGCAGTAGGGTTGGAGATCTCAGTAAAAGACCATAATTAGTAAAACTAAACCAAAATATAGGTAGTAGCACCTATTTTGTGGTTAACGGCAGATGTATGATGATTATCTCCAGTATAATTAGATGCTTTAGCGACGCCAAATAGGGTGAAAGGTTGATGCTATTCTCCCTGCCGGACACCATTAGACATATATATATATATATATATATATATATATATATATGTCTTATGGTGTCAAGAACTATTTCATATTATATTACGATATAATATGAAATAGTTCTTGATATGGCTCCTCTGCTTAAATATTCATTGAATAGCAGTCTTGCGTAAGATGAATTGCGTAAGTTTTAAAGTTGAAGTGTTTAATACATATTTTCGTTTCGCAGCATTAACCTACAGTTGTCCGAGATCAACAAATGGACTGTTGAAGTACGTAAGATACCTACACAAAAATTATTTATCTATTTTTTATGGATATTTATTAAGACGACAGACATCAAATCCCAGTAGACACCGCGATAGTCATACATGATTGGTAATGGATAGTGAATAGCTTGTCATGATCTGTCTTCTGACTATTGCAATTCTCGCCCATCGCGACGTGTCTATTTGGCTGTGTTATCTGTAATGTTTATTAAGGACTTTAAAGTGTGTATAATCATAGAATAGGTACTTAATCGTGCTACATATAATGCTGAATTTACCAAAACGAATTCAGTAGTAGTTTAACAGCTTTTTAAGAGCATATTATAACATCGTGTTCCAATGTAAAGATAGCATGCATTCTATAGAATCACTACACTAAGGGTCGCGTGAAAATATTCTGTTATGCTATTCTGTAATGCTTGGCAAATAGATTTGACTACGAATCTGTGTATTTACCTATCATGGGATTATGTACCTACCAAAACAATTAATATTAACCCTTTCCGTGCCAGCTACGAAAATACTATTGAAACACTTAACATGTATTTTTATGCTTAATGCCAAACTCTAAAAAACCGATCTTACTTGTAGTGCCAAGAAATATTTTTTTGGAAAAGATTCCCCAAAAAAATCCACGAGCATACTCGTAGTCGGCACCATGTTACAGTAACGCACTACGAGTATTCTCGTAGCTGGCACGGAAAGGGTTAAATTATTTTAACTTTCATAGTCACTTAAATTGGTAATAATACGGTAGTTTTTGAGGCTCCGATATTGCACGTCATAGTCACGGCAGAGGTAAAGTTTTTGCCGGAGGATGTTATGGGCAGAGGGCAGATATATCGATCTACCTTCCATCGTAGACTTTTATTATACTCAATGTCTATCACTGTCTGTAGTACCGGTATCGAGAGTATTGGTATCGAACTTACTATTCACTTGAAAATTATCACGACACATGACGCTTAAGTATGAGAACGTGAAACGGCACTTTTTGTGGTGAATTGTAATTACTCAAACGTACTCTTTAATTCCTTAACACGATTCCATTGATGCTACTTTCTACCGGTGTCTATAACAAGGGCACACGAATTGTGATGGTTAGAAAAACGGAAGAAAAAAAGTACCCTAAAAGTACATTTCTGTGTTTTCATAACTGCTAATGTAACCGGGAGCAACGGCTTAACATGTCCGGTTTTTTAATATAGACATTCGTGATAATGGACCGGATGCGCTAGCTATTACGTCATTGAACTTCTTAATTCTGACTCTCAAAATCAATTCTAGACTTTTTGTTAGGGACTGACATTTTTATATCTTTCTTTCTTATGTAGGTTTTTTATGTAATCGTCTCAGCTAAATGGCGTACACTCTGGAAGAGAACCTTCCCCAAAAATTGGGGTTTTGTCATAACCTCCCCAATTTAAACCCTTCACGAATGTAAATTTGTGTTTGGTTATTTCAATAGCTTCCTTGTTCATTCTTAGTATGTATTGGCTTTCTGTTGAGATAATCTAAGGGTTATGAAATTCGATCCAGTGATTTGAGCCTGATTGGATTAAATATTATTTTATGTAAAAGCAACACAGCCCAAAAAAGTAGGAAATGCGAACGTCGTGTGTCATGAACAGTTTCGAGTGAATAGTGAGTTTATAGACAGTGGAGTGGCAATAAAAGACTAGAACAGAGGTAGTTAGAGGGTAGGATGATTCGGCCCATAACTTTCACCGCAAAAAAAAATACTTTTACCGTGACGATGGCGATGCAACTGCGCCGAAATATCGGAGCTTAATATGTGGTAATTAATCTCGTTTAATTATTAGTACTTAATAATAAGTTTAATATTTAAATGTCACTATTAAAAAGCTTGTCACGTCGCCAGTGAATACCGTTTGTCGAGGTCTGACTTGAAAACTCAAACGCACATGAAGTGAGTCTAGCCTTGATGTTACCAATGTCCAAATTTCCGGACCACAAAGAGTTTGGTCACTGGTCTAAAGAAATTATTACTAGAAAAAAAACAACTTTTCAGTTGTTAGGCGGGGAACGAAACCACATCTCGCTATCCGAGCGATTTCTTACTCTTCTAATCGAGCTTTCGAGACCTTTCTAGTAATAACAAAAAATATAATAATCATAATTTAGATGTTTGAAAAAGTATACCTTACAGTCTATTTAGGTATATTGTAAAAGGTAAAATTTCAATGTTTCAAATTTAAAGCTGTTAATTGAGTAATTTATTTAGGTAAGCTGTCAGAATTGTGACAAGAAGTTATTTTATTAAAGTTCAGACGACCTAAAAATAATAAAATGTCAACCTAATACAAGACAATGTCTATCAGACTAACAAGATTTAAATAACAAACCAGATTTTATGTAAGCAAGCCACGCAACAAGCAAAAAGCTTCTGGCCTTGACTCTCATGCAAATGCATAACTATTTCAATACTAAGTTAAAACAAGGTTCCGATGTGACTGAAGCAAAAAGTTGTGTGAAATATCTGATAATACTAAATTGATATGTGATGAATTACGAATCAAAAGAAATTTTGCCGTAACGAGCAATATCCTAAATAAACAACTTCACAATTAAACCTAAATTCTTTCAGTCCTCTTTTATTAGCTGAATTTAAAAAAGTTACTTTCGATCGTCGCATGGTCATCTATTACATTAACAATTTCTTTATGCCATGTATATGTACCCATAGATAAGTATTTGTGTTTGTTGTCGAGTTCATCTACCATTTGAATATGGGTTTGTATCTGTATGTTTGTTATGGGGATAAAATCACGTTTATCGATAAACGTGATCACTCTCTACTGCTATAAATATACTAGCTTTGCCAGAGGTTTTGGAATAGTTCTTGTTAAGTATTTTGTAACCTCGAATTTTATTAATTTTGTCTTTTTTGAACTTTTGTGTTTTTCAATGCTATCTTATAAGATAATTTTTTTTAATAAAAAAACCCGCAACCTTTGAAAGTCCGATCTAATGCTCTCCCAATTGAGCTAGTTGAGCGGGTTCGATTCCCACCTAAGAATTCACTTGTGAGCCGAGTCAATTCTTTATCTAGTATTTTTCTATTAAAATTTATTTTTGTCGTTTATTAATCTGGAACGCCTATAATGGCTATATAATATATAAGCGACGTCTTGTTACATTGCTAATTCACAATTGGGCTTGGTGCAAGTTTAATAATTCACTTAATAACTTACGGGATATTACTTTGATTAGTAAAACAAGATACCTACCTACAAATATAATAGAAAACTTACTCCCTACACACATAGACAACGGTTCAGTATTTATGTGTTTAATATTAGAGATATTTTTGAATTTATATTTAATAATTGTGAGAAAGATCAAGAAAGTTGATTATATCATTAGATTTTCAAGATGGCTGCAGGTGTTTTATAATGCCAGTGATGTTCTTTAGAAATATATCGGGACTTACAATGAAAAGACAAACAATGGATTAAATTACAACAGCCAGTAAAAAGCATATATTTTGTACATTAATAAAAAAAATAAACAGCAAAACAAAATATAGAGTAGTAATGCTAGATTGTTAAGGACTCATTGACAAGTTATTTAAGCCTCTGAGCAGGTGTCTATGATGTAATAATTTTTTTCTTTATTCACACAGTTACGCGTCAGATATTGACGATTGTATCTGGTATTGTCCAAAAACCAAGGAGTACAACCCAGTATGCGGTAGCGACGGCGTTACATACTGGAACCGCGGTCATTTGAGGTGTGCTCAGTACTGCGGTGTAGGTGAGAAGATAAGGCTGATTTTATTAATGATCTATCACATAAGTAGGCATTACCAACTGACCTAATGAAGTAAGGCTTTCAACCAAAACTAATCAGTCGTTGAGTTGTGGTTGGAAATTTTAATAGAATTAAACTGCAACCACAACCAGAAAGATTTTCCAGAAAGGTTTTCAACTTGTTAATAAGAAGGATATTATTAAACATATTGTAGTTTATATTTACGGAAAACATTTCATTTTGACTTATCAATTTTTTTACAACAGATTTTCAATTACGACTAAGCAACATATTCTTTAAATTCCCTTGAGGAAGATAAATAAAGAGGTTTTGTTAAGGATTTTCTTATGATTGGGATAGAATTGTGATTTGTAAAGCATCAGAAGTATATTTCATATTATAATTTTTTAAATAAAAATTAAATATTGTTATAAGCACATTAATTTGGATCCAATTGGTATTTCAGATGTATATCCAAGACATCAACCGCCTTGTTCACCTGATAAAGTGTCTTCAACAACAACGTAAGTATTTACCGAATACATACCAACGGATTTTAATTCCATACTTACACACACATTTTTCAATTGTCATATATTTTGGGATAAAATAACAATATAAATCTTAATCGCTTTATTATTATCAAATAGTTTTTCAGTCATTGTTTGATTGATTTTATTATGGTCAGAGTGTTAAATGACTTTTGCATAGTGCATAAAGATAAAAGACATGTTTTGGGGTGGTTGGGATCTACCTCCTAGCGGTCCACCCCGGGCAACGGCATCATGGACCAACTCGGCCCTTGGTGACGGCTGATGATCCCAATGGCGGTGGTAGGCTCCGCAAGGGGCCGCCTGGCTCGCGACCACCATCCTGCCGAAGTCCGGCGCCAAGCAGCTTTGCTGCGTTCCGTCGGAGGGCGGGAATACCAGTGCCAATGGGGGCTGGTAATAAGTCAGTTGCGCAGCTTGGGACCGGTCTTGGTATCTTGGCTATGCTGTACCTGGTAACTCATTCTGGAGGGTAGCGGGATCCGAAGCACGGTTTAAGCCGCTGGCCGACCGCAGTTAGTAGGGGGCCCAACTAGCGCGCTAGCTACGCGTGAAAGGCTGCCCCGCCAACTCGCGAAAAATCCCGAAATGCTCCACCGTGCCAGTTGGCGACTGGACGGGAGGACCCGGTGGCCATTTCGGGGGGGTTCGGGCGTCCCCGCAGTCTCCAGGTGAGTTCCCTTTTTTGGTCGGCTTAGCCCAAGAAAACTCCTTTGGTCGACTAAGTAGCGCCTCGACTAAAATCCTACCCCCCAACATTCACCATTATGAAAAACAAGAATAAGAAGAATCTTAAACAGCGGCTGCACTTCCTCCCATTTAAAGTGCACCTTGCGAACATTAGAGGGCTGCACTCAAATCTCCATCCGGTCCATCACCATCTGGAGACCGAGAAGCCGCACCTATTCTTCTTAACGGAGACTCAGATAGCAACCCCGTCGGACGTGGCGTACCTCAACTACCCTGCTTACACACTTGAGCATAAGTTTAAGATGTGTGCAGGGGTCTGTGTGTTCGTCCGCAATGACATATGCTATAGGCGTCTCCGATGCTTTGAAAAATCCGGGTTTTCTGTTATCTGGCTTCTGGTGGACACAGGGGTAGAGAAGATGCTCTACATCTGTGTCTACCGATCGCACAGCGGTGACCGGGAGACGACTCGGCTCATAGATTACCTCACAGAGACGGCAGACTTGGCAGCTCAGCGATATCCAGCGGCGGAGCTTGCTTTTCTGGGGGACTTCAACGCTCACCATAAAGAGTGGCTGTTCCCATACCAGAAAACTGACCATGCTGGGAGAGAAGCGCGACGATTTGCCCTAGCGCTAAATCTTACCCAGCTGGTGGATCAAGTGACGCGAATTCCAGATATTGCTGGCCACACACCCAATTGTCTTGACCTACTGCTGACAACTGATCCACACAAACATTCGGTATCGGTCTCAGCTCCACTGGGATCGTCCGACCACTGTGTGGTGAAATCCGTATCAATCTGCTCTCCTCCAGATGATAGCCCTAAGGGCATGAGGCGAGTATGGCGTTACGAGTCAGCAGATTGGGACGAGATGCGTATTTTCTTTGCTTCTTACCCCTGGCGGCAAACTTGCTTCTCTTCAAGCGACCCTTCGTGCACCGCTGATGCGATCGCGGATGTAATTCGGCAGGGAATGGAGTATTTTATTCCATTCTCCGACATCCCGCTCGGTTACAAATCCCGACCTTGGTATAATGCGGCCTGTGCTCGTGCTGAGGCCCGAAAACAATCTGCTTACCAAGCCTGGGTGCAAATCCGCGATCGCGGGGTTCGTGCACGGAGAATTCGAGCGAAGAAGAGAGCCTATAATTCGGCCGCCAAGTCATGCAAAAGGGTGTTACTAAAGGCGAGATTCGACCACATCAGCAGAATAGGGATGAAACTGTCTTCCTATCCGAATGGAAGTAAACAGTTCTGGTCCCTCTCGAAGTCAGTCGAAACGAATTTCTGCCGTCCTATGCTACCGCCATTGCTGAAATCTGACGGGTCACTGGCCCCTCTCTGTTTGCGAGCAATTCCCGTCTTGACACCGGCTCTCAACAACCACCAATCATACCTCGCTGTGATTCTTCGATGTCGGAGATCACAATTCACAATAAGCAGGTCCGTAGAGTCTTGCTTGGTCTGGACGTGAATAAGGCCAGTGGTCCTGATGGCATACCAGCAAGAGTGCTGAGGTACTGTGCGCCTGAGTTGTCTCCTGTGCTAACACGCTTGTATCGCCTCTCTCTCAACACAAAAACCGTCCCAAAATCCTGGAAGCTTGCCAATGTGCAACCAATACCCAAAAAGGGTAGTCGTGCCGACCCATGCAATTACCGACCGATCGCCATCACTTCCATACTCTGTAAGGTTATGGAAAGAGTGCTGAACAGCAAGTTGCTCTCATACCTAGAAGACAACGATCTCCTCAGTGACCGTCAATATGGCTTTCGCCGAGGACGCTCAACTGGGGATCTTCTAGTTTATGTCACGCATTGCTGGGGCGAGGCCCTTGAGATGCACGGCGAAGCACTTGCCGTGTCACTTGACATCTCGAAGGCTTATGACAGGGTCTGGCACGCAAGTCTGCTGCGCAAGCTTCCTGCGTACGGTATCCCCGCTGACTTTTGCAGTTGGATAGCCGACTTCCTGACTGAACGATCGATCAGAGTTGTTGTCGATGGCTGCTCCTCTGACTCAGTGCCTATTGATGCTGGAGTTCCACAGAGGTCTGTTCTTTCTGCGACGCTTTTCCTGCTGCACATCAATGACCTGTTAATACCAGGAATTGTTGGGTATGCAGACGACAGTACTGTTGTAGAGAGATACCTGTCTAGCGCAAAAGCCAGCGGCGACGACGTGATGTTCATGAGAGAGGCCATGGTTGAGCGAATAAACCAAAGGCTAAACTACGTTTCCCAGTGGGGCGATAGTAACCTTGTTAATTTCAACGCCTCCAAAACACAAGCGTGTCCTTTCACGGCAAAAAGGAGTTCCTTCCACCTCACTCCTACTTTCCGAGGTACATTTGTACCTGTGACCGACAGCCTCGAGCTTCTTGGCATGGAGTTGTCTTCAGACCTTAACTTCAGCGCCAACATCGAATCCAAAGCTCAAATTGCAGCCAGAATGCTGGGCGTCCTAAATAAGGTCAAGCGATATTTCACGCCAGGACAGCTTTTAACACTCTATAAAGCTCAAGTCCGATCTTGCATGGAATATTGCTGCCACCTTTGGGATGGCTCAGCAAAATACCAACTTGCTGCACTGGACACGATTCAGCGCAGAGCTGAGAGGCTCATCGGGGACAACAAATTGGTGAAGAGCAAGCTTCACACCTTAGCTCATCGCCGCAAAGTTGCCTGTCTGGCGGTCTTCTACAGACTGTACTTTGGAGAGTGTGCTCAAGAGCTGCATCTGCTCATACCGCCATCTCCTTTTTTCCATCGGACATCCAGACGCACTGCAGGCTACCACCCTTTCTTGGTTGATATTCCTACCTGTCGCACCAAGCGCTTTTCAACATCCTTCATAACGCGCACAGCAAAGGAGTGGAACTCCCTCCCTGCGTCTGTATTTCCGAGAACTTATAACCCGTCTATTTTCAAAGCCAGGGTGAATAGGCACCTTCTGGGTTAGCTCGTTCCATCGTGGATTCTGTCATGGCCCCCGGGCTTGATTGGGATCAAGAGCAAACCCATCCTAAATAAATAAAAAAAAAAAAAAATAATATAAGACAAAATGCTTTGTATACATTGTCTGCCTAACTATGATATAGCCTCCTAAATTTATCGGGAAACTTTGTTTGGAGAAGGAGCCGAATGAAATTCGCCAAAAGCTGTGATTTTTTCCCCTTTAAATATGTGAGTTTTGAGAGAACATTTTTACTAGCGCTGCTAGAGGTTCTATATACAAAAATTACTTCTATACCTACTTTGTTTACTCCCTGATTTTTTGGCTTTTAAATTAAAAATAAATAATCCAGTTATCCTTGCAAGTGAAATACATATACAGGCATTTTTATTGGTAAGTAGAAGAATAGTTTTTTGCGAATACGTACAGCTAATGCTATCAGTTGGACTCTTGATATATTTATTTCCTTTCTCTAGGACATTTTCTACGATTTTAACCAATCTCAGAGAATTACCAAATCAGGAATTTGAAGTGTCGAATGCGACATCGGTATCATATCGGTAAAAATTTTATAGTCCTAACTAATATTATTAATACGAAAGTGAGTTTGTTTGTAACATTTTCAAGCCTTAAATACTTAACGATCATCACGAAATTTTGCACACACTTTGCAAGGGGTACAAAAAAGTACATAGAAATATAACTTTTAATCGATAGTCTACATTAACGTGAGCGAAGCCGCGGGTCAAAGCTAGTTACACATATATTTCTTATTATCCTATGTCATCATTAAATTTTTTTTAACCCAATGATTATTTAAATTGGAAATTTTGTAGTTCAGCAGAATAGTTTCATGTCCTTCCTGAATGTTATTGGATATAGCTAAATAGTACCATGTCACTTAATTTGATGGATTACTTTTTTGTATTTGCTTAATTTTATTTGTATCTGGTTATAGAGAGAGTAATAATGTGGTGGACGTGGAGCAGTGCATTCAAGAATGTCCTAAGACTCCAGAATATAATCCTATGTGTGGCAGTAATGGCTTGCAGTATAACAACATGGGGTACTTGACTTGTGCCCAATGGTGTGGTGTTGGTCAGTTATTACACTTTATTATTTTTTTCACGAGGACTTCGTTGGTTCAATAATTAGCACGTACTGTCTACTATTGTGGATGTAAAGTAATTTTATTATCATAAGCTCCTTTGAAAGGCGCTTTGAGAGAGAACGCCGCGTCGCGTTTTATATAAAAATTTAATTCCAAATACTTTAAAATAAGATAACTGATTCTTGTAAATTTTATAGATTTCAAAAAACATATATGTCTTAAAAATTTGTAGAAAACATCTTAGATATTATTACTATACTGTAAGTTAGAGCATTTTTAAGATTTCCATAGTAACGGATAATTTATTTTAATTACATTTATATTAAATATTTCGAAAGCGTTTTCTATTAACTTTTTAGACTTATTGTGGATTTATAATTGTATAAAATCTTAATCTGATACAGTAAATATGGTGTGTACAACATATTATAAACATTTATGTATCAGTAATTTTTTTACAAGGAAAACGTGATTCATCAGCCTAGTCGGCGGATGAAACTAATGTGTCTCCAGTACACTAAAAATCAGTTTCTTTATTTTGGAATAAAGTATTTAGTCTTATAATGGTTACCTGAAATGTCGTGTGCGTTAACGCTCTTCAACAGTTAGTTACGGCTGTATCTGCAAACGTTAACTTTTGAAACTGCATGGGACCCACCATGGTCCATTCTGTCATGTTATCCGCTATATAGCAAGCTTTTGCTCTAGCTTAGACATTAGAAGCTAATGTTTATGATTTTTTTTACCAAATAAACACAAGCCATTTTAATAATATAATTTTAATAATAAAATAAATAATAAAGGTTACTTAAAGAATTAAAACCATTAAGATATTAAATGAAATGTCTATCAGTACGATTAGCTTAAATAACAAATTTAAAATTACATAGTAGTTTCTTCCTTTTCGATAGTTTGATAATTTTATTACATTCAATGTTGTAGGTTGTAGGTTTACCTAGAACATTAATAGATAGCGCTAGTATTTAGCTAAAAAACACTTGGAAAAATTCAAGGAGTTTTTGACAGATCCGTCTCTAGGTCTCGGTAGCTCATCTGGAAGAGTACTCGCCCGGATAGCAAGTAGGATATGTGTTCGCGTTCCACTTGATTCTTAAAACAAGTTGAATTTTGTTTAGTAGAAAATTTTAGATGTAAGTCTTATAATCGCAAGGTGAGAACAGAGGTAGAGATGGGGCTTGACCAATTTTGACATTTCTAAGAGCTTTGGCGAATCTGCTCATCAAAATAAACAAGACCTCACCAAAAGAAAGCCAATTCAAGCGGTTTACTAAAATGGATAGTTAAGCTTTAAGAACTGTAGAACACGTAAATTAACACGAGTTCAAAATTTTGGTCTCAAAGCATACATTAGTGTATGCTAGCTTGAGGAGTCGCCAGTTGTATCGGGATTCTTACAACACCTGACGATCTATTTAACACCGTGCATTAAAATCCATGACACAATTTAATGACTTTTTCCTATTATTTCCTGTTGACTTTTTCCTATTATTTCCTGTATAAAATTAACATTGGTATTATTTCCAGATGTGAAGGCAACCCACCCAGCGCCATGTCAACCAAAGATATAAATATAAGAATACGTTTTTAGTATTTACAATACAGCACCAACGAGCAGCATCAATCTATCAGAAAATATCACATTTCCAAAACTTTATTAAGGAAAAAAATACTTTTAAATACATCTCAGAGAAATCAAGGTCTGGACAGTTCTTATCCGCATAGCTAGATAGATAGCTGACGCAACAGAGATATAGTTTTATTTTTTTTAGATCTAAAAATGTGTCAGTTAACTGCTTAAATAATATAAAAATTGTTTAGTTTCAACTTAAATAATCTGTGTAAAAAGAAACTTTACTAAGACAGGATTTAGGTATAGTGTACACGCATACGTACTTGGAACTTTTTAAAAAGAAGATTAACAATGCATCAAACACATTACAACAGTAAACGGGAGTTACAGTGAAGAACGAAATGGGTTCGCTTGGTTTAAAGCTCATAACTCAACCGATAGGCTTCGATCGGATTTACTGACAAAGATTACCAAAAATAATTGAATGGTTTAACGTTTATTATTATGTACATACTAAAAGGTCAATATGACGCGAGACGTGTGTCATCAAGTACCCACGAAATTTAATAAACGAAATGTGTAATAAAGTCATTTGTTAGCTTGTAAGACATATTTGTAATAGATAAATAAATGAAATAATGAACCTACCATTTGTATTTTAATTTAATTTTAAACAAAGTTTATTTAAGCAATCGCCAAAAGAGTCGGCCAAAGTTATTATCTCGACCTCCTTCGTGCTTCTGAAGGCATATGTTATGTCTTGGTCCCGGCATCTGCTGTCTTTAGTCCACCAATTCATACTGATGTTCAAAAATAATTTTTATCGGGTGCTATTAGAGTTTAGAATAATTCAGCCTATGCGACAGTGGGCGGTCTCTTAGTAAATTTTTTTTTTTTGTACCGCAGATTTGATATATAACAAATTTTACAATTTTCGCCGGTCTTGTTCAACTTGAAAGGTTTAGGAATAAAGTTGTGTTTTAACAAGGGCCTGTAAACTTCATTGTCCGGGGTATTGACTCACAGTCCACAGTATTGACCGTGACCTATTAACGTACGTATAACCCTTGCTAGCGATATTTGGTCAGACGAGTTAACTCAAAAGGTATATAGACAGATGTTTCTGATTAAATAGATAAAAACCTTAAGGTTTGGCAGGATAAAAATAGATATAAACTATTAAGAAAATTAAAGAAAGCATATCTTAGCTTAAAAATGGTTATACGACAGAACAGTTTTTAATGTTATTTAAATAGATGAAATATAAATTAAATATTCATCAGTTTTTTAATGATCTACAATATAATATTGAGATGATCGAAGCACAACAAATTTTAGTTTCATTTTTTAAACTAGAAAACTAAGTGTGATTGGTAGATTATAACCGGTTCTATAAAGGACAAACCTCCATGGGGCAAACTTCTCCAGAACAATGTAATAAGACTTTCCAAGATGAGTTTCTAATTAAAGTTAGTGTACATAATAGTAGTTTATGAAACTGGTACATAATACACGACTGTGTAATACCTAGTTATGTGCAGTTTTATACACTACTTTATCCAATCTCATACATTGAATATATCAAATAAAAGATAGAGATTGATACAGTTTATTTATTGGTTATTGTAAGTGTTAGCATTTTGTATATTACAATTAAAGTACTATTTAGCATTGAATACTTAGACCACAGAATTTTTTTAATTTCATTACGATATATTATGTGTAAAGTTCGTCAATATAAACTCGTTTTGAGTTTTATATTTTAAATTTTACGATGTGAGAGTAGATAAAAAAATTATAAACTTGCTTGTAACATCTGTTTTGGTAATTTATATGATGACTGCCAAACTGGATTTTAAGTGTAATGGAAGTGTAGGTTAGAAGTAGACGATACTGACAAAATAAATAAAAAGATTTTTTGGAGTCGTATAATGCTTTAAAAGTTAGTTAATCGCATTTAATCCTCTTTCACGTATAGAAACATCTGTCTATATACCTTTTGAGTTAACTCGTCTGACCAAATATCGCTAGCAAGGGTTATACGTACGTTAATAGGTCACGGTCAATACTGTGGACTGTGAGTCAATACCCCGGACAATGAAGTTTACAGGCCCTTGTTAAAACACAACTTTATTCCTAAACCTTTCAAGTTGAACAAGACCGGCGAAAATTGTAAAATTTGTTATATATCAAATCTGCGGTACAAAAAAAAATAATTTACTAAGAGACCGCCCACTGTCGCATAGGCTGAATTATTCTAAACTCTAATAGCACCCGATAAAAATTATTTTTGAACATCAGTATGAATTGGTGGACTAAAGACAGCAGATGCCGGGACCAAGACATAACATGCCTTCAGAAGCACGAAGGAGGTCGAGATAATAACTTTGGCCGACTCTTTTGGCGATTGCTTAAATAAACTTTGTTTAAAATTAAATTAAAATACAAATGGTAGGTTCATTATTTCATTTATTTATCTATTACAAATATGTCTTACAAGCAAACAAATGACTTTATTACACATTTCGTTTATTAAATTTCGTGGGTACTTGATGACACACGTCTCGCGTCATATTGACCTTTTAGTATGTACATAATAATAAACGTTAAACCATTCAATTATTTTTGGTAATCTTTGTCAGTAAATCCGATCGAAGCCTATCGGTTGAGTTATGAGCTTTAAACCAAGCGAACCCATTTCGTTCTTCACTGTAACTCCCGTTTACTGTTGTAATGTGTTTGATGCATTGTTAATCTTCTTTTTAAAAAGTTCCAAGTACGTATGCGTGTACACTATATCTAAATCCTGTCTTAGTAAAGTTTCTTTTTACACAGATTATTTAAGTTGAAACTAAACAATTTTTATATTATTTAAGCAGTTAACTGACACATTTTTAGATCTAAAAAAATAAAACTATATCTCTGTTGCGTCAGCTATCTATCTAGCTATGCGGATAAGAACTGTCCAGACCTTGATTTCTCTGAGATGTATTTAAAAGTATTTTTTTCCTTAATAAAGTTTTGGAAATGTGATATTTTCTGATAGATTGATGCTGCTCGTTGGTGCTGTATTGTAAATACTAAAAACGTATTCTTATATTTATATCTTTGGTTGACATGGCGCTGGGTGGGTTGCCTTCACATCTGGAAATAATACCAATGTTAATTTTATACAGGAAATAATAGGAAAAAGTCAACAGGAAATAATAGGAAAAAGTCATTAAATTGTGTCATGGATTTTAATGCACGGTGTTAAATAGATCGTCAGGTGTTGTAAGAATCCCGATACAACTGGCGACTCCTCAAGCTAGCATACACTAATGTATGCTTTGAGACCAAAATTTTGAACTCGTGTTAATTTACGTGTTCTACAGTTCTTAAAGCTTAACTATCCATTTTAGTAAACCGCTTGAATTGGCTTTCTTTTGGTGAGGTCTTGTTTATTTTGATGAGCAGATTCGCCAAAGCTCTTAGAAATGTCAAAATTGGTCAAGCCCCATCTCTACCTCTGTTCTCACCTTGCGATTATAAGACTTACATCTAAAATTTTCTACTAAACAAAATTCAACTTGTTTTAAGAATCAAGTGGAACGCGAACACATATCCTACTTGCTATCCGGGCGAGTACTCTTCCAGATGAGCTACCGAGACCTAGAGACGGATCTGTCAAAAACTCCTTGAATTTTTCCAAGTGTTTTTTAGCTAAATACTAGCGCTATCTATTAATGTTCTAGGTAAACCTACAACCTACAACATTGAATGTAATAAAATTATCAAACTATCGAAAAGGAAGAAACTACTATGTAATTTTAAATTTGTTATTTAAGCTAATCGTACTGATAGACATTTCATTTAATATCTTAATGGTTTTAATTCTTTAAGTAACCTTTATTATTTATTTTATTATTAAAATTATATTATTAAAATGGCTTGTGTTTATTTGGTAAAAAAAATCATAAACATTAGCTTCTAATGTCTAAGCTAGAGCAAAAGCTTGCTATATAGCGGATAACATGACAGAATGGACCATGGTGGGTCCCATGCAGTTTCAAAAGTTAACGTTTGCAGATACAGCCGTAACTAACTGTTGAAGAGTGTTAACGCACACGACATTTCAGGTAACCATTATAAGACTAAATACTTTATTCCAAAATAAAGAAACTGATTTTTAGTGTACTGGAGACACATTAGTTTCATCCGCCGACTAGGCTGATGAATCACGTTTTCCTTGTAAAAAAATTACTGATACATAAATGTTTATAATATGTTGTACACACCATATTTACTGTATCAGATTGAGATTTTATACAATTATAAATCCACAATAAGTCTAAAAAGTTAATAGAAAACGCTTTCGAAATATTTAATATAAATGTAATTAAAATAAATTATCCGTTACTATGGAAATCTTAAAAATGCTCTAACTTACAGTATAGTAATAATATCTAAGATGTTTTCTACAAATTTTTAAGACATATATGTTTTTTGAAATCTATAAAATTTACAAGAATCAGTTATCTTATTTTAAAGTATTTGGAATTAAATTTTTATATAAAACGCGACGCGGCGTTCTCTCTCAACGCGCCTTTCAAAGGAGCTTATGATAATAAAATTACTTTACATCCGCAATAGTAGACAGTACGTGCTAATTATTGAACCAACGAAGTCCTCGTGAAAAAAATAATAAAGTGTAATAACTGACCAACACCACACCATTGGGCACAAGTCAAGTACCCCATGTTGTTATACTGCAAGCCATTACTGCCACACATAGGATTATATTCTGGAGTCTTAGGACATTCTTGAATGCACTGCTCCACGTCCACCACATTATTACTCTCTCTATAACCAGATACAAATAAAATTAAGCAAATACAAAAAAGTAATCCATCAAATTAAGTGACATGGTACTATTTAGCTATAAAAAATGAAACTAAAATTTGTTGTGCTTCGATCATCTCAATATTATATTGTAGATCATTAAAAAACTGATGAATATTTAATTTATATTTCATCTATTTAAATAACATTAAAAACTGTTCTGTCGTATAACCATTTTTAAGCTAAGATATGCTTTCTTTAATTTTCTTAATAGTTTATATCTATTTTTATCCTGCCAAACCTTAATAGAATAAGGTTTGGCAGGATAAAAATATGAAAATTAAAAAATAACTTTAAGTGATTCCTGCAAGAATATATTTTATTTAATTGTAATTTGGACAGGCTATCTTTTGGTTCAGCTAGTTTGAGATAGATAATCCTTGTATTTCCTTCCGTGTGTTTATGAGTCATTTAAATATATAATAAATGTTTTAAAGCATGCATTCAAAATGACTAAGATAAACGGCATGACTAACAAATTAAATACATCGAAGAAACATTATTTAATAAATAACGAAAATCCGCAACTTGCCAGGAGAGCGAAGTCCTTCAAAAGGATTTCACTTTACTGCCAATGCCAAGTGGCAGGGAATACCCTGAGCTTGATCAAGTTATTGAAACAGGTAATATCTACTCAAACAAAATTAATCTTTATCACAAGTGTCTTAAGATCGTTTCATAATGCCAATAAAGGTAGCTCAAACTATTTTTTATTGTTTAACGTAAACAAGTTTCTACTGATGAGAATCATTATAGGATTTACACAGGTTCTTGATCTAGATTCTAGATACAACTGACTTTTTTGTTACAAGAACGTGGGTATCTCCCTATTAAAACTGTATAGATTTTACGTAAAGAAGTGACACAGAGAGAAAGTATAAACCTTGACAGCACTAATATTTTTGTGGTCAAATTCAAGGATTTTGTTATTCATATTCAACAGACGAATTCTGTTAAATTCGTTAAACAATTTAAAGCTAATTAACGAATGATTGTATCTATTAAATAAACGGGTTTTCCCTGGAGATGCGTGGGGGAAAATTTATGATTACGTACATATGTTGCAGAACCTTTAGTTTACATTTTAAATCTTCTGCGCGACAGAGACGGACGTTTAAATAAACTATTGTCTTAAAATTTATGTGAAGTGGTTTGTTTATAGAAAATGTTTGTATACGGGTCTTTAATATTAGGTAAGTGATAATAGTTTTTGTCGTCATGTCTTGTTATGTGTTTATTACTATAACTATTACTATATAGAGTCAATTAATAAATATATTCGGAATTGTAATCAAGGGAAAGTGATGTAAATAATTCTGATTGAATGTGTTGTTTGTGATGGAAGTGACCATGCACCTTATATACATTATTTTATGTGAGTTTAGGAACGAATAATAGTTGAACAAATAATTTTGATTTGGCTCCTAATTGTAGGAAATCCTTTTAGCCTGGGAGCTGCAAAACAGCCTAAAAGCTTCTGATTGTGTGATATTTTTGTTCACCCGGAGTCCCGGACTGATAAAATCTGTCATCCCAGTTAGATACTATGTTTTGTGGATTAGGGATCCATAATCAGATAGGATGTGTGTGGGTGTTTCTCTTTCCTGTTATAAAAATAAGGGTCACCTTTAATTCGAAACATCTGAAACAAAAATAAATAAAGAGAAAAAAAACCTTGCGCTAAGTTTCTTGCTAGTTCTTCTCTGTACAACATATACAAATGGATGGAATAGCTTTTTGCCCTCCATGAGCTTTTTTAATTACCCCAAAATGAATGAATAATTTTGATTTTGAGTATTATATTTGGTAGTAACTTTTGTGAAATATTTACGAATTTCATAAAGTTACGTACAGCAGTAAAATTTGAAAAGGGAAAGTTCATTTGTAAATTCACATACATATTTAGTCATAAGTTTTTCATTTTTTCAAGCACCTAGCTCTTTACCTTTGAAACGCTCACGATTACAAGTAGTCTTTTTCACAAGAAAAGTTAAGAGAGTTTTCGCCAAGAATTGTTAAAGAGGGGGGTTCATCCACTTCTAACGCTTCTGGACATTGATGACGATGGTCATAACGATGATCTCGATTTAAGTTTTGATGGTAGTTATATCCCTCTGACTGTTTTGGATGAATCGCATTCAGATTTTTTTTTTTTTTAACGGCGTACCCGTTTAAAAGGAGGGTGTAACCCTGATTTGAAAAGAATGTTAATACGATCATTTAAAGAGCAATTTAAGCATATGTTTCGCTTCAAATAATTAAATGTGACTGCTATTTACTTTTCTTAAAACCAAGTGATAAATTAGAGACATTAGTCAATTGTAAGTTTAATATCATTCCTATTACAATGTGATATTGTATACATCTATAACCTAAAACTAAATGCCAAATGCATATCAAATCGATTATGTTTAATTGGCGACCATTTAGGCTACAGTTTTTATATTAGCGATGTATTTAGATTTAGTTTTATTTATTTCTTTATTTTATCATACAAATCAGTATATATGTTGCAGAGCGACGAGCCGAGCGAGCGATCAGTTGTTTTACAAAACAGCTCAGTTATGTCAAAAATCTTTAGCTATACATTATGTTTAACACGGTACTATTCTTTAGACGTCATGCAATAACTAGTTGTTGCCTTACGTTAACGTTAATGTGTGACAACTTCAATCATGAGATACATCACTACATAGTATAAAACAAAGTCGCTTTCTCTGTCCCTATATCCCTATGTACGCTTAAATCTTTATAACTACGCAACAGATTTTGATGCGGTTTCTTTAATAGATAGAGTAATTCAAGAGGAAGGTTTGTATGTATAATACATGCATAATATAGTAGAGCATTGCATCCGTGCGAAGCCGGGGCGGGTCGCTAGTCTTCTAATAAATGAACAGCTTATAACAAAAGACAATTCCTAATCTCGTTTTTAAGTTAATTAAATATTGTTTTCAGTTATTTTTATTAATTTGCACTGTTATTTAATTAATTATTAAAAAGATACATTATTTACTTCAGCAATTATCAGCTTATGATAATAGAAAAAAGTATCTTTAGAGTAAAGACCCAAGATGTTTAGAATGAGTATTCACGTTGTTGATATGACTCACAGAACCACAAGCGACAAAATTTAGAACTAAAATCTACAGTCTGACTTTACTTTTCAATCTGTTTTACATAACTTTTAATCCGACCTTGACAGAGGACAATACAGGGCATTGATAAAAGCAAAAAGTTTACACAATTTTTATTTTAACTAACAGTAATTATGAAAAACCGCTAAACTTCGTTTCGGTATTTTACAAAACGAAGCTGTTACTTCAAACAGCTGATTCTACAATTCATCTGCAACATTTACACCTCAAATCCAAACGTTATGTTAATCATTCCTATTACAGTTTTCTATTTCATATTAGAAAAACAACATGATGGAAAAGTCAAATTTTATTGTCGGTCAAATAACCTAGCGATATTAATATTTTATAATGAAACTAGCTGTTAGCTGCGACTTCGTTCGCGTGAAAATTTATATTCGAGTCTATGATAAAAAAAATATTTGATTAACATTTTTTAGAAATTGACCTTTTAAGTAAAAGTTACATGATGTTTAATCAGATCAGAGACTGGTTCAAAACCTACAAACAAACCAATCAAAAAGTTATACATAAAGGCGAAAATTTAGATATACCTATGATGAAGTATGAATTATGGAAACTTAAGCACGTCAAAATGGGTGAAAGGTTTTATACCCGAACATACATAAAAAATAACCATCCGAATTGTTAACCTCCTCCTTTTTAAAGTCGGTTAATAATTAACTACATTTTAATTTCTTTAAATAAAGACTATTTTTTTATAATTTGGAAACCCTACTATTAAAAATGTAAAAGTTTCATACAAACTTCTTCTTGTATAAATGAGCAAATGGTGTGATTGATTGTCCACAGTTGTTGATGAATTTACGATTCTATACACCTTTTAAACTACCGCGTAAAAATAAATTTCAACTCCTTCACGAACACACAGCAACCTAGGCCTTAATTCTCCAATAACCAGACTACAAACAAAATATAACACCATTTCCGCTATCGAGGGTTGTGATTTGTTTAGACACAATCTCCTAAAATACAAAAAGGTAATAAAAAGAATTCTCTGAACCTATTATTTTATTTTGTTATCTAGCTTATTTTTATCGTATAGTGTGTAATTGTTTCGAGTAATTATTTTAGTTAAATTTACCATCTTGTAACGTTGTCTGCATACCTTGTATCCTATATTGCTTGCCGTGGCAACTTGTAATAGAAGCATCACTATAGCTCGATCCACACCATGAACTGTATCATTTTCTCCTTTGTGTATGTTTTGTAAGTTGTCCTATTTATAAATAAATAAATAAATAAACTTTACCACCCCTTTTTACTCCTTTAGGGGTTGAATTTCACAAAATCTTTGTAAGTCCCGTTTTTGTAAGCACCTACGTCCTAAAAGGAACTCCCATGAAGAGTTGATACTCTTCAGACTCAGATTCAGTAGAATCTTAGCACTTGTAGTTTCTAAGATTTCGTAATGAGTGATTTTATATATATAAATTTCTTTTTTTACAGTATTAGCAACAGTTCTAAGTTCAGCTTGGGCTGGTTTAGGCATTGGTTTCCATGCCAGCTTCGGATCCAGACCACAGAGACCACAGACCTTCCATCCGCCTCATCATGAATACCGTCCCCCGCATCGTGAACCGTGCGCCCGGAATAATCACAACGGATCAAACTGCCAATGGGATTGTGGACAAAATAAACCTCCAAGGTATGCACAAGTCTTAATAACCTTTCAGAATTAAAAGGAATTAGTTCTTTTATAACCAAATATCTAATAAAATAAATAAATCTTAAAAATTCTGATATTGAAAGTTTTAAGTACATAATCAATAAATATAAAAATATTGATAATTAAAATATTCCTTGCAAAATAGAGATTTGACCAATGAGACACATGTCGTTGAAATTGTTGTTATTTTTTATTATTAATTTTAAATAATTTAAGGTTCATTGTATTGTTTTTTCAATAATTGCTTGATTGACTGTTTTGAACAAAGAGAAGTTGGTGTAATTTATTGTTATAAATAAAAAAAAATGTTCTTACACAGACCTCCACCATCAACCACTACAACTACAACAACCACCACTACAGTAAAATCAACAACAATATCGAGTACTACAATAAGTTTCACCACCACGAGGAAGCCCAATTTTGATATCTGCATGCAGAAATGTCGAACCAGTCAAGAGGACAAGCCTGTATGTGGATCTGATGGCGTGACTTATAGAAATCCTAGCAGTTTGAAATGCGCTAAAGAATGTGGAGTTGGTAAGTATAATGTCTAGGCAGTAAATATCCAACTGAATTTAGTACCTGTAACTTCATAAACACTCGTGTCACAGACAAAGGTCTTTGACACGGGTCTAAAAATATGGCTCAATATTGACATCCTCATGTTAAAGTTAATTTTTCTGTACAAGACAACAAAAAAATATACTAACTAAAGAGCCCGAGTCTGTGTTTATCACACATACAATTTAGGGGAGCTTCGAGTCACGACTAAATAGGTATCTTCTAGGCCTGCACATCACATCCTCGATGGTCACTTACCTTCAGGCGAGATAGCGATTAAGCGTCTCCCTATATTTCAAAGATCATTAATTAAAAAATAAACCTAATAATTAAACAAAAATATCAGTAAATTTTCATTATATTCTTAAAGTAATAAATATAAACAGAGAGTCAAAACATGAAATATTTTCATTGAGTGCCCTTGGATTCAACAAAAAAATTGGTCATAACTTCATTTAACATCCTAAAAACTTGGCATAATTTGTTAAAAATTGCAGGTTAGGTAAGATAGCAAGCAAGCTATATCAACTTTTTTTTCTTTTTTTTTTTTTTCTGGGGGGAAATGCTTTACGCATACCCCACCGTTGGGTAGCCGGTGGGGTTATGTGGGACTCACCCGTCAGTAAAAGGCTGACGGGCATACCCACTAAAACCCCCCGCTGTACTTCACATCACCGGTGGGCCTTGTGGGACCCTTCTTAGGAATCACCACTACAGCCCGGTGAATAGTCCCTTTGGACTCCTCCACGAATCGGTGATGCCTGAGTACAGTCAGGCATCACCACAGGCCAGCGAGGTGTGTGTAATGCCACCAACGGCTACCCGGTCCACTGATGGCCACCCCACTGCCTTCTCCCAGTTATATCGGGATTTGCGCGGCATAAACGCGCCGCCGTCTCCCGACTCTCTTCCTCCTCATTAAGGCCGCATTTTGGGCTTCCTCCCGGATCCTTTCTGCAGCCTCCTTCTGCGAGATGACGTCCTCGCAGAAGGAGACTACTGTCTCCCATGACCTCTCGGTCGCCAGCATGGCCTTAGCTACGCCGGCGAGCGACAGGTCCCTTCCAATCACCGTCACCAGAGTGCCGCGCTGCAGGATCCACGCTGGGCACACCTCCAAGGTGTGCTGCGCGGTGTCTACCGCAGCGCCGCACTCGTGGCACGATGGGGTCGGCTCCCTCTGAATACGGTGCAGGTACTTTCCAAAGCATCCGTGCCCGGAAAATACCTGCGCCAGCCGGTAAGTCACCGACCCGTGTTTTCTCCCACACCATTCCCTAAGGATTGGCCTCACCGCATTAAGCTATATCAACTGTGCCAAATGACATATAGGGCTAAACACAATCTGGGGGGGGGTAATACCCATTTTTCATTCTTCTCAGCATACAAACCCACGTTTTTTCGGGCTATTTACTAAAATCCACAATTTTCTTAGTTCGTTTTTCCATATTTTATTAAAATATATATATATATATATATATATATAATAAGTATTATTATACTTGATAGTTAGTTTAATCTTTTCAAACAAAAACGTAATTTTTAATAATTTATTCATGTTTCGAAACTAATTATATGTCGAGAACTATCAATTTAATTTCTTAATCTGTGCCTTATAAATTTTACTTTTAATTGGTTATACCAAGATTATTTACCTTATAAACCTTTTTGATTGAAATTTACGATGTAATTCGCCACTGTTAATAAAAGTCCTGGTAGCCTAGCGGTTACCGCATTTAGGCCGGTCCTACCTGAGGAGAATTATATCAATACATACAGACTTTTTATGCTTTTATGAGTGCTTTTCTCAAAGTGTTTCTAATACTTTAAAAATATTAAAACAAGGCATAACCTTGCCGTTACCATATCATGTTGATATAGCACACGACCGAATATTTGATAACTTGTTATAGCTAGTTGTAACATCACCGCCATCTTTGTTTACTCGGTGCTGACATTGAATGATTGAGGATCGAATTAATTTACTGCTCCATTTCTCTTTATTATGACGCTGAAAATAGAGCTCGTATTTAGGTAGTACGTCTATTCTCGATCAAGTATTTGTGGAAATATTACCTCTTTTTTCTAGGATCTGGGTTTTTGTAGTATTGAAGAAATTTAAAGCCATGGGTCAAGTAGAGGAGACGACAATATATGTAACATATTCAATTCTTCTCATTTTAATAAGAAAACTTATGATTTTGGTAAAGCTCGTTGCAAAGTTAATCTGTGGTGCCAATACATATGCTTATACAAATGTTTATTTTATTTTTTATTTTAATTTTTCAGATGTCATCATAATTAAGAATGATAGATGCGGAAGAGATGGCGGTGGGTCGATTGTTACACAATCAACTTCAGTCCCACCTGTAACACCTTCCATGGAAACCATAAGGGCATGTGTACTCCGATGTCCGACGACTTCAGAATATAATCCCGTTTGTGGAAGTGACGGAATAACGTACCCCAATCCGAGTCGCTTGGAATGCGCCAAACTGTGTGGTGTTGGTAAGTGCTTTTATTTTTCATTAATAAATAGTCTTAGTAAATTGAATATTCCTAAAGTACTCGTAGTATAAATGTTTCTATATAAACATAAAAAGAGAGCGAATAAAACTAAGCTGAGCTATCGTGCTATTATCTTTTTCAGTTATACTTAATAGCGGAAATTGTTAGTTTGGGTATATCTATCATACTTCCGAAAGTTTTCTGTTCAAACTTCAATTATTATACATACTGTTTATGACGACTAGTTTATAATACTGCACTGTTAAGTAAACAAATAATTTTGTTCGTCCATAAAATTGTTTTATGTATGAATTAATATCCAGACAAACAATTTTGTGAAATATAAAAAAAAATTGTCATTTATAAATATTTCGTGACATAATTTCTTTTCTAGAGTACTAAACGTTAAATTAACATTTTCCATATATTGATTTACTAGGTATTTCATAAAAAAATAATAGTTTAATTTAGGCTCATTCGAGCATCGTGACCATTTAGGAAACTAGGGAAGTCAAAAGATTAAGGTTAGATTGTGAAAGAAGGTAGGGGCACTTAAATGGTAAAATTAAGCTGGGGAAACAATGGGACTCCGGGGGCGAATCTCCCGTCACGAAAAAAAGAAGGCTGACGTAGTGCCATCGATCCTGCGTGCTTGCATCCCGCATGCTTGCTAACACGCTGCATGCTTACTTTTGTATGCTTGTTTGCATGCTGCATGCGTGTTTGCATGATGCTTGGTTTCATGCCGCCTACTTGCTGGATTTAGATATCAATTAAAATATTTTCTTTTTAATAACATTGGATACATTTTGCGAAAACTAAAATAAATCATCTAGCATTAAAAAAGGAAAATTTGGACAATTAATGGAATGATGGGTCACAGTTTATACTGTTCATTCAATCTTGTCCAACTTTTGGTATGATTTAACATGTATAACAAAATAGTTACTGCCCATACATACAAATAAATACATATACATAATGAACACATTAAAATATTTTTTATTTTGTAACTTTTAGCAAGTTACAAAATAAAAATTATAGATCGTAACAGATTTACAGCTAAGGAAGAGTGACGTCCCTTGACATAGAATTTTTTTTATGTCAATAATGACAAAGCCTAAATGTTTATTTTTATTTTTAGATGTGACCTTATCAAGAACTTCCAGGTGTCCCACTAATGGTGAATCAAGTGGAAGTACTACTTCCAGTACAGTACCGCCCGTAACTCCCTCGATGGAGATTATACGTGCATGCATGATAAACTGCCCAACCACTCCGGAATACAACCCTGTGTGTGGGAGCGACGGAGTGACATACAACAATCCTAGTCGCTTGGAGTGCGCTAAGATGTGTGGACTCAGTAAGGACTTTAATATTATTGTTCTAAACTATTTAATGGATTCGGTCATAAAAATAGCTAAAATAAAAAAACAGCGTATTTTTAAGGAATTTAATCAATCCGCTTTAAGTCAGCGCGGTGGATAATGGCTCTATGGCCTACCAGTATTTTCATTGTGGCTCTATGTAGACAATATTCTCTAACTATGAAATAATTTTCATTGAATTCTCTACAAATATTTGACCTTGAATTGTACCAAAGATTATTTGAACATGAAAGATTAACTCCCTTGAAGATAACGCTAGCAAAGGCTTGACTACCTTTGATCTCGATATCCACATGGGTACAACCTAGAGGATCATTTTAAATATTGGTGATAGAACATGAAACACTTCTACCTGCTCATGTACAAGCTTACAGACATTACCTCTTAGTATATTACTACAGACAAAAACTAAAAGAGCTATTTAGGTACTTAGTTTAGAAACGACTTTATGTAATATATAGATATATGGTGTAAATTGTTTTTGAAAATTTAAAAGTTTATGTCAATATAAATTGACATGATTAATAAAACTAAGTATTCACAGTAAAATTTATTACTGGCATATCCGGTGGTGCCAACTAACTGTTACATTGTCCAGATGTGCAACTGTCAAGAAATTCCCGGTGTCCAACGGGTGGCATAACATCGAGTCCGACCACCAATGCCACACCAAATCCGACACCTTCATCGCCTACGACCGTATCAACAACGAATCCTATCACAAACCCTACACCGACGTCCATTACTCCGCCAGTGACTCCAGCAAAAGAACCTGTCACCAAGCCCCAAACGCCAACTACTAACGGCCTGGACTTCACTATTTCAAAGGACATTTTGGATCTTATTTTTACTACAGACTATAGTGGTCTTATTGATGAAAGGCACGACGAGTAAACCCATACAAGCTTGGACAAGACAAAGTAAAACGAAGCACAAAAAGTGGTAGATAAAATTAAAATGCTAAAAAAACAAGAAATGATATAGTTCATGTTTGATATTTAAATTTTTATAACACTGGTTTAAATTTGCAATGCAATTAGAACTCTAAGACAAGTAAAAACAGTATTATGTTGTATCTGGCCCGGTTTGTTAGCAGAATTGGGTTTTGCATCCCGCTTGAGGTGATTTATTTTGTTTTTTAAATATAAATTAGATTTAAAAACCAACAAGTGGTAAATTAATAAAATTGGTTGGGTATATCCTCTTTTGTTTTCCCAACTTTGATCTCATTAGCGTAAAAGCTTCGATATTTCATAATACATTAACGACCTCAACACAGAAAATACGTCACTTAGAATTTCCACTCTTAAAGACACATATTTCTGATATATGTATCATACCTATATATTCATACCTTTGTTTAGATCTTAAAAGATTCCAAATACAACTAGTTCCAAATAACGAATTAATTAATTATTACTGACTTATAATTCAATAAGCTTATACTATGCAAGTGAAATATATTGTAAACTCAGAACAATATTACCAAGATATTGATAGTGTTATTATTATTAACTATTGTGCAAAGCTATTATTAGTTTTATTTTTTTCCACGAACTAACCAATTTTACCTTATACCAATATTTGTTTTAGTTAGCAACACGCCCAAAGGGATAATATCACAAATTTGTCCAATATAAAGCGTGATGTATTTTATTTTCTATTGAAAAATGTTAAATATCATAAGCTCGATGAAATAAATATCCTATCATTTGTGAAAACATAAAACTGCCACCACTCTGTATTGTTTTGTATTAAATATATGAATTAAAAAAAATAATGTTATTCAGTATTTTATTTCCTTTATTGATTACAAAATGACATCATTCAAATGATGTGATGAAACGCAGCCAGATTAGGTTATATTATGTAATGTATTTTAGAGTTATCTGGACGTACGTACCACAGAAAATGTTAGCTTCATATTTACTGTCCATGCACTCCGTGATTGTCTTAGTTATTCTATTCAAATCATTTTAATTTTGTTACTTGTATCTTAAGTGATATTATTGATGTAAGCAAGGAGGAAGCCACATCTCATATAGAGAAAACCCGTGTTATTTTAATCTTCATGATATATTATGTTCCGTCGAGATAGAAATTATTTTATTTCTTTTGTTTAGCTTCTTTTTAAAAACTACTTGTTTCTTAGAAAAATGACCTCAATAAGTTTTGTTTTTATAGACAGTTGATGACTCAACCCAGTAGCTTTAGATGCAATGCACTAAAGCCTGTAAATAATAAAAAATATACCGTATCAATCTACTAATAAAAAATGTTGCCAGTTGGGAAACTACCTGACCTCACCTGACTCAGATTCACAACCAAAACGAAATCCAAATAGAATGGAGAATCCCGCATCTTTTACAGTACCACGATTCATAGACCATTATTCTCAGAACCTTCGTGATATAAAAAGCACGGAAAACAAAGCAATAACTTAAGACTAGCCTTATTCAGTTTAACAGGTTTGTTGTTTTTTGTTGACAATGGAAAAAATATTGTAAATTACGAGTATAGTTATATGCGCTCGTAGTTAGCAGTAAACGTGTTGACGAAAGAATGTAGTTTGTGATAAAAAAGTACCTATTAAAACAAAAGCATACCCTAGTAAACATAGACACAAATACATATTTTTATGGCAATATTTTAATTACAATGATTAATAATTAAATTTAAAGCCAATCACTTCATACGTGGAAATAGCCAAAGTGATTTCCAGAGGATTCCTATTTACAAAAATATGTACAACAGGTTCATCATTAAAAGTAGTTGTTGATATGTTAAGTGTGGTTTATTCCTACGTTGCAAGTTCTGACAGTGTGACTGGGTTATGTTATTGTGTGTTTAAAAAATATAATTTAGAAATATTTCTCTTGAATTTATAAGCAAAAATTGAAATACACAATCACGCCTATACATGGTAAGAAAATAGAATGAATAGTAAGAACTACAGAGGGTTCTGCATATATAAGAATTATATACAAAATTAAGCTTCTAAATTTTGTCATTGTTATGTTTCGGCGGTAAGTGCCGTATAACTATTTAGTAAGTGCAGGCCCTTATTAGTAAAACCAAACCTGATAACATTTTAAGATTTGCACATAATGAAAACTATTTCTGTTTTTAACTATATGTATTGGAAATTTAATTTAGAAACGTCGTTGATTTAAAATTAATAGTGATAGTTTTATATTTTTTTTATATTTTATGCATTTTCAATGCGATCTTATAAGATAAATTATTATAATAGAAAAATACTAGAAAAAAAAATCTCCCGCCTGAGAATTCACTTGTGACCCGAGTCGATTTTTTCTAGTATTTTTCTATTATAATAATTTATCTTATAAGATCGCATTGAAAATGCATAAAATATAAAAAAAAATATAAAACTAAAATGGCTGTTTCATCTTAATCGATTGGCCAAACATTTGTAAAAATGTTTCTTTCGAATACGAGAGGATGTTCCTCTCATTGATGAAACAACGCTGGCCTACAGCGTAAAATCGGGAAGGTACTAGAAAATTTCGACGAGTGTTCACAAGGCTCGGTAGCTCAATTGGGAGAGCATTGGACCGGATTTCCAAAGGTTGCGGGTTCGTTTCCCGCCTGAGAATTCACTTGTGACCCGAGTCGATTTTTTCTAGTATTTTTCTATTATAATAATTTAATAGTGATATTTACACCCATAACAATGTATTTTTTATTTTTTCCTCAAATAACATATCGATAAAAGTTTTCACGTTATATATAGTTGGAGATAAGCTCGATGGCTTTGCAGTTCGAACTAATACTCCAAAGCAACATTCGCAAGGGTCGTTTATAGAATGGGTGGCTAAAGATGTATCATATCGTTGTGCTGTACTTCGGAAGGCACGTTCAGCCGTTGTATCTGTAATCGTTGGCCACTAATCCGCATTGGGCCTGTGCGGTGATTTGACTTATTTTCCCTACTGTGTTGACACCTACAGAATAGAATATAATATTTATTGTGTTTCATGTTGTAACAAAACAGATGTTATTTAAAAATTTAATACATGACATACACATAAGCCCTGTAAAGACATAACAATATTATTAGGTACATAAAACTAATAAAATAAATTAAGAAAAAACAAAATTTCTCTTTTTTACTGAACTTTTGTCAAGCTACCTGGAAGGAAATTGGAAACGTAACATAAAACTCATTGAAATGTGTCTATAGATCACTAAATCCTATCTACATCTGATAATTTTTTTTTTAAATGGCGAAAATCTGTGTTCCTTCAACAATTTCTAATTATCTTAACGACTATTATATAAATTTGACAAATATTGACATTAATAATAATAACCATGATATACAAGCTACATATACAATTCCATACGACATTAAATAATACGAATGCTGAATAATATGGCAATATATACAAAAATAATCAAATTACGCAGAGAACTAGTCTAGGTTATATAATATTTAGTCAATATTTCAATTGGGACTGGCCAATTTCCTAACAGAATCAAACTATTCATACTAAAACAGCTGTTTTAAAACGACATATACTGAAGAATAATCAGTATGCATATTTGGAGGATCCCATGGATCAGCTTCAATGGCGCAATGTCTGTTACGCCACAACTTCCCGAGTTCTTTACCGATTTTAATATTTTTGGGTGGAATCGAATCAACAGGTTTAGGACCAGATTGTGACGGAGAGGAGACCGAATTTTGAAATTTGCAAAAATTCCCATAAAAAAACTTTTTTCTTTTTTAGGTATTACGCTCCGCTCCAATATATGGTGCTAGCGTAGCTTTATGCTTAGCGTCTGCATCGCCTAGTAGAAAAATAAATCCACCACTACAGCAGCTTTTGTGGTAGTGAATGAAATTATACATAGTATTAATAATAACAAGTAAGTAACGGCCCTTTTTCTTGATTTTTTCAAGGCCTTCGTTTGTGTCTGCCATAATTGCCTATTGATTTTTTTCAAAACAGTGGAGTAAGGGGCACAGCTTTAAGCTAAATAAAACGACCCTGCAGAATAAAATTCAATCAGTGGAAACCACTTTACTTGATTCTAGTAACATAGCACAAAGGTACTATTCAAAGTTCAAGGTTAATGTCTCTAGTATCCCACAGGGTAACATCCTTGAACCCCTGCTGTTCCTTGCAAGTTCCTAAATGACATTTCAAAAATAACATGTCATAAAATTTCCCTGTCTTCTGATCATATATAGTT
This sequence comes from Calamotropha paludella, assembly GCA_927399485.1. Taxonomy (NCBI): domain Eukaryota; kingdom Metazoa; phylum Arthropoda; class Insecta; order Lepidoptera; family Crambidae; genus Calamotropha; species Calamotropha paludella. The sequence continues at coordinate 8,294,021 of OV656814.1, read as the reverse complement.
AGTTACAACAAATAAAGTATAATAAAGTGCGCTTTTTCAAGGGACGGTTCCTTTGTATCTTAAAATCTTGAATGAAAAAAGATAAAAGACATGTTGTAAAAAAGGTAAAAGTTTTTAATGAATGAACGGGCAATGGATAACTTATAATATTATTCCATCTTATACTGTGCCCTATTTAAATCAAATAAAGATTATTCTATGCTATTTCATACTACGTCAGATGGGTAACTGATTACGTCAAAATCAATACGCAACATCATTTTTATGCAATATGTCCTTGCTTCTTACTTATTAACATTTGGATAGCAGTTTAAGAGGAAAACACAATGTAAAAATAACCTTGCATAGATGTAGTTATAAAATAATAATAAAAGCTTCCATCCATTTAGAATTTAATTTTTTTAATTTAATAACAACATTATTATCACAAAATATACCTCGACTATAACTAGGCATTTTTTATTATTATTGTAAATTACAAAGAATTTAGTCTGGTTTAATATAAAACTTTGTGAGACCGTCTAAGAAACAGTTATTGTAAAAAATAAAATTTAACAAAAGGTTGTTTGCAGACCTGTGAGCTCCAAAACATAAGTTAATATTTGTAATATCATTGTCAATTTTTCATTAAATTATAATGTATTGCACAAAACCCGTAATTTTCTAAAGTAACAAAGTGTTGAAGCATAAATTCTACGAACCTGAAAAGTAGTTATCTAAATGTATTTATTAACATCAAGCAATTTTATATAGCTGAATTTTGTATTTAAAATTACACAAACTGAACTTTACAGTAGGCAAGTTGTAGGAAAAGAATCTCAAAGAAATTCTGCAAAGAATTCATGGACTCCGGCGTCAGACAGCATAGTTTTAGCTCAATTACAATAAAACAGTCATTTATGTAACAATGTTCGAATACAAATAAATATTTCTCAGTTTCACAGCCCTTTTCTCAAAATAAGCAGCTGATATTTTTTTGTAATGTAAAGCAAAAAGATCTTTGAAGAGGGCGACACTGGACTCATTTCCTGTCCACTGGACTACAGAGGGCGTAATAAGTGTCTCTTTGGTTCTCTAGCTCCATAATGGAATTTATAAGTATTACAGTTACAGGTGCTACGAATAGCACCATGTCTAGGTCGTATTAAGCGCATAATTATACAAAAAACGTTTAAATGAACTATACTGTAAGTCATCGACCTCTGTGTTTGTCTGTTCGAAATCGGTATGAATCAATTAAAAATAGCGATGTTTTTATTGTCTGCCTCTAGTCTAGTTGCTTTTGTATTACTTGTCTTGAGATACTATGTTTATAATTTTGTTATTTTTTTAATTAAATCTTATATAGCAACATATAAAAATATATTTTCAGAATACGTGATAGAGTGTTGAAATGCTGCTATACTTGCCCGCCTAAAGAACTGCATCTGTCCCGGTTTGAAAGAAAGAAATTGGTTAGTTTTCTACCTATAAGAGTTGAACCTCCATATTAAGAGTTGAAGTCTTTAATGTTCAAACAGTGACCTTTGTGGTTAACTTGGGAGTAATGGGTGTAATATGTGTGTAACAAGCATTAAGTGTGTGATATCCTATAACAATATGATTGTTCTGACTAATATAATAGGATTCTTGGAAGAAAAAAGGCTAATGTAACTTATAACTGACGTGTCTTAGGTGAGGTAAAACGGGTTTCCTCAGGAAAGAGGCGAGGGGGGTCATTTATGATTATTATTTCGTTTATAAGTTGCGGAAACGATGAACATTTTGTATCTTTGTTCGAACCAAGGTGGACGCAAAAAGTGACAATTTTAAAAACAAAAACACGTGTTAATAGTTTGTGAATATATTCAAAATGCACATTTACTGCATTCTTCTGTTATGTAAGTTGCAAACGTTTTCTTTATGTCTTGTATTGGTGTAATACCTTAGAATCTTACTAATAGTCATTATTGTGTTATTTAAACGATGAGCGATTACGAAGTAATATCAAGTAATTATTTAATAAGTAATTATTGATAATTAGATTGTTATAATAACACTTTTCGGATGATTCACTATTTTTATGAATCTATATTTATAACAATATAAACAATAGTCATTAGTAAGTCATTGTGTTAAAATTTTATGCCGGCTTTCCTTAACTTAAAAGTCTTGCGGACACAGTCTCTGTTTTTTTTAACTTGCTTAATAATAATATATTACTTGAACAATGTCTTACAGGTAAATATGTAAGGTAAACCTATTAAGGAAATCCAAACGTGCGTAATCAAGTAACAATTATATATAACAATAGCGCTACGGATCCCACATAAATCATATTTATTTTATAGACCCACTTTCATAATTATGGACTTGATATATTGTTTTACGCTTCAACTAAAAGCTTTGTTTATTTATATCTTGTTTTAAAAGTATTTGTGATATTTGCTAAATGCAGTAATAAGTATAGAAGACATAATAGACATAGTATAGTTAAGACTTGATGTATAGAAGTCGTCCTTGGTGATATGAAGTATATTAAGAATAGATAAAGATATACGAGTATGTTACATACACACGTATAGAACTATGCCATACTTATAAAATCATTTGTCCTGACTAACTATCAACGCAAACTGTTGAACAATATATGAACTTAAAATAAAAGGATGAGTGTATAAAAGAGTGGAAACGAATTAAGAAAGGATTATGGAAAATCTGTTGTGTAGAAATCCGTTATTTTCAAAGTAAGATGCATGAATTCCAATACACATGCTCTTGATAAATAATTGTACATGGACAACAGGATTCTAGATTTTTTTTAAGGGGATGAAATAAACATTGAAGCTTTATATGAAAAGATCGCCGTTATTAAAATAAGAAGAGCGGAACTGAGTATTGAAGTTTTTGATAAAAAATAAACGTACTTACATGTTTTTAGTCCGTCGTTTTTGTAAATGCTACTTTCTAGTATGCCTGGCAGCTGCAATCGAGTTCCAATAGCTCCAATAGCCTTGCATGTTCAAGAACACTAAATGGTTAATAATCCACCAAGTATACAAATTAAATATTTATATCCGATAAAATACAAACTAAAACAAAAAAAGAAGAGAAAGCTGATTTTGTAAGTTTGTTGAAGTAATATATGTGTATGTATTTATAGGGTAGATATATCTCTGGAACCAGTGAAACTATTTGGAAAACAAGTTATTTCTGCGGATCTGTATGTTATTTGAATACTATGGTTAACTGAGGTGAAGTCAGTGCAGACCCTTAAATAAAATACAACTTTTCCGTACAATAAAAATAGTCTCTGGGCCCAGGATCCCATTAACCTATAGTGATATACCTCTGTTGACGAATCTACGCATTTATAAAGAAAAAAAGGATTGGAGATCGCAGTAAGAGTCCATAAACCTACCATCATTACCATCGGTAACCTTTGCTGCCCATTTTGTGGTTTATGAGAAGTGTATGGTGATTTCTCCCAGTATCAACAATAGTCTACGACACGCTTAATTTTGAAGAGTCGGTGCTATTCTATCCCCTAAACTGTTTTTATGAAAACCAGAGACCAGAAACGCGAGTTACGTGTATCAAAGCATACTTATCGCCTTTCAATAATAGTTAATTAGATTATAAGGGGATTTAATCATAGTCGTCAGATTTGTTTTTGCATATTATTGTATGTTGGTTACGTATAGAAAAATCCCCGCCGGGCGCCGAGACGTCTGTCAGTCAAATCAAAAAAAGCAGGAAACTTTGTAAAAGCAGACACTGAACAGACAGTAAAGAAGAGATATTTTCATATTAGTGTTGCACAAGGTAGGAATAAACGTTAAAGTGTATGATTTAATGTGCTGTCTATTGTAAACAAAGTGGTAATCTATACATATAAATAAAATTGGAGTGTCTGTTTTTAATATTGAAATAACCGTTTTTTACTACATGCATATGAATATATATACGGTACATAAACAAAAATAATATTTTTACAATTTTTGTCTGTCTGTTTGTCTGTTTGTTCCGGCTAATCTCTAAAATGGCTGAACGCATTTTGATGGGGCTTTTTTGGCAGGTAGCTGATGTAATAAGGAGTAACTTAGGCTACTTTAAAAAAAAATAAAGTTATGTTGCAATTTCCACGCGGACGAAGTCGCGGGCGGCCGCTAGTTGTTATAAAAACAACTCTCATTCCATATTTATAAATAATGGGGCAATGTGGCCCCATTAGAATAAAATAACACCATCTAGTTTTACTGCATATCTCCAACCACCTGCGTGTGGAGATTCTGGCATAACCCTCCATTTTTGTGTAGCCCTTCGTCTAGCTGTGGATGCCTTTTGGCTGAGATGATGAATAATTAGAATATAGTATTTTAATCATATCTCTTAAACATGTTAAAGATAAACTAAGGTCACTTGTATATATCGTTGAAACGATTAAAAAGAGAGTAATAGTTCTCTTTACTCTCTCTCTTTAGAACGTCATTTACATTGGTAATTCTTTACCAATGTAAATGAAGTTCGATTAATCATAGAATTATGTTGAATAAGTGTAATTGTTAAAAACATTTTCGATACGTATGAGCGTACTACCATTCTTACGGCATGGAGAGTGACTGTGAAATACAGTTAGTTTAAAATTAAATTGTTCAAACAAAAAATTCGTTATTAAAGTTACAAAACAGTGTGAAAAAACTCATCTTAGACGGAACACAAACTATCGTTTTCTAATAACCCCGATAAGTGTGACATAAATGTAGAGGTGTTCAAATCGCCTTATGTATCATTGTTCTGTCATAATATATCAGGTATAGGTACTTTGACAAGGCAAAAATTTACCTGTCAATCAAATTCATAGTGGCTGAAAGGAGCCTCAATAGCCCAATGAATACGGCCTTTAGCCCGGGTTTAAATCCCACCTGAGGTGATTTTAATACGTTTTATAACTAATCTAATAGTAATTCTCTTATTTAAAGACATTCTGTATTAAATAAAAAAAAACTGTGTAAGGGTAAAATGAAGAATTATACAAAATAAATATACTCCGATCATAAGTCACAAATTAAGCCAAACTGGTATAATCGACAACATAATTGATCTGCAATGTAATGAGATTATTATATTTTAGAATGTAGAGATTGATGTGCTTTCGATGGTAGAATACTTATCGTCAAATGTATGTACTATGAAAGACCATGACTTGGGAAATACAAAAAATTATGTTCATCACATCACACAAACATATGGCGCATAGACAGATGCGCTAAAGTTGCAACAACCGGCTGTCCAACTGATCGATAAGATCAAATAAATATTCCTAAAATTCACACTAATTAGCCTATCCCAGCATGAGTACTGTGAGATTTGTGTTAGGGATAAAAGTGTTAAAGATAAGTAACATTCATAGAAATTTCTTAAATACCCACGACTGAGGAATATTTGATACTTAAAATGATCGTATCACACAAACATTTGTTATTACCGGAATTCGAATTGGAAACTTCGTAGGTAGGATTAATCCCGCACAGCCAAGCTGGTAGTTGAAGAACACGTTTAATTTACCTGATTTACAAAATTTTCGATATCCTTTTTTTTCGTTTCAGTTATAGCCGCAACACCCAATTCGGAATCAACATGGGAGATTTACCGTATACCTCTTGAGACCTTGAGTCATGGATCTCACGAACACAGAGGAATTAATATCTATTACCCCAATAATCATTTCCATCCTTCGCGGCAAAGATCTAATAGTTTTGTTGATTATTATGATTATGAAAGAGGATTAAACGCCGGCATGGGCAACGATTTTTTAGACGTATGGAGTAGAAATAATGAGGAACGAGCAAGGTATGTTATTATACCTAGTTATTTATTATCATAAAAAATTGACATCTTACTTTTTTACTAAAGCAATTTTATTAGAAACATAGCAATGTGGAACATATAAAAAAAACTTTAACTTGACCCGCCTAATTATGACGCCTGGGGCAAGTTCAGTTTCTATGGATTGTATATTAACTTTAATTATATTCCTAGAGAATGAGTAGGTATGTTGAGTTTTTCGTAAATTATTGTTTGGTTTCCATATTTAAGGTATGAAACTCTACCTAAACATGTATTTGCCTAACAGTTAGAACGACCCAAATTAAGAGTTATTTGGGTCGTTCACCGATGGTTAAAAACGTTGTGTAGGCGTAAAAAGTAATTCTACTAGTCATAAAACACGAATTGAATCGATAAATATTTTTATTTATGGTTTATTGCAAATTTTTTTTCCTTGCTGAGCAGTAAGATAGTTTTGTCTAAATTATGTACATCTTCCTAAGCGTCAAGTTGCAGATCGTACGCATATAGTATACAGTTAAGATGAACATTTAGAAGTAGTAATGGAATTAATAAAAAGAAAAAGAGAAGGAATTATGCCACAGCGTGGTTCACCAGCAATAAGATCGCTACATATTTGTATATATATTTTTATATTTGTATAAATAATAACGAATATTGCACGTTATGTCTCGCCAATTTAAATTGAATCAGCATGTCATGACAAATATCAAAACAAAAGTGGAGGAAAATGTTATTAAATAATAGATAGGGTCATTGTACTATAATTTGTTGTTGCTTTTTTATGAAGTTGCTCGCTTAGCCTAGTTACTACTCTTCGGAAACCGGACCGGATCCAACTGTGCCGGAAAAATTAAAAACTCAATAGTACGTTGAATGACCCAAAATTTTTACATCATTTATAATAACATCATTATAAATATGTAAATTCAAACCTTATTTGTAAGAAGTTGACTCAATTTACAGAGCACAGCGGCAGCAACTATCTCCACAAAATCCTGTGCAAACAGCCGCGGAAATAAATGTGTGCATCAGAAATTGTCCAACCACATCAGAATACAACCCAGTCTGCGGTAGCAATGGCGTCACCTACTCTAATCCCAGCCGTTTGGAATGCGCCAAGTTTTGTGGAGTTGGTAAGTTATGTGTATGACACATATTGAATCATATTATGGTGATTAATCATCATTATAACACGATGAATATTGACGTTTATGCATGCATTATTGATGTCAACCTAATATGATCAATGCAAAAGTGATTTTGTTTGTTGTTACTCAATATATCATGAAAATATAAATACACATTCAGGCTTACAGAGAGAAAAACATATATAGGTATTCATCTAGATAAAAGCGCTTTTGCCGAGGGGAAAAATATTTACAACTATAACCGAATTCCATGCGGAGGGAGCCGCGGGCGACGACTAGTTTTTAATAAAAAGTATAAGTTGCCCATAGATCTACATGTACAAAACAATTGTTCGCTTAATTTTTTTCACAAATAATGTTTTAACATACACGGGACAGTCATTTTTATGACGATCTTTTCCATTCGATTTCACATATGTTAATAAGCATCTTGTTGTTGTTATAAGCTCAACGACACTTTTGAGGGTGTCAGGCGATTAATGATACTGGAGGTAATAACCAAACGTAGTACTCCATAGATAAGAAACGGTTAGCAGCCTTTTTTGAATCATAGTCGTTCACTGCAATCGCCAATCCGCCTACCAAGTATAGAGATTATGGCAAATCATGGATTATGCCTACCATTATAGGGCGAGGCTTCCGTCGAGCAGTAGATAACTTTCGGCTGAGATGATTTCTCAAAAACGGGATTTTCTCGCACAGAACAATTTTAAGTTTTGATATATTTTCTGCTGTCATTTTTATATAAATATGTTATGTATAGTGTACGGTATATTTGTAAAAGATTAAGAGTATATTTATAAAACGTAGCCTAACAATGATATGAATATAAGTATTATTGAGCTCAAACCTATGAAATTGTCGATTTTTTCCTCACACTATTAGGCCATTGGAAACTTCACTTTGCGTAATTAATATGGAATGGTATTCCAAATTAATATTTTAAAGTATTTTTACAAGCAATATACAGTCAAGAAAATTTATGGATTTACAATACTTTTACATGTCTTCGTTTCAATTTCCGCGAATTGATGCTTTGATGCTTTGTAACTTTTTAAATAAGTAGTTTTCCTTTATATTATAATGTCTATACGAGACAAGATGGTGACTAAATGTATATGTATACAACACAAAGTTTTGTAAGGAACTAAGAACTTTTTACAAATTGGCAATTTTATGTGTTAACGCCTAATATAATTCGTAAATAAATACAATGCAGCAATACGCGTTAAGTCTGGACACTGTTAGACTCGCTTATTTTCTATATCTGCCGTTATATAAACATTCTTTTTTAATTTGTATGTATATGAAGGGAGCAATGTACTACAACATATACTTGAAAATATATATATATGGAGGTTCCATATATTTTTTACGAATCCAGTATCTGGGAGTATTTAAATTTACATAACAATGATTGCTGGAATTTCTGACAACTACAACACCCTATCGTCTTTTTTTAATGTTTCACTAGTTTGCTAATTCTAGCTTAGTTTCGGTTTTAGTTTTGGGTCAACTGTATTGTAATATTTGGAAAAATATTTGTGTAATGTTTTAGATTTTCGTATTTGCTATTTTATCCCATTCGTTATCTTGTTCTAAGAAATGCGCAAAAAAATACAAAATATTTATGTGCTTAATTGAAGGATTTTATTAATGAATCATTTCCTAGATCTGAGAGCAAATGAGTATAAGCGATATTAAAAAATACTACTTTTCATTGCTGTGAATTTTTTTTCATTTAAAGATGTGTTACTTTCAAGATATTCTCGCTGTCCAATCCCTGGTGTATCCCCATCAATACCAAGCACCGAAGCATCAACTTTAATTTCAATAGTAACACCTGTAACGCCTACACCTGTGACGCCTACACCTGTAACGCCTACACCTGTAACCCCTACACCAGCTACACCTTCCGTGACTCCTACAAGAGAGAGCATAACCCAACCGACTACCAAGGGCATTGTCGATTTCACCGTCCCACAAGACATATTGGATAATATTTTTACTACAGATTACGGCGCATTAATAGATGAAAGGCATGAAGAATAATTGTCTTTATTAACTGTAATTAATATTAAGATTAATTACAGTTAATAAAGATTAATAGCCTATTTAACTATTTGAAATAAATTATATGTAAAAACAATAAATTAATTGTTATAATTTTCGTATCATTTATTAATTACCCTAATGAGAGCGGTAAGTGGTTGCTATTCTTATATTTTACTATTTAAAGGGTAAGTTAGAAAGTAACTTTTATCATTTACATGCAGTAATATTTAGCTAGTTGACGTCAAAGTTGTTAAAATAAGAAAAAATGAAATCAATTGTTGATTTTAGGATCAAGTGTTTACTCGCAGTGACATTCACTATAATGGAGTCTTGTTCCGGTGCAAGGATAACATGTAAGTACCTATAATTTGTGTAATAGTTTTTTTTGTATTTTAATGGAAATTTAAATAATGTGCCGATAAATAAACAGTGATTTTTGGCAAAAAACAAAGTTAGAATTATCTATCTACGTAATAAAACTATAAAATGCTTTTAGTAAAATGCGGACTAAAGATTACCGGCCTAGTCTAAAACTTTTATACAATTTTATTTACTAAAAGCATTAGTTTTAATCCAGATATATTGTTTGTTGTGAAATACGCACGTGTCTAATGTTTAACGTATTGTCTTATAGCATCCGCCAAAACTTCTTCATCTTGCGATGGAGACATAAGTGGATGTCTCCAGGAATCCATGCAAAGGGGGCTGTCAATCTTTTCCAAGGGAATCCCAAAGATTGGAGTAGAAAGGTCGGATCCTATGGTTGTACAACAATTGGATTTAACTCTCCGAGGAGGTCTCAATATTCAGTTTAGGCAAGGTTACGCAAAGGGACTGCGAAACTGCATCGTGGAGAAAGCAAGGTAATAACTACAATATATTGTTACATATTATAAAGATGTAATAGGAATTCATCATTGTTAAGTAACTCTTAAAACTTCCACTGAACAGCAGAATTATACGTAACGATAGTGAGTGAGTGAGATAAAACTTAATTTTATTTGAGAGAAGATATATAATAATTCTGAAGTGTGTTCGTGTGGCCACAGATTTTAATGTTTAAATAATGGAAATATGATTTGACGCAATACCTTGAAATAAGCTAAACTTTTCCTAGGGATCTCTTGTTTTCTTATTTTAGAACCTGCTGAGTGTCCATGATAGTGAATAAACAACAATTAGTGTAATGAAAAGTCAATAACAACATTTTTATTATTTCAGGCTCGTGGGAAACATACTAGAATCGCAATTTGCTTGCAATTTTTCTATCAGAGGAAAATATAAGTCATAAGGACGACTACTCATGTTTCCTATCGACGGCGACGGAGATGTGTCCATCAAGTGCAGTGAGTACACATTCAATTAATGTTTAATTGAACGGTTCATAGCAATTTCAACTACAAAAATATAAGGTAAAACTAAAATGTGCGAGGAAAGTCTTACTGTTCCAAATTGGTTTGTAGACAGCATTTGATATTCTTAACAATGAGCGTAAAATAGGTACTCATTGCTTCGGTTAGACAATGTTTATATAATAACGTTCCGATTTTGTTAGGACTAAAACATATTCTTGAGAATTTTGGAGAACCTGGGACTGTATCATTAGATCTTTAAGCAGTTACGTGATAGGACCGCTTTATAATAGGTACACCTATTTTTGTATTTGCTAAGCACATTATTTTAAAATAGCACTTTTTACAGGAAACGTAAGAATTTTCAACAAGTTGTCACTTAAAACAAAAATAGAAGGAGATGGAAAGAAATACTTGGATATAGCGGATGTGAAAACCAATCACAGATTTGATGGACGAATTACCTATAACTTTTCAAACATCTTCAAAGGGAGCCCTGAGACAAGTAAGTAATTAGTATTCCCATTTTATGCTATTGTTCCTCAGGAGTACCATTAGGGCGTCTACTTCCATTTGTGGTATATCTATATCTATTGCGGCTTTTTTATAAGGATGAGGTAATTACACTAATTTAAGGAGTGAGTCAAAGAGGGCTACCTAGTTCACATAATGCATAGTTGTGTGAGTCTACGTTTTCCCCGAATAATGGTTGTTTTTTGTTTTATACGTCAGTAGTAAAAGTCATCTGGTGTAAACTCTTTCTTAAATTATTTTAGATCAATTTCTTTTGGACTTACCCTTAAACTTCCCTTAACAAGGTCTAATTTGTGTTACAGGCAAAATTGTGATGGCATTTATTAACGAAAATTGGCGAATGGTGGCTGAAGAATTTGGTGATCCTATTGTAGAGTTTGGTGTAAACAGAATACTGCATAACGTGAAACAGTCCTTAAAAGCTGTGCCTTTAGAAAATCTACTTAATTTTGCATTACCTATATAAAGATTTACTTAGAGAAGGCTTTAGATAATGACAGTGATTAATTTAGCTTTTTGAAGATAAATCTTCATATTTGGGTTGTGTAAAGTTATTAACTCATATTTTCATTGCTCATGTAGGTGATATTTATAAATTACATACTTAGTATTGATTGTATAGATTAGTTTAACATTAGTGTAATTTGTTTAATGGTGACTTGTCAATAATGTACAAGTGAAACAATATGGCTTCGAGCAAATAAGGATGTTATCTAGAAGCTTTTTATGAATTGTTTTTAAAAGAAGATGTAAATCTCGTACCTAGTAATATGTTTAATACGTTATAAATGTAATTTAGAATAAAAATATGTAAAAGAAAGTATATGTATTGGTTTTATTTAAACAACGCCTTTTGGAATATAAGATTTAATGATATTTTTAATTACACTTGACATTATAAAGTGTAATTAATGTCTCGATGAATGGCAAACAATAGAATTTCATATGGGTTCGGGTAGAGCAGAGAGTGCGATGGAATTTGGCGTTTGAGCGAGATTCGAGTTCCAGGCCATTAAAATCTAAGTAGATAGATAAATTAAATTAAATAAATTCAGTCTTTCGAAATGCCGAAGGTGTTAATATCTTTTATAGTTCGTCACGATACAGTGTTTTCTAATATTTTTTTAACCTGTGTCAGTTCCTTAGGATTTCACGTTCGTTTCTCTTACTATGGCACAGATTGTTTAGATGACGATAAATAATCAAATTCCAAAGAATCTTCGCCATTTAAGCGATCAATGGAAATAGCTCCTTACAAAATATAATAACGTTAGAAAGATCAAGAGGTATAATAAATGTTCTAAATAATTAATTGCAACATCACTTCTAAATGTTCAAAAAATAATAATAAGTTGTTTATTTGTCGATGAGGCAAGGCATCATAGTTACTTTAAAGGGAAATAACAAACTAAAAACTGTATTATAATTTAAATATAAAATAAGCAATATCGTTCTCACTGCGTGGCGGTCAAGCCGGGTAAGTATTGTTACAACATGCTCAATGCATCGTGAGCCAGTAACATAATGCGAGATGAATGTTGTCGTCGAGAAATAAAAAAAATAATAAATTTACACCGATACCAATAAAACCTCAACTTTAATGTTAATTGGTAAATTAGAAAAAACCTTCAGACAAAAATTATAATTTTCAAATTCCACAAAAATGCGGCCTGTGATTACGTAAGAACAAATAATTTTTGGTTCTTTAAAAACAGCTAGATTATTGATTTTTGAACAAAACTCGACACGCTCGCATTAAAAAGAATGATTATTTTTCTTAAACACGATGAGTGCAGATGGTTCATTCCTTGCAAATCGCAATAAATTTATAAAATAAAAATCTATATCACTGCAATTTTGGGTAAAATATTTACTGACGTACTGAGTGGAAATGTACATACGTACAGGACTCGCATTGTAAAAGGCGTTCTTACAGTAAATGAATTTTATTACATTGAATTTAAGTCTATTGCACTATATACACACACAACACAATAAAATATGGCAATGCTCACGACATGTAAGTACATAATTCAAAATACAGTAGCCAAGGCAACGAGTCTTATTGTCTAAGCAAAAACAGATAAAGGTTGTGGAAATTTAAGTACGTATAATATCTTTGTATTTCATTGATGACTTTGATGTTACAATTTTTTGGTAAATTGCTACTGAAAAAATACAAGTAACTTATCTTCCTATGTTCTCACATATGAAGATAAGTTACTTGTATTTTTTCAGTATCATAATTATTATGTTCTCACATAATTGTGAAGTATTTTGTTATCTATCGTTCACAAAATCTGAAACAATTCCAAATGAATTTAAAACTACAGAAAATTATGAGAATATGTAAATTTTATTAATCGATTCTACAGTACAAAAATTAAGATGACCCAAATTGCGTCATTACATATAACAATTAACAATCAATTATTTCAAGACATATTAATCGATCGTGTCTATTTTGGTATAACATTGATTTAATATGAATCAAAGAGATCAGAAAAAAAATCCGTATGTATTATCGCTTATACTTTGAGATATTCAAACTATGCATTACCGATATATTTTTATATATGTTGTTAATACAAGTTTCCTTTACGTATAAGTTAAACTGCTTGACATTTATTCTACAAAAAGTATGTTATCTGAATGATAACAATCAAATATCTAGTAGCGACGTTGATGAACTTCAGTATCAGTGATATATCCACAGAAAACATATCATAAACGAAGATACGCAACGGCCTGGCCTCTATCAGCTCCATAAATGACTTCGCTTGCAACCTCATGCTCTTTGGGAGGTCGTAATCTAGCTTTTCGCCCGCGGCTTCGCCCGCGTTGAATTCGGTTATATTGCGGTATAAAGCACAACTATAAGAAAACTACTCATTCCCACGGAAATATCTAAGAAGTGCGATGTAAGGCTGGATACAATTAGTTGTTAAACAAAAACTGAATGGTACACTATATTATATGTTTTCCCTTGTGGAGCAAAAACATGCAGATTTTGGGCACTGGAAACCCGGGAACACGCTACATAGAGCTGACCATGCGAAAAACAATGTTTTTCCAAGCTATCATTCCACATCTTATGTATTTTAAAAAACACATCGTTACCATATTTTAAAAAACACCCAGCGCCATCTATCGCATACCTCAAGAACTAAATCACGTAACTAATACTTATACCAATTAGTAATTCGCTGACTTTAGTGATTTCAGGATAAGTAGATGTAAAAAAAAACAATTTAGACGATAAAACAAATTGTACGTCATCCCTCGAGAATTCCTCATTTTCGGGATTCATTATCGTATCATTTAGCTTCTTAATTTGCATGTTTATATTCGTTTGCAATATTTTACCTTGTTTTAAACGACACACAGCGCCATCTACAATCCATCCATCAAGCAAACAATATTTTTGTTTTTCCTCGGAAACATCATTTTTTTTCCAGGATAAAAAGTATCCTATTTTTAATCCGGACTTTTATCTTTACGACTGCAAAATTTCAAAGCAATCGGTTCAGTAGTTACGGCGTGAAAGCGAAACAAACAAACAAACAAACAAACAAAGTCACTTTCCGATTTATAATATTAGTAAGGATTTTTCACAGGTTAGTGACATTATTCCTATTCCAGAAAAAGCAGTAACACACCAAATGTTGATAGTAATCAGGGAATCGTAATCCATATCATCCATATTACGTTTTCGGTAATATAAAATTTATTATATATAGTAGTATATAGCATTTATTACATATAGTAATGACATATGTAAAAGTCGCAAGAAGGGCTGTAAATATTTGGAAATTGAAAACATTGCTTATCAATTCACAAGTTTCACCGATTGCGTCGTAGCTCAAAGCTAAATCTCTAATCTTCATGTTGTCAGCGGAGGCATGGCCTATCAAATTGTATTCCTTAATTCTCAGCATTTTAACCTTTTAATTTGTATATATATGAAGGGAGTAATGTCAAGAACTACAACATATATTTGAAAAAAAAATGGAAATATCGGCAAAATATATGGAGGTTTCATATATTTTTAACGAAACCCAGTATCTGAGAGTACTTAAATTTACATAACAATGATTGCTGGAATTTCTGATAACCACAACACCCTATCATCTTTTTTTAATATTCCACTAGTTTGCTAATTCTAGCTAAGTTCCGTTTTTAGTTTTGGGTCAACTGTATTGTAGTATTTGGAAAAATATTTGTGTAATGTTTTAGATTTTCGTATTTGCTATTTCATCCCATTCGTTATCTTGTTCTAAGAAATGCACAAAAAAACAATACAAAATATATATGTGCTTAATGGAAGGATTTTATTAATTAATCATTTCGTAGGTCTGAGAGCAAATGAGTATAAGCGATATTAAAAAATACTACTTTTCATTGCTGTGATTTTTTCTCATTTACAGATGTGTTACTTTCAAGATATACTCGCTGTCCAATCCCTGGTGTATCCCCATCAATACCAAGCACCGAAGCATCAACTTCAACGCCTTTAATTTCAATAGTAACACCTGTAACGCCTACACCTGCAACGCCTACACCTGTAACGCCTACACTTGTAACTCTTACACCAGCTACACCTTCCGTGACTCCTACAACAGAGAGCATAACCCAACCGACTACCAAGGGCTTTGTCGATTTCACCGTCCCACAAAACATATTGGATAATATTTTTACTACAGATTACGGCGCATTAATAGATGAAAGGCATGAAGAATAATTGTCTTTATTAACTGTAATTAATATTAAGATAATAGCCTATTTAACTATTTGAAATAAATTATATGTAAGAACAATAAATTAATTGTTATAATTTAGTATCATTAATTAATTACCCTTATGAGAGCGGTAAGTGGTTGCTATTCTTATATTTTACTATTTAAAGGGTGAGTTAGAAAGTATCTTTAATCATTAAGAAGTAGTAATATTTAGCTAGTTGACGTCAAAGTTGTTAAAATTAGGAAAATGAAATCCATCGTTGATTTTAGTATCAAGTGCTTACTTGCAGTGACATTTACTATAATGGAGTCTTGTTCGGGTGCAAGGATAACTTGTAAGTACCTACAATTTGTGTTATTTTTATGTTTTTTGTATTTTTATGTAAATTTAAATAATCTACGAAATTAAACTATAAAATGCTTTTAGTAAAATAAGGACTAAAGATAGAAGTACCGGCCTAGTCTAAAACTTTTTTACAATTTTATTTACTAAAAGCATTAGTTTTAATCCAGATATATTGTTTCTTGTGAAATACGCACGTGTCTAATGTTTAACGTATTGTCTTATAGCAGTCGCCAAAACTTCTCCATCTTGCGATGGAGACATTAGTGGATGTCTCCAGGAATCCATGCAAAGGGGGCTGTCAATCTTTTCCAAGGGAATCCCTAAGATTGGAGTAGAAAGGTCGGATCCTATGGTTGTACAACGATTGGATTTAACTCTCCGAGGAGGTCTCAATATTCAGTTTAGGCAAGGTTACGCAAAGGGACTGCGGAACTGCATCGTAGAGAAAGCAAGGTAATTATTATAATATATTGTTACATATTATAAAGATGTAATATGGATTCATGATTGATAAGTAACTCTTAAAACTTCCACCGAACAGCAAAACTATACGTAACGATAGTGAGTGATATTTTT
Source organism: Calamotropha paludella (assembly GCA_927399485.1). Lineage (NCBI taxonomy): Eukaryota > Metazoa > Arthropoda > Insecta > Lepidoptera > Crambidae > Calamotropha > Calamotropha paludella. The sequence goes on along the minus strand of OV656814.1, from coordinate 8,277,439 downwards.
TCGATATATTTTGTCCTAAACGATGTAACTTTATTTTATCTGAGAGAAGATAGAGAATAATTCTGAAGTATGTACGTGAGGCCATAGCTTTTATTGTTTAAATAATGGAAATATGATTTGTCGCAATACCTTCATATAAGCTAAACTTTCCCTAGGAATCACTTGTTTTCTTATTTTAGAACTTGCTGAGTGTCCATGATAGTGAACAAACAATAATTGGTGTAATGAAAAGTCAATAACAACATTTTTATTATTTCAGGCTCGTGGGAAACATACTAGAATCGCAATTTGCTTGCAATTTTTCTATCAGAGGAAAATATAAGTCATCAGGAAGACTACTCATGTTTCCTATCGACGGCGACGGAGATGCGTCCATCAAGTGCAGTGAGTACAAATTCACTTAAATGTTTAATTGAACGATTCATTGCAATTCCAACAAGAAAATTATAAGGTGAAACTAAACTGCGCGAGGAAAGTCTTACTGTTCCGAATTGGTTTGTAGGCAGCATTTAATATTCACTCATGCTTCGGTTAGACAATGTTTATATAATTAAATAACGTTAAGATTTTGTTAGGACAAAAACATATTCTTGAGAATTTAGGAGAACCTCGGACTGTATCATTAGATCTTTAAGCAGTTACGTGATAGGACCGCTTTATTATAGGTTCACCTACTTTTTGTAATTGCTAAGCACATTATTTTAAAATAGCACTTTTTACAGGAAACGTAAGAATTTTCAACAAGTTGTCACTTAAAACCAAAATAGAAGGAGATGGAAAGAAATACTTGGATATAGCGGATGTGAAAACCAATCACAGATTTGATGGACGAATTACCTATAACTTTTCAAACATCTTCAAAGGGAGCCCTGAGACAAGTAAGTAATTAGTATTTTTGTTTACATTTATATTAAATTAATATCTTGGCCGTCGACCTATTGAAACAACTCTAGCATTCCTTACTCGTGCACCTCATTCGCAATGTTCGAAATATGCATCAGTAGGAAGTATCTAGTAGCCGCTGTTATCGTCCCCTTGAGCCATTAGGAGTCACCAGGAGAAAGATTGCGTTATTTTCAATGTTTTTACCATAACAGCTGTGGTTGTGGTTAAGATAGAAGAGTAAGAGAGTTTAGTTGGATTGTCTGAAATATCATGCGATACCGCGCTAAAAGTTATATTAAATGATATTATACAATTTCCTGTGACATCGTCGCTACAAACGACTTAAGTTGGCTCGTGCTGGTTAGTAACGTCGAAAAAACTGTTTTCATTAAGCGTAGATCTCAAACTCTGTTGTTAAGTGTCCAATATCTGAACTTTGACAATTACACCCAGTATTCCCATTTTATGCTATTGTTCCTCAGGAGTACCATTAGGGCGTCTACTTCCATATGTGGTTTATGTATATCTATTGCGGCTTTTTTTATAAGGATGAGGTAATTACACTCATTTAAGGAGTGAGTCAAAGAGGGCTACCTAGTTCACATAATGCATAGTTGTGTGAGCCTACGTTTTCCCCGAATACTGGTTGTTTTTTGTTTTATACGTCAGTAGTTAAAGTCATCTGGTGTAAACTCTTTCTTAAATTATTTTATATCAATTTCTTTTGGACTTACCCTTAAACTTCCCTTAACAAGGTCTAATTTGTGTTACAGGCAAAATAGTGATGGCATTTACTAACGAAAATTGGCGAATGGTGGCTGAAGAATTCGGTGATCCTATTGTAGAGTTTGGTGTTAACAGAATACTGCATGACGTGAAACAGTCCTTAAAAGCTGTGCCTTTAGAAAATCTACTTAATTTTGCATTACCTATATAAAGATTTACTTAGAGAAGGCTTTAGATAATGACAGTGATTAATTTAGCTTTTTGAAGATAAATCTTCATATTTGGGTTGTGTAAAGTTATTAACTCATATTTTCATTGCTCATGTAGGTGATATTTATAAATAACATACTTAGTATTGATTGTATAGATTAGTTTAACATTAGTGTAATTTGTTTAATGGTGACTTGTCAATAATGTACAAGTGAAACAATATGGCTTCGAGCAAATAAGGATGTTATCTAGAAGTTTTTTATGAATTGTTTTTAAAAGAAGATGTAAATCTCGTACCTAGTAATATGTTTAATACGTTATAAATGTAATTTAGAGTAAAAATATGCAAAAGAAAAATATATGTATTGCTTTTATTTAAGCAACATTTTTTGCAATATAAGTTTCTATGATATTTTTAATGACAATTTACATTGTAAAGTCTAATAAATTTCTCTATGAATGGCAAACAATAGAATTTCATTTGGGGTTGGGTAGAGCAGAGAGTGCGTTGGATTTGGCGTTTGAGCGAGATGCGAGCTTCAGGCGATTAAAATCTAAGTAAATGCATAAATTAAATTTGAATATGTAGATTAAGTCTTTCGAAGTGCAAAAGCCGTTTATTTCTTTTATAGTTTGTCACGATACAGTGTTATTACAATATTTTTTTAACCTGTGTCAGTTCCTTGGGATTTCATGTTTGTTTCTCTTACTATGGCACAGATTGTTTTGATTACGATAAATGATTAAATTGCAAAGAATTACTGTCCGAAGTACACTCGCCACGCTCGCATTAAAAAAGATCATTCTTTCCTTTTTTTTCTTAAAAACGATGTGTGCAGATGGTTCGTTTGATGCAAGTACTAAGGTGGAAATGTACATACGTACAGGACTTGCATAGTAAAAGGCGTTCTTACATAAAAGGAAATTTATTACATTGAATTTTAGGTGTATTGCACTACATACACTCACAACACATTTAAATAACCATTAAATTAAACATACAATCTATCAATTATTATCCAATTAAGTTTCAAATAATTTATAATATAAACAAGATAAAAAAGTCATATATTTCGGTCACTTAAAAATTCGTTTAAAGAATAGTAACATTTTTGAATAACAAATGTTTTTAGCCTTTGCTTAAATGAAATGATGTCAACGTCACCGTTACGTATTGATGCCGGGATTTTGTAATATATACGCGATGCATTACCGAACACACTATCACTTAGCAACTTTGTTCTATTAGGAATCATGCGGATTTAATCTGTATGTCGAGCACCAGAGAAAAACTCAAATATTTGTATATTTTCTGTAGCAAACACAGCACATTCAAAAATATAGAGACATGGAAAAGTCAGAAGTTCATATTTTGTAAAGTATGGTTTGCAAAAGTCTCTTTGTTTCAAATGGTACATTGCCCTAATACAGCGCTTTTTTGATTTGAATACCTTTTCTTTGTTGGTTGCATTGTCCTAAAACATAATGGCAAATCTTAGTGTCGAAGAAACATAACCATGATACGCACTCAGTAGAGCGTTCACATTCACGATCTTACTCAAATGATAAAGAGCATAGAGGTACCGACTTAACTTATTACAAACATGGTCCATGTGCGAATTGCATTTAAGATCATTATCAATATATAAACCTAGAAATGTTGAAGTATTGGTGTCATTTATTGTTTTATCTAAGTAGGATATATTTAACTGTAAGTCATTCGCACAATTGACATTACGTTGTTTGAAAAACATTTCGTTTTTGTTTTATCCAAGTTGGCTTCAAAGATTATTAGACACAAGCCACTTCATAATATTTAGTAAAGTAGCATTAACAATTTTTTGTATAGTGTTGTTGGTAAATAAAATCGTGCTTTCGTCTGTAAAAAGAGTAACGTGATTATTTGTAACTGCTGGTAGATCATTAATATAGACTAAGAAAAGTAGAGGTCTCAGTATACTACCTTGAGGCTCCCCAAATTTTACTAATCTCATATTGGAGTGGTAAGCTACTTCAGTTTTCGTTATCATATCAATATTTTTTATTACAGTCATTTGTAACCTGTTTGTCAAATATGATTTGATCAGATTATAAACATTACCTCGAATCCCGAAATTGTACAGTTTTTGCAAAAGAATATTAAGGTCTACATAATCGAACGCCTTTGTCATGTCCATATAAAGCGCAACGGTTGGAATTCTTTTATCGATATTTTTGTTACTTGTAACAGAAAGTTATAAACTGCCATGTTTATGGACTTATTCTTTCTAAACCCATATTGCTCTGGTACAAAGATTTTATAACTTTCAAGAAAAGAATAGATATATTCATAGATGATCCTTTCCATATTTTTTTGACAGAACTGACAGTAATGATACTGGCATGTAAGAATTCAAATTTGAGTTGTATCCTTTTTTAAATAAGGGTTTAATTAAAGATTTTTTAGTTTTTCTGGAGCGATACCTTTCACAAGACACAAATTTACTATATGGCTAAATACTGGCGTAATTATTTGTGCAACATCTTTAATGACTGACGTTATATAAACCGTTAGATAAATCGATCAACTCCTGAACTATTCGTGTTCTTTAAAGAGTTAATCACTTTAATATGTCAATAGCCATAGTGGGACCCACAAAAATTGAATTCGTAATAGCAACTGTAGTTTGTATTTTGACACCCTTAGAAATTGTTTCTTCAACTTCATCTATAAAGTGATCGCTGAATGTATTAGCAATCTGTAACGGATCCGTGATTGATACATCCTTGACTATATTTTTTTAATACTTTCCTTCGGAAAATTATTTTTACACTTATTTATGATTTTCCATGTGGCTTTACATTTGTTCGATGAGTTTTTTATAAAATAATGATTACGTGTTTTTTGTGTTAATCTTAAAATAGATTTATAACGTTTCGCATACACTTTATAATCATTTTTTGTTTTTAAATTGCATTTTTTTTCTATATATCCACAACAGTTCTCTTTTACGTTTACTACATATTTTAATCCCCCGAGTTATCCATTTGGACTTAACAGTAGCTTTACACTTAATACATTTTACAGGATAACACAAGTCGTAAAAACACTTCAAAGTCTCTTCAAATTTGTTATAAGAGTCATTTGGATCATTAAAATTAAATACTTCGTCAAAAGATAATTTACTTAAACTATCAATAAATTTATTTCTATTTTCTAATGAATAGTCACGTTTCATGATGTACCAATGCTTATTCAAAATAAGCAAGTCTTTTTAACAGGATATCGAGCTAATTGAGCAGAATGATCAGATGATCCCAACTCTATTACTTCTCCCGGACATCCTTTAAAATTATGCGCAATATTATCGAGACAAGTTTTAAATTGTAACCTACGAGGGTGGGTCAAAAAGTTCGCGGAACGGAGCGTAAAAAGTAAGAAATAAAACACAAAATTATTTTTCCTTCTCAATATATTCCCCCTTAACTGTAATTCATTTATTAGACCTATCAATTCATTTATTAATACCTTCGAAAAAAAATATTTCTCTTTGTCGTCAAAAAAGGCCGGAATAGCGCTCTTGACTTCTTCATCGCTGGAAAATTTCTTCTCTCGAAGCTCTACTTCATTTTTGGGAACAAATAATAATCACTTGGGGCTAAATCTGGGCTATAGGGAGGTTGATCCAAGATTTCGAAGCCCACTCTTTGAACAGCAGCCATCGCAACTTGCGCCTTGTGCACGGGTGCATTGTCGTGCAAAAGGTACACACCTTTAGTCAAATATCCCCGTTTTTTTTCTCTCACAGCATCTCGCAGACGTTCCAATAGTGCAGCGTAGTACTCTCCAGTGATAGAGACACCCTTTTCTTTAAAATCAATAAGGAGGATTCCCTCTGAATCCCAGAAAACAGTAGCCATGAGTTTTTGGCCTGGATCTTTAATCGAATCCCTGCCTTGCTTAAACAGGTTGTGTCACTTGTAAACCATGGTTTTGCCAGGGCAAGAGTCCCCGTAAACAGAAGACATCTCTTCCAACTTGATAATTGCGCGAAATTCTTTCCATAATTTTTTTCCATGTTGCAAAATTTCTTCCGGATTGACTTGTTGATTGATGTGTAGCTCAGGTAATTATGACCTATATTTTTTTCGAAACTTAGTATTTATACTCTTAATGAGTGTCACAACTAGTGTAGGTAGTAAAAAGACACCTTTCCCCCCTCCAGGCCCCTCTTTCCGCGAATTTTTTGACCCGCCCTCGTAAGACCATAGCAATTTAGAGCATTAATGAGTTCCTTCGTGTGTTTAGATGTTTCCAGAACGTCCACATTTAGATCACCACAGAGAATGATTTTCCTTGACTTTGAACTTAGTTTAGACAATACAGTATCAAGTATATTACATGCTATATTTATTCAATAAAATCTTCGTCTCATTTTCATTGCAATTAATTTTTCACAGGTTAGTGACATTATTCCTATTCCAGAAAAAGCATGCAAGCAAATACACCAAATGTTGATAGTAATCAGGGAATCGTAATCTATATTATGTTTTCGGTAATTAAAAAAATGAGGTCCATATAGTAGTAATAACATATGAAGGGTCCACTGCAATAATAATGAATGTCCTTTGTCTTTTGTTTTAAGATAATTGGGTTTTAAATTAATGAACGGTGTAAAAAAACTGAGACCTGAAGATAATAAAATGTCATTTATTAAACTCAAAGTATATGTATCATTTATTATATCTTTGGAACATAATAATTCTTACGGTATTATAAACTAACCAAATGACATTATTGGTTAAGAAATAAATGTTGTTGGACATTCATCATTATTGCAGTGGACCCTTCATATGTAAAAGTTGCAAGAAGTGCTGTAAATATTTGGAAATTGAAAACGTTGCTTATCATCACAAGTTTCACCGATTGCGTCGTAGCTCAAAGTTAAATCTCTGATCTTCATGTTGTTAGCGGAGGCATGGACTATCAAATTGTATTCTTCAGTTTTCAGCATTTTATCTTTTATATATTTTCTGATGTCATTTTTATATATGTTATGTATAGTGTGGGGTATATTTGTAAAAGATTAAGGGTATATTTATAAAACGTAGCCTAACAATGATCTGAATATAAGTATTATTGTGCTCTAATCCAGCGGTTCCTATTTTTTTTTCGCCCTGGAACCCTTATTGATCATACTTTTCTAGGCGGAACCCTATTTTTTGATGAAAAAGATAAACTTGTGGTTTGAATACTTTCATGTTTACCTTGAAAAGAAAGATCAAAAGTTTTGTGTAAAACTTACTTTAATGTGAAGAGAGATATCTTTTTACATTTTTTGTTAAAATAGCATTGATTGTTAAAATAGCATGCCAAATAGCATCAGGCTTTATGTCAAACAGCTGAATACGAAGATCTGGAGCTGCATCCAGTCGGTTTCTGTATTTGTTTTTTATGTAAGCGTAAGCCGAAAAACCAGTTTCACACCGGTAAGTGGTCACAAACGGTAACAAAACTGTGACTTTCTCGACGATTTCTGGATATTCGTTTTTAAGTCCAATCCAAACCTCATCCAGATTAGTTCTTTCTGAAATGAACTTTTGTTGTAAGGAAGAAGCACATTTGATATCTATCAAAGCCTCGTGTTCTGTTGCTGTAAGAGTCGACGGTTTCCTGTGAACTAGGAATAGATTTTGTACCCACTCAATGTCCTGCAGGGTTTTTTCAGGAAAATACTCTTCCAGAGATTTTTTGAGGGCCATCAAATGATCGTAAATGCATTTTTCAATATCTGAGGTTACTTGCAACTCTTTTTTTTCCAAAACCTCGTTTAAAAGAGTTAAACATTGTTACTGTTTTTGTTTAACACATTCTATCCAGAAGTCAAGTTTCTTTCTAAGAGAAGAGATTTTGTCGTTTACTGTTAAAGTGTTTGTGTTCCTACCTTGCAATGACTTGCAAATTACATTCATTTTATCAAATATGTCTGCCAAATACGCCAGTTTCATTAGCCATTGCTCGTCTCGCAATAGTTGAACAAGACCACTCAAAGATGAAGAAAGCGATTCTTTGGAAAAAAATACCATTAGTTCGTTGCGCAATTCAAAAAATCATGATAATACTTCTACTTTGAAAAGCCATCTTACTTCCGTGTGAAGAAAAAGTGACTGATACTGACTCCCTATATCTTCACACACTTTTTTAAAAAGTCTCGATTGGAGCGGACGTGATTTAACGTAATTCACAATTTTTACGGCTTGATCGAGAACATTCTTCACCTCGTGTGGCATTTTTTTAACGACAAGAGCATGTCGATGTAAAACGCAGTGACTGCTACTGCATTAAGGTGCAACATTCTCAATTCTTGTTACAGTACCTTTCATTTTGCCAATCAAAGCGGCAGCTCCATCGCTACATACATCGATACATTTGTTGATGAATGAATGAATATTATGTACTTTAAAAATTTCCTCTCCAGAGGTGTTGGTCTCCAAAGGAGCACAAATAAACAAATCCTCTTCAATAGATCCTCCGAAGGGGTATCTTACGAAAACAACCATCTGCATCTGTACTTTCGTCAAGTTGCATTGCAAACATCTCACTAATTTTCAATCTACAAATCAATTCATTCTCAATGTGGTCAGATATTTTATGGATTCGATCAGATATGCCGTTATTGGAACTCTGAACTGCTGCAGCTTTCTTCGCTGCGTCTTCGCCAAGTACACACTTGACAATTTTTGTCATACAGGGTTTTATTAAAGGCTCTGCAATCGTGTGTGGTTTGCCAGCACGAGCAATCCTGTAACTTAGCAGGAATGTTGCTACTGTGGCATTTTCGTTATCAGTTTTAACATATTCGTGTAAAGCAGCCACACTGGTTTTATGTGCATCTTTGTATCTTTTGAAAAAGTCTAAACTTTTGTCTTTTAATTGCAGATGGTTGGTATTAAGATGTCGTTTTAGCTTCGCAGGTGCCAGAGAGCTATTACATATGATTTTGTTGCAGATAACGAATTGACCATCCGGATTCTCAAGTATTCCTACAGAAATAAATCCGAAGGACAAATAGGATTCGTCATATTTTCTCTTTTTTGAAGTAGTTTTGTCCTGAGATTGCCCAGCCCTTTTGGTCGTTGATGTGTTTTGTCTATCCTGCTCAGGACAATATCCTTCAGAATTTACGATATCCTGGAATTAAATAAAAAAAACATTAGTATCGTAATATGACGGCAAGCTGCAGTTTGTTGTTGGCTAAAAAGAACAGTCCCTCCCCAAATTTCCCCAAAGGGAGATTAGGGGAGGGACTGTTCTTTTGGCTGGCACAGTCTGGAATTTGACCCCTTTTTTGGACGTGATTCGTTTATATTAAAATTAGATGGCATTTGCTGTTAAAAAGGCTAGAGTAGAACACCCAAGCGTCAACGATGTATATTTTGGACATTACAGGCCCTGTTTTGAGCCAGTTATCCATTTTTTAATAAAGGCTGTAATAAAAAATAACATGAATATGAATAAATCGTTTCTGTATGTTTTGGCACTATTTGCAATTGGTAACAAATATAAAAAACACTTACCTAAAACGGATATCGTAAGTACAAGATTTTAAGAACAGGAATAACAATATCACTGAAATATCGCCTTTGTCAGTTTACGCGAATTAAAAGAGAACGTGAGTCGAGAACACGTACGCTTTCTTTTGTCACAGTCATAGACTCAACTGAGCGGCGCGGCGCGGCGCCGGCAGGCGATACGGGTCGCGGGTGGCGGGACGGAGGAGGCAAGCGTGCTCGATCGAGCTCCCGTGCGCATTGTTCTGTTTGTTAAAAACATACGTACCTTCATAAATCATAATACGAGTATATACCTATAAATACGCGCAACCGATAATTAATTTCACTTATACGTATGATTTAATGTCTTTACATACTTAAAAAGCATTACAAATATTACGCGTTAAATCCGGACTGAACGCGGAACCCTTGTGATGCTTCTACGGAACCCCAGGGTTCCGCGGAACACCTTTTGGGAAACGCTGCTCTAATCTATGTAATTGTCGATTTTTTACCTTACATTATTAAGCCATTGGAAACTTCAGTTTGCGTAATAAATATGGAATGATATTCCGAATTAATATTTTAAAGTATTTTTATATGCAATACACATTCGAGAAAATTGATCGGTATTGTAAACGCATTTACATGTTTTCTTTTCAATTTCCGAGAATTGATGCTTTCATGCTTTGTAAATCTTTAATTAAGTAGTTTTTCTTTTTATTATAATGTCTACACGAGACTAGACAGTAATTAAATGTATACATAATACCGTAATGAAGGATAATGCCGTTGATTAGAAAAAATTAAGTATTTTGTAAGGAACTGAGGACTTTTCAAAACCAAGGGCTTTGTCGATTTCACCGTTCCACAAGACATATTGGATAATATTTTTACTACAGATTAGATAGATGAAAGGCATGAAGAATAATTATCCGTATTAATTATAATTGATATTAAATTAATAGCCTACTTAACTAATTTGTAAGAAAGTATATGTGAAAACAATACATTAATTGTTATAATTTTCGTATCATTTATTAATTACCCTAATGAAGCGCGGTAAGTGGTTACTATTCTTATATTCTACTATTTAAAGGGTAAGTTAGAAAGTATCTTTAATCATTTACAAGGAGTAATATTTAACTGGTTGACGTCAAAAATAAGAAAAATGAAATCCATCGGTGATTTTAGTATCAAGTGTTTACTCGCAGTGACATTCACTATAATTGAGTCTTGTTCGGGTGCAAGGGTAACATGTAAGTACCTACAATTTGTGTTATTTTTATGTTTTTTTTATTTTAATGGAAATTTAAATAATGTGCCGAAAAAGAAACAGTGATTTTTAGCAAAAATCATTGTTAGTATTATCTATCTACGTAATTAAACTATAAAATGCTTTTAGTAAAATACGGACTAAAGATTTAAGTACCGGCCAAGTCTTAATTTTTTTTACAATTTTATTTACTAAAAGCATTAGTTTTAATCCAGATATATTGTTTGTTGTGAAATACGCACGTGTCTAATGTTTAACGTATTGTCTTATAGCACCCGCCAAAACTTCTCCATCTTGCGATGGAGACATAAGTGGATGTCTCCAGGAATCCATGCAAAGGGGGCTGTCAATCTTTTCCAAGGGAATCCCTAAGATTGGAGTAGAAAGGTCGGATCCTATGGTTCTACAACAATTGGATTTAACTCTCCGAGGAGGTCTCAATATTCAGTTTAGGCGAGGTTACGCAAAGGGACTGCGGAACTGCATCGTAGAAAAAGCAAGGTAATAACTATAATATATTGTTACATATTATAAAGATGAAATATGGATTCATGATTGATAAGTAACTCTTAAAACTTCCACCGAACAGCAAAACTATACGTAACGATAGTGAGTGATATTTTTTCGATATATTTCGTCCTAAACTATGTAACTTAATTTAATCTGAGAGAAGATTAATTCTGAAGTATGCACGTGAGGCCACAGATTTTATTGTTTAAATAATGGAAATATGATTTGACGCAATACCTTGAAATAAGCTAAACTTTTCCTAGGAATCTCTTGTTTTCTTATTTTAGAACCTGCTGAGTGTCCATGATAGTGAATAAACAACAATTAGTGTAATAAAAAGTCAATAACAACATTTTTATTATTTCAGGCTCGTGGGAAACATACTAGAATCGCAATTTGCTTGCAATTTTTCTATCAGAGGAAAATATAAGTCATCAGGATGACTACTCATGTTTCCTATTGACGGCGACGGAGATGTGTCCATCAAGTGCAGTGAGTACACATTCAATTAATGTTTAATTGAATGGTCTATAGCAATTTCAATTACAAAATATAAGGTAAAACTAAACTGAGCGAGGAAAGTCTTACTGTTCCAAATTGGTTTGTAGACAGCATTTGATATTCTTAATAATGAGCGCAAAATAGGTACTCATTGCTTCGGTTAGACAATCAATATTTATACTACTATAATAACGTTGATTTTGTTAGGACTAAAACATATTCTTGAGAATTTGGGAGAACCTCGGACTGTATCATAAGATCTTTAAGCAGTTGCGTGATAGGACCTCTATACCCGCAACTAAATAGGTACACCTATTTTTTGTGTTTGTTAAGCACATTATTTTAATATAGCATTTTTTTACAGGAAACGTAAGAATTTTCAACAAGTTGTCACTTAAAACCAAAATAGAAGGAGATGGAAAGAAATACTAGGATATAGCGGAAGTGAAAACCAATCACAGATTTGATGGACGAATTACCTATAACTTTTTAAACATCTTCAAAGGGAGCCCTGAGACAAGTAAATAATTATTATTTCTTATTAGCAACGAGGTGCATGAGTAAGGAATGCTAGATTCCTTACTCATGCACCTCATTTGCAATGTTAGAAATATTGATCAGTAGGAAGTAACTAGTAGCCGCTGTTATCGTACCCTTAGCCTTGAGCCATTAGGAGTCACCAGGGGAAAATTGCGTTATTTTCAATGCTTTTACCATAACAGGGGTGGTTATGGTTAAGATAGTAGAGTTAGAGACTTAAGTTTGATTGTTTGAAATATCATGCGATGCCGCGCTAAAAGTTAGGTATATTAAATAATATTATACAATTTCCTGTGACATCGTCGCTACAAACGACTTACGATGGCTCGTGCTGGTTAGTAACGTCAAGAAACTGTTTTCATTTAACGTAAATCTCAAACTCTTTTAAGTGTCTTACGCACCAGTTTGAGTTCGATTCCCAGTCCGGTCCCAAAGTAGAAAACGAACTTTTCTTGCGTTGTCTCGGATTTAATTCCTACGTTATACTACGTGCATCATATTAAATAAAAGTTCAATTAATAAAGTGCCCAATATCTGAACTTTGACAATTACACCCAGTATTCACACAAAAATGCCCATTTTATATATAATATTGTTGCTCAGGAGTATCATTAGGGCGTCTACTTCAGGAGTATCATTAGGGCGTCTACTTCCATATGTGCTAGATCTTTATCTATTGCGGTTTTTTGTAAGGACGAGGTAATTATACTTATTTAAGGAGTGAGTCAAAAATGCCTACCTAGTTTACATAATGCATAGTTATATATTGTTCGAGCTTTCGTTTTCCCCGAATAATGGTTGTTTTTTGTTTTATACGTCAGCAGTAAACGTCATGTAATATAAACTCTTTCTTTAGTATTTTTATATCAATTTATTTTAGTAAGTTCCTTAAACTTCCCTTAACAAGGTCTTATTTGTGTTACAGGCAAAATAGTGATGGCATTTATTAACGAAAATTGGCGAATGGTGGCTGAAGAATTCGGTGACCCTATTGTAGAGTTTGGTGTTAACAGAATACTGCATGATGTGAAACAGTCCTTAAAAGCCGTGCCTTTAGAAAATCTGTATAAAGATTTACTTAGAGAAGGCTAATAATGACAGTGATTAATTTAGCTTTTTGAAGATAAATCTTCATATTTGGGTTGTGTGAAGTTATCAACTCATAATTTCATTGCTTATGTAGCTAATATTTATAAATTACATCCTTAATATTGATTGTACAGATTAGTTTAACATTAGTATAATTTGTTTAATGTTGACTTGTTAATAATGTACAAGTGAAACAATAATGCTTCGAGCAAATAAGGATCTTATCTAGAAGCATTTCATTGAATTGTTTTTAAAAGAACATGTAAGTCTCGTACCTAGTAATATGTTTAATACGTTATAAATGTTATTTGGAATAAAAATACGTAATAGAAAAATATATGTATTGGTTTTATTTAAACAACACCTTTTGGAATATAAGGTTTTATGATATTTTTAATTACACTTGACATTATAAAGTGTAATTAATGTCTCGATGAATGGCAAACAATAGAATTTCATATGGGTTCGGGTAGAGCAGAGAGTGCGATGGAATTTGGCGTTTGAGCGAGATTCGAGCTCCAGGCCATTAAAATCTAAGTAGATAGATAAATTAAATAAAATAAATTCAGTCTTTCGAAATGCCGAAGGTATTAATATCTTTTATAGTTCGTCACGATACAGTGTTTTCTAATATTTTTTTAACCTGTGTCAGTTCCTAAGGATTTCACGTTCGTTTCTCTTACTATGGCACAGATTGTTTAGATGACGATAAATAATCAAATTCCAAAGAATCTTCGCCATTTAAGCGATCAATGGAAATAGCTCCTTACAAAATATAATAACGTTAGAAAGATCAAGAGGTATAATAAATGTTCTAAATAATTAATTGCAACATCACTTCTAAATGTTCAAAAAATAATAATAAGTTGTTTATTTGTCGATAAGGCAAGGCATCATAGTTACTTTAAAGGGAAATAACAAACTAAAAACTGTATTATAATTTAAATATAAAATAAGCAATATCGTTCTCACTGCGTGGCGGTCAAGCCGGGTAAGTATTGTTACAACATGCTCAATGCACCGTGAGCTAGTAACATAATGCAAGGTGAATGTTGTCGTCGAGAAATAAAAAAAATAATAATAAATTTAACACCGATAACTTTTACTGTTAATTGGTAAATTAAAAAAAAAACCTTCAGACAAAAAATATACTTTACAAATTACACAAAAATGCAGCCTGTGAGTACGTAAGAATAAATAATTTTTGGTTCTTTAAAAAAAGCGAATTTATTGATTCATGATTCTCGACACGCTCGTATTTGTAATATCAGAACTCCTCTAAATGTTAAAAAAATAATAATAAGTTGTTGATTTGTCGATGAGGCATCATAGTTATTTGAAAGGGAAATAACAAACTAAAAGCTGTATTATAATTTAAATATAAAATGAGCAATATCGTTCTCACTGCGTTGCAGTCAAACCGAATAAGACGAATAAGAATAAGACGAGATTGTTACAACATGCTCAATGCATCGTGAGCTAGTAACATAATGCAAGGTGAATGTTGTCGTCGAGAAATAAAAACATAATAATAAATTTCACACCAATAACAATAACACCTCAACTTTTACTGCAAATTGGTAAATTAAAAAAAAACCTTCAGACATAAAAATATACTTTACAAATTAGACAAAAATGCAGCCTGTGAGTACGTAAGAGTAAATCATTTTAAGTTCTTAAAAAAAAAGCGAATTTATTGATTTTTGAATTACTGTCTGAACAAAATTCGACACGCTTGCATTAAAAAGAATTATTTTTTTTCTTAAACACGATGAGTGCAGATGGTTCGTTGCGTGCAAATCGCAATAAATTTATGAACTGAAAATCTATATCACTGCAATGTTGGGTAAAATATTTACTAACCTTCCGTTTCTATTCGTTGATTTTAGTTACCCTGAAGTGAAATGTACATACGTACAGGACTCGCATAGTAAAAGGCGTTCTTACAGTAAATGAATTTTCTTACATTGAATTTTAAGTCTAGTGCACTACATACACACACAACACAATTAAATACGGCAATGCTCACGACATGTAAGTACATAATTCAAAATACAGTAGCCAAGGCAACAAGTCTTATTATCTAAGCAAAAACAGATAAAGGTTGTGCAATTTTACATACGTATAATATCTTTGTATTTCATTGATGACTTTGATGTAACAATTTTTTGGTAAACTTATCTTCATATGTTCTCACATATGAAGATAAGTTACTTGTATTTTTTCAGTAGCATAATTATTATGTTCTCACATAATTGTGAAGTATTTTGTTATCTATCGTTCACAAAATCTGAAACAGAAATTCCAAATGAATTTAAAACTACAGACATCGAATCGAATCTACAGTATAAAAATTAAGATGACCCAAATTGCGTCATTACATATAATAATTAACAATCAATTATTTCAAGACATATTAATCGATCGTGTCTATTTTGGTATAACATTGATTTAATATGTTGTATCAAAGAGATCAGAAAAAAAACCGTATGTACTATCGCTTCTACTTTGAGATATTCAAACTATACATTACCGATATATTCTTATATATGTTGTTAATACAAGTGTTCTTTACGTAAAAGTTGAACTGCTAGACATTTGTTCTACAAAAAGTATGTTATCTGAATGATAACAATCAAATACCTAGTAGCGACGTTGATGAACTTCAGTATCAGGGATATGTCCACAGAGAACATATCATAAACGAAGATACGCAGCGGCCATGCCTCTATCAGGTCCATAAATGACTTCGCTTGCAACCTCATGCTCTTTGGGAGGTCGTAAACCATTATCAGCTTATTCACCAAAATCTTCGTCTCATTTATCAGTGCAAAAATATTTTTTTACAGGTAATTGACATTATTCCTATTCCAGAAAAAGTAGTAATACACCAAATGTTGATAGTAATCAGGGAATCGTAATCCATATTCCGTTTTCGGTAATAAAAAATTGAGGTCCATATTGTAGTAATAACGTATGTATAAGTTGCAAGAAGGGCTGTAAATATTTGGAAATTGAAAACATTGCTTTGATAAACAATGTTTCACCGATTGCGTCGTAGCTCAAAGCTAAATCTCTAATCTTCATGTTGTCAGCGGAGGCATGGCCTAGCAAATTGTATTCTTCAATTTGCAGCATTTATCCTTTATATATTTTCTGCTTTCATTTTTATATATGATCTGTGTAGTGTACGGTATATTTGTAAAGAATTAAGAGTATATTTATAAAACGTAACCTAACAATGATCTGAATATAAGTATTATTGTCCTCTAACCTATGAAATTGACGATTTTTTCCTAACATTATTAAGCCATTGGAAACTGCAGTTTGCGTAATTAATATGGAATGGTATTCCAAATTGATATTTTAAAGTATTTTTACAAGCAATATGCAGTCAAGAAAATTGATGGATTTACAATACTTTTACATGTCTTCGTTTCAATTTCTGAGAATTGATGCTTTGATGCTTTGTAACTTTTTAAATAAGTAGTTTTCCTTTATATTATAATGTCTATACGAGACAAGATAGTGACTAAATGTATACATAACACAAAGTTTTGTAAGGAACTAAGAACTTTCACAAATTGGCAATTTTATGTGTTAACGCCTAATATAATTCTTAAATAAATACAATGCAGGAATACGCGATAAGTCTGGACACTGTTAGACTCGATTACTTTCTATATCTGCCGTTCTTTAAACATTCTTTTTTAATTTGTATGTATATGAAGGGAGCAATGTCAGGAACTACAACATATACTTGAAAATATATATATGGAGGTTCCATATATTTTTACCGAATCCAGTATAAGGAAGTATTTAAATTGACATAACAATGATTGCTGGAATTTCTGACAACTACAACACCCTATCGTCTTTATTTAATATTCCACAAGTTTGCTAGTTCTAGCTTAGTTTCGTTTTGAGTTTTAGGTCAACTGTATTGTAGTATTTGGAAAAATATTTGTGTAATGTTTTAGATTTTCGTATTTGCTATTTCATCCCATTCGTTATCTTGTTCTAAGAAACGCACAAAAAAACAATACAAAATATTAATGTGCTTAATTGAAGAAGATTTTATTAATGAATCATTTCGTAGGTCTGAGAGAAAATTAGTATAAGCGATATTAAAAAATACTACTTTTCATTGCTGTGAATTTTTCTCATTTACAGATGTCTTACTTTCAAGATATTCTCGCTGTCCAATCCCTGGTATATCCCCATCAATACCAAGCACCGAAGCATCAACTTTAATTTCAATAGTAACACCTGTAACGCCTACACCTGTAACGCCTACACCTGTAACTCCTACACCAGCTACACCTTCCGTGACTCCTACAACAGAGAGCATAACCTAACCGACTACAAAGGGCATTGTCGATTTCACCGTCCCACAAGACATATTGGATAATATTTTTTATACAGATTACGGCGCATTAATAGATGAAAGGCATGAAGAATAATTGTCTTTATTAACTGTAATTGATATTTAGTTAATAGCCTATTTAACTATTTGAAATAAATTATAAATAAAAACAATAAATTAATTGTTATAATTTTCGTATCATTTATTAATTACCCTAATGAGAGCGGTAAGTGGTTGCTATTCTTATATTTTACTATTTAAAGGGTAAGTTAGAAAGTAACTTTAATCATTTACATGCAGTAATATTTAGCTAGTTGACGTCAAAGTTGTTAAAATAAGAAAAATGAAATCTATTGTTGATTTTAGTATCAAGTGTTTACTCGCAGTGACATTCACTATAATGGAGTCTTGTTCCGGTGCAAGGATAACTTGTAAGTACCTACAATTTGTGTTATTTTTATGTTTTTTTGTATTTTAATAGAAATTTAAATAATGTGCCGATAAAGAAACAGATATTATTAGCAAAACACAAAGTTTGAATTATCTATCTACGATATTAAACTATAAAATGCTTTTAGTAAAATGCGGACTATAGATAGAAGTACCGGCCTTAAACTTTTTTTTTACTACACACACACTTAATACAATTTTATTTACTAAAAGCATTAGTTTTAATCCAGATATATTGTTTGTTGTGAAATACGCACGTGTCTAATGTTTAACGTATTGTCTTATAGCACCCGCCAAAACTTCTTCATCTTGCGATGGAGACATAAGTGGATGTCTCCAGGAATCCATGCAAAGGGGGCTGTCAGTCTTTTCCAAGGGAATCCCTAAGATTGGAGTAGAAAGGTCGGATCCTATGGTTGTACAACGATTGGATTTAACTCTCCGAGGAGGTCTCAATATTCAATTTAGGCAAGGTTACGCAAAGGGACTGCGGAACTGCATCGTAGAGAAAGCAAGGTAATAAGTATAATATATTGTTACATATTATGAAGATGTAATATGGATTCAAGATTGATAAGTAACTCTTAAAACTTCCACCGAACAGCAAAACTATACGTAACGATAGTGAGTGATATTTTTTCGATATATTTCGTCCTAAACTATGTAACTTAATTTAATCTGAGAGAAGATTAATTCTGAAGTATGTACGTGAGGCCACAGATTTTATTGTTTAAATCATGGAAATATGATTTGACGCAATACCTTGAAATAAGCTAAACTTTTCCTAGGAATCTCTTGTTTTCTTATTTTAGAACCTGCTGAGTGTCCATGATAGTGAATAAACAACAATTAGTGTAATGAAAAGTCAATAACAACATTTTTATTATTTCAGGCTCGTGGGAAACATACTAGAATCGCAATTTGCTTGCAATTTTTCTATCAGAGGAAAATATAAGTCATCAGGACGACTACTCATGTTTCCTATCGACGGCGACGGAGATGTATCCATCAAGTGCAGTGAGTACACATTCACTTAAATGTTTAATTGAACGATTCATTGCAATTTCAACTAGAAAATTATAAGGTAAAACTAAACTGCGCGAGAAAAGTCTTACTCTTCCGAATTGGTTTGTAGGCAGCATTTGATATTCTGAATAATGAGCAAAAAATAGGTACTCGTGCTTCGGTTAGACAATGTTTATATTATAACGTTACGATTTTGTTAGGACTATACCATATTCTTGAGGATTTAGGAGAACCTCGGACTGTATCATTAGATCTTTAAGCAGTTTTGTGATAGGTACACCTATTTTTTGTATTTGCTAAGCACATTATTTAAAAATAGCACTTTTTACAGGAAACGTAAGAATTTTCAACAAGTTGTCACTTAAAACCAAAATAGAAGGAGATGGAAAGAAATACTTGGATATAGCGGAAGTGAAAACCAATCACAGATTTGATGGACGAATTACCTATAACTTTTCAAACATCTTCAAAGGGAGCCCTGAGACAAGTAAGTAATTAGTATTTTTGTTTACATTTATATTAAATTAATATCTTGGCCGTCGACCGATTGAAACAACTCTAGCATTCCTTACTCGTGCACCTCATTCGCAATGTTCGAAATATGCATCAGTAGGAAGTATCTAGTAGCCGCTGTTATCGTCCCCTTGAGCCATTAGGAGTCACCAGGAGAAAGATTGCGTTATTTTCAATGTTTTTACCATAACAGCTGTGGTTGTGGTTAAGATAGAAGAGTAAGAGAGTTTAGTTGGATTGTCTGAAATATCATGCGATACCGCGCTAAAAGTTATATTAAATAATATTATACAATTTCCTGTGACATCGTCGCTACAAACGACTTAATTTGGCTCGTGCTGGTTAGTAACGTCAAAAGAACTGTTTTCATTTAGCGTAGATCTCAAACTCTGTTGTTAAGTGTCCAATATCTGAACTTTGACAATTACACCCAGTATTCCCATTTTATGCTATTGTTACTCAGGAGTACCATTAGGGCGTCTACTTCCATATGTGGTTTATCTATATCTATTGCGGCTTTTTTATAAAGATGAGGTAATTACACTTATTTAAGGAGTGAGTCAAAGAGGGCTACCTAGTTCACATAATGCATAGTTGTGTGAGCCTACGTTTTCCCCGAATACTGGTTGTTTTTTGTTTTATACGTCAGTAGTAGAAGTCATCTGGTGTAAAATCTTTCTTAAATTATTTTATGTCAATTTCTTTTGGACTTACCCTTAAACTTCCCTTAACAAGGTCTAATTTGTGTTACAGGCAAAATAGTGATGGCATTTATTAACGAAAATTGGCGAATGGTGGCTGAAGAATTTGGTGATCCTATTGTAGAGTTTGGTGTAAACAGAATACTGCATAACGTGAAACAGTCCTTAAAAGCTGTACCTTTAGAAGAGCTACTTAATTTTGCATTACCTATATAAAGATTTACTAAGAGAAGGCTATAGATAATGACAGTGATTAATTTAGCTTATTGAAGATAAATCTTCATATTTGGGTTGTGTAAACTGTTTGACTCATAATTTCATTACTCATTTAGCTAATATTTATAAATTACATACTTAGTATTGATTGTATGTAAAGGTTGTCTGGAAGAGATCGCTCTGAGCGATAAGACCGCCCATTGTAACACTATTTTAAGTTTTCTCTTGTTATCTTATTATTTCAATGTGGTGTTATCAATAAAGTGTTTTGTATTGTATTGTATTGTATGGATTAGTTTCACATTAGTGTAATTTGTTTAATGGTGACGTCACCAATGGTGACTTGTTAATAATGTAAAAGTGCAACAATATGGCTTCGAGTTGTTTTAAAAAGAAGATGTAAATCTCGCACCTAGTAATATGTTATTAATGTTATTTAGAATAAAAATACGTAATAGAAAAATATATGTATTGCTTTTATTTAAACAACACCTTTTGGAATATAAGGTTTAATGATATTTTTAATTACACTTTACATTGTAAAGTCTAATTTTCTCTATGAATGGCAAACAATAGAATTTCATATGGGTTTGGGTAGAGCAGAGAGTTCGATGGAATTTGGCGTTTGAGCAAGATGCGAGCTCTAGGCGATTAAAATCTCAGTAGAGCAGAGATAGATTAAATTTAAGTAAACTACGTCTTTCGAAATGCCGAAGGTGTTAATTTCTTTCAGAACTCATCACGATACAGTGTTTTCTAATACTTTTTTAATCTGTATCAATTCTATGGCACATATTGTTAAGATGACGATAAATAATTAATATGCAAAGATGTAAATAGCTTCTTACAAAATATAATAACGTTTGACAAGAACAAGAGGTGATAATAAATGTACTAAATAAATAATTTGTAATATCAGAACTCCTCTAAATGTTCAAAAAATAATAATAAGTTGTTGATTTGTCGATTAGGCAAGACATTATAGTTATTTGAAAGGGAAATAACAAACTAAAAGCTGTATTCTAATTTAAATATAAAATAAGCAATATCGTTCTCACTGCGTTGCAGTCAAACCGAGTAAGAATTGTTATAGCATGCTCAATGCACCGTGAGTTAGTAATACAATGCGAGGTGAATGTTGCTGTCGAGACTTAAAAAGATAATAATAATAACACCGATAGAAATAACACCTCAACTTTAACTGTTAATTGGGAAATTTAAAAAACCTTCAGACATTAAAATATACTTTCCAAATAACACAAAAATTCAGCCTGTGAGTAATTAAGAATAAATAAGTTACGGTCCTTAAAAATGAGCATCTATTGATTTTTAATTACTGTCCAAACAAAACTCGCCACGCTTGTGTTAAGGGAATGATTGATTTTCTTAAACACGATGAGTGCAGATGGTTCGTTCCTTGCAAATCGCAATCACTACATAGTATAAAACAAAGTCGCTTTCTCTGTCCCTATATCCCTATGTATGCTTAAATCTTTAAAATTACGCAACGGATTTTGATGCGGTTTTTTTTAATAGATAGAGTTATTCAAGAGGAAGGTTTATATGTATAATACATGCATAATATAGTAGAGTATTGCATCCGTGCGAAGCTGGGGC
This sequence comes from Calamotropha paludella, assembly GCA_927399485.1. Classification (NCBI taxonomy): domain Eukaryota; kingdom Metazoa; phylum Arthropoda; class Insecta; order Lepidoptera; family Crambidae; genus Calamotropha; species Calamotropha paludella. The sequence continues at coordinate 8,255,280 of OV656814.1, read as the reverse complement.
GGGTCGCTAGTAAATTTATAAAATAAATATCGTAATCACTGCAATTTTGGGTAAAATATTTACTGACGTACTGAAGTGGAAATGTACATACGTACAGGACTCGCATTGTAAAAGGCGTTCTAACATTAAAGGAATTTTATTACATTGAATATTAAGTTTATTGCACTACATACACACACAACACAATTAAACAGTATTGCTCACAACATATAAGTATATAATTCAAAATACAATAGTCAAGGCAACAAGTCCTATTATCTAAGCAAAAACTGCAATTTTAAGTACGTATAATATCTTTGTATTTCATTGATGACTTTGATGTATAAGTTTTTGGTAAATTGCTACTGAAAAAATACAATTAACTCATCTTTCTATGTGAGAACATAATTGTCAGGAATTTTGTAATATATACCGTTTACAAAACCTGAAACAGAAATTCCAAATTGATATACAGCTACAGACAACTATGAGAATATGTAAATTTTATAAATTGATTTTAAAGTTTAAAAATTAAGATGAACCAAATCGATTAGGTCTATATTGGTATAAGATTGATTCAATATGTTGCATCAATGAGATTAGAAAAAAAATCCGTACGCATTATCTCTTCTACTTTAAGATATACAAGCTTGATATTACCAATATATTCAAAGTTGCTTTCTGTTATTATATTTGTAAATAAGTACATGTTGTTAATACAAGTTTCCTTTACGTAAAAGTTAAACTGCTTGACATTTGTTCTACCAAAAGAGTGTTGTCTGAATGATAACAATCAAATATCTATGTAGTAGCAACGCTGATGAACTTTAGTATGCGTGATATGTCCACAGAAAACATATCATAAATGAAGATACGCACCGGCCATGCCTCTACCAGCTCCATAAATGACTTCGCTTGCAACCTCATGCTCTTTGGGAGGTCGTAATCCATTATCAGCTAATTCACCAAAATATTCGTCTCACTTTTCAGTGCAATTAATTTTTCACAGTTTAGTAACATTATTCCTATTCCAGAAAAAGCATGCAAGCAAATACACCAAATGTTGATCAGGAGTAATCAGGAAATCGTAATCCATATTATGTTTTCGGTAATAAAAAATTGAGGTCCATATAGTAGTAATAACATATGTATTAGTTGCAAGAAGAGCTGTAAATATTTGGAAATTGAAAAAATTTGCTTATAATTTCACAAGTTTCACCGATGGCGTCGTAGCTCAAAGCTAAATCTCTTATCTTCATGTTGTCAGCGGAGGCATGGCCTACCAAATTGTATTCCTCAATTTCCAGCAATTATCCTTAATATATTTTCTGCTTTCATTTTTATATATGTTATGTGTAATGTACGGTATATTTGTACAAGATTAAGAGTATTTTTATAAAACGTAGCCTAACAATGATCTGAATGAAAGTATTATTGAGCTCTAACCTATGAAATTGACGATTTTTTCCTAACATTATTAAGCCATTGGAAACTTCAGTTTGCGTTATTAATATGGAATAGTATTCCAAATTAATATTTTAAAGTATTTTTACAAGCAATATATAGTCAAGAAAATTGAGCGATATTGTAATAGTAGTTTATGAAACTGGTACATAATGAAGGGTGTGTAATACCTAGTTATGTGCAGTTTCATACACTACATTGAATATATCAAATAAAAGATAGAGATTAATACAGTTTATTTATTGGTTATTATAAGTGTATATTACAATGACTTTACTGGTAGTAGATTAAGACTGACTGCTGCCGCTCTGTCTTTAAAATGTCGTGCGGCGTTAAATTTTCTTCACTATCACTATCAGACATTTAAATAAACAATAATAATTATCCAGCGAAACAAAACAACGAATTGCATGGAAACGTATTATGGCGCCTAAATTCCCGGTATCACCGCGCATGCGCCAAAGCGCGCGCAGCCACAGATAAAAATGAAATAGTGCTATACGAATTGGCGAAGTATTGCATCAAAGGTCTGTAATCGAAACTTAATGAAATAAAAATTATTATAACATTATTTTGTTTGAGAAATAGTGTTATAATAAATAAAATAATTTAATTACGATATACATTTTGTAAAGTTCGTCAATATAAACTCGTTTTGAGTTTTATATTTCGAATTTTACGATGTGAGAGTAGATTTACATGTCTTCGTAACTTTTTAATTAAGTAGTTTTTCTTTTTATTGTAATGTCTATACGAGACTGGATAGGGACTAAGTGTACAAATAATACCGTAACGAAGGATCATGCCGTTGCTAAGAAAAATTAAACTATTTTGTAAGGAACTGAGAACTTTTCACAAATTGGCAATTTTATGTGTTAACACCTAATATAATTCTTAAATAAATACAATACGCGGTGAGACTGTACACTGTTAGACACCCTTACTTTCTATATCTGTCGTTCTTTAAACAAACTGTGATTCTTTTAATTTGTATGTATATGAAGGGAGTAATGTCAGGAACTACAATATATATTTGAAAAAAAAAATGAAAATACCGGCAAAATATATGAGGGTTTCATAAATTTTAAACGAATCCCAGTGTCTGAGAGGTTTTACATAACAATGATTGCTGGAATTTCTGAAAACTGCAACAGCCTAGAGTAAATTTTTTATTATTCCATTAGTTTACTAGTTGTAGTTTAGTTTCGTTTTTAGTTTCGGGTCAACTGTATTGTACTATTTGGAAAAATATTTCTGAATATTTTAGGTTTTCGTATTTGCTATTTCATCCCATTCGTTATATTGTTCTCAGAAATGAGAAAAAAAACAATACAAAATATTTATTTGTTTAATTCAAGGATTTTAATAATGAATCACTTCGTAGGTCTGAGAGCAAATGAGTCTAAGCGATATTTTAAAAATACTTCTTTTCATAGCTGTGAATTTTTGTCATTTGTAGATGTGTTACTTTCAAAGATATTCTCGCTGTCCAATCCCTGGTATATCCACATCAATACCAAGCACCGAAGCATCAACTTCAACGCCTTTAATTTCAATAGTAACATCTGTAACTCCTACACCAGCTACACCTTCCGTGACTCCTACAACAGAGAGCATAACCCAACCGACTACCAACGGCTTTGTCGATTTCACCGTTCCACAAGACATATTGGATAATACTTTTACTACAGATTATGGCGCATTAATAGATGAAAGGCATGAAGAATAATTGTCCTTATTAACTATAATTGTTATTATATTAATAGCCTACTTAACTAATTTCTAATAAATTATATGTGAAAACAATACATTAATTGTTATAATTTTCGTATCATTTATTAATTCCTCTAATGAAGCGCGGTAAGTGGTTACTATTCTTATATTCTACTATTTAAAGGGTAAGTTAGACAGTATTTTTAATCATTTACAAGTAGTAATATTTAACTGGTTGACGTCAAAAATAAGAAAAATGAAATCCATCGTTGATTTTAGTATCAAGTGTTTACTCGCAGTGACATTCACTATAATAGAGTCTTGTTCCGGTGCAAGGATAACTTGAAAGTACCTACAATTTGTGTTATTTTTATGTGTTTTGTATTTTAATGGAAATTTAAATAATGTGCCGAAAAATAAACAGTGACTTTTAGCAAAAATCTATCTTTTTTACAATTTTATTTACTAAAAGCATTAGTTTTAATCCAGATATATTGTGTGTTGTGAAATACGCATGTGTATAATGTTTAACGTTTTGTCTTGTAGCACCCGCCAAAACTTCTCCATCTTGCGATGGAGACATAAGTGGATGTCTCCAGGAATCTATGCAAAGGGGACTGCCAATCTTTTCCAAGGGAATCTCTAAGATTGGAGTAGAAAGGTCGGATCCTATGGTTGTACAACGATTGGATTTAACTCTCCGAGGAGGTCTCAATATTCAGTTAAGGCAAGGTTACGCAAAGGGAAAAACTGCATCGTAGAGAAAGCAAGGTAATAACTATAATATATTGTTACATATTATAAGATGTAATAGGGATATATCATTGATAAATCTCTTAAAACTTCCACTGAACAATAAAATTATAAGTAACGATAATGAGTGATAATATTTTCGATATCTTTCGTCGTAAAATATGTAACTAAATTTTATCTGAGAGAAGATAGAGAATAACTCTGAAGTATGTACATGAGGCCACAGATTTTAATGTTTAAATAATTTAACTGTTTTAAATAATAAGGAATTGCTAATGTCCAGTGAAAATATGATTCAACGCAATACCTTGAAATAAAATAAACTTTCCTTAGTAATATCTTGTTTTGGTATTTTTAGAACCTGCTGCGTGTCCATGATAGTTTATAAACAATAATTAGTGTAATGAAAAGTCAATAACAACATTTTTATTATTTCAGGCTCGTGGGAAACATACTAGAATCGCAATTTGCTTGTAATTTTTCTATCAAAGGAAAATATAAGTCATCTGGACGACTACTCATGTTTCCTATCGACGGCGACGGAGATGCGTCCATCAAGTGCAGTGAGTACACATTCACTTAAATGTTTAATTGAACGATTCATAGCAATTTCGATTACAAAAGATAAGGTAAAACTAAACTGTGCGAGGAAAGTCTTACTGTTCCAAATTGGTTTGTAGACAGCATTTGATATCCTTAATAATGAGCGCAAAATAGGTACTCATTGCTTCGGTTAGACAATATTTATACCAGTATAATAAGGTTATACTAGTATAATAAGGTTACGATTTTGTTAGGACTATAACATATTTTTGAGGATTTAGCAGAGCCTTGGACTGTATCATAAGATCTTTAAGCAGTTACGTCATAGGACCTCTATACCCGCATCTATACAAAATAAGTACACCTATTTTTTGAGTTTGTTAAGCACATTATTTTAAAAAAAAAATTTTACAGGAAACGTAAGAATTTTCAACAAGATGTCACTTAAAACCAAAATAGAAGGTGATGGAAAGAAATACTTGGATATAGCGGATGTGAAAACCAATCACAGATTTGATGGACGAATTACCTAGAACTTTTCAAACATCTTTAAAGGGAGCCCTGAGACAAGTAAATAATTAGTATTTTCTTATTAGCAACGAGGTGCATGAGTAAGGAATGCTAGATTCCTTGCTCATGCACCTCATTTGCAATGTTCGAAATATGGATCAGTAGGAAGTAACTAGTAGCCGCTGTTATCGTACCCTTGAGCCATTAGGAGTCACCAGGAGAATAATTGCGTTATTTTCAATGCCTTTACCATAACAGCGGTGGTTGTGGTTAAGATAGTAGAGTTAGAGACTTTAGTTTGATTGTCTGAATTATCATGCGATACCGCGCTAAAAGTTATATTAAATAATATTATACAATTTCCTGTGACATCGTCGCTACAAACGACTTACGATGGCTCGTGCTGGTTAATAACGTCAAAGAACTGTTTTCATTTAGCTTAGATCTCAAACTCTGTTGTTGGGTGTTAAGTGTCTTACGCACCAGTTTGAGTTCGATTTTTGGGTTCGATACCAAGTCCGGTCCCAAAGTAGAAAACGAACTTTTCCTGCGTTGTCTCGGATATAATTCCCACGTTATACTACGTGCATCATATTAAATAAAAGTTCAATTAACTAAAAAGTAAACTAAAAAGTTAAATTAATTAAAAAGTACCTAATATCTGAACTTTGACAATTACACGCATTATTCACACAAAAATGCCCATTTTATGCTATTGTTGCCCAGGAGTACCATTAGGGCGTCTACTTCCATATATGGTAGATCTTTATCTATCGCGGCTTTTTTATAAGGATGAGGTAATTACACTAATTTAAGGAGTGAGTCAAAAAGGCCTACCTAGTTTACATAATGCATAGTTATAATATATTGTGTGAGCTTTCGTTTTCCCGGAATAATGGTTGTTTTTTGTTTTATACGTCAGCAGTAAAAGTCGTCTAATGTAAACTCTTTCTTAAGTATTGTATATCAATTTCTTTTAGTAAGTTCCTTAAACTTTCCTTAACAAGGTCTAATTTGTGTTACAGGCAAAATAGTGATGGCATTTATTAACGAAAATTGGCGAATGGTGGCTGAAGAATTCGGTGATCCTATTGTAGAGTTTGGTGTAAACAGAATACTGCATAACGTGAAACAGTCCTTAAAAGCTGTGCCTTTAGAAAATCTACTTAATTTTGCATTACCTATATAAAGATTTACATAGAGAAGGCTTTAGATAATGACAGTGATTAATTTAGCTTTTTGAAGATAAATCTTCATATTTGGGTTGTGTAAAGTTATTAACTCATATTTTCATTGCTCATGTAGGTGATATTTATAAATAACATACTTAGTATTGATTGTATAGATTAGTTTAACATTAGTGTAATTTGTTTAATGGTGACTTGTCAATAATGTACAAGTGAAACAATATGGCTTCGAGCAAATAAGGATGTTATCTAGAAGTTTTTTATGAATTGTTTTTAAAAGAAGATGTAAATCTCGTACCTAGTAATATGTTTAATACGTTATAAATGTAATTTAGAGTAAAAATATGTAAAAGAAAAATATATGTATTGCTTTTATTTAAGCAACATTTTTTGCAATATAAGTTTCTATGATATTTTTAATTACAATTTACATTGTAAAGTCTAATAAATTTCTCTATGAATGGCAAACAATAGAATTTCATTTGGGGTTGGGTAGAGCAGAGAGTGCGTTGGATTTGGCGTTTGAGCGAGATGCGAGCTTCAGGCGATTAAAATCTAAGTAAATGCATAAATTAAATTTGAATATGTAGATTAAGTCTTTCGAAGTGCAAAAGCCGTTTATTTCTTTTATAGTTTGTCACGATACAGTGTTATTACAATATTTTTTTAACCTGTGTCAGTTCCTTGGGATTTCATGTTAGTTTCTCTTACTATGGCACAGATTGTTTTGATTACGATAAATGATTAAATTGCAAAGAATTACTGTCCGAAGTACACTCGCCACGCTCGCATTAAAAAAGATCATTCTTTTTTTTTTCTTCTTAAAAACGATGTGTGCAGATGGTTCGTTTGATGCAAGTACTAAGGTGGAAATGTACATACGTACAGGACTTGCATAGTAAAAGGCGTTCTTACATAAAAGGAAATTTATTACATTGAATTTTAGGTGTATTGCACTACATACACTCACAACACAATTAAATAACCATTAAATTAAACATACAATCTATCGATTATTACCCAATTAAATTTCAAATAATTTATAATATAAACAAGATAAAAAAAATCATATATTTCGGTCACTTAAAAATTCGTTTAAAGAATAGTAACATTTTTGAATAACAAATGTTTTTAGCCTTTGCTTAAATGAAATGATGTCAACGTCACCGTTACGTATTGATGCCGGGATTTTGTAATATATACGCGATGCATTACCGAACACACTATCACTTAGCAACTTTGTTCTATTAGGAATCATGCGGATTTAATCTGTATGTCGAGCACCAGAGAAAAACTCAAATATTTGTATATTTTCTGTAGCAAACACAGCACATTCAAAAATATAGAGACATGGAAAAGTCAGAAGTTCATATTTTGTAAAGTATGGTTTGCAAAAGTCTCTTTGTTTCAAATGGTACATTGCCCTAATACAGCGCTTTTTTGATTTGAATACCTTTTCTTTGTTGGTTGCATTGTCCTCAAACATAATGGCAAATCTTAGTGTCGAAGAAACATAACCATGATACGCACTCAGTAGAGCGTTCACATTCACGATCTTACTCAAATGATAAAGAGCAAAGGAGTACCGACTTAACTTATTACAAACATGGTCCATGTGCGAATTGCATTTAAGATCATTATCAATATATAAACCTAGAAATGTTGAAGTATTGGTGTCATTTATTGTTTTATCTAAGTAGGATATATTTAACTGTAAGTCATTCGCACAATTGACATTACGTTGTTTGAAAAACATTTCGTTTTTGTTTTATCCAAGTTGGCTTCAAAGATTATTAGACACAAGCCACTTCATAATATTTAGTAAAGTAGCATTAACATTTTTTTCTAATGTTTGTATAGTGTTGTTGCTAAATAAAATCGTGCTATCGTCTGTAAAAAGAGTAACGTGATTATTTGTAACTGCTGGTAGATCATTAATATAGACTAAGAAAAGTAGAGGTCTCAGTACTACCTTGAGGCTCCCCAAATTTTACTAATCTCATATTGGAGTGGTAAGCTACTTCAGTTTTCGTTATCATATCAATATTTTTTATTACAGTCATTTGTAACCTGTTTGTCAAATATGATTTGATCAGATTATAAACATTACCTCGAATCCCGAAATTGTACAGTTTTTGCAAAAGAATATTAAGGTCTACATAATCGAACGCCTTTGTCATGTCCATATAAAGCGCAACGGTTGGAATTCTTTTATCGATATTTTTGTTACTTGTAACAGAAAGTTATAAACTGCCATGTTTATGGACTTATTCTTTCTAAACCCATATTGCTCTGGTACAAAGATTTTATAACTTTCAAGAAAAGAATAGATATATTCATAGATGATCCTTTCCATATTTTTTTGACAGAACTGACAGTAATGATACTGGCATGTAAGAATTCAAATTTGAGTTGTATCCTTTTTTAAATAAGGGTTTAATTAAAGATTTTTTAGTTTTTCTGGAGCGATACCTTTCACAAGACACAAATTTACTATATGGCTAAATACTGGCGTAATTATTTGTGCAACATCTTTAATGACTGACGTTATATAAACCGTTAGATAAATCGATCAACTCCTGAACTATTCGTGTTCTTTAAAGAGTTAATCACTTTAATATGTCAATAGCCATAGTGGGACCCACAAAAATTGAATTCGTAATAGCAACTGTAGTTTGTATTTTGACACCCTTAGAAATTGTTTCTTCAACTTCATCTATAAAGTGATCGCTGAATGTATTAGCAATCTGTAACGGATCCGTGATTGATACATCCTTGACTATATTTTTTTAATACTTTCCTTCGGAAAATTATTTTTACACTTATTTATGATTTTCCATGTGGCTTTACATTTGTTCGATGAGTTTTTTATAAAATAATGATTACGTGTTTTTTGTGTTAATCTTAAAATAGATTTATAACGTTTCGCATACACTTTATAATCATTTTTTGTTTTTAAATTGCATTTTTTTTCTATATATCCACAACAGTTCTCTTTTACGTTTACTACATATTTTAATCCCCCGAGTTATCCATTTGGACTTAACAGTAGCTTTACACTTAATACATTTTACAGGATAACACAAGTCGTAAAAACACTTCAAAGTCTCTTCAAATTTGTTATAAGAGTCATTTGGATCATTAAAATTAAATACTTCGTCAAAAGATAATTTACTTAAACTATCAATAAATTTATTTCTATTTTCTAATGAATAGTCACGTTTCATGATGTACCAATGCTTATTCAAAATAAGCAAGTCTTTTTAACAGGATATCGAGCTAATTGAGCAGAATGATCAGATGATCCCAACTCTATTACTTCTCCCGGACATCCTTTAAAATTATGCGCAATATTATCGAGACAAGTTTTAAATTGTAACCTACGAGGGTGGGTCAAAAAGTTCGCGGAACGGAGCGTAAAAAGTAAGAAATAAAACACAAAATTATTTTTCCTTCTCAATATATTCCCCCTTAACTGTAATTCATTTATTAGACCTATCAATTCATTTATTAATACCTTCGAAAAAAAATATTTCTCTTTGTCGTTAAAAAAAGGCCGGAATAGCGCTCTTGACTTCTTCATCGCTGGAAAATTTCTTCTCTCGAAGCTCTACTTCATTTTTGGGAACAAATAATAATCACTTGGGTCTAAATCTGGGCTATAGGGAGGTTGATCCAAGATTTCGAAGCCCACTCTTTGAACAGCAGCCATCGCAACTTGCGCCTTGTGCACGGGTGCATTGTCGTGCAAAAGGTACACACCTTTAGTCAAATATCCCCGTTTTTTTTCTCTCACAGCATCTCGCAGACGTTCCAATAGTGCAGCGTAGTACTCTCCAGTGATAGAGACACCCTTTTCTTTAAAATCAATAAGGAGGATTCCCTCTGAATCCCAGAAAACAGTAGCCATGAGTTTTTGGCCTGGATCTTTAATCGAATCCCTGCCTTGCTTAAACAGGTTGTGTCACTTGTAAACCATGGTTTTGCCAGGGTAAGAGTCCCCGTAAACAGAAGACATCTCTTCCTACTTGATAATTGCGCGAAATTCAATTTTTTCCATGTTGCAAAATTTCTTCCGGATTGACTTGTTGATTGATGTGTAGCTCAGGTAATTATGACCTATATTTTTTTCGAAACTTAGTATTTATACTCTTAATGAGTGTCACAACTAGTGTAGGTAGTAAAAAGACACCTTTCCCCCCTCCATGCCCCTCTTTCCGCGAATTTTTTGACCCGCCCTCGTAAGACCATAGCAATTTAGAGCATTAATGAGTTCCTTCGTGTGTTTAGATGTTTCCAGAACGTCCACATTTAGATCACCACAGAGAATGATTTTCCTTGACTTTGAACTTAGTTTAGACAGTACAGTATCAAGTATATTATATGCTATATTTATTCAATAAAATCTTCGTCTCATTTTCATTGCAATTAATTTTTCACAGGTTAGTGACATTATTCCTATTCCAGAAAAAGCATGCAAGCAAATACACCAAATGTTGATAGTAATCAGGGAATCGTAATCTATATTATGTTTTCGGTAATTAAAAAAATGAGGTCCATATAGTAGTAATAACATATGAAGGGTCCACTGCAATAATAATGAATGTCCTTTGTCTTTTGTTTTAAGATAATTGGGTTTTAAATTAATGAACGGTGTAAAAACACTGAGACCTGAAGATAATAAAATGTAATTTATTAAACTCAAAGTATATGTATCATTTATTATTTCTTTGGAAAATAATAATTCTTACGGTATTATAAACTAACCAAATGACATTATTGGTTAAGAAATAAATGTTTTTGGACATTCATCATTATTGCAGTGGACCCTTCATATGTAAAAGTTGCAAGAAGTGCTGTAAATATTTGGAAATTGAAAACGTTGCTTATCATCACAAGTTTCACCGATTGCGTCGTAGCTCAAAGCTGAATCTCTGATCTTCATGTTGTAAGCGGAGGCATGGACTATCAAATTGTATTCTTCAGTTTTCAGCATTTTATCATTTATATATTTTCTGATGTCATTTTTATATATGTTATGTATAGTGTGGGGTATATTTGTACAAGATTAAGGGTATATTTATAAAACGTAGCCTAACAATGATCTGAATATAAGTATTATTGTGCTCTAATCTATGTAATTGTCGATTTTTTACCTTACATTATTAAGCCATTGGAAACTTCAGTTTGCGTAATAAATATGGAATGATATTCCGAATTAATATTTTAAAGTATTTTTATATGCAATACACATTCGAGAAAATTGATCGGTATTGTAAACGCATTTACATGTTTTCTTTTCAATTTCCGAGAATTGATGCTTTCATGCTTTGTAACTCTTTAATTAAGTAGTTTTTCTTTTTATTATAATGTCTACACGAGACTAGATAGTAATTAAATGTATACATAATACCGTAATGAAGGATAATGCCGTTGATTAGAAAAATTTAAGTATTTTGTAAGGAACTGAGGACTTTTCAAAACCAAGGGCTTTGTCGATTTCACCGTTCCACAAGACATATTGGATAATATTTTTACTACAGATTAGATAGATGAAAGGCATGAAGAATAATTATCCCTAGTAATTATAATTGATATTAAATTAAAAGCCTACTTAACTAATTTCAAAGAAAGTATATGTGAAAACAATACATTAATTGTTATAATTTTCGTATCATTTATTAATTACCCTAATGAAGCGCGGTAAGTGGTTACTATTCTTATATTCTACTTTTTAAAGGGTAAGTTAGAAAGTATCTTTAATCATTTACAAGGAGTAATATTTAACTGGTTGACGTCAAAAATAAGAAAAATGAAATCCATCGGTGATTTTAGTATCAAGTGTTTACTCGCAGTGACATTCACTATAATGGAGTCTTGTTCGGGTGCAAGGATAACTTGTAAGTACCTATAATTTGTGTTATTTTTATGTTTTTTGTATTTTAATGGAAATTTAAATAATGTGCCGAAAAAGAAACAGCGATTTTTAGCAAAAATCAATGTTAGTATTATCTATCTACGTAATTAAACTATAAAATGCTTTTAGTAAAATACGGACTAAAGATTTAAGTACCGGCCTGGTCTAAAACTTTTTTACAATTTTATTTACTAAAAGCATTAGTTTTAATCCAGATATATTGTTTGTTGTGAAATATGCACGTGTCTAATGTTTAACGTATTGTCTTATAGCACCCGCCAAAACTTCTCCATCTTGCGATGGAGACATAAGTGGATGTCTCCAGGAATCCATGCAAAGGGGGCTGTCAATCTTTTCCAAGGGAATCCCTAAGATTGGAGAAGAAAGGTCGGATCCTATGGTTGTACAACGATTGGATTTAACTCTCCGAGGAGGTCTCAATATTCAGTTTAGACAAGGTTACGCAAAGGGACTGCGGAACTGCATCGTAGAAAAAGCAAGGTATTAACTATAATATATTGTTACATATTATAAAGATGAAATATGGATTCATGATTGATAAGTAACTCTTAAAACTTCCACCGAACAGCAAAACTATACGTAACGATAGTGAGTGATATTTTTTCGATATATTTCGTCCTAAACTATGTAACTTAATTTAATTTGAGACAAGATAAATTCTGAAGTATGTACGTGAGGCCACAGATTTTATTGTTTAAATAATGGAAATATGATTTGACGCAATACCTTCAAATAAGCTAAACTTTCCCTAGGATTCTCTTGTTTTCTTATTTTAGCACCTGCTGAGTGTTCATGATAGTGAATAAACAATAATTAGTGTAATGAAAAGTCAATAGCAACAGTTTTATTATTTCAGGCTCGTGGGAAACATTCTAGAATCACAATTTGCTTGCAATTTTTCTATCAGAGGAAAATATAAGTCACCAGGACGACTACTCATGTTTCCTATTGACGGCGACGGAGATGTGTCCATCAAGTGCAGTGAGTACACATTCAATTAATGTTTAATTGAATGGTCTATAGCAATTTCAATTACAAAATATAAGGTAAAACTAAACTGAGCGAGGAAAGTCTTACTGTTCCAAATTGGTTTGTAGACAGCATTTGATATTCTTAATAATGAGCGCAAAATAGGTACTCATTGCTTCGGTTAGACAATCAATATTTATACTACTATAATAACGTTGATTTTGTTAGGACTAAAACATATTCTTGAGAATTTGGGAGAACCTCGGACTGTATCATAAGATCTTTAAGCAGTTGCGTGATAGGACCTCTATACCCGCAACAAAATGGGTACACCTATTTTTTGTGTTTGTTAAGCACATTATTTTAAAACAGATTTTTTATAGGAAACGTAAGAATTTCCAACAAGTTGTCACTTAAAACCAAAATAGAAGGAGATGGAAAGAAATACTTGGATATAGCGGATGTGAAAACCAATCACAGATTTGATGGACGAATTACCTATAACTTTTCAAACATCTTCAAAGGGAGCCCTGAGACAAGTAAATAATTAGTATTTTTCAATTCATTTATATTAAATTAATATCTTGGCCGAAAATTTATTGCGGTTTTTTTGTAAGGATAAGGTAATTACATTAATTTAAGGAGTGAGTGAGTCAAAAAGGCCTACCTAGTTTTCATAATGCATAGTTATAAATTGTGTGAGCTTTCGTTTTCCCCGAATAATGGTTGTTTTTTGTTTTATACGTCAGCAGTAAAAGTCGTCTAATGTAAACTCTTTCTTAAGTATTGTATATCAATTTCTTTAAGTAAGTTCCTTAAACTTTCCTTAACAAGGTCTAATTTGTGTTACAGGCAAAATAGTGATGGCATTTATTAACGAAAATTGGCGAATGGTGGCTGAAGAATTCGGTGACCCTATTGTAGAGTTTGGTGTTAACAGAATATTGCATGATGTGAAACAGTCCTTAAAAGCCGTGCCTTTAGAAAATCTACTTAATTTTGCATTACCTGTATAAAGATTTACTTAGAGAAGGCTATAGATAATGACAGTGATTAATTTAGCTTTTTGAAGATAAATCTTCATATTTGGGTTGTGTAAAGTTATCAACTCATATTTTCATTGCTCATGTAGGTGATATTTATAAATAACATACTTAGTATTGATTGTATAGATTAGTTTAACATTAGTGTAATTTGTTTAATGGTGACTTGTTAATAATGTACAAGTGCAACAATAATGCTTCGAGCAAATAAGGATCTTATCTAGAAGCTTTTTATTGAATTGTTTTGAAAAGAAGATGTAAATCTCGTACCTAGTAATATGTTTAATACGTTATAAATGTTATTTGGAATAAAAATACGTAATAGAAAATATATGTATTGCTTTTATTTAAATAACATCTTTTGGAATATAAGGTTTTATGATATTTTTAATTACACTTTACAATGTAAAGTCGAATTTTCTATATGAATGGCAAACAATAGAATTTCATGTGGGTTTGGGTAGAGCAGAGAGTTCGATGGAATTTGGCGTTTGAGCGAGATGCGAGCTCTAGGCGATTAAAATCTGAGTAGAGCAGAGATAGATTAAATTTAAGTAAACTACGTCTTTCGAAATGCCGACGTAGTTAATTTTTTTTTATAGCTCATCACGATACAGTGATTTCTAATATTTTTTTAATCTGTATCAATTCCTTAGGATTTCACATTCGTTTCTCTTATTATAGCACAGATTGTTTAGATGACGACAAATAATTAAATTGCAAAGAATCTTAGCCATTTCAACGATGAATGGAAATAGCTTCTTACAAAATATAATAACGTTAGAAAGATCAAGAGGTATAATAAATGTACTAAATAAATTAATTGTAATATCACAACTCTTCTAAATGTTCAAAAAATAATAATAAGTTGTTTATGCGTCGATGAGGCAAGGCATCATAGTTACTTTAAAGTGAAATAACAAACTAAAAGCTGCATTATAATTTAAATACAAAATTAGCAATATCGTTCTCACTGCGTGGCGGTCAAACCGGGTAAGAATTGTTACAACATGCTCAATGCACCGTGAGCTAGGAACATAAATGCGAGGTGAATGTTGTTGTCGAGAAATAAAAATAAAAAAATTAACACCGATGACAATAACACCTCTACTTTTACTGTTAATTGGTAAATTAAAAAAAAACCTTAAGACAAACAATATACTTTACATATTACACAAAAATGCAGCCTGTGAGTACGTAAGAATAAATAATTTTTGGTTCTATAATAAAAGCGAATTTATTGATTCATGAATTCTCGACACGCTCGCTTTAAAAAGAATGTTTTTTTTTCTTAAACACGATGAGTGCAGATGGTTCGTTCCTTGCAAATCGCAATAAATTTATAAAATAAAAATCTATATCACTGCAATTTTGGGTAAAATATTTACTGACGTACTGAGTGGAAATGTACATACGTACAGGACTCGCATTGTAAAAGCGTTCTTACAGTAAATGAATTTTATTACATTGAATTTTAAGTCTATTGCACTATATACACACACAACACAATTAAATATGGCAATGCTCACGACATGTAAGTACATAATTCAAAATACAGTAGCCAAGGCAACGAGTCTTATTGTCTAAGCAAAAACAGATAAAGGTAGTGGAAATTTAAGTACGTATAATATCTTTGTATTTCATTGATGACAAAGTTCTATGTTCTCACATATGAAGATAAGTTACTTGTATTTTTTCAGTAGCATAATTATTATGTTCTCACATAATTGTGAAGTATTTTGTTATCTATCGTTCACAAAATCTGAAACAGAAATTCCAAATGAATTTAAAACTACAGACATCGAATCGAATCTACAGTATAAAAATTAAGATGACCCAAATTGCGTCATTACATATAATAATTAACAATCAATTATTTCAAGACATATTAATCGATCGTGTCTATTTTGGTATAACATTGATTTAATATGTTGTATCAAAGAGATCAGAAAAAAAAGCCGTATGTACTATCGCTTCTACTTTGAGATATTCAAACTATGTATTACCGATATATTTTTATGTATGTTGTTAATACAAGTTTCCTTTACGTATAAGTTAAACTGCTTGACATTTATTCTACAAAAAGTATGTTATCTGAATGATAACAATCAAATATCTATTAGCGACGTTGATGAACTTCAGTATCAGTGATATGTCCACAAAAAACATATCATAAATGAAGATACGCAGCGGCCATGCCTCTATCAGCTCCATAAATGACTTCGCTTGCAACCTCATGCTCTTTGGGAGGTCGTTATCCATTATCAGCTTGTTCACCAAAATCTTCGTCTCATTTTTCAGTGCAAATAATTTTTCACAGGTTAGTGACATTATTCCTATTCCAGAAAAAGTAGTAATACACCAAATGTTGATAGTAATCAGGGAATCGTAATCCATATTGTTTTCGGTAATAAAAAAATTGAGGTCCATATAGTAGTAATAACATATGTATACGTTGCAAGAAGGGCTGTAAATATTTGGAAATTGAAAACATTGCTTTGTTAACAATGTTTCACCGATTGCGTCGTAGCTCAAAGCTTAATCTCTAATCTTCATGTTGTCAGCGGAGGCATGGTCTACCAAATTGTATTCTTCAATTTTCAGCATTTATCCTTTATATATTTTCTGCTTTCATTTTTATATATGATCTGTGTAGTGTACGGTATATTTGTAAAGGATTAAGAGTATATTTATAAAACGTAGCCTAACAATGATCTGAATATAAGTATTATTGTGCTCTAACCTATGAAATTGACGATTTTTTCCTAACATTATTAAGCCATTGGAAACTTCAGTTTGCGTAATTAATATGGAATGGTATTCCAAATTGACATTTTAAAGTATTTTTACAAGCAATATACAGTGATCAATATTCTTAATACATTTACATGTTTTCTTTTCAATTTCCGAGAACTGATACTTCAATGCTTTGTAACTTTTTAAATAACTAGTTTTACTTTTTATTATAATGTCTATACGACACTAGATAGGGACTAAATGTACACATAATACCGTAACGAAGGAACATGCCTTTGCTAACAAACTTAACTATTTATGTAAGGAACTGAGAATATCTCAGAATCTCAGAAAGAAATTGGCAATTTTATGTGTTAACAACTGATATAATTCTTAAATAAATACAATACGCGGTGAGACTGGAAACTGTTAGACACCCTTACTTTCTATATCTGTCGTTCTTTCAACAAATTGCGATTCTTTTAATTTGTATGTATATGAACGGAGTAATGTCAAGAACTATAACATAAATTTGAAAAAAAAATGGAAATATCGGCAAAATATATGGAGGTTTCATATATTTTTAAAGAAATCCAGTATCTGAGAGTATTTAAATTTACATAACATTGATTGCTGGAATTTCTGACAACTACAACAGCCTAGCGTCATTTTTTTATTATTCCACTAGTTTACTAGTTCCAGCTTAGTTTCATTTTTAGTTTTGGGTCAAGTGTATAGTAGTATTTGGAAAAATATTTCTGTAATGTTTTACATTTTCGTATTTGCTATTTCATCCCATTCGTTATATTGTTCTAAGAAATGCGAAAAAAAAAACAATACAAATATTTATGTGTTAAATTGAAGGATTTTAATAATGAATCATTTCGTAGGTCTGAGAGCAAATGAGTATAAGCGATATTAAAAATACTTCTTTTCATAGCTGTGAATTTTTGTCATTTGTAGATGTGTTACTTTCAAAGATATTCTCTCTGTCCAATCACTGGTATATCCACATCAATACCAAGCACCGAAGCAACAACTTCAACGCCTTTAATTTCAATAGTAACATCTGTAACTCCTACACCAGCTACACCATCCGTGTCTCCTACAACAGAGAGCATAACCCAACCGACTACTTAGGGCTTTGTCGATTTCACCGTTCCACAAGACATATTGGATAATATTTTTACTACAGATTATGGCGCATTAATAGATGAAAGGCGTGAAGATTAATTGTCCTTATTAACAATAATTGATATTAATTTAATAGCCTACTTAACTAATTTCAAAAAAAATATTTGTGAAAACAATACATTAATTGTTATAATTTTCGTATCATTTATTAATTACTCTAATGAAGCGCGGTAAGTGGTTACTATTCTTATATTCTACTATTTAAAGGGTAAGTTAGAAAGTATCTTTGATCATTTACAAGTAGAAATATTTAACTGGTTGACGTCAAAAATAAGAAAAATGAAATCCATCGTTGATTTTAGTATCAAGTGTTTACTAGCAGTGACATTCACTATAATGGAGTCTTGTTCGGGTGCAAGGATAACTTGAAAGAACCTACAATTTGTGTTATTTTAATATTTTTTGTATTTTAATGGAAATTTAAATAATGTGCCGAAAAAGAAACAGTGATTATTAGCAAAAATCATATTTAGAATTATCTATCTACGTAATTAAACTATAAAATGCTTTTAGTAAAATGCGGACTAAAGATAGAATTATCGGCCTAGTCTAAAATTTTTTTTACAATTTAATTTATTTAGCATTAGTTTTAATCCAGATATATTGTTTGTTGTGAAATACGCACGTGTAACGTTTTGTCTTATAGCACCCGCTAAAACTTCTCCATCTTGCGATGGAGACATAAGTGGATGTCTCCAGGAATCCATGCAAAGGGGTCTGTCAATCTTTTCCAAGGGAATCCCTTATATTGGAGTAGAAAGGTCGGATCCTATGGTTGTACAAAGATTGGATTTAACTCTCCGAGGAGGTCTCAATATTCAGTTTAGACAAGGTTACGCAAAGGGACTGCGGAACTGCATCGTAGAAAAAGCAAGGTAATAACTATAATATATTGTTACATATTATAAGATGTAATAGAGATTCATCATTGATAAGTAACTCTTAAAACTTCCACCGAACAGCAAAATTATACGTAACGATAGTGAGTGATATTTTTTCGATATATTTCGTCCTAAACTATGTAACTTAATATTATCTGAGAGAAGATAGAGAATAATTCTAAAGTATGTACGTGAGGCTACAGATTTTATTGTTTAAATAATGGAAATATGATTTGACGCAATACCTTCAAATAAGCTAAACTTTCCCTAGGAATCTCTTGTTTTCTTATTTTAGCACCTGCTGAGTGTCCATGATAGTGAATAAACAATAATTAGTGTAATGAAAAGTCAATAACAACATTTTCATCATTTCAGGCTCGTCGGAAACATTCTAGAATCGCAATTTGCTTGCAATTTTTCTATCAGAGGAAAATATAAGTCATCAGGACGACTACTCATGTTTCCTATCGACGGCGACGGAGATGTGTCCATCAAGTGCAGTGAGTACACATTCACTTAAATGTTTAATTCAACGGCTCATAGCAATTTCAACTACAAAAATATAAGGTAAAACTAAACTGCGCGAGGAAAGTCTTACTGTTCCGAATTGGTTTGTAGGCAGCATTTGATATTCTAAGTAATGCGCGAAAAATAGGTACTCATTGCTTCGGTTAGACAATGTGTACCTATTTTTTGTATAATAACGTTACGATTTTGTTAGGACTATACCATATTCTTGAGGATTTAGGAGAACCTCGGACTGTATCATTAGATCTTTAAGCAGTTACGTGATAGGACCGCTTTATAATAGGTACACCTATTTTTGTGTTTGCTGAGCACATTATTTTAAAATAGCATTTTTTACAGGAAACGTAAGAATTTTCAACAAGATGTTACTTAAAGTCAAAATGGAAGGAGATGGAAAGAAATACTTGGATATAGCGGATGTGAAAACCAATCACAGATTTGATGGACGAATTACCTATAATTTTTCAAACATCTTCAAAGAGAGCCCTGAGACAAGTAAGTAATTAGTATTTTCCAATTCATTTATATTAAATTAATATCTTGGCCGTCGAGTGCTTGAAACAACTCTAGCATTCCTTACTCGTGCACCTCATTTGCAATGTTCGAAATATGGATGAGTAGGAAGTAACTATTAGCCGCTGTAATCGTTCCCTTGAGCCATTAGGAGTCACCAGGAGAATGATTGCGTTATTTTAATGCTTTCACCATAACAGCTGTGGTCGTGGTTAAGATAGTAGAGTAAGAGAGTTTAGTTAGATTGTCTGAAATATCATGCGATATCGCGCTAAAAGTTAGGTATATTAAATAATATTATACAATTTCCTGTGACATCGTCGCTACAAACGACTTAAGTAGGCTCGTGCTGGTTAGTAACGTCAAAAAAACTGTTTTCATTTAGCGCAGATCTCAAACTCTGTTGTTAAGTGTCCAATATCTGAACTTTGACAATTACACCCAGTATTCCGAATTTTTGCTATTGTTCCTCAGGAGTACCATTAGGGCGTCTACTTCCATATGTGGTATATCTACATCTATTGCGGCTTTTTTATAAGGATGAGTTCTAGTTCACGTAATGCATAGTTGTGTGAGCCTACGTTTTCCCCTAATAATGGTTGTTTTTTTTTATACGTCAGTAGTAAAAGTCATCTGGTGTAAACTCTTTCTTAAATTATTTTATGTCAATTTCTTTTGGTCTTACCCTTAAACTTCCCTTAACAAGGTCTAATTTGTGTTACAGGCAAAATAGTGATGGCATTTATTAACGAAAATTGGCGAATGGTGGCTGAAGAATTCGGTAATCCTATTGTTGAGTTTGGTGTAAACAGAATACTGCATAACGTGAAACAGTCCTTAAAAGCTGTGCCTTTAGAAAATCTACTTAATTTTGCATTACCTATATAAAGATTTACTTAGAGAAGGCTTTAGATAATGACAGTGATTAATTTAGCTTTTTGAAGATAAATCTTCATATTTGGGTTGTGTAAAGTTATTAACTCATATTTTCATTGCTCATGTAGGTGATATTTATAAATAACATACTTAGTATTGATTGTATAGATTAGTTTAACATTAGTGTAATTTGTTTAATGGTGACTTGTCAATAATGTACAAGTGAAACAATATGGCTTCGAGTAAATAAGGATGTTATCTAGAAGTTTTTTATGAATTGTTTTTAAAAGAAGATGTAAATCTCGTACCTAGTAATATGTTTAATACGTTATAAATGTAATTTAGAGTAAAAATATGTATAAGAAAAATATATGTATTGCTTTTATTTAAGCAACATTTTTTGCAATATAAGTTTCTATGATATTTTTAATTACAATTTACATTGTAAAGTCTAATAAATTTCTCTATGAATGGCAAACAATAGAATTTCATTTGGGGTTGGGTAGAGCAGAGAGTGCGTTGGATTTGGCGTTTGAGCGAGATGCGAGCTTCAGGCGATTAAAATCTAAGTAAATGCATAAATTAAATTTGAATATGTAGATTAAGTCTTTCGAAGTGCAAAAGCCGTTTATTTCTTTTATAGTTTGTCACGATACAGTGTTATTACAATATTTTTTTAACCTGTGTCAGTTCCTTGGGATTTCATGTTAGTTTCTCTTACTATGGCACAGATTGTTTTGATTACGATAAATGATTAAATTGCAAAGAATTACTGTCCGAAGTACACTCGCCACGCTCGCATTAAAAAAGATCATTCTTTCTTTTTTTTTCTTAAAAACGATGTGTGCAGATGGTTCGTTTGATGCAAGTACTAAGGTGGAAATGTACATACGTACAGGACTTGCATAGTAAAAGGCGTTCTTACATAAAAGGAAATTTATTACATTGAATTTTAGGTGTATTGCACTACATACACTCACAACACAATTAAATAACCATTAAATTAAACATACAATCTATCGATTATTACCCAATTAAATTTCAAATAATTTATAATATAAACAAGATAAAAAAAATCATATATTTCGGTCACTTAAAAATTCGTTTAAAGAATAGTAACATTTTTGAATAAGAAATGTTTTTAGCCTTTGCTTAAATGAAATGATGTCAACGTCACCGTTACGTATTGATGCCGGGATTTTGTAATATATACGCGATGCATTACCGAACACACTATCACTTAGCAACTTTGTTCTATTAGGAATCATGCGGATTTTATCTGTATGTCGAGCACCAGAGAAAAACTCAAACATTTGTATATTTTCTCTAGCAAACACAGCACATTCAAAAATATAGAGACATGGAAAAGTCAGAAGTTCATATTTTGAAAAGTATGGTTTGCAAAAGTCTCTTTGTTTCAAATGGTACATTGCCCTAATACAGCGCTTTTTTGATTTGAATACCTTTTCTTTGTTGGTTGCATTGTCCTAAAACATAATGGCAAATCTTAGTGTCGAAGAAACATAACCATGATACGCACTCAGTAGAGCGTTCACATTCACGATCTTACTCAAATGATAAAGAGCAAAGGAGTACCGACTTAACTTATTACAAACATGGTCCATGTGCGAATTGCATTTAAGATCATTATCAATATATAAACCTAGAAATTTTGTTGTATTGGTGTCATTTATTGTTTTATCTAAGTAGGATATATTTAACTGTAAGTCATTCGCACAATTGACATTACGTTGTTTGAAAAACATTTCGTTTTTGTTTTATCCAAGTTGGCTTCAAAGATTATTAGACACAAGCCACTTCATAATATTTAGTAAAGTAGCATTAACATTTTTTTCTAATGTTTGTATAGTGTTGTTTCTAAATAAAATCGTGCTCTCGTCTGTAAAACGAGTAACGTGATTATTTGTAACTGCTGGTAGATCATTAATATAGACTAAGAAAAGTAGAGGTCTCAGTATACTACCTTGAGGCTCCCCAAATTTTACTAATCTCATATTGGAGTGGTAAGCTACTTCAGTTTTCGTTATCATATCAGTATTTTTTATTACAGTCATTTGTAACCTGTTTGTCAAATATGATTTGATCAGATTATAAACATTACCTCGAATCCCGAAATTGTACAGTTTTTGCAAAAGAATATTAAGGTCTACATAATCGAATGCCTTTGTCATGTCCATATAAAGCGCAACGGTTGGAATTCTTTTATCGATATTTTTGTTACTTGTAACAGAAAGTTATAAACTGTTTATGTTTATGGACTTATTCTTTCTAAACCCATATTGCTCTGGTACAAAGATTTTATAACTTTCAAGAAAAGAATAGATATATTCATAGATGATCCTTTCCATATTTTTTTGACAGAACTGACAGTAATGATACTGGCATGTAAGAATTCAAATTTGAGTTGTATCCTTTTTTAAATAAGGGTTTAATTAAAGATTTTTTAGTTTTTCTGGAACGATACCTTTCACAAGACACAAATTTACTATATGGGTAAATACTGGCGTAATTATTTGTGCAACATCTTTAATGACTGACGTTATATAAACCGTTAGATAAATCGATCAACTCCTGAACTATTCGTGTTCTTTAAAGAGTTAATCACTTTAATATGTCAATAGATACTTCGTCAAAAGATAATTTACTTAAACTATCAATAAATTTATTTCTATTTTCTAATGAATAGTCACGTTTCATGATGTACCAATGTTTATTCAAAATAAGCAAGTCTTTTTAACAGGATATCGAGCTAATTGAGCAGAATGATCAGATGATCCCAACTCTATTACTTCTCCCGGACATCCTCTAAAATTATGCGCAATATTATCGAGACAAGTTTTAAATTGTAACCTACGAGGGTGGGTCAAAAAGTTCGCGGAATGGAGCATTCCGCGAACATGGAGCAAAGGGTAAAAAGTAAGAAATAAAACACAAAATTATTTTTCCTTCTCAATGTTTTCCCCCTTAACTGTGATACATTTATTAGACCTATCAATTCATTTATTAATACCTTCGAAAAAAATGATTTCTCTTTGTCGTCAAAAAAGGCCGGAATAGCGCTCTTGACTTCTTCATCGCTGGAAAATTTCATCCCTCGAAGCTCTACTTCATTTTTGGGAACAAATAATAATCACTTGGGGCTAAATCTGGGCTATAGGGAGGATGTTCCAAGATTTCGAAGCCCACTCTTTGAACAGCAGCCATCGCAACTTGCGCCTTGTGCACGGGTGCATTGTCGTGCAAAAGGAGCACACCTTTAGTCAATTTTCTCCGTCTTTTTCTCCCACAGCATCTCGCAGACGTTCTAATAGTGCAGCGTAGTACTCTCCAGTGATAGAGACACCCTTTTCTTTATAATCAATAAGAAGGATTCCCTCTGAATCCCAGAAAACAGTAGCCATGAGTTTTTGGCCTGGATCTTTAATCGAATCCCTGCCTTGCTTAAACAGGTTGTGTCACTTGTAAACCATGGTTTTGCCAGGGCAAGAGTCCCCGTAAACAGAAGACATCTCTTCCAACTTAATAATTGCGCGAAATTCTTTCCATAAATATTTTCCATGTTGCAAAATTTCTTCCGGATTGACTTGTTGATTGATGTGCAGCTCAGGTAATAATGACCTATATTTTTTTCGAAACTTAGTATTTATACTCTTAATGAGTGTCACAACTAGTGTAGGTAGTAAAAAGACAGCTTTCCCCCCTCCATGCCCCTCTTTTCGCGAATTTTTTGACCCGCCCTCGTAAGACCGTAGCAATTTAGAGCATTAATGAGTTCCTTCGTGTATTTAGATGTTTCCAGAACGTCCACATTTAGATCACCACAGAGAATGATTTTCCTTGACTTTGAACTTAGTTTAGACAATACAGTATCAAGTATATTATATGCTATATTTATTCAATAAAATCTTCGTCTCATTTTCATTGCAATTAATTTTTCACAGGTTAGTGACATTATTCCTATTCCAGAAAAAGCATGCAAGCAAATACACCAAATGTTGATAGTAATCAGGGAATCGTAATCTATATTATGTTTTCGGTAATTAAAAAAATGAGGTCCATATAGTAGTAATAACATATGAAGGGTCCACTGCAATAATAATGAATGTCCTTTGTCTTTTGTTTTAAGATAATTGGGTTTTAAATTAATAAACGGTGTAAAAAAACTGAGACCTGAAGATAATAAAATGTCATTTATTAAACTCAAAGTATATGTATCATTTATTATATCTTTGGAACATAATAATTCTTACGGTATTATAAACTAACCAAATGACATTATTGGTTAAGAAATAAATGTTGTTGGACATTCATCATTATTGCAGTGGACCCTTCATATGTAAAAGTTGCAAGAAGTGCTGTAAATATTTGGAAATTGAAAACGTTGCTTATCATCACAAGTTTCACCGATTGCGTCGTAGCTCAAAGCTAAATCTCTGATCTTCATGTTGTTAGCGGAGGCATGGACTATCAAATTGTATTCTTCAGTTTTCAGAATTTTATCTTTTATATATTTTCTGATGTCATTTTTATATATGTTATGTATAGTGTGGGGTATATTTGTAAAAGATTAAGGGTATATTTATAAAACGTAGCCTAACAATGATCTGAATATAAGTATTATTGTGCTCTAATCTATGTAATTGTCGATTTTTTACCTTACATTATTAAGCCATTCGAAACTTCAGTTTGCGTAATAAATATGGAATGATATTCCGAATTAATATTTCAAAGTATTTTTATATGCAATACACATTCGAGAAAATTGATCGGTATTGTAAACGCATTTACATGTTTTCTTTTCAATTTCCGAGAATTGATGCTTTTAATGCTTTGTAACTCTTTAATTAAGTAGTTTTTCTTTTTATTATAATGTCTACACGAGACTAGATAGAAATTAAATGTATACATAATACCGTAATGGAGGATAATGCCGTTGATTAGAAAAATTTAAGTATTTTGTAAGGAACTGAGGACTTTTCAAAACCAAGGGCTTTGTCAATTTCACCGTTCCACAAGACATATTGGATAATATTTTTACTACAGATTAGATAGATGAAAGGCATGATGAATAATTATCCGTATTAATTATAATTGATATTAAATTAATAGCCTACTTAACTAATTTCAAAGAAAGTATATGTGAAAACAATACATTAATTGTTATAATTTTCGTATCATTTATTAATTACCCTAATGAAGCGCGGTAAGTGGTTACTATTCTTATATTCTACTATTTAAAGGGTAAGTTAGAAAGTATCTTTAATCATTTACAAGGAGTAATATTTAACTGGTTGACGTCAAAAATAAGAAAAATGAAATCCATCGGTGATTTTAGTATCAAGTGTTTACTCGCAGTGACATTCACTATAATGGAGTCTTGTTCGGGTGCAAGGATAACTTGTAAGTACCTATAATTTGTGTTATTTTTATGTTTTTTGTATTTTAATGGAAATTTAAATAATGTGCCGAAAAAGAAACAGTGATTTTTAGCAAAAATCAATGTTAGTATTATCTATCTACGTAATTAAAATATAAATGCTTTTAGTAAAATACGGACTAAAGATTTAAGTACCGGCCTAGTATAAAACTTTTTTACAATTTTATTTACTAAAAGCATTAGTTTTAATCCAGATATATTGTTTGTTGTGAAATATGCACGTGCCTAATGTTTAACGTATTGTCTTATAGCACCCGCCAAAACTTCTCCATCTTGCGATGGAGACATAAGTGGATGTCTCCAGGAATCCATGCAAAGGGGGCTGTCAATCTTTTCCAAGGGAATCCCTAAGATTGGAGTAGAAATGTCGGATCCTATGGTTGTACAACGATTGGATTTAACTCTCCGAGGAGGTCTCAATATTCAGTTTAGGCAAGGTTACGCAAAGGGACTGCGGAACTGCATCGTAGAAAAAGCAAGGTAATAACTATAATATATTGTTACATATTATTAGATGTCTCCCTATGTCTCCCTGTCAGAATCCCTATCATTATTGATAAGTAACTCTTAAAACTTCCACCGAACAGCATTATTATACGTAACGATAGTGAGTGATATTTTTTCGATATATTTCGTCCTAAACTATGTAACTTAATTTTATTTGAGAGAAGATAGAGAATAATTCTAAAGTATGTACGTGAGGCCACAGATTTTATTGTTTAAATAATGGAAATATGATTTGACGCAATACCTTCAAATAAGCTAAACTTTCCCTAGGAATCTCTTGTTTTCTTATTTTAGAACCTGCTGAGTGTCCATGATAGTGAATAAACAATAATTAGTGTAATGAAAAGTCAATAACAACATTTTCATCATTTCAGGCTCGTGGGAAACATACTAGAATCGCAATTTGCTTGCAATTTTTCTATCAGAGGAAAATATAAGTCATCAGGACGACTACTCATGTTTCCTATCGACGGCGACGGAGATGTGTCCATCAAGTGCAGTGAGTACACATTCAATTAATGTTTAAATGAACGTTCCATAGCAATTTCAATTACAAAATATAAGGTAAAACTAAACTGTGCGAGGAAAGTCTTTCTGTTCCAAATTGGTTCGTAGACAGCATTTGATATTCTAAGTAATGAGTGAAAATAGGTACTCATTGCTTCGGTTAGACAATGTTTATATAATAACGTTACGATTTTGTTAGGACTATACCATATTCTTGAGGATTTAGGAGAACCTCGGACTGTATGATTAGATCTTTAAGCAGTTACGTGATAGGACCGCTTTATAATAGGTACACCTATTTTTGTGTTTGCTGAGCACATTATTTTAAAATAGCATTTTTTACAGGAAACGTAAGAATTTTCAACAAGATGTCACTTAAAATCAAAATGGAAGGAGATGGAAAGAAATACTTGGATATAGCGGATGTGAAAACCAATCACAGATTTGATGGACGAATTACCTATAATTTTTCAAACATCTTCAAAGGGAGCCCTGAGACAAGTAAGTAATTAGTATTTTCCAATTCATTTATATTAAATTTCTATCTTGGCCGTCGAGCGCTTGAAACAACTCTAGCATTCCTTACTCGTGTACCTCATTTGCAATGTTCGAAATATGGATCAGTAGGAAGTAACTAGTAGCCGCTGTAATCGTTCCCTTGAGCCATTAGGAGTCACCAGGAGAATGATTGCGTTATTTTAATGCTTTTACCATAACAGCTGTGGCTGTGGTTAAGATAGTAGAGTAAGAGAGTTTAGTTAGATTGTCTGAAATATCTTGCGATACCGCGCTAAAAGTTAGGTATATTAAATAATATTATACAATTTCCTGTGAAATCGTCGCTACAAACGATTTAAGTTGGCTCGTGCTGGTTAGTAACGGCAAAAAAACTGTTTTCATTTAGCGTAGATCTCAAACTCTGTTGTTAAGTGTCCAATATCTGAACTTTGACAATTACACCCAGTATTCCCATTTTATGCTATTGTTCCTCAGGAGTACCATTAGGGCGTCTACTTCCATATGTGGTATATCTATATCTATTGCGGCTTTCTTATAAGGATGAGGTATTTACACTAATTTAAGGAGTGAGTCAAAGAGGGCTACCTAGTTCACATAATGCATAGTTGTGTGAGTCTACGATTTCCCCGAATAATGGTTGTTTTTTGTTTTATACGTCAGTAGTAAAAGTCATCTGGTGTAAACTCTTTCTTAAATTATTTTATATCAATTTCTTTTGGACTTACCCTTAAACTTCCCTTAACAAGGTCTAATTTGTGTTACAGGCAAAATAGTGATGGCATTTATTAACGAAAATTGGCGAATGGTGGCTGAAGAATTCGGTGATCCTATTGTTGAGTTTGGTGTAAACAGAATACTGCATAACGTGAAACAGTCCTTAAAAGCTGTGCCTTTAGAAAATCTACTTAATTTTGCATTACCTATATAAAGATTTACTTAGAGAAGGCTTTAGATAATGACAGTGATTAATTTAGCTTTTTGAAGATAAATCTTCATATTTGGGTTGTGTAAAGTTATTAACTCATATTTTCATTGCTCATGTAGGTGATATTTATAAATAACATACTTAGTATTGATTGTATAGATTAGTTTAACATTAGTGTAATTTGTTGTTATATATTAGTTTGTATAGATTAGTTTAACATTAATGTACAAGTGAAACAATATGGCTTCGAGCAAATAAGGATCTTATCTAGAAGCTTTTTATTGAATTGTTTTTAAAAGAAGATGTAAATCTCGTACCTAGTAATATGTTTGATACGTTATAAATGTTATTTAGAATAAAAATACGTAATTGAAAAATATATGTATTGCTTTTATTTAAACAACACCTTTTGGAATATAAGGTTTTATGATATATTTAATTACACTTGACATTATAAAGTGTAATAAATGTCTCGATGAATGGCAAACAATAGAATTTCATGTGGGTTCGGGTAGAGCAGAGAGTGCGATGGCATTTGGCGTTTGAGCGAGATGCGATCTCCAGGCGTTTAAAATCTAAGTAGATAGATAAATTAAATTAAATAAATTCAGTCTTTCGAAATGCCGAATGTATCTTCCTATGTTCTCACACATGAAAATAAGTTACTTGTATTTTTTCAGTAGCATAATTATTATGTTCTCACATAATTGTGAAGTATTTTGTTATCTATCGTTCACAAAATCTGAAACAAAAATTCCAAATGAATTTAAAAGTACAGAAAATTAGGAGAATATGTAAATTTTATTAATCGATTCTACAGTATTTAAATTAAAAGTACTCGTAAAAGTAGTAGTAACAGGGAATCGTAATCCATATCATCCATATTACGTTTTCGGTACTAAAAAAAATGAGGTCCATATAGTAGTAATGACATATGTAAAAGTTGCAAGAAGGGTTGTATATATTTGGAAATTGAAAACATTCTTATCAATTCACAAGTTTCACCGATTGCGTCGTAGCTCAAAGCTAAATCTCTCTAATCTTCATATTGTCAGCGGAGGCATGGCCTATCAAGTTGTATTCCTCAATTCTCAGCATTTTATCTTTCATATATTTTCTGCTATCATTTTTATATATGATATGTGTAGTGTACGGTATATTTGTACAGGATTAAGAGTATATTTATAAAACGTAGCCTAACAATAATATAAGTATAATTGTGCTCTAACCTTTGAAATTGACGATTTTTTCCTAACATTATTAAGCCATTGGAAACTTCAGCTTGCGTAATTAATATGGAATGGTATTCCAAATTGATATTTTAAAGTATTTTTACAAGCAATATACAGTGATCGATATTGTAAATACATTTACATGTCTTCGTTTCAATATCTGAGAATTGATATTTCAATGTTTTGTAACTTTTTAAATAAGTGGTTTTCTTTTTATTAGGTCTATACAAGACTAGATAGGGACTAAATGTACA
This sequence comes from Calamotropha paludella, assembly GCA_927399485.1. NCBI lineage: Eukaryota > Metazoa > Arthropoda > Insecta > Lepidoptera > Crambidae > Calamotropha > Calamotropha paludella. The sequence continues at coordinate 8,225,051 of OV656814.1, read as the reverse complement.
CATAATACCGTTACGAAGGAACATGCCTTTGCTAACAAAATTTAAGTATTTTGTAAGGAACTGAGAATTTCTCGCAAATTGGCAATTTCATGTGTTAACACCTAATATAATCATTACTAATATTATAAATCGGAAAGTGAGTTTGTTTGTTTGTTTGTTCCGCTTTCACGCCGTAACTACTCAACCGATTGCTTTCAAATTTTGCAGACGTGAAGATAAAAGTCCAGATTAAATAATAGGGTACTTTTTATCCTGGAAAAAAATTATATTCCCGAGAAAAAACAAAAATATTGTTTGCTTGATGGATGGATTGTAGATGGCGCTGTGTGTCGTTTAGAACAAGGTAAAATATTGCAAACGAATATAAACATGTAAATTTAGAAGCTAAGTGATACGATAATGAATCCCCGAAAATGAGGAATTCCCGAGGGATGACGTACAATTTGTTTTATCGTCTGAACTGTTTTTTTTACATCTACTTATATGTTGCAAACGAATATGAACATGTAAATTTTGAAGCTAAATGATACGAAAATGAATCCTCAAAAATGAGGAATTCTCGAGGGAAGACGTACAATTTGTTTTATCGTCTTAATTGTTTTTTTTTTACATCTACTTATCCTGAAATCACTAAAGTCAACGAATTACTAATTGGTATAAGTATTAGTTACGTTATTTAGTTCTTGAGGTATGCGATAGATCGCGCTGGGTGTTTTTTAAAACATGGTAATGATGTGTTTTTTAAAATACATAAGAAGTGGAATGATAGCTTACGCTATTTAGTTCTTGAGGTATGCGATAGATGGCGCTGGGTGTTTTTTAAGACATGGTAACGATGTTTTTTTTTAAATACGTAAGAAGTAGAATGATAGCTTACGCTATTTAGTTCTAGAGGTATGCGAAAGATGGCGCTGGGTGTTTTTTTAAACGTGGTAACGAAGTGTTTTTTTAAGATACCTAAGAAGTGGAATGATATCTCGCTCTTTAACCTGTAGCTCATGCGCTTATTGTATCCAGCGTTACATCGCGCTCCTAAGATTTTTCCGTGGGAATAAGAAGTTTTCTTATAGTTGTGCTTTATACCGCAATATAACCGAATACCACGCGGGCGGAGCCGCGGGTGGAAAGCTAGTTCTTAAATAAATACAATACGCGGTGAGATTTTACACTGTTAGACACCATTACTTTCTATATCTCTCGTTCTTTCAACAAGTTGCGATTATTTTAATTTGTATGTATATGAAGGGAGTAATGTCAAGAACTATAACATATATTTGAAAAAAAAATTATGGATATATCGGTAAAATATATAGAGGTTTCATATATTTTTAATGAAACGCAGTATCTGAGAGTATTTAAATTAACATAACAATGATTGCTGGAATTTCTGACAACTACAACAGCCTAGCGTCATTTTTTTATTATTCCACTAATTTACTAGTTTCAGCTTAGTTTCGTTTTTAGTTTTGGGTCAACTGTATCGTAGTATTTGGAAAAATATTTCTGTAATTATGTTTTTTATTTATTTTTTTTTGCATTCACAATGCAATATTTCTATAAGATATAAAATACGTGTGTAAAAAACAACCACGCCTCCGAGCCCTCAGATGGGATTCGAACCCACGACCTTTCGCAATCCGGGCGACTGCTCTGACCGCTGAGCTACCGGGACGCTGGCAAACGTGTCGAATTTTACAAACGTATTCCAACTTCTACTATGAGCTAGTATCGTTCCACCAATGTTGAACGCTAACTACCTTCAACATTGAAAGTAATATTTTTACAAATATTAAACAATCAATTAAGATGGAACCAGCTATAATTATGTTTTTTATTTAATTTTTTTTGCATTCACAATGCAATATTTCTATAAGATATAAAATACGTGTGTAAAAAACAACCACGCCTCCGAGCCCTCAGATGGGATTCGAACCCACGACCTTTCGCAATCCGGGCGACTGCTCTGACCGCTGAGCTACCGGCACGCTGGCAAACGTGTCGAATTTTACAAACGTATTCCAACTTCTACTATGAGCTAGTATCGTTCCACCAATGTTGAACGCTAACTACCTTCAACATTGAAAGTAATATTTTTACAAATATTAAACAATCAATTAAGATGGAACCAGCGATAATTATGTTTTTTATTTAATTTTTTTTGCATTCACAATGCAATATTTCTATAAGATATAAAATTCGTGTGTAAAAAAAAACAACCACGCCTCCGAGCCCTCAGATGGGATTCGAACCCACGACCTTTCGCAATCCGGGCGACTGCTCTGACCGCTGAGCTACCGAGACGCTGGCAAACGTGTCGAATTTTACAAACGTATTCCAACTTCTACTATGAGCTAGTATCGTTCCACCAATGTTGAACGCTAACTACCTTCAACATTGAAAGTAATATTTTTACAAATATTAAACAATCAACTAAGATGGAACCAGCTATAATTATGTTTTTTATTTAATTTTTTTTTGCATTCACAATGCAATATTTCTATAAGATATAAAATACGTGTGTAAAAAACAACCACGCCTCCGAGCCCTCAGATGGGATTCGAACCCACGACCTTTCGCAATCCGGGCGACTGCTCTGACCGCTGAGCTACCGAGACGCTGGCAAACGTGTCGAATTTTACAAACGTTTATTTCTGTAATGTTTTAGATTTTCGTATTTGCTATTTCATCCCATTCATTAAATTGTTCTAAGAAATGCGAAAAAAAACAATACAAAATATTTATGTGTTAAATTGAAGGATTTTAATAATGAATCATTTCGTAGGTCTGAGAGCAAATGAGTATAAGCGATATTAATAATACTTCTTTTCATAGCTGTGAATTTTTGTCATTTGTAGATGTGTTACTTTCAAAGATATTCTCTCTGTCCAATCCCTGGTATATCCACATCAATACCAAGCACCGAAGCAACAACTTCAACGCCTTTAATTTCAATAGTAACATCTGTAACTCCTACACCAGCTACACCCTCCGTGACTCCTACAACAGAGAGCATTACCCAACCGACTACTAAGGGCTTTGTCGATTTCACCGTTCCACAAGACATATTGGATAATATTTTTACTACAGATTATGGTGCATTAATAGATGAAAGGCGAGAAGAATAATTGTCCTTATTAACTATAATTGATATTAAATTAATAGCCTACTTAACTAATTTGAAATAAATTATTTGTGAAAACAATACATTAATTGTTATAATTTTCGTATCATTTATTAATTACTCTAATGAAGCGCGGTAAGTGGTTACTATTCTTATATTCTACTATTTAAAGGGTAAGTTAGAAAGTATCTTTAATCATTTACAAGTAGTAATATTTAACTGGTTGACGTCAAAAATAAGAAAAATGAAATCCATCGTTGATTTTAGTATCAAGTGTTTACTCGCAGTGACATTCACTATAATGGAGTCTTGTTCGGGTGCAAGGATAACATGTAAGTACCTACAATTTGAGTTATTTTTATGTTTTTTGTATTTTAATGGAAATATAAATAATGTGCCGAAAAATAAACAGTGATTTTTTAGTAAAATGCGGACTAAAGATATAAGTACCGGCCTAGTCTTAAACTTTTCTTACAATTTTATTTACTAAAAGCATAAGTTTTAATCCAGATATATTGTTTGTTGTGAAATACGCACGTGTCTAATGTTTAACGTATTGTCTTATAGCACCCGCCAAAACTTCTCCATCTTGCGATGGAGACATAAGTGGATGTCTCCAGGAATCCATGCAAAGGGGGCTGTCAATCTTTTCCAAGGGAATCCCTAAGATTGGAGTAGAAAAGTCGGATCCTATGGTTGTACAACGATTGGATTTAACTCTCCGAGGAGGTCTCAATATTCAGTTTAGGCAAGGTTACGCAAAGGGACTGCGTAACTGCATCGTAGAGAAAGCAAGGTAATAACTATAACATATTGTTACATATTATAAGATGTAATAGGGATTCATCAATGATAAACCTCTTAAAACTTCCACCGAACAACAAAAATAAAAGTAACGATAGTGAGTCATAATATTTTCGATATATTTCGTCCTCAACTATGTAACTTAATTTTATCTCAGAGAAGATAGAGAATAACTCTGAAGTATGTACATAAGGCCACAGATTTTAATGTTTATATAATTTAACCGTTTCAAATAATAATAAGTTGCAAATGTCCAGTGGAAATTTGATTCAACGCAATACCTTGAAATAAGATAAACTTTCCTTAGGAAACTCTTGTTTTGGTATTATTAGAACCTGCTGAGTGTCCATGATAGTTTATAAACAATAATTCTTGTAATGAAAAGTCGAAAACAACATTTTTTATTATTTCAGGCTCGTGGGAAACATACTAGAATCGCAATTTGCTTGTAATTTTTCTATCAAAGGTAAATATAAGTCATCAGGACGACTACTCATGTTTCCTATCAACGGCGACGGAGATGCGTCCATCAAGTGCAGTGAGTACACATTCACTTAAATGTTTAATTGAACGATTCATAGCAATTTCAACTAAACTGTGCGAGGAAAGTCTTACTTACTATTTACTCCGAATTGGTTTGTAGACAGCATTTGATATTCTTAATAATGAGCGCAAAATAGGTACTCATTGCTTCGGTTAGACAATATTTATATAATAACGTTACGATTTTGTTAGGACTATAACATATTTTTGAGGATTTAGGAGAACCTCGGACTGTATCATAAGATCTTTAAGCAGTTGCCTGATAGGACCTCTATACCCGCAACAAAATAGGTACACCTATTTTTGTGTTTGTTAAGCACATATTTTAAAATAGCATTTTTTACAGGAAACGTAAGAATTTTCAACAAGATGTTACTTAAAACCAAAATGGAAGGAGATGGAAAGAAATACTTGGATATAGCGGATTTGAAAACCAATCACAGATTTGATGGACGAATTACCTATAACTTTTCAAACATCTTCAAAGGGAGCCCTGAGACAAGTAAATAATTATTATTTCTTATTAGCAACGAGGTGCATGAGTAAGGAATGCTAGATTCCTTACTCATGCACCTTATTTGCAATGTTAGAAATATTGATCAGTAGGAAGTAACTAGTAGCCGCTGTTATCGTACCCTTAGCTTTGAGCCATTAGGAGTCACCAGGGGAAAATTGCGTTATTTTCAATGCTTTTACCATAACAGGGGTGGTTATGGTTAAGATAGTAGAGTTAGAGACTTAAGTTTGATTGTTTGAAATATCATGCGATACCGCGCTAAAAGTTAGGTATATTAAATAATATTATACAATTTCCTGTGACATCGTCGCTACAAACGACTTACGATGGCTCGTGCTGGTTAGTAACGTCAAGAAACTGTTTTCATTTAACGTAGATCTCAAACTCTGTTAAGTGTCTTACGCACCAGTTTGAGATTTTCGGGTTCGATTCCCAGTCCGGTCTCAAAGTAGAAAACGAACTTTTCCTGCGTTGTCTCGGATTTAATTCCACTTTATACTACGTGCATCATATTAAATAAAAGTTCAATTAATAAAGTGCCCAATATCGGAACTTTGACCATTACACCTAGTATTCACACAAAAATGCCCATTTTATATATAATATTGTTGCTCAGGAGTATCATTAGGGCGTCTACTTCCATATGTGGTAAATCTTTATCTATTGGGGTTTTTGTAAGGACGAGGTTATTACACTAATTTAAGGAGTGAGTCAAAAAGGCCTACTTAGTTTACATAATGCATAGTTATATAATGTGTGAGCTTACGTTTTCCCCGAATAATGGTTGTTTTTTGTTTTATATGTCAGCAGTAAACATCATGTAATATAAACTCTTTCTTAAGTATTTTATATCAATTTCTTTTAGTAAGTTCCTTAAACTTCCCTTTAAAAGGTCTAATTTGTATTACAGGCAAAATAGTGATGGCATTTATTAACGAAAATTGGCGAATGGTGGCTGAAGAATTCGGTGATCCTATTGTAGAGTTTGGTGTTAACAGAATACTGCATAACGTGAAACAGTCCTTAAAAGCTGTGCCTTTAGAAAATCTACTTAATTTTGCTTTACCTATATAAAGATTTACTAAGAGAAGGCTATAGATAATGACAGTGATTAATTTAGCTTTTTGAAGGTAAATCTTCATATTTGGGTTGTGTAAAGTTATTAACTCATATTTTCATTGCTCATGTAGGTGATATTTATAAATAACATACTTAATATTGATTGTACAGATTAGTTTAACATTAGTATAATTTGTTTAATGTTGACTTGTTATTAATATACAAGTGCGACAATAATGCTTCGAGCAAATAAGGATCTTATCTAGAAGCATTTTATTGAATTGTTTTAAAAGAACATGTAAGTCTCGTACCTAGTAATATGTTTAATACGTAATAGATTTAATAGAATAAAATTACGTAATAGAAAAATATATGTATTGCTTTTATTTAAATAACACCTTTTGGAATATAAGGTTTAATGATATTTTTAATTACACTTTAAATTGTAAATTCTAATTTTCTCTATGAATGGCAAACAATAGAATTGCATATGGGTTTGGGTAGAGCAGAGAGTTCGATGGAATTTGGCGTTTGAGCGAGATGCGAGCTCTAGGCGATTTAAATCTTAGTAGAACAGAGATAGATTAAATTTAAGTAAACTACGTCTTTCGAAATGCCGAAGGTGTTAATTTCTTTCAGAACTCATCACGATACAGTGTTTTCTAATATTTTTTTAATCTGTATGAATTCTATGGCACATATTGTTAAGATGACGATAAATAATTAAATTGCAAAGAATCTTCGCCATTTAAACGTTGAATGTAAATAGCTTCTTACAAAATATAATAACGTTAGACAAGAACAAGAGGTGATAGTAAATGTACTAAATGAATTATTTGTAATATCAGAACTCCTCTAAATGTTCAAAAAATAATAATAAGTTGTTGATTTGTCGATGAGGCATCATAGTTATTTGAAAGGGAAATAACAAACTAAAAGCTGTATTATAATTTAAATATAAAATAAGCAATATCGTTCTCACTGCGTTGCAGTCAAACCGAATAAGACGAATAAGAATAAGACGAGATTGTTACAACATGCTCAATGCATCGTGAGCTAGTAACATAATGCAAGGTGAATGTTGTCGTCGAGAAATAAAAAAATAATAATAAATTTAACACCAATAACAATAACACCTCAACTTTTACTGCTAATTGGTAAATTAAAAAAAAACCTTCAGACAAAAAATATACTTTACAAACACAAAAATGCAGCCTGTGAGTACGTAAGAGTAAATCATTTTAGGTTCTTAAAAAAAGCGAATTTATTGATTTTTGAATTACTGTCTGAACAAAACTCGACAAGCTTGCATTAAAAAGAATGTTTTTTTTTCTTAAACACGATGAGTGCAGATGGTGCGTTGCGTGCAAATCGCAATAAATTTATAAACTGAAAATCTATATCACTGCAATGTTGGGTAAAATATTTACTAACCTTCCGTTTCTATTCGTTGATTTTAGTTACCCTGAAGTGAAATGTACATACGTACAGGACTCGCATAGTAAAAGGCGTTCTTACAGTAAATGAATTTTCTTACATTGAATTTTAAGTCTAGTGCACTACATACACACACAACACAATTAAATACGGCAATGCTCACGACATGTAAGTACATAATTCAAAATACAGTAGCCAAGGCAACACGTCTTATTATCTAAGCAAAAACAGATAAAGGTTGTGCAATTTTACATACGTATAATATCTTTGTATTTCATTGATGACTTTGATGTAACAATTTTTTGGTAAACTTATCTTTATATGTTCTCACATATGAAGATAAGTTACTTGTATTTTTTCAGTAGCATAATTATTATGTTCTCACATAATTGTGAAGTATTTTGTTATCTATCGTTCACAAAATCTGAAACAGAAATTCCAAATGAATTTAAAACTACAGACATCGAATCGAATCTACAGTATAAAAATTAAGATGACCCTAATTGCGTCATTACATATAACAATTAACAATCAATTATTTCAAGACATATTAATCGATCGTGTCTATTTTGGTATAATATTGATTTAATATGTTGTATCAAAGAGATCAGAAAAAAAACCGTATGTACTATCGCTTCTACTTTGAGATATTCAAACTATACATTACCGATATCTTCTCATATATGTTGTTAATACAAGTGTTCTTTACGTAAAAGTTGAACTGCTAGACATTTGTTCTACAAAAAGTATGTTATCTGAATGATAACAATCAAATATCTAGTAGCGACGTTGATGAACTTCAGTATCAGTGATATGTCCACAGAGAACATATCATAAACGAAGATACGCAGCGGCCATGCCTCTATCAGCTCCATAAATGACTTCGCTTGCAACCTCATGCTCTTTGGGAGGTCGTAAACCATTATCAGCTTATTCACCAAAATCTTCGTCTCATTTTTCAGTGCAAATATTTTTTTACAGGTAAGTGACATTATTCCTATTCCAGAAAAAGTAGTAATACACCAAATGTTGATAGTAATCAGGGAATCGTAATCCATATTCCGTTTTCGGCAATAAAAAATTGAGGTCCATATAGTAGTAATAACATATGTATAAGTTGCAAGAAGGGCTGCAAATATTTGGAAATTGAAAACATTGCTTTGATAAACAATGTTTCATCGATTGCGTCGTAGCTCAAAGCTAAATCTCTAATCTTCATGTTGTCAGCGGAGGCATTGCCTAGCAAATTGTATTCTTCAATTTGCAGCATTTATCCTTTATATATTTTCTGCTTTCATTTTTATATATGATCTGTGTAGTGTACGGTATATTTGTAAGGGATTAAGAGTATATTTATAAAACGTAGCCTAACAATGATCTGAATATAAGTATTATTGAGCTCTAACATATGAAATTGACGATTTTTTCCTAACATTATTAAGCCATTGGAAACTTCAGTTCGTGTAATTAATATGGAATGGTATTCCAAATTGATATTTTACAGTATTTTTACAAGCAATATACAGTGATCAATATTCTAAATACATTTACATGTCTTCGTTTCAATTTCCGAGAATTGATACTTCAATGCTTTGTAACTTTTAAAATAACTAGTTTTTCTTTTTAACCGACTTCAAAAAAAGGAGTGTTCTCAATTCGACCGTATATATTTTTTTTTTATGTTTGTTCGCCGACTACTTCGCTATTTTTGAACCGATTTTGATAATTTTTTTTTAGTTAGAAAGAAGATACTCCCGGAATGGTACCATGATGAGGATATCAGGGTCTGATGATGGGATCCTGGAGAAATCGAGGGGAACCGTCAAATTTTATAGGCACATGTACCGCGTTTTACATATTTTCTAAAGTTATATTGGCATTTGCTTTTGGCAATCATAATGTTATGCTGGTGAGATGATGATGGAAGGTGTAAGTCCTCAATTACAAGGAGTTAGGAAATAGTTCTTTCAACATTAATATATGGATTTATACTCCTCTTCGTAGCTTTTATGAAGAGAAGTACAGGTTCACTAAACATTTCTTTTGTTATAAGAAAGTACCATGAGACCAGAATCTGATCATGGCATCCCAGGAAATGGAGGGGAACTGTCGAAACTCACAACTGTGACTCGTCGATTATTGACCTTGATTAATTTATATTGATGTGCATATTACACTTTGGTGGGTTGTGACTGTAACTAAAAGTCTGATGATGAGGAAGAAGGACAGTCAAGGAAACCTCTCGACGTATTACAGTTACCTACCTCGTAGTTAGACATTATACATTTCTATCTAAGAGAACTTTGCACCCTCTGTTATGAATACGTCTTAAAGCATGTTTCATGATGTAGAATTTTAGACCATCGCCATTCGAGGGATTTCAAGAACAATGTACAGTTACATATGGTTGAGCCTACTTAATACTGTGCAATATGCCTATCATTTTCTGTCTCAAGTAACCGTCGTTTCCTCATCCGAGAGGCATCCTTGCCAGGTCTACCCATCTCTAAAACAAGTAAAATAAACTAATTTAAAAAAAAAAAAAAAACCGACTTCAAAATTGAAAAATCAAAAACTAAAAACTGGTTAACTTAGCACAAAGTAATTCGAAATATAATTTACATGGAAAATAAACAATCAAGTACTAAAAAGTAAGAAATAAGTTTTTTTATTAAATATGAGTACTGTGATTAACAGCTTAAGAATTTCTTTATTTCCACACGCATCAGTTCAACCTACCTAAATCTTAAACTATAAACAATATTTTATTGATATTTTTGTACAATGAAAATTCAAACCAAAATTATTTATTTCAATATTTACAATAATATGAAACAATTAGGTACTAACAAAATTTAGCAATATACAATTATTTTAACAGTATTACTATAATAAATTAATTTTGGAGTCGGTGCCAGTCAAACAAAATTAAATTCACCCATGTTTTTGATTTCTTTATTACATTTATTTGCTTGGCTGGACAATTCAAAAATACCGACTTCAAAAATAATTTATTATAGTTATACTGTTAGAATAATTGTATATTGCTAAATTTTACCCTTACTTTCTATATCTGTCGTTCTTTCAACAAATTGCGATTATTTTAATTTGTATGTATATGAAGGGAGTAATGTCAAGAACTATAACATATATTTGAAAAAAAAATTATGGAAATATCGGCAAAATATATGGAGGTTTCACATACTTTTAAAGAAACCCAGTATCTGAGAGTATTTAAATTTACATAACATTGTTTGCTGGAATTTCTGACAACTACAACAGCCTAGCGTCATTTTTTTATTATTCCACTAGTTTACTAGTTTCAGCTTAGTTTCATTTTTAGTTTTGGGTCAAGTGTATAGTAGTATTTGGAAAAATATTTCTGTAATGTTTTAGATTTTCGTATTTGCTATTTCATCCCATTCGTTATATTGTTCTAAGAACAAAAAAAAAAACAATACAAAATATTTATGTGTTAAATTGAAGGATTTTGAAATGAATCATTTCGTAGGTCTGAGAGCAAATGAGTATAAGCGATATTAAAAATACTTCTTTTCATAGCTGTGAATTTTTGTCATTTGTAGATGTGTTACTTTCAAAGATATTCTCTCTGTCCAATCCCTGGTATTTATTTATTTTATTAGGACAACCAACAAGACATACACCTTACAAGCTAATGTTACATTTTTACGGTAGCATCAATACGGTGCTGCCTTACTGAAAGGCTGCCACGGAAAGCATAATAAAAAAAAATAAAAAAGTTGGGAGCAGAAATACAAAACACATCGTCTTAACCTATTGATAATGAGATAATAAAAGTTACAAAGTTAATTATAAAAAAGCACTGAAAAGAAGCTAGCCTAGCAATTTTTTCAGGGAATATAAACACTTACGCAGAAACTTAACAGTGCCCTAATGACAAAATAAAGTTACAATCATAAGCAATAGCCTTACGTACCACCGACTTAGCGTTGGAGGTCAACTAATTTTCTCTTAAAGTTAGATAAGTTAAACCGAAATATGTCAATATCTTCGTTCTTACTCAATGCATTGTAAAGAGATTGTAACCTGTTCAGAGGAGAGTTAAGACCAAGGTTACTTTTGGATGATTTCGGTGAAAAAAGGGAATATCTTGACAGACGCGGAAATTTCAGTGTAATCCTAAAATTAAGTTTTCTTAGCAATTGCGGACAATTCAAATTTCCATTAACCAACCTTTGAAGGAAGGCCAGATCCAAAACTTTACGTCGGTTCTTAAGAGAGGATAATTTAAAATAACTCAAGCGACTTGTATATGAGTGTAGATTCTTGGCCATTTTACATTTATAGGACATGTGATATAAGTATTTCTTTTGCACTCGCTCAATTTTGTTAGAGTGAACTTCATAGTATGGGTTCCATACTGTACTGCCATATTCAAGAGTAGGTCGTACCAAACTGTGATACAAGCGGTTACTAGTTGTTACATTTTTAAATTCTTTACTATTTCTCATTATAAATCCTAGATATTTCAACGCTTGAGAAACCATTTTATTATAATGATTCTTAAAACTTAATTTTTTATCAAGTGTAACTCCAAGGTCGCGAACTACATCAGTTTCTTGAATCGGTTTGTTTTTTAATGTGTATGTACTAGGTATATTTTGAGTGCGGTTTCGAGTGAATCTAATAAAGAAACATTTATCAACATTCAAAACCATCTTATTCGCAGTACACCATTGGTCTAGTCGGTTTAAGTCATCTTGTAGCAAGCCTACATCATGAATGTTTTCAATGGGTCTCATTAATTTAAGATCATCCGCATACATGTACGTCTTAGAATTTTTCAAACAAGCTGCAAGGTCATTAATAAAAAGGCTGAAAAATATTGGTCCCAAATGGGAGCCTTGCGGAACACCAGACAAGTTAGGAAAAGGATCAGACTCGAAACCCCCTACTACTACTTTAGATGATCTTTTGCTTAAGTAAGAGGAACACCATTTTAGAAGACTACCAGCGATGCCATACTGATATAATTTGTGTAAAAGTATCTGATGAGGAACTCGATCGAAGGCTTTCGAGAGATCTGTATAGATCACGTCAACGGGTACGCGCGCATCAATAGAATCAGTCATATCATCAATGAAGTTGACTAGATTGGTGGTAGTTGAACGAGCGTTAACAAAACCATGTTGGCAATCAGAGAGTATGCTTTTGATATGCCAAATTAATATCGAGCACAAAAGGGATTCCAGTGTTTTAGCAAATGTTGTCAAAAGGGATATGGGTCTGTAATTTTTAGCACATGTTTAATCACCAGATTTGTGAACTGGTACTATTAATCCCATCTTCCAAGCAGCAGGAAATGTTCCTGTAGATAATGACCTATTATAAATAAGGGTTAGTAGCAGTGAAAGTTGCTTAGCGCATTTGCTAACAAATACAGATGGTATACCATCCACTCCAGCTCCCTTATTGCGATTAATTCGCTCCAACAGCTTCAAAACTTGTTCTTTAGAGAATGAGACAGAACACAAAGAGTTAGACACGTCAATTATATTATTGCTACTAGTATCGATATTGGATGTGATAGTATTGTCGTATGTAGTCGAAAAATAATCAGCGAACATACTGCAGATTTGGGGGCCAGTAAAAGCAGTTTTGTGATTGAATTCAATTGTAGAAGGGAGTGCAGTATTGCTACTGCTTTTTTGCTTTATATAAGAGAAGAAAAATTTTGGGTCCGATTTGATTGAATTTTCGATTAATGATAGGTAATTATTATAACACTTAGTTGTTAAGACTTTGCATCTTTGTTTGAGAGATAAAAATGATAAATTGTCTAATGGATTTTTATATTTTAATAACGTATTCGATATTTATTTTTTTCATTGAGAAGACTTTTCAAATCAGCAGAAAACCAAACAGGGGTTTTATTTAAAGAAATTCGAGAAACAGGTACAAATTTTTTAATGACATCATTTAAGACAATGTAGAACTTCTCAACCATTGAATCTACCGATAAGCATGCCTCAAACACCTCATTCCACTCGATTTTATCAAAATAAGTACATATATATTCATAGTTGGCCTTGTGAAACCTTTTTTTAAAACCAGCCTTATTGCTTTGTAACTTATTTGCACGTCTGTCAAGATTAACACAAAATTCCAAGGGAGGATGATGTAAGTCAATTTTACTGATAGGAATTTTAGCAGAGGTGATATTAGAGATTGGTATAGTTGCAAGGATCAGGTCCAAAGTACGGTCGTTGCGATTAGTAATACAGTTAAATTGACTTAAGTTATTGTAGAAAAGAAAGTCTAAAAGATTTTGTGAGTATACATTACTATTTGATAAACTTGCCGACAGAGGACAGCCTGGAGTGCCTATCCAGTTAATGTTACAAAGATTAAAATCGCCACAAATTAATACGTTATTATATTTACTTAACACTATGTCAGCATTATAACAAAAATGTTCCATAACTTGTGTGGATGTGGGTGAAGGTAAATATACAGCACAAAGTAACATTTTTTCTTGAGTATTACCCACCAAAATATCGAGTTCAAGCCACAAGTCGTCGCAATAACTTTCATAATTTGTAAGTCTAAGAGAGTTAATATTTTTTTGACAGCCACCAAAACCCCCCCGCCATCTCTTTTTCTTTGCAAAGGATTAATATCGCGATCCCGTCTATATACGTTATAATCACTCGTAAATAGCTCCGAGTCCTTAATACTGTCATTTAGCCAAGTATCACTTAAAACAATGACGTCATACTCACAGTTTATTGAATTCAAATATAATTCATTGGTCTTCGTTCGTAACCCTCTTACATTTTGATAAAAAACACTTAAAAAAGCGGAGAATGTAACAAAGTTAAAATATGGGACACTAATTTAGATACATAAATACTATGCAATAGTCAAAAGTTCATTTTAGTTTTTCTAACACATTGCTGTTGCGCACAAATATCGCTTCTGAAGTTTCCGTTTTACGAAGGTAAATACGGCCACCGCGGACCCATACAAACTTATAGCCAAGTTCCTTTGCTTGTTTGCGCGCCGCAGCATGAAGATACTTATTATCCGGCGACAAATTCTCGGTGATGAAAATAGGGCTCGGTTTTGTGGATGACATGCCTAGATGAGCTGTGTTTAATTTATTTTCGGGATTATTCTTGTTGAATAGAATGGCAGCTGCCAGAAAGCAGTCTCTGGTTCGTGGCGAGTTGAATTTACCCGGAATTGAGCGTGGCCTGGAACTATTAGGCAGTAATTTCGCAGTACGAGAAAAGTAAACAATATCTTTGTCTTCAACATTATATTTAATAGTTTTTCCTAACTGTTGTACTATATTAAGTAAATTTTCAGCCTTATGTTCGGGCACGCATTGTATTTCTAAATTAGTTGATCTAGAAAGTTGGTCGAATTGATTAAAGCGTGCCTTTAATGTTTCGAGCTCAGATTTTAGGGTTTCATTTTCTTTTTTAGGGCTGTGATATCTGTTTTGGCACATGATAAATCAGTCATAAAATTGTCAAAGCTGCAGCTAAGAAATTCAACAGAGTTCTTAAAGTCGCTTAGCTGATTCGATATATCACACAGTTGCACCTTTAAATTTTTGTTGAACTCGAGTGTGCATTCCGACATAAACTCTTTAATGACGCCTCGCAATTCATCGCGTATAATATCACGAATGTTTTCCGTGTCGGTAGTGGATGAAAAGTATAGATTAGTATCGCTATCAGTTCGAGTTTGCAGTTTACGCCGGGTTCCAGTAAATGTTAAGTCGGCCAAACCGGTTGGCGTTGACGGCCGCACAGGGTTATTGGAATTGTCACTTTTAGGCTGCTTAGTAAGACATATGGGGCACAACCAACGCCGTTTATAATCAGGTGCACTCTTATCCAAGTCGTCTCTATTGATATTAATGCAAAGGAGATGAAATTTTTTAGCGCATCTGGTACACTTCATACAACAATCATCTTCGATGATATCGGGACAAGCAGCGCAATGACTCATCTTATTTTTGTTAGACATCGCTCGCTGGTACTTCGCACAGGACCGATTAGAATAGGATAGCAATTATTTCTTCCTGTCCTTTATCGCAGAGGTGAGGTAAGCGGTCCCCGCGCAAGCAGCTGTAGTCCGTGACCTTGCAATCTGTCGATCGCTGATAATTATTGCATATAAGCAATGCACACGAAACTCACATTAATCGTAGTCAATTGTAACGGCAATTAAACGCACTTTCGTTTGACGTAAAATTAATAAATAGAATAATATCGATGCGCACGACCGCTCCCAACAAAGCACAATCGAAACAACATATCCATATCAATACCAAGCACCGAAGCATCAACTTCAACGCCTTTAATTTCAATAGTAACATCTGTTACTCCTACACCAGCTACACCTTCCGTGACTCCTACAACAGAGAGCATAACCCAACCGACTAATTAGGGCTTTGTCGATTTCACCGTTCCACAAGACATATTGGATAATATTTTTACTACAGATTATGGCGCATTAATAGATGAAAGGCGTGAAAAATTGATATTAAATTAATAGCCTACTTAACTAATTTGAAATAAATTATTTGTGAAAACAATACATTAATTGTTATAATTTTCGTATCATTTATTAATTACTCTAATGAAGCGCGGTAAGTGGTTACTATTCTTATATTCTACTATTTAAAGGGTAAGGTAGAAAGTATCTTTAATCATTTACAAGTAGTAATATTTAACTGGTTGACGTCAAAAATAAGAAAAATGAAATCCATCGTTGATTTTAGTATCAAGTGTTTACTCGCAGTGACATTCACTATAATGGAGTCTTGTTCGGGTGCAAGGATAACATGTAAGTACCTACAATTTGAGTTATTTTTATGTTTTTTGTATTTTAATGGAAATTTAAATAATGTGCCGAAAAAGAAACAGTGATTATTAGCAAAAATCAAAGTTAGAATTATCTAACTACCTAATTAAACTATAAAATGCTTTTAGTAAAATGCGGACTAAAGATAGAATTACCGGCCTAGTCTAAAACTTTTTTTACAATTTTATTTACTAAAAGCATTAGTTTTAATCCAGATATATTGTTTGTTGTGAAATACGCACGTTTATAATGTTTCACGTTTTGTCTTATAGCACCCGCCAAAACTTCTCCATCTTGCGATGGAGACATAAGTGGATGTCTCCAGGAATCCATGCAAAGGGGGCTGTCAATCTTTTCCAAGGGAATCCCTAAGATTGGAGTAGAAAGGTCGGATCCTATGGTTGTACAACGATTGGATTTAACTCTCCGAGGAGGTCTCAATATTCAGTTTAGACAAGGTTACGCAAAGGGACTGCGAAACTGCATCGTAGAACAAGCAAGGTAATAACTATAATATATTGTTACATATTATAAGATGTAATAGGGATTTATCATTGATAAGTAACTCTTAAAACTTCCACCGAACAGCAAAATTATACGTAACGATAGTGAGTGATATTTTTTCGATATATTTCGTGCTAAACTATGTAACTTAATTTTATTTGAGAGAAGATAGCGAATAATATTGAAGTATGTACGTGAGGCCACAGATTTTATTGTTTAAATAATGGAAATATGATTTGACGCAATATCTTCAAATAAGCTAAACTTTCCCTAGGAATCTCTTGTTTTCTTATTTTAGAACCTGCTGAGTGTCCATGATAGTGAATAAACAATAATTAGTGTAATGAAGTCAATAACAACATTTTCATCATTTCAGGCTCGTGGGAAACATACTAGAATCGCAATTTGCTTGCAATTTTTCTATCAGAGGAAAATATAAGTCATCAGGACGACTACTCATGTTTCCTATCGACGGCGACGGAGATGTGTCCATCAAGTGCAGTGAGTACACATTCAATTAATGTTTAATTGAATGGTCTATAGCAATTTCAATTACAAAATATAAGGTAAAACTAAACTGAGCGAGGAAAGTCTTACTGTTCCAAATTGGTTTGTAGACAGCATTTGATATTCTTAATAATGAGCGCAAAATAGGTACTCATTGCTTCGGTTAGACAATCAATATTTATACTACTATAATAACGTTACGATTTTGTTAGGACTAAAACATATTCTGGAGAATTTGGGAGAACCTCGGACTGTATCATAAGATCTTTAAGCAGTTGCGTGATAGGACCTCTATACCCGCAACAAAATGGGTACACCTATTTTTTGTGTTTGTTAAGCACATTATTTTAAAACAGAATTTTTTACAGGAAACGTAAGAATTTTCAACAAGTTGTCACTTAAAACCAAAATAGAAGGAGATGGAAAGAAATACTTGGATATAGCGGATGTGAAAACCAATCACAGATTTGATGGACGAATTACCTATAACTTTTCAAACATCTTCAAAGGGAGCCCTGAGACAAGTAAATAATTAGTATTTTTCAATTCATTTATATAAAATTAATATCTTGGCCGAAAATTTATTGCGGTTTTTTTGTAAGGATAAGGTAATTACATTAATTTAAGGAGTGAGTGAGTCAAAAAGGCCTACTTAGTTTTCATAATGCATAGTTATAAATTGTGTGAGCTTTCGTTTTCCCCGAATAATGGTTGTTTTTTGTTTTATACGTCAGCAGTAAAAGTCGTCTAATGTAAACTCTTTCTTAAGTATTGTATATCAATTTCTTTAAGTAAGTTCCTTAAACTTTCCTTAACAAGGTCTAATTTGTGTTACAGGCAAAATAGTGATGGCATTTATTAACGAAAATTGGCGAATGGTGGCTGAAGAATTCGGTGACCCTATTGTAGAGTTTGGTGTTAACAGAATATTGCATGATGTGAAACAGTCCTTAAAAGCCGTGCCTTTAGAAAATCTACTTAATTTTGCATTACCTGTATAAAGATTTACTTAGAGAAGGCTATAGATAATGACAGTGATTAATTTAGCTTTTTGAAGATAAATCTTCATATTTGGGTTGTGTAAAGTTATCAACTCATATTTTCATTGCTCATGTAGGTGATATTTATAAATAACATACTTAGTATTGATTGTATAGATTAGTTTAACATTAGTGTAATTTGTTTAATGGTGACTTGTTAATAATGTACAAGTGCAACAATAATGCTTCGAGCAAATAAGGATCTTATCTAGAAGCTTTTTATTGAATTGTTTTGAAAAGAAGATGTAAATCTCGTACCTAGTAATATGTTTAATACGTTATAAATGTTATTTGGAATAAAAATACGTAATAGAAAATATATGTATTGCTTTTATTTAAATAACATCTTTTGGAATATAAGGTTTTATGATATTTTTAATTACACTTTACAATGTAAAGTCGAATTTTCTATATGAATGGCAAACAATAGAATTTCATGTGGGTTTGGGTAGAGCAGAGAGTTCGATGGAATTTGGCGTTTGAGCGAGATGCGAGCTCTAGGCGATTAAAATCTGAGTAGAGCAGAGATAGATTAAATTTAAGTAAACTACGTCTTTCGAAATGCCGACGTAGTTAATTTTTTTTTATAGCTCATCACGATACAGTGATTTCTAATATTTTTTTAATCTGTATCAATTCCTTAGGATTTCACATTCGTTTCTCTTATTATAGCACAGATTGTTTAGATGACGACAAATAATTAAATTGCAAAGAATCTTAGCCATTTCAACGATGAATGAAAATAGCTTCTTACAAAATATAATAACGTTAGAAAGATCAAGAGGTATAATAAATGTACTAAATAAATTAATTGTAATATCACAACTCTTCTAAATGTTCAAAAAATAATAATAAGTTGTTTATGCGTCGATGAGGCAAGGCATCATAGTTACTTTAAAGTGAAATAACAAACTAAAAGCTGCATTATAATTTAAATACAAAATTAGCAATATCGTTCTCACTGCGTGGCGGTCAAACCGGGTAAGAATTGTTACAACATGCTCAATGCACCGTGAGCTAGGAACATAAATGCGAGGTGAATGTTGTTGTCGAGAAATAAAAATAAAAAAATTAACACCGATGACAATAACACCTCTACTTTTACTGTTAATTGGTAAATTAAAAAAAAACCTTAAGACAAACAATATACTTTACATATTACACAAAAATGCAGCCTGTGAGTACGTAAGAATAAATAATTTTTGGTTCTATAATAAAAGCGAATTTATTGATTCATGAATTCTCGACACGCTCGCTTTAAAAAGAATGTTTTTTTTTCTTAAACACGATGAGTGCAGATGGTTCGTTCCTTGCAAATCGCAATAAATTTATAAAATAAAAATCTATATCACTGCAATTTTGGGTAAAATATTTACTGACGTACTGAGTGGAAATGTACATACGTACAGGACTCGCATTGTAAAAGCGTTCTTACAGTAAATGAATTTTATTACATTGAATTTTAAGTCTATTGCACTATATACACACACAACACAATTAAATATGGCAATGCTCACGACATGTAAGTACATAATTCAAAATACAGTAGCCAAGGCAACGAGTCTTATTGTCTAAGCAAAAACAGATAAAGGTAGTGGAAATTTAAGTACGTATAATATCTTTGTATTTCATTGATGACAAAGTTCTATGTTCTCACATATGAAGATAAGTTACTTGTATTTTTTCAGTAGCATAATTATTATGTTCTCACATAATTGTGAAGTATTTTGTTATCTATCGTTCACAAAATCTGAAACAGAAATTCCAAATGAATTTAAAACTACAGACATCGAATCGAATCTACAGTATAAAAATTAAGATGACCCAAATTGCGTCATTACATATAATAATTAACAATCAATTATTTCAAGACATATTAATCGATCGTGTCTATTTTGGTATAACATTGATTTAATATGTTGTATCAAAGAGATCAGAAAAAAAAGCCGTATGTACTATCGCTTCTACTTTGAGATATTCAAACTATGTATTACCGATATATTTTTATGTATGTTGTTAATACAAGTTTCCTTTACGTATAAGTTAAACTGCTTGACATTTATTCTACAAAAAGTATGTTATCTGAATGATAACAATCAAATATCTATTAGCGACGTTGATGAACTTCAGTATCAGTGATATGTCCACAAAAAACATATCATAAATGAAGATACGCAGCGGCCATGCCTCTATCAGCTCCATAAATGACTTCGCTTGCAACCTCATGCTCTTTGGGAGGTCGTTATCCATTATCAGCTTGTTCACCAAAATCTTCGTCTCATTTTTCAGTGCAAATAATTTTTCACAGGTTAGTGACATTATTCCTATTCCAGAAAAAGTAGTAATACACCAAATGTTGATAGTAATCAGGGAATCGTAATCCATATTGTTTTCGGTAATAAAAAAATTGAGGTCCATATAGTAGTAATAACATATGTATACGTTGCAAGAAGGGCTGTAAATATTTGGAAATTGAAAACATTGCTTTGTTAACAATGTTTCACCGATTGCGTCGTAGCTCAAAGCTTAATCTCTAATCTTCATGTTGTCAGCGGAGGCATGGTCTACCAAATTGTATTCTTCAATTTTCAGCATTTATCCTTTATATATTTTCTGCTTTCATTTTTATATATGATCTGTGTAGTGTACGGTATATTTGTAAAGGATTAAGAGTATATTTATAAAACGTAGCCTAACAATGATCTGAATATAAGTATTATTGTGCTCTAACCTATGAAATTGACGATTTTTTCCTAACATTATTAAGCCATTGGAAACTTCAGTTTGCGTAATTAATATGGAATGGTATTCCAAATTGACATTTTAAAGTATTTTTACAAGCAATATACAGTGATCAATATTCTTAATACATTTACATGTTTTCTTTTCAATTTCCGAGAACTGATACTTCAATGCTTTGTAACTTTTTAAATAACTAGTTTTACTTTTTATTATAATGTCTATACGACACTAGATAGGGACTAAATGTACACATAATACCGTAACGAAGGAACATGCCTTTGCTAACAAACTTAACTATTTATGTAAGGAACTGAGAATATCTCAGAATCTCAGAAAGAAATTGGCAATTTTATGTGTTAACAACTGATATAATTCTTAAATAAATACAATACGCGGTGAGACTGGAAACTGTTAGACACCCTTACTTTCTATATCTGTCGTTCTTTCAACAAATTGCGATTCTTTTAATTTGTATGTATATGAACGGAGTAATGTCAAGAACTATAACATAAAGAAAAAAAATATATGGAAATATCGGCAAAATATATGGAGGTTTCATATATTTTTAAAGAAATCCAGTATCTGAGAGTATTTAAATGTACATAACATTGATTGCTGGAATTTCTGACAACTACAACAGCCTAGCGTCATTTTTTTATTATTCCACTAGTTTACTAGTTCCAGCTTAGTTTCATTTTTAGTTTTGGGTCAAGTGTATAGTAGTATTTGGAAAAATATTTCTGTAATGTTTTACATTTTCGTATTTGCTATTTCATCCCATTCGTTATATTGTTCTAAGAAATGCGAAAAAAAAAACAATACAAATATTTATGTGTTAAATTGAAGGATTTTAATAATGAATCATTTCGTAGGTCTGAGAGCAAATGAGTATAAGCGATATTAAAAATACTTCTTTTCATAGCTGTGAATTTTTGTCATTTGTAGATGTGTTACTTTCAAAGATATTCTCTCTGTCCAATCACTGGTATATCCACATCAATACCAAGCACCGAAGCAACAACTTCAACGCCTTTAATTTCAATAGTAACATCTGTAACTCCTACACCAGCCACACCATCCGTGTCTCCTACAACAGAGAGCATAACCCAACCGACTACTTAGGGCTTTGTCGATTTCACCGTTCCACAAGACATATTGGATAATATTTTTACTACAGATTATGGCGCATTAATAGATGAAAGGCGTGAAGATTAATTGTCCTTATTAACAATAATTGATATTAATTTAATAGCCTACTTAACTAATTTCAAAAAAAATATTTGTGAAAACAATACATTAATTGTTATAATTTTCGTATCATTTATTAATTACTCTAATGAAGCGCGGTAAGTGGTTACTATTCTTATATTCTACTATTTAAAGGGTAAGTTAGAAAGTATCTTTGATCATTTACAAGTAGAAATATTTAACTGGTTGACGTCAAAAATAAGAAAAATGAAATCCATCGTTGATTTTAGTATCAAGTGTTTACTAGCAGTGACATTCACTATAATGGAGTCTTGTTCGGGTGCAAGGATAACTTGAAAGAACCTACAATTTGTGTTATTTTAATATTTTTTGTATTTTAATGGAAATTTAAATAATGTGCCGAAAAAGAAACAGTGATTATTAGCAAAAATCAAAGTTAGAATTATCTATCTACGTAATTAAACTATAAAATGCTTTTAGTAAAATGCGGACTAAAGATAGAATTATCGGCCTAGTCTAAAATTTTTTTTACAATTTAATTTATTTAGCATTAGTTTTAATCCAGATATATTGTTTGTTGTGAAATACGCACGTGTAACGTTTTGTCTTATAGCACCCGCTAAAACTTCTCCATCTTGCGATGGAGACATAAGTGGATGTCTCCAGGAATCCATGCAAAGGGGTCTGTCAATCTTTTCCAAGGGAATCCCTTATATTGGAGTAGAAAGGTCGGATCCTATGGTTGTACAAAGATTGGATTTAACTCTCCGAGGAGGTCTCAATATTCAGTTTAGACAAGGTTACGCAAAGGGACTGCGGAACTGCATCGTAGAAAAAGCAAGGTAATAACTATAATATATTGTTACATATTATAAGATGTAATAGAGATTCATCATTGATAAGTAACTCTTAAAACTTCCACCGAACAGCAAAATTATACGTAACGATAGTGAGTGATATTTTTTCGATATATTTCGTCCTAAACTATGTAACTTAATATTATCTGAGAGAAGATAGAGAATAATTCTAAAGTATGTACGTGAGGCTACAGATTTTATTGTTTAAATAATGGAAATATGATTTGACGCAATACCTTCAAATAAGCTAAACTTTCCCTAGGAATCTCTTGTTTTCTTATTTTAGCACCTGCTGAGTGTCCATGATAGTGAATAAACAATAATTAGTGTAATGAAAAGTCAATAACAACATTTTCATCATTTCAGGCTCGTCGGAAACATTCTAGAATCGCAATTTGCTTGCAATTTTTCTATCAGAGGAAAATATAAGTCATCAGGACGACTACTCATGTTTCCTATCGACGGCGACGGAGATGTGTCCATCAAGTGCAGTGAGTACACATTCACTTAAATGTTTAATTCAACGGCTCATAGCAATTTCAACTACAAAAATATAAGGTAAAACTAAACTGCGCGAGGAAAGTCTTACTGTTCCGAATTGGTTTGTAGGCAGCATTTGATATTCTAAGTAATGCGCGAAAAATAGGTACTCATTGCTTCGGTTAGACAATGTGTACCTATTTTTTGTATAATAACGTTACGATTTTGTTAGGACTATACCATATTCTTGAGGATTTAGGAGAACCTCGGACTGTATCATTAGATCTTTAAGCAGTTACGTGATAGGACCGCTTTATAATAGGTACACCTATTTTTGTGTTTGCTGAGCACATTATTTTAAAATAGCATTTTTTACAGGAAACGTAAGAATTTTCAACAAGATGTTACTTAAAGTCAAAATGGAAGGAGATGGAAAGAAATACTTGGATATAGCGGATGTGAAAACCAATCACAGATTTGATGGACGAATTACCTATAATTTTTCAAACATCTTCAAAGAGAGCCCTGAGACAAGTAAGTAATTAGTATTTTCCAATTCATTTATATTAAATTAATATCTTGGCCGTCGAGTGCTTGAAACAACTCTAGCATTCCTTACTCGTGCACCTCATTTGCAATGTTCGAAATATGGATGAGTAGGAAGTAACTATTAGCCGCTGTAATCGTTCCCTTGAGCCATTAGGAGTCACCAGGAGAATGATTGCGTTATTTTAATGCTTTCACCATAACAGCTGTGGTCGTGGTTAAGATAGTAGAGTAAGAGAGTTTAGTTAGATTGTCTGAAATATCATGCGATATCGCGCTAAAAGTTAGGTATATTAAATAATATTATACAATTTCCTGTGACATCGTCGCTACAAACGACTTAAGTAGGCTCGTGCTGGTTAGTAACGTCAAAAAAACTGTTTTCATTTAGCGTAGATCTCAAACTCTGTTGTTAAGTGTCCAATATCTGAACTTTGACAATTACACCCAGTATTCCGAATTTTTGCTATTGTTCCTCAGGAGTACCATTAGGGCGTCTACTTCCATATGTGGTATATCTACATCTATTGCGGCTTTTTTATAAGGATGAGTTCTAGTTCACATAATGCATAGTTGTGTGAGCCTACGTTTTCCCCTAATAATGGTTGTTTTTTTTTATACGTCAGTAGTAAAAGTCATCTGGTGTAAACTCTTTCTTAAATGATTTTATGTCAATTTCTTTTGGTCTTACCCTTAAACTTCCCTTAACAAGGTCTAATTTGTGTTACAGGCAAAATAGTGATGGCATTTATTAACGAAAATTGGCGAATGGTGGCTGAAGAATTCGGTGATCCTATTGTTGAGTTTGGTGTAAACAGAATACTGCATAACGTGAAACAGTCCTTAAAAGCTGTGCCTTTAGAAAATCTACTTAATTTTGCATTACCTATATAAAGATTTACTTAGAGAAGGCTTTAGATAATGACAGTGATTAATTTAGCTTTTTGAAGATAAATCTTCATATTTGGGTTGTGTAAAGTTATTAACTCATATTTTCATTGCTCATGTAGGTGATATTTATAAATAACATACTTAGTATTGATTGTATAGATTAGTTTAACATTAGTGTAATTTGTTTAATGGTGACTTGTCAATAATGTACAAGTGAAACAATATGGCTTCGAGCAAATAAGGATGTTATCTAGAAGTTTTTTATGAATTGTTTTTAAAAGAAGATGTAAATCTCGTACCTAGTAATATGTTTAATACGTTATAAATGTAATTTAGAGTAAAAATATGTAAAAGAAAAATATATGTATTGCTTTTATTTAAGCAACATTTTTTGCAATATAAGTTTCTATGATATTTTTAATTACAATTTACATTGTAAAGTCTAATAAATTTCTCTATGAATGGCAAACAATAGAATTTCATTTGGGGTTGGGTA
Organism: Calamotropha paludella; assembly: GCA_927399485.1. Classification (NCBI taxonomy): domain Eukaryota; kingdom Metazoa; phylum Arthropoda; class Insecta; order Lepidoptera; family Crambidae; genus Calamotropha; species Calamotropha paludella. Next base: position 8,199,436 of record OV656814.1, on the reverse strand, counting down.
GAGCAGAGAGTGCGTTGGATTTGGCGTTTGAGCGAGATGCGAGCTTCAGGCGATTAAAATCTAAGTAAATGCGTAAATTAAATTTGAATATGTAGATTAAGTCTTTCGAAGTGCAAAAGCCGTTTATTTCTTTTATAGTTTGTCACGATACAGTGTTATTACAATATTTTTTTAACCTGTGTCAGTTCCTTGGGATTTCATGTTAGTTTCTCTTACTATGGCACAGATTGTTTTGATTACGATAAATGATTAAATTGCAAAGAATTACTGTCCGAAGTACACTCGCCAAGCTCGCATTAAAAAAGATCATTCTTTCTTTTTTTTTCTTAAAAACGATGTGTGCAGATGGTTCGTTTGATGCAAGTACTAAGGTGGAAATGTACATACGTACAGGACTTGCATAGTAAAAGGCGTTCTTACATAAAAGGAAATTTATTACATTGAATTTTAGGTGTATTGCACTACATACACTCACAACACAATTAAATAACCATTAAATTAAACATACAATCTATCGATTATTACCCAATTAAATTTCAAATAATTTATAATATAAACAAGATAAAAAAAATCATATATTTCGGTCACTTAAAAATTCGTTTAAAGAATAGTAACATTTTTGAATAAGAAATGTTTTTAGCCTTTGCTTAAATGAAATGATGTCAACGTCACCGTTACGTATTGATGCCGGGATTTTGTAATATATACGCGATGCATTACCGAACACACTATCACTTAGCAACTTTGTTCTATTAGGAATCATGCGGATTTAATCTGTATGTCGAGCACCAGAGAAAAACTCAAATATTTGTATATTTTCTGTAGCAAACACAGCACATTCAAAAATATAGAGACATGGAAAAGTCAGAAGTTCATATTTTGTAAAGTATGGTTTGCAAAAGTCTCTTTGTTTCAAATGGTACATTGCTCTAATACAGCGCTTTTTTGATTTGAATACCTTTTCTTTGTTGGTTGCATTGTCCTAAAACATAATGGCAAATCTTAGTGTCGAAGAAACATAACCATGATACGCACTCAGTAGAGCGTTCACATTCACGATCTTACTCAAATGATAAAGAGCATAGGAGTACCGACTTAACTTATTACAAACATGGTCCATGTGCGAATTGCATTTAAGATCATTATCAATATATAAACCTAGAAATGTTGAAGTATTGGTGTCATTTATTGTTTTATCTAAGTAGGATATATTTAACTGTAAGTCATTCGCACAATTGACATTACGTTGTTTGAAAAACATTTCGTTTTTGTTTTATCCAAGTTGGCTTCAAAGATTATTAGACACAAGCCACTTCATAATATTTAGTAAAGTAGCATTAACATTTTTTTCTAATGTTTGTATAGTGTTGTTGCTAAATAAAATCGTGCTATCGTCTGTAAAAAGAGTAACGTGATTATTTGTAACTGCTGGTAGATCATTAATATAGACTAAGAAAAGTAGAGGTCTCAGTATACTACCTTGAGGCTCCCCAAATTTTACTAATCTCATATTGCAGTGGTAAGCTACTTCAGTTTTCGTTATCATATCAATATTTTTTATTACAGTCATTTGTAACCTGTTTGTCAAATATGATTTGATCAGATTATAAACATTACCTCGAATCCCGAAATTGTACAGTTTTTGCAAAAGAATATTAAGGTCTACATAATCGAATGCCTTTGTCATGTCCATATAAAGCGCAACGGTTGGAATTCTTTTATCGATATTTTTGTTACTTGTAACAGAAAGTTATAAACTGTTTATGTTTATGGACTTATTCTTTCTAAACCCATATTGCTCTGGTACAAAGATTTTATAACTTTCAAGAAAAGAATAGATATATTCATAGATGATCCTTTCCATATTTTTTTGACAGAACTGACAGTAATGATACTGGCATGTAAGAATTCAAATTTGAGTTGTATCCTTTTTTAAATAAGGGTTTAATTAAAGATTTTTTAGTTTTTCTGGAACGATACCTTTCACAAGACACAAATTTACTATATGGCTAAATACTGGCGTAATTATTTGTGCAACATCTTTAATGACTGACGTTATATAAACCGTTAGATAAATCGATCAACTCCTGAACTATTCGTGTTCTTTAAAGAGTTAATCACTTTAATATGTCAATAGCCATAGTGGGACCCACAAAAATTGAATTCGTATTCATATTAATCGATGTCCATTTTAGTATAAGTTTGATTTAATATGTTCTATCAAAGAGATCAGAGCAAAAAATTCGCATGTACTATCGCTTCTACTTTGAGATATTCAAACTTTACATTACCAACATATTCAAAATCCTTACTAATATTATAAATCGGAAAGTGAGTTTGTTTGTTTGTTTGTTTGTTCCGCTTTCACGCCGTAACTACTGGACCGATCGCATTGAAATTTTGCAGACGTAAAGATAAAAGTCCGGATTAAATAATAGGGTACTTTTTATCCTGTAAAAAATTGATGTTCCCGAGGAAAAACAAAAATATTGTTTGCTTGATGGATGGATTGTAGATGGCGCTGTGTGTCGTTTAAAACAAGGTAAAATATTGCAAACGAATATAAACATGTAAATTTAGAAGCTAAATGATACGATAATGAATCCCCGAAAATGAGGAATTCCCGAGGGACGACGTACAATTTGTTTTATCGTCTAAACTGTTTTTTTTACATCTACTTATATGTTGCAAACGAATATGAACATGTGAATTTTGAAGCTAAATGATGCGGAAATGAATCCTCGAAAATGAGGAATTCTCGAGGGATGACGTACAATTTGTTTTATCGTCTAAATTGTTTTTTTTACATCTACTTATCCTGAAATCACTAAAGTCAAAGAATTACTAATTGGTATAAGTATTAGTTACGTTATTTAGTTCTTGAGGTATGCGATTGATGGCGCTGGATGTTTTTTAAAACATGGTAACGATGTGTTCATTAAAATACATAAGAAGTGGAAGCTTACGCTATTTAGTTCTTGAGGTATGTTGCTGGGTGTCCAAAATCTGCATGTTTTTGCTCCACAGGGGAAAACATATAATATAGTGTACCATTCAGTTTTGGTTTAACAACTAATTGTATCCAGCGTTACATCGCGCTTCTAAGATTTTTCCGTGGGAATGAGAAGTTTTCTTATAGTTCTGCTTTATACCGCAATAAAACCGAATTCCACGCGGGCGAAGCCGCGGGCTGAAAGCTAGTATGTTGTTAATACAAGTTTCTTTTAAGTAAAAGTTAAACTGCGAGACATCTGTTGTACAAAAAGTGTGTTATCTGAATGATAACAATCAAATATGTAGTAGCAACGCTCATGAACTTCAGTATTAGTGATATGTTCACAGAAACCATATCATAAATGAAAATACGCAGTGGCCATGCCTCTATCAGCTCCATAAATGACTTCGCTTGCAACCTCATGCTCTTTGGGAGGTCGTAATCCATTATCAGCTTATTCAAATCAAATCATAATCATTTATTGTGAAACACAGGTAAGTGAAGTTGTTGCAAAAGTTATGCAATAGTTCGCTGGTTTCTGCCTTTATGGCATACAATTATATACAAATTAAAATTTTCAAACAATCAAAGCAATCAGTCTATCAGATAGATATGAATTCGTAATAAGAAACGTTTTCTCAGTCACTTAAAATATAACAAAACATTTTTTTGTAGATACATATACATTAAATTAAACATACAATCTATCGATTGTTATTCAATTAAATTTCAAATAATTTACAATATAAACACGATAAAAAAATCATATATTTCGGTCAGTTAAAAATTCGTTTAAAGAATAGTAACATTTTTGAATAAGAAATGTTTTTAGCCTATGCTTAAATGAAATGATGTCAACGTCACCGTTTCGTATTGATGCCGGGATTTAGTTATATATACGCGATACATCCCCGAACACACTATCACTTAGCAACTTTGTTCTATTAGGAATCATGCGGATTTTATCTTTATGTCGAGCACCAGAGAAAAACTCAAATATTTATATATTGTCTCTAGCAAACACAGCACATTCAAAACTATAGAGACATGGAAAAGTCAGAAGTTCATATTTTGTAAAGTATGGTTTGCAAGAGTCTCTTTGTTTCAAATGGTACATTGCCCTAAAACATAATGGCAAATCTTAGTGTCGAAGAAACAGAACCATGATACGCACTCAGTAGAGCGTTCGTAGCGAGCGTATAATGTTTGAAATACATTATTTTCGTTTTATCCAAGTTGGCTTTAAGATTGTTAGACACAAGCCACTTCATAATATTTAGTAAAGTAGCATTAACATTTTTTGTATAGTGTTGCCGCTAAATAAAATCGTGCTATCGTCTGTAAAAAGAGTAACGTGATTATTTGTAACTACTGGTAGATTATTAATATAGACTAAGAAAAGTGGAGGTCCCAGTAGAGGCTCCCTACCTACCTTGAGGCTCCCCAAATTTTACTAATCTCATTTTGGAGTGGTAACCTACTTCAGTTTTCGTTATCATATCAATATTTTTTATTACAGTCATTTGTAACCTGTTTGTCAAATATGATTTGATCAGATTATAAACATTACCCCTAATCCCAAAATTGAACAGTTTTTGTAAAAGAATATTAGGGTCTACATAATCGAACGCCTTTGTCATGTCCATATAAAGCGCAACGGTTGGAATTCTTTTATCGATATTTTTTGTTACATGTAACAGAAAGTTATTAACTGCCATGTTTATGGACTTATTCTTCCTAAACCCACATTGCTCTGGTACAAATATTTTTTTTTTAATACTATCCTTCGGAACATTATTTTCACACTTATTTATGATTTTCCATGTGGTTCTATGAGTTTTTATGAAATAATCATTACGTGGATTTTGTATTAATTTTAAAATAGATTTATAACGTTTCGCACTTTATAATCATTTTTTGTTTTTAAATTGCAATTTTTTCTATATATCCACAACAGTTCTCTTTTACGTTTATTACATATTTTAATCCCCCGAGATATCCATTTGGACTTAACAGCAGCTTAACACTTAATACATTTTACAGGAAAACTCAAGTCGTAAAAACACTTAAAAGTCTCTTCAAATTTGTTATAAGAGTCATTTGGGTCATGAAAATTCTAAATAAAGTTATTTCTATTTTCTAACGAATAGTCACGTTTCATAATGTACCAATATTTGAATAAGCAAGTCTTTTTAACAGGATATCGAGCTTATTGAGCAGAATGATCAGATGATCCCGACTCTATTACTTCTCCGGACATCCTCTAAAATTATGCGCAATATTATCGAGACAAGTTTTACTAGCCAATCTGGTCGGCTCTTAAAATTGTAACCTACGAGGGTGGGTCAGAAAGTTCGCGGAATGGAGGGTATAAATTAAGAAATAAAACACAAAATTATTTTTCCTTCTCAATGTATTCCCCCTTAACTTTAATACATTTATGAGACCTATCAATTCATTTATTAATACCTTCGAAAAAAAATTGATTTCTCTTTGTCGTCAAAATAGGCCGAAATTGCGCCGTTCACATCTTCATCGCTGGAAAATTTCTTCCCTCGAAGCTCTTTTTTCATTTTTGGGAACAAATAATAATCACTTGGGGCTAAATCTGGGCTATAGGGAGGTTGTTCCAAGATTTCGAAGCCCACTCTTTGAACAGCAGCCATCGCAACTTGCGCCTTGTGCACGGGTGCATTGTCGTGCAAAAGGAGCACACCTTTAGTCAATTTTCCCCGTCTTTTTCTCTCACAGCATCTCGCAGACGTTCTAATAGTGCAGCGTAGTACTCTCCAGTGATAGAGACACCCTTTTCTTTATAATCAATAAGGAGGATTCCCTCTGAATCCCAGAAAACAGTAGCCATGAGTTTTTGGCCTGGATCATCTTCAATCGAATCCCTGCCTTGCTTAAACAGGTTGTGCCACTTGTAAACCATGGTTTTACCAGGGCAAGAGTCCCCGTAAACAGAAGACATCTCTTCCAAAATAGTCTGGGGGTGTTTTCCTTGTTTGGTAAGGAACTTGATGACTGCGCGAAACTCAATTTTCTCCATGTTGCAAATATTCTTCGGGATTGACTTGTTGATTGATGTGTAGCTCAGGTAATTATGACCTATTTTTTTTAAACTTAGTATTTATACTCTTAATGAGTGTCACAACTAGTGCAGGTAGTAAAAAGTCACCTTTCCCCCCTCCATGCCCCTCATTCCGCGAACTTTTTGATCCGCCCTCGTAAGACCATAGCAATTTAGAGCATTAATGAGTTCTTTCGTGTGTTTAGATGTTTCCAGAACGTCCATATTTAGATCGACACAGAGAATGACTCCTTGACTTTGAACTTAGTTTAGACAATACAGTATCAAGTATATTATATGCTATATTTATTCAATAAAATCTTTGTCTCATTTTCATTGCAATTAATTTTTCACAGGTTAGTGACATTATTCCTATTCCAGAAAAAGCATGCAAGCAAATACACCAAATGTTGATAGTAATCAGGGAATCGTAATCTATATTATGTTTTCGGTAATAAAAAATTGAGGTCCATATAGTAGTAATAACATATGTAAAAGTTGCAAGAAGCGCTTTAAATATTTGGAAATTGAAAACGATTGCGTCGTAGCTCAAAGCTAAATCACTAATCATCATGTTGTTAGCGGAGGCATGGACTATCAAATTGTATTCTTCAGTTTTTAGCATTTTATCTTTTATATATTTTCTGCTGCCATTTTTATATATGTTATGTATAGTGTGGGGTATATTTAAAAAAAATAAGAGAGTATTTATAAAACGTAGCCGTAACAATGATCTGAATATTATTGTGCTCTAACCTATGAAATTGTCGATTTTTTACCCTACATTATTAAGCCATTGGAAACTTCAGATTGCGTAATAAATATGGAAAGATATTCCGAATTAATATTTTAAAGTATTTTTATAAGCAATACACAGTCGAGAAAATTGATCGGTATTGTAAATACATTTACATGTTTTCTTTTCAATTTCCGAGAATTGATGCTTTAATGCTTTGTAACTTTTTAAATAAGTAGTTTTTCTTGTTATGATAATGTCTATACGAGACTAGACAGAAATTAAATGTATACATAGTACCGTAACGAAGGATAATGCCGTTGCTTAGAAAAAAAAAAGTATTTTGTAAAAAACTGAGAACTTTTCAAAACTTGGCAATTTAATGTGTTTACACCTAATATAATTCTTAAATAAATACAATACGCGGTGAGACTGGACACTGTTAGACACGTTTACCTTCTGTATCTGCAGTTCTTTAAAGAAAATTGCTTAATTGATTTGTATGTATATGAAGGGAGTAATATCAAGAACTACAATATATATTTGAAAAAAAAAAATGGAAATACCGGCAAAATATATCCTTTAACTATAATTGATATTAAATTAATAGCCTACTTAACTAATATCAAAAAAATAATTTGTGAAAACAATACATTAATTGTTATAATTTTCGTATCATTTATTAATTACTCTAATGAAGCGCGGTAAGTGGTTACTATTCTTATATTCTACTATTTAAAGGGTAAGTTAGAAAGTATCTTTAATCATTTACAAAGAGTAATATTTAACTGGTTGACGTCAAAAATAAGAAAAATGAAATCCATCGGTGATTTTAGTATCAAGTGTTTACTCGCAGTGACATTCACTATAATGGAGTCTTGTTCGGGTGCAAGGATAACTTGTAAGTACCTATAATTTGTGTTATTTTTATGTTTTTTGTATTTTAATGGAAATTTAAATAATGTGCCAAAAAAGAAACAGTGATTTTTAGCAAAAATCAATGTTAGTATTATCTATCTACGTAATTAAACTATAAAATGCTTTTAGTAAAATAAGGACTAAAGATTTAAGTACCGGCCTAGTCTAAAACTTTTTTACAATTTTATTTACTAAAAGCATTAGTTTTAATCCAGATATATTGTTTGTTGTGAAAAACGCACGTGTCTAATGTTTAACGTATTGTCTTATAGCACCCGCAGAAACTTCTCCATCTTGCGATGGAGACATAAGTGGATGTCTCCAGGAATCCATGCAAAGGGGGCTGTCAGTCTTTTCCATGGGAATCCCTAAGATTGGAGTAGAAAGGTCGGATCCTATGGTTGTACAACGATTGGATTTAACTCTCCGAGGAGGTCTCAATATTCAGTTTAGGCAAGGTTACGCAAAGGGACTGCGGAACTGCATCGTAGAGAAAGCAAGGTAATAACTATAATATATTGTTACATATTATGAAGATGTAATATGGATTCATGATTGATAAGTAACTCTTAAAACTTCCACCGAACAACAAAAATAAAAGTAACGATAGTGAGTTATAATATTTTCGATATATTTCGTCCTAAACTATGTAACTTAATTTAATCTGAGAGAAGATTAATTCTGAAGTATGTACGTGAGGCCACAGATTTTATTGTTTAAAGAATGGAAATATGATTTGACGCAATACCTTCAAATAAGCTAAACTTTCCCTAGGATTCTCTTGTTTTCTTATTTTAGCACCTGCTGAGTGTCCATGATAGTGAATAAACAATAATTAGTGTAATGAAAAGTCAAAAACAACATTTTTATTATTTCAGGCTCGTGGGAAACATTCTAGAATCGCAATTTGCTTGCAATTTTTCTATCAGAGGAAAATATAAGTCATCAGGACGACTACTCATGTTTTTTATTGACGGCGACGGAGATGTGTCCATCAAGTGCAGTGAGTACACATTCAATTAATGTTCAATTGAACGGTCCATAGCAATTTCAATTACAAAATATAAGGTAAAACTAAACTGTGCGAGGAAAGTCTTACTTGGTTCCAAATTGGTTTGTAGACAGCATTTGATATTCTTAATAATGAGCGCAAAATAGGTACTCATTGCTTCGGTTAGACAATCAATATTTATACTAGTATAATAACGTTACGATTTTGTTAGGACTAAAACATATTCTTGAGAATTTAGGAGAACCTCGGACTGTATCATAAGATCTTTAAGCAGTTGCGTGATAGGACCTCTATACCCGCAACAAAATAGGTACACCTATTTTTTGTTTGTTAAGCACATTATTTTAAAATAGCATTTTTTACAGGAAACGTAAGAATTTTCAACAAGTTGTCACTTAAAACCAAAATAGAAGGAGATGGAAAGAAATACTTGGATATAGCGGATGTGAAAACCAATCACAGATTTGATGGACGAATTACCTATAACTTTTCAAACATCTTCAAAGGGAGCCCTGAGACAAGTAAGTTATTAGTATTTTCCAATTTATTTATATTAAATTAATATCTTGTCCGAAAATTTATTGCGGTTTTTTTGTAAGGATGAGGTAATTACACTAATTTAAGGAGTGAGTCAAAAAGGGCTGCCTTGTTCACATAATGCATAGTTATATATTGTGTGAGCCTTCGTTAATAATGGTTATTTTTTGTTGTATACGTCAGCAGTAAAAGTCGTTTAATGTAAACTCTTTCTTAAGTATTTAATATCAATTTCTTTTAGTAAGTTCCTTAAACTTTCCTTAACAAGGTCTTATTTGTGTTACAGGCCAAATAGTGATGGCATTTATTAACGAAAATTGGCGAATGGTGGCTGAAGAATTTGGTGATCCTATTGTAGAGTTTGGTGTAAACAGAGTACTGAATAACGTGAAACAGTCCTTAAAAGCTGTGCCTTTAGAAAATCTACTTAATTTTGCATTACCTATATAAAGATTTACTAAGAGAAGGCTATAGATAATGACAGTGATTAATTTAGCTTATTGAAGATAAATCTTCATATTTGGGTTGTGTAAACTGTTTGACTCATAATTTCATTACTCATTTAGCTAATATTTATAAATTACATACTTAGTATTGATTGTATGTAAAGGTTGTCTGGAAGAGATCGCTCTGAGCTATAAGACCGCCCATTGTAACACTATTTTAAGTTTTCTCTTGTTATCTTATTATTTCAATGTGGTGTTATCAATAAAGTGTTTTGTATTGTATTGTATTGTATGGATTAGTTTCACATTAGTGTAATTTGTTTAATGGTGACGTCACCAATGGTGACTTGTTAATAATGTACAAGTGCAACAATATGGCTTCAAGTTGTTTTAAAAAGAAGATGTAAATCTCGCACCTAGTAATATGTCTAATATGTTATTAATGTTATTTAGAATAAAAATACGTAATAGAAAAATATATGTATTGCTTTTATTTAAACAACACCTTTTGGAATATAAGGTGTAATGATATTTTTAATTACACTTTACATTGTAAAGTCTAATTTTCTCTATGAATGGCAAACAATAGAATTTCATATGGGTTTGGGTAGAGCAGAGAGTTCGATGGAATTTGGCGTTTGAGCGAGTGCGAGCTCTAGGCGATTAAAATCTCAGTAAAGCAGAGATAGATTAAATTCAAGTAAACTACGTCTTTCGAAATGCCGAAGGTGTTAATTTCTTTCAGAACTCATCACGATACAGTGTTTTCTAATACTTTTTTAATATGTATCAATTCTATGGCACATATTGTTAAGATGACGATAAATAATTAAATTGCAAAGAATCTTCGCCATTTAAACGTTAATGTAAATAGCTTCTTACAAAATATAATAACGTTAGACAAGAACAAGAGGTGATAATAAATGTACTAAATAAATTATTTGTAATATCAAAACTCCTCTAAATGTTGAAAAAATAATAATAAGTTGTTGATTTGTCGATGAGGCAAGACATCATAGTTATTTGAAAGGGAAATAACAAACTAAAAGCTGTATTATAATTTAAATATAAAATAAGCAATATCGTTCTCACTGCGTTGCAGTCAAACCGAGTAAGAATTGTTATAGCATGCTCAATGCACCGTGAGTTAGTAATACAATGCGAGGTGAATATTGCTGTCGAGACTTAAAAAGATAATAATAATAACACCGATAGAAACAACACCTCAACTTTAACTGTTAATTGGTAAATTTAAAAAACCTTCAGACATTAAAATATACTTTCCAAATAACACAAAAATGCAGCCTGTGAGTAATTAAGAATAAATAAGTTACGGTCCTTAAAAATGCGCATCTATTGATTTTTAATTACTGTCCAAACAAAACTCGCCACGCTTGCGTTAAAGGAATGATTGATTTTCTTAAACACGATGAGTGCAGATGGTTCGTTCCTTGCAAATCGCAATCACTACATAGTATAAAACAAAGTCGCTTTCTCTGTCCCTATATCCCTATGTATGCTTAAATCTTTAAAATTACGCAAAGGATTTTGATGCGGTTTTTTTAATAGATAGAGTTATTCAAGAGGAAGAAAATTTATAAAATAAATATCGTAATCACTGCAATTTTGGGTAAAATATTTACTGACGAACTGAAGTGGAAATGTACATACAAACAGGACTCGCATTGTAAAAGGCGTTCTAACATTAAAGGAATTTTATTACATTGAATATTAAGTTTATTGCACTACATACACACACAACACAATTAAACAGTATTGCTCACAACATATAAGTATATAATTCAAAATACAATAGTCAAGGCAACAAGTCCTATTATCTAAGCAAAAACTGCAATTTTAAAGTACGTATAATATCTTTGTATTTCATTGATGACTTTGATGTATAAGTTTTTGGTAAATTGCTACTGAAAAAATACAATTAACTCATCTTTCTATGTAAGAACATAATTGTCAGGAATTTTGTAATATATACCGTTTACAAAACCTGAAACAGATATTCCAAATTGATATACAGCTACAGACAACTATGAGAATATGTAAATTTTATAAATTGATTTTAAAGTTTAAAAATTAAGATGAACCAAATTGATTAGGTCTATATTGGTATAAGATTGATTCAATATGTTGCATCAAAGAGATTAGAAAAAAAATCCGTACGCATTATCTCTTCTACTTTAAGATATACAAGCTTGATATTACCAATATATTCAAAGTTGCTTTCTGTTATTATATTTGTAAATAAGTACATGTTGTTAATACAAGTTTCCTTTACGTAAAAGTTAAACTGCTTGACATTTGTTCTACCAAAAGAGTGTTGTCTGAATGATAACAATCAAATATCTATGTAGTAGCAACGCTGATGAACTTTAGTATGCGTGATATGTCCACAGAAAACATATCATAAATGAAGATACGCACCGGCCATGCCTCTACCAGCTCCATAAATGACTTCGCTTGCAACCTCATGCTCTTTGGGAGGTCGTAATCCATTATCAGCTAATTCACCAAAATCTTCGTCTCATTTTTCAGTGCAATTAATTTTTCACAGTTTAGTGACATTATTCCTATTCCAGAAAAAGCATGCAAGCAAATACACCAAATGTTGATCAGGAGTAATCAGGAAATCGTAATCCATATTATGTTTTCGGTAATAAAAAATTGAGGTCCATATAGTAGTAATAACATATGTATTAGTTGCAAGAAGAGCTGTAAATATTTGGAAATTGAAAAAATTTGCTTATAATTTCACAAGTTTCACCGATGGCGTCGTAGCTCAAAGCTAAATCTCTTATCTTCATGTTGTCAGCGGAGGCATGGCCTACCAAATTGTATTCCTCAATTTCCAGCATTTTATCCTTAATATATTTTCTGCTTTCATTTTTATATATGTTATGTGTAATGTACGGTATATTTGTACAAGATTAAGAGTATTTTTATAAAACGTAGCCTAACAATGATCTGAATAAAAGTATTATTGAGCTCTAACCTATGAAATTGACGATTTTTTCCTAACATTATTAAGCCATTGGAAACTTCAGTTTGCGATATTAATATGGAATAGTATTCCAAATTAATATTTTAAAGTATTTTTACAAGCAATATATAGTCAAGAAAATTGAGCGATATTGTAATAGTAGTTTATGAAACTGGTACATAATGAAGGGTGTGTAATACCTAGTTATGTGCAGTTTCATACACTACATTGAATATATCAAATAAAAGATAGAGATTGATACAGTTTATTTATTGGTTATTATAAGTGTATATTACAATGACTTTACTGGTAGTAGATTAAGACTGACTGCTGCCGCTCTGTCTTTAAAATGTCGTGCGGCGTTAAATTTTCTTCACTATCACTATCACACATTTAAATAAACAATAATAATTATCCAGCGAAACAAAACAACGAATTGCAAGGAAACGTATTATGGCGCCTAAATTTCCGGTATCACCGCGCATGCGCCAAAGCGCGCGCAGCCACAGATAAAAATGAAATAGTGCTATACGAATTGGCGAAGTATTGCATCAAAATTATTATAACATTATTTTGTTAGAGAAATAGTGTTTTAATAAATAAAATAATTTCATTACGATATACATTTTGTAAAGTTCGTCAATATAAACTCGTTTTGAGTTTTATATTTCGAATTTTACGATGTGAGAGTAGATTTACATGTCTTCGTTTTAATTACCGAGAATTGATGCTTGGTAACTTTTTAATTAAGTAGTTTTTCTTTTTATTGTAATGTCTATACGAGACTAGATAGGGACTAAGTGTACAAATAATACCGTAACGAAGGATCATGCCGTTGCTAAGAAAAATTAAACTATTTTGTAAGGAACTGAGAACTTTTCACAAATTGGCAATTTTATGTGTTAACACCTAATATAATTCTTAAATAAATACAATACGCGGTGAGACTGTACACTGTTAGACACCCTTACTTTCTATATCTGTCGTTCTTTAAACAAACTGTGATTCTTTTAATTTGTATGTATATGAAGGGAGTAATGTCAGGAACTACAATATATATTTGAAAAAAAAAAATGGAAATACCGGCAAAATATATGAGAGTTTCATAAATTTTAAACGAATCCCAGTGTCTGAGAGGTTTTACATAACAATGATTGCTGGAATTTCTGAAAACTGCAACAGCCTAGAGTATTTTTTTTATTATTCCATTAGTTTACTAGTTGTAGTTTAGTTTCGTTTTTAGTTTCGGGTCAACTGTATTGTACTATTTGGAAAAATATTTCTCAATATTTTAGGTTTTCGTATTTGCTATTTCATCCCATTCGTTATATTGTTCTCAGAAATGAGAAAAAAACAATACAAACTATTTATTTGTTTAATTCAAGGATTTTAATAATGAATCACTTCGTAGGTCTGAGAGCAAATGAGTATAAGCGATATTAAAAAATACTTCTTTTCATAGCTGTGAATTTTTGTCATTTGTAGATGTACTTTCAAAGATATTCTCGATGTCCAATCCCTGGTATATCCACATCAATACCAAGCACCGAAGCATCAACTTCAACGCCTTTAATTTCAATAGTAACATCTGTAACTCCTACACCAGCTACACCTTCCGTGACTCCTACAACAGAGAGCATAACCCAACCGACTACCAACGGCTTTGTCGATTTCACCGTTCCACAAGACATATTGGATAATACTTTTACTACAGATTATGGCGCATTAATAGATGAAAGGCATGAAGAATAATTGTCCTTATTAACTATAATTGTTATTATATTAATAGCCTACTTAACTAATTTCTAATAAATTATATGTGAAAACAATACATTAATTGTTATAATTTTCGTATCATTTATTAATTACTCTAATGAAGCGCGGTAAGTGGTTACTATTCTTATATTCTACTATTTAAAGGGTAAGTTAGAAGGTATCTTTAATCATTTACAAGTAGTAATATTTAACTGGTTGACGTCAAAAATAAGAAAAATGAAATCCATCGTTGATTTTAGTATCAAGTGTTTACTCGCAGTGACATTCACTATAATGGAGTCTTGTTCCGGTGCAAGGATAACTTGAAAGTACCTACAATTTGTGTTATTTTTATGTGTTTTGTATTTTAATGGAAATTTAAATAATGTGCCGAAAAATAAACAGTGACTTTTAGCAAAAATCTATCTTTTTTACAATTTTATTTACTAAAAGCATTAGTTTTAATCCAGATATATTGTGTGTTGTGAAATACGCATGTGTATAATGTTTAACGTTTTGTCTTGTAGCACCCGCCAAAACTTCTCCATCTTGCGATGGAGACATAAGTGGATGTCTCCAGGAATCTATGCAAAGGGGACTGCCAATCTTTTCCAAGGGAATCTCTAAGATTGGAGTAGAAAGGTCGGATCCTATGGTTGTACAACGATTGGATTTAACTCTCCGAGGAGGTCTCAATATTCAGTTTAGGCAAGGTTACGCAAAGGGAAAAACTGCATCGTAGAGAAAGCAAGGTAATAACTATAATATATTGTTACATATTATAAGATGTAATAGGGATATATCATTGATAAATCTCTTAAAACTTCCACTGAACAATAAAATTATAAGTAACGATAATGAGTGATAATATTTTCGATATCTTTCGTCGTAAACTATGTAACTAAATTTTATCTGAGAGAAGATAGAGAATAACTCTGAAGTGTGTACATGAGGCCACAGATTTTAATGTTTAAATAATTTAACTGTTTTAAATAATAAGGAATTGCTAATGTCCAGTGAAAATATGATTCAACGCAATACCTTGAAATAAAATAAACTTTCCTTAGGAATATCTTGTTTTGGTATTTTTAGAACCTGCTGCGTGTCCATGATAGTTTATAAACAATAATTAGTGTAATGAAAAGTCAATAACAACATTTTTATTATTTCAGGCTCGTGGGAAACATACTAGAATCGCAATTTGCTTGTAATTTTTCTATCAAAGGAAAATATAAGTCATCTGGACGACTACTCATGTTTCCTATCGACGGCGACGGAGATGCGTCCATCAAGTGCAGTGAGTACACATTCACTTAAATGTTTAATTGAACGATTCATAGCAATTTCGATTACAAAAGATAAGGTAAAACTAAACTGTGCGAGGAAAGTCTTACTGTTCCAAATTGGTTTGTAGACAGCATTTGATATCCTTAATAATGAGCGCAAAATAGGTACTCATTGCTTCGGTTAGACAATATTTATACCAGTATAATAAGGTTATACTAGTATAATAAGGTTACGATTTTGTTAGGACTATAACATATTTTTGAGGATTTAGCAGAGCCTTGGACTGTATCATAAGATCTTTAAGCAGTTACGTCATAGGACCTCTATACCCGCATCTATACAAAATAAGTACACCTATTTTTTGTGTTTGTTAAGCACATTATTTTAAAAAAAATTTTTTACAGAAACGTAAGAATTTTCAACAAGATGTCACTTAAAACCAAAATAGAAGGTGATGGAAAGAAATACTTGGATATAGCGGATGTGAAAACCAATCACAGATTTGATGGACGAATTACCTAGAACTTTTCAAACATCTTCAAAGGGAGCCCTGAGACAAGTAAATAATTAGTATTTTCTTATTAGCAACGAGGTGCATGAGTAAGGAATGCTAGATTCCTTGCTCATGCACCTCATTTGCAATGTTCGAAATATGGATCAGTAGGAAGTAACTAGTAGCCGCTGTTATCGTACCCTTGAGCCATTAGGAGTCACCAGGAGAATAATTGCGTTATTTTCAATGCCTTTACCATAACAGCGGTGGTTGTGGTTAGGATAGTAGAGTTAGAGACTTTAGTTAGTAGTAGGGATTCGTGGGTTCTGGCGCACTTCCCCCCAACCCAGACCCCTCTCCTCCCTTTCCTTTGGTATTCTCCAAAGTAGATCCGACCAGCGTCACCGCCTAAAAAAAAAAAAAAAAAAAAATTTAAGCACCCCCATTTGGAGCGATTGCGCTGGGTCCCAGCTTCGTATCTCTTACCGTTTCCGAGATACGTTTTTGCTGAACTCATTCCTACTTGATTAACTAATGAACCCCTGTTAATGACACCTCGACGCTAATGACACACTCGACTTAAGGCCTTAATGACATGATTCTAATCACCTTCCCCGATGCTTCTCATTAACATATCGTTCATGGCTAATTGTTTTTTAGCAATGCTATGTACTCTATACCTAAATAATAAAAATAATTTATCATGGAAATTATTTCCAAATTTGGAATCTGCTCTTCATCGGTCATTCTCGTGGTACATTTACTATTATTTCCTGCTCCTAAACTTATCAACTACGTATGAAAAATATGTTTTATTATTACAAGTAAAAACACCATATTTCTTTGTCGTAAACGTATACTCATTCAATATTGAAATGCTTTATCAACTACCTGTTACCGCAGTCCATGGTCGATGACAATGAATTTGTACCATTTTTCACCCCATGCATTCAACATCAAAGCAGTACAGATAATGAATTCGAGATCGATGGGTTGAGAATGATGGTTAATTGCACCTTATGCGTGGAGGAAAGAAATAGTTTGGTTGCTGGTTACTCACGCCCATCATCGCCGATTCCGATGGAAGCCGCACCAGTCAACCCCCTCTTGCGGGATTGGACCGCAGAGGAAGATGAAGAAATCAACGAAATTGTCGCCAATACCGATACCGACATGTGGAATAGGGAATATCATATTCTCCAACAACCACTTCTCCAATTTTGTTTTAATAAATACGATGTTTGTAACATATATTAAAGAATTGTAAATTAATTAAAGCATTTTTTCTCTTTTACTCATCTTATCTACAGGCTACATATTTGGTCATCACTTTTAAAATACGGGACCTTGTCTACACAATTGCAACAATAAAATCTTGGCGATGCATACTATTATTTCATGCACCTAAACTTATCAACTACGTATGATTACGTACTCTTTGCTGTATTTCAACCAAGTTAAACCACATGAAACTTTTTAACTTATGTTTTATTATTACAAGTAGATACTCGTTACCATGCGAACACCATATTTCTTTGTCTTAAACGTTTACTCATTCAATATCGAAACGCTTTATCAACAATTTGAACTATTTGATTCCGCAATCGTAATGACTCGCCATTAACTTTGTCAACTATTTCACTAATTTTGTTTTCAGAATCTTAATAACCTTGTTCATTATTTTATCAATTATTTGCTTCCAGTATCATGACAAGTTTTGTTTTCTTGTATAACTACATTTTATCAATTATTGACAAACACATCTAATGATCTGAACTAGTATAAGAACAATCGCATCGTAGCATTTGCTAACAAAGTGCTATCCACTGCCATCGAAAACGTAGACTACTGCTCAAGTCGACAACCGATATGGATGTGAGTATTATTTATTATCTACATACTTTCATTATGCTTGTTTCTGATTTTGTGATTTGTTTGTCTAAACTATCAACCTTCAGTGTATTCCATAATGTTGATGTGTATTCATTGTTGTACTTACTATTCTTTGTATTCATTGTTATAGCTTACATCTTGCTTTGGTGACAACACCACCGTTGACTGCTAGGAAAACACATACATACATTATTACTATCCGACATCTGATGATGACGAGGGCGCATCTGCAACTCCATACCCTATCCAGAAGAGAAACAGATCAGACAGCGAATCTCTGAACGAGTTTTTTGAAGAACCTTCGAATAAGAAAAAAAAGCTACACTACAATCGTCTACTGTGGGGCGAGCAATAAATGACGGGATGTCATACATATTGACATCTATGGCCTGAAAAAATTGGGAAACGTCCCACCATCAGATCATTGGAAACATGCGGAAGTAAGAGTGAAGTACTACAACAAAGCAAAGACTAACCATCACCAACGAACTCGACAGTTAATTTATAATATAACAAAAGAAATTTCATCATCATCTGACTGCAAGAAATATACATTTAAACATAAAGATTGAATCAAAATGATAATTCATATTGGTTGGTACTTGGTCGTCTTGAGCAGTCTTCGATGACAAAAACAACCTCATTAACAACAAAACTTTTATGAAGTAGTGCACGATGTTACAAACTTATCATTAGCTTAATTATTCTTAATCAAGTTATTTCTTCATATAAAAAAAGACATTTAAAATGTTTAAATTTATTAGATATCAATACTCTTAGTTGTAAACTTCGACCTGAACCTATGTATTGCTTGAGTGAGTGTTAATCCTAATAACAATGTCTGAAAATGAGTGCGTTAGTGCTTATCAATGATTGACAAACACATCTCATGATCAGAGCTAGACAGATCAAGAGGTACCTTATTTTGAACGATTGCATATTTGAATATAAGCCACTGAGTAACATCGTTAAAAAGTATCATGACTAACGATACTATCATAGTGGATGTGCAAGGCTTTAAAAATGAAAAAAATGAATTTATATTAAAAGAATTAGTTATCGGCACAAAAGAGCACAGTCAAATATTTCTAATAAAACCACCATACCCATTCTCTACTCTGACTCTGGAAGAAAAGAAACGTGTCAAGTGGATAGAAAGAAATAGAGGATACCTTTGGAGTGAGGGGCACATTGATTACATAGAATTTAGAAGACTCATTAAGCCCTACTGTGATAAGCGGAGCATCATAGTGAAAGGTAGAGAAAAAGTTGATTGGGTGCGAGAATTATGTGGACACGAAAACGTTTTTGATATAAGTGATAAAGGTATACCTAATTTAGAAACTTTAAGTGAACTCTATTGTAAAGACATATCTACATATAATTGTTTTAACCATACGAAATATTGTGCATCAAGAAATGTTATATGTATTAGAAAATGGATTATAAAAAATAATATATCATTGTATTGACTATTAATAAATAACTGTTCTAATTTATTACCTTTGTTAACATTTATTTGTCTTTAATAATTTCAAGGGTTTTTAAACTAACCTAACCTAACCTAACCTAATTTAGAAACTTTAAGTGAACTCTATTGTAAAGACATCACAAATCTTACATATTTTTATTACAGATATTAAAACTACTTACAATAAAAAGAATACAATAAATAAAAAAACACATTGATAATTAAATCATGCTACTTACTTAAACACAAAAAATTTAACATTTTCTTAAACTATAATGACCCCAAGATGATATGTAACAAATTAGGATATTTTTGTGTGAATATCACATGTTTGATTGATCAAAAACGATGCATATTAGAAATCAACCTAACCTAACCTAACCTAACCTAATATAGAAACTTTAAGTGAACTCTATTGTAAAGACATATCACAAATCTTACATATTTTTATTACAGATATTAAAACTACTTACAATAAAAAGAATACAATAAATAAAAAAACACATTGCTAATTAAATCATGCTACTTACTTAAACACAAAAAATTTAACATTTTCTTAAACTATAATGACCCCAAGATGATATGTAACAAATTAGGATATTTTTGTGTGAATATCACATGTTTGATTGATCAAAAACGATGCATATTAGAAATCAACCTAACCTAACCTAACCTAACCTAATTTAGAAACTTTAAGTGAACTCTATTGTAAAGACATATCTACATATAATTGTTTTAACCATACGAAATATTGTGCATTAAGAAATGTTATATGTATTAGAAAATGGATTATAAAAAATAATATATCATTGTATTGACTATTAATAAATAACTGTTCTAATTTATTACCTTTGTTAACATTTATTTGTCTTTAATAATTTCAAGGGTTTTTAAACTAACCTAACCTAACCTAACCTAATTTAGAAACTTTAAGTGAACTCTATTGTAAAGACATATCACAAATCTTACATATTTTTATTACAGATATTAAAACTACTTACAATAAAAAGAATACAATAAATAAAAAAACACATTGCTAATTAAATCATGCTACTTACTTAAACACAAAAAATTTAACATTTTCTTAAACTATAATGACCCCAAGATGATATGTAACAAATTAGGATATTTTTGTGTGAATATCACATGTTTGATTGATCAAAA
The DNA here is from genome assembly GCA_927399485.1 of Calamotropha paludella. Classification (NCBI taxonomy): domain Eukaryota; kingdom Metazoa; phylum Arthropoda; class Insecta; order Lepidoptera; family Crambidae; genus Calamotropha; species Calamotropha paludella. The sequence goes on along the minus strand of OV656814.1, from coordinate 8,178,661 downwards.
ACGATGCATATTAGAAATCAACCTTTTTTTTTTTTTTTTTTTTTTTTTTTTTGTTTTCGTAGAAAATGGCATTAGGCATTCACACCGTGTCGGGAGAACACGGTGGATATGTGGGACTCTCCTCCATGCCCCTACCCGGCCGAGTGCCCGGTAAAGGCTTGGAGGCCTACCCACTAAAAACTACGGCGTCCCAATACACAGTGGTGCGGGTCGCGGGGTCCCTTGTCGGACTCGACCGCGGCCCGGACCAGTGTGGGTCCGCGCTCGTGGGCGGACCTCGCCTATGCTCCGTGAGGGACGGAGCAACGGGGTGAACCGTGACGCCCTGAACACCCCGCACGCCTGAGGGCCAAGTGCAATGCGACTGCCGGTCTCCCGCTCCGACAGCCGCTGGCCCCCTTTCGGTGAGGGAAGGAATAAACCACACCCCTCGACCGACCCCGACCCACACAGGACGAGACTCCCGCGCCCGCGATGATCACCCAAGAACAAGTCTCAAGAACGAGTTCCCGGGCGCCACCGCAGGCGGCGCGGTTGCCCCGCCCAGTGCAGGCCGGAGGCGGCCGAGGTGTGCTAACGGCCTTCCCCCCCCCACCTCATCGGAATGTGCATCCGCGGAAGTCCCCCGGAAACAAAAGTTCCCGGAGGGCTTCCGCGGTCGCCATCCCATCGGACCCCCTCTCGGCCACGCCGGGCGATAACGGAGAAAACTCCGGTATCACCCGTAGTTTCCGAGTGAGGCTCCTACCCTCGGGGAAGCCGTTCCCGAGGGTCCTCCTCAAGCGCATTCCGCTCGCGAGGCATTCATCCCGCGAGCCTGCGCTACTGGCCTCTTGACCCAAAGCCCTTCCCAGCGGGGAAGGGTGGGAAGAGACCCTCTCCCCCTTCGTGCGTTTTCACGTGGGGGGTGGACACCCAGGCAGAATGGGTGCCCCTTCCGCCATTTGGGGCGTCTCTAGAGGAGAAGCGGAGCTCCATCCTCTAGATGGGGATGCGGGTGGCATAACGCCGCCACCTTCTCCCCCGACGCCTGCGCCTTATGAGAGAGGAGTCTAAGTCCTCCTCCCTCCTCCTTTCGGCGGCCTCCTTCTGCGAGAGGACGTCCTCGCAGAAGGTGGCCACCCCCTCCCAGGACCCGTCGCTCGTCACCATAGCTCGCGCCACGGCGGCGAGCGAGAGGTCACTCCCAATCGTCGCGACAAGATTGCCGCGCTGAGGAGACCACGCCGGACACACCTCAAGGGTGTGCTGGGCAGTGTCCTCCGCAGCGCCGCAATGATGGCACGACGGGGTCGGCTCCCTTCGAATCCGGTGCAGGTATTTACCGAAGCACCCGTGCCCGGTAAAGACCTGCGCCAGCCTGAAGGTCACCGACCCTTGGCGCCGAGCGCACCACTCCCGAAGCACCGGTCTCAGTGCCTCGAGGGTGCGCTTCCCGAATGGCGGGTCGATGAGAGACTCCTCCCACTCCCTCATCAGCCGTTCTTCGGCATCCCTCCTAGCTCGCCGGGCCTCCTCGGGTGCGGGCCTATCTCCACGCACCCGGGCCTCCACCTTTCGCAGATACACTTCCCGTAGGACACGTGCCTCCAGTTCCCACGGTGGTGTACCTGCGAGCGCGCAAGCCGCCGATCGCGACACCGTCCTGTACCCTCGTACGAGGCGGGTCGCAATCACCCTTTGGGACCGCCGGAGATCTGCCATCCCTTTGGTCCCTGCGGCTTCTGCCCACACCGGGGCCCCATAGAGGGCCATACTGCGGATCACCCCTGCGTACAGTCGGCGGCACGTGGTGCCTGGGCCGCCGACGTTCGGCAGGAGCTTTCCTAAGGCCAGGGAGGCCTTCACCAACCTGGGGGCTAGCTGCTTGAAGTGCTCGCTGAAATCCCAGCGAGCGTCCAGCAGCAGCCCCAGGTACTTGATGTGGCGAAGCACTGGAAGCCTCACCCCATCAAGCACGACCTCCCTAGCCCTCACCGGTGGGGCTCTCCTCGGGCCATGGAAGAAGATGCACTCGGTTTTATCCACCGAGACATCCAGTCCCATGGCCCGGATGCGCGCTATGGCCACCTCCGCCACCTCCTTGGCCCGGCGACGCGCCTCGAGGTAAGTCGTCCCCCTCGCGGCGATAAGTGTGTCGTCAGCGTAACACACTACCGCCGCGCGGGGGAGGATCGTCCCCCTGAGGAGCCAGTCGTACCCCATGTTCCACAGGAGCGGACCCAGAACCGCTCCCTGTGGAACACCGCACGACATGCTCCTCTCCACCAGCTCCCCATTCGAGTCAGCGTACAGCACCACCCTATCCTGCAGGTAGTGCTCCACGATGACCCGGAGATAGGGGGGAAGCTGGTGGAACCTCAAGGCGTCCCTGATCACCTCATACGGCAGGGAGTTGAATGCGTTGCGGATGTCTAATGACACCGCAAACACTCCCTGCCCCAGCCGTTCTGCTGTGTCGATGACATCCCTCAGGGCTAGGATGGCATCGACCGTGGACCGCCCGCGCCTGAACCCGAACTGTCGCTCCGATAAGTTCGGGCCCAGGCCCTCCTCGAGGTGCTGCACGATGCGCTCGGCAATGATGCGCTCCAAACCCTTGCCGAGCACGTCGAGCAGCACCACCGGCCTGTAGGCGGAAGGCAAATCTGCCGGACGCCCCTCCTTCCTCAACAGGCAGAGTCGGCCCCTCTTCCACTGCCTAGGGAATTCCCCCCTCTCGAGACAGAGACTGTACGTCTCGCGGAGGAACTCACCTAGGTGCTCGTGGGCAATGGGGATGACCCTGCCCGGGACTCCGTCCGGCCCTGGCGCCTTCCGCTGGCCTTTGAGGCGGTCCATGACCATCTCCACCTCCTCCGTGGTCACCGGCTGGTATCCTGGCGGCTGCTCGCGAGGGATGGGTGGGAGGACCATCCTGGGCGGGAGGATCGGCGACGTGTCGGGGAAGAGGCCCGACACCACCCTGGCCAGAAGCTCTGGCTCCAGCGTTTCCGTCGCCGGAGCCTGGCTCTTCAGCTTCTTCCTGACCATCCGGTAGGGGCGGCCCCACGGGTCCCTGTCGAGAGTCGACAGGAACTCGTTCCAGGCCGCGTCCTTCGCCTGTCGGATGGCCAGGTTGAGCCGCTTCTTGGCCTCCCTGTAGGTGGTGGTCAGGGCTTCCTCCTCGCCCTCCACCCTCCTCCGTCGCCGACGGCACCTCTGCAGCGCCCTCCGTGCCCGAACGCAGGCTGTCCTGAGCGACGCGATTTGGTCAGACCACCAGTATACGGCGGTCTTATCGGGTCGCCCAGTCACCTTCGGCATGGAGGCGTTGCAGATTGCCGTGAAGGCCTCTTTTAGCCTCCCCACCCGCTCCTCGACCGTCCATCCCTCACGCTCCTCGTCCTGCAGCCGCCAGGCCTCCACCACCGCCGCCTCCTCCGCCAGGTCCCTGTTTAGCCTGGCGAGGGCCCATCTGGGGAAACATGATTGTGTTCCCCCCCCTGGGCGCCCGCCAGATCCACCCCTCAGGTCGGCTTCATACCTGATGTAGGGGTGGTCGGACAGGGACTCCTCCTCCGACAGGACGCGCCATCCGGAGATCTTGGGTGATAGCGATGGGGTCGCCAGGGTGACATCCACGCGGGAGCCCCCGCTGCCCCTGACGCAAGTGAAAGCGGTGCCCCTATTTAGCACCGCTAACCCCATCGCTATCACCCAGTTCGACACCACCACCCCCTTTGGATCGTTCGAGGGGTGGCCCCACGCCTGGTGTTTCGCGTTGAGGTCGCCCCCGAATAGGATCTTTCGGGGGGCCAGTCTCCGGATGACGCGTCCCATCCCATCGACCCACCGTTGGAGCTCGGTGAGGGCACGATTGGGCGAAAAGTACGCCCCCACCACGGTGATGTCCCCCCAACTGACGGCTACATACCCCGACCCCCTCTCAATGACCGAGAGGGGAGGGGAGCCGACCGCAGTTGTGGGGACGACTATCGCCACCGTCTCGTCTGGCGACGAAGCCCAATTGTCCCTCTGAGGGCAACAATAGGGCTCCGAGACGATGGCTAGGTCGATGGTCCACTCCGCCAGGTGCTGCATGAGGAGGTCCTGCGCACCTGTGGAGTGGTTGATGTTCGCCTGTAGTAGTCTGTATTGGCGTGGGGGCATTATTGGGCCAATACAGATACTACCTCCATGGCCGTCTGGGCCTGTGCCGGTCGCGCCCCAAAGGTTTTGGGGAGAGGCCTTCCCTTAACCGCCGGGGCCTTGCACGACTTGCCTCCCATTACGTGGTCGTGGGGGCGTTTCAGCGACCGGCAAAGCGCACATTTCGGGTCCGCCTCGCAGTCCCTTGACTTGTGCCCGGCCTCACCGCACCTGTAGCACAAGGTGCTGCGGTCTACCTTGGCTGGGCATAGCGCCCCAGTGTGTCCGGGTTGGAGGCACCGGAAGCACCTTAGGGCGCGGGGCTCCAGCACCCTTATTGAGGCCACCGTCCAGCCCACTCGGAGCTTTCCTTCTTGGCCCAATTTCTTGGCGGCCTCCACGGGGCATTTGATCAACGCGGCGCCTAAGCCGCCGGGGCCCCCTCTAATTTCGCCCACCCTTATCTGATCGGGCGGGCATCCTCCTACAGTGGCGAGCGCCGCCTGTAAGTCTCTGGGCCCCGTTGAGTCATCGAGGCCCACGACCCGCAGGTCCGCTGTCTTAGTAGGCCTCGAGACCGCCGCTGCGTCCCCAAGGACCTCCTTTAATTTTGCGGCCAGGCCGTCTGCTTTTGCCCCATTGCCGTCCCCACCAACTTCTATCAGTCTTGCCCCGGACTGGGTGATTTTTATTTTCACCTCCGTGATTCCCAGCTCACCGAGCCTGACCTCCCTCTTTGCCTTATTGATTACTTCGGCATATGAGGCCCCCTTTTTTGCCGCCTCTTCAGGGATCGAAAGGACGACTGCTGCCGTCTTGGGGGCCACCAGCTTCGGAACCGCCGGCTTGGGTTGGGCTGGTTTTGGCCCCAGTTTCCCCCCCGTAGGCTTGTTTGTCGCCTTTCCCTGTTTTGCAGGGGCCTTCCTCCTAACTGCCGCCGTCCAGGACATATCCCCCCCGACTGCTTGTTCCATCAGTACTGGAGGCACCGTTGTCCCGGTGGATGATGGGCGCTCTGCTGCCTCCCTGGCTTCTCTCCCCGCCATCGTGCGGGGAACGGCCCTTTTCTTATCCGCCGCCAGTAGAGGTCGGTGGCTTTTCTCTTGCAGGAGCCGCCCATCCTTTTCGAGCCCCTCCACCCGGGCGTTCACCAGAGTCCTCACTGCCTCCAAGGTGTCTCTTCGGAACTCCTCCATAAGCTCCACCATCTCTACCCTTGTCAAGGGCTGGCCAGTGCTCCTCCTTATGGCCTGCGCTTCAGATTTACGCGCCGCTACCGCTGCTTTGCAGGACTCATCCATTTTTGCTTTCAGTGCCTTGTTTTCTTCGTGCACCACAGCTAGTTCCGCGCGGAGTCTCTCAGTTACCTGGCGGTATTTCCTGGGCTCCATTTCCTTTAAGGAGCCCTTTTTCCCACCCTTCTTCTTCTCAAGTTCGTCCGCCACGTTGCCAAGTTTCTTGACCGCCGTCTCTATGCTTCGCCTGTCAGCTGCGTCCAGACGATTCGCCACACCTTCAAGAACCGTCCGGACTACCTCCTGCTGCTCGCGCAGCTCTTCCACTATTTCGATGGATACCTGCTCCGGACGGTTCTGAACTTCATCCTCTGACGCCGATGTCGTGGAAGCATCTTTATAATAAATGTTCCTCGGCTTTCTTAAGAGCTTAGCGGACTTTGGAGATCCGGTCTCGGCCACCTCCACGTCCAGCTCATCATCGTAGGAGGCATCGGAGCCCCTCCTCAAATTTACCTTAAAATTGGTACTAGTGCCGCTGGAAAGCGGCTTACCTGCTTTTGGGGCCTTTCCCCCCTTCACACTGCGCTTTTTCGCGCCTCTCCTCGCCCCCTCACTCCCCGATCCGGAGCTTGAGGGCCCTCTTTCACCCGAGCTCGGCCGCTTCCGGCCCGCACTGTTGCTTCTGCAACCGGTGGGGGTCTTACCCCCTAGCGTTTGGTCTCCAAGGAGACCAAATCGGTTGCTAGTAGAAGCCATGGCTCAGCCCCGGCGCCACTAGCGCCCAGGGAGAGCCACAAGACGTGAAAATCACCCGCTGGACTTGGTAGAATAGCCGCCTCGATTGAGACGCACCTACCCTACCAAAACCCCCAAAAAGTCGAAAAGGGAGAGTACTCCCCCCAACGACCCCAACTACCCCCAAACTCCCCCAAGAAATTCCGATTTCACGGAGAAAAATCAAAACCTAAGTCAAACTTAGGTTTTGCCCTAACTACCGAATCGCTTCAGTGGTGGCGCCGGCGAGACTTCGCGGCACAAGAACTCCCCCACTAAAGCACCCTACTCGAACCGGGGACCAACTCCCCCACTCCAACACCGAGAAAATCGACGAAGCCTCTGGACGCTGTTCGAAAATTTGGCGAAAACCGCCAATTCGTCGAACAACGGCAAGGTGGAGGACTCCCCCGACCTCTCCCAACTGGTTCCTACTAGGGAATTGCTCGCCCTGAAAAGGGCGGAGACCAATCCAGCAGAAAGGCGCGCACAGCTATCTCGAAAACCGAGATAGGGGTGCCCGACACTTTGCTACCTGGACGATCTTCTAACAATTCACCGGCAAATTACCTCCAAATGTATGGAATAAAAAAAGAAAAAGTTCGAAGTGAGAAAATTTCGAAAAAGTTCGATAATTTCCCCGACTCCGAAGCGATTTCAATTTTTAAACCACCAAAAGTTCCGCCTTCAAAAACTCTACCTAACTCCAAAAAACCAACTAACTCGTCAATAACTGACCCACCCTTATATTAGAAATCAACCTAACCTTACCTAACCTAACCTAATTTAGAAACTTTAAGTGAACTCTATTGTAAAGACATATCTACATATAATTGTTTTAACCATACGAAATATTGTGCATTAAGAAATGTTATATGTATTAGAAAATGGATTATAAAAAATAATATATCATTGTATTGACTATTAATAAATAACTGTTCTAATTTATTACCTTTGTTAACATTTATTTGTCTTTAATAATTTCAAGGGTTTTTAAACTAACCTAACCTAACCTAACCTAACCTAATTTAGAAACTTTAAGTGAACTCTATTGTAAAGACATATCACAAATCTTACATATTTTTATTACAGATATTAAAACTACTTACAATAAAAAGAATACAATAAATAAAAAAAAAAAAAACACATTGCTAATTAAATCATGCTACTTACTTAAACACAAAAAATTTAACATTTTCTTAAACTATAATGACCCCAAGATGATATGTAACAAATTAGGATATTTTTGTGTGAATATCACATGTTTGATTGATCAAAAACGATGCATATTAGAAATCAACCTAACCTAACCTAACCTAACCTAATTTAGAAACTTTAAGTGAACTCTATTGTAAAGACATATCTACATATAATTGTTTTAACCATACGAAATATTGTGCATTAAGAAATGTTATATGTATTAGAAAATGGATTATAAAAAATAATATATCATTGCATTGACTATTAATAAATAACTGGTCTAATTTATGACCTTTGTTAACATTTACTTGTTTTTATTAATTTCAAGGTTTTTAAAATAAAGATCAAAATAAATTTAAACATATTTATTACACAAACTTAAAACAGGTCACAAGTAAGTACATCATTTATTATCAAATCAATATAAAGGACTACATATAATTGACATTGTTCAAATTGTAAAGTTAGAAATTTTGAATACAAACTTGAACATTTTTCAAAAATTTGACACAAATCCTGTTTTTCCACTGCCACTAGGCCCAGCCTCTATACAAGTTAATAGATTGTTAAAATGAATCATTGTTACGTCTTACTATAAGAACGATTAATTGGGCAGTGCATAAGAAAGGAAAGCTGACTACAATTTACAATTACAATTATAATAAAAAAGATATAATTAGTAGGCAAATACATACAAAATTACATTGGTAATAAGATCATTTCTGATACACGATTTCTTTATACATTAAAAAAAATATATATATTACTCCTCGTGCGAAGTCTCGACTTCGCACGGGTGGACAAAATTCTTAAAATTTTTTCTAGCATTAAATATAGCCTATGCTACTTAGGGAGAATGTAGCTTTCTAACGGTGAAAGAATTTTTGAAATCCGCTTAGTAGTTTTTCAGTTTATTCATTGCAACCATACAAAATACAAAAAAAAACAAATCTTTCCTCTTTATTATATTAGTGTAGATGTAGATAGAAGTCAAAAAGATTGTTCATAATTATATGTGAAACACTATAAAACTAAAATAACACAACATTAAAAACATGCATAAAACGCAAATCTTACATATTTTTATTACAGATATTAAAACTACTTACAATAAAAAGAATACTATAAATAAAAAAACACATTGCTAATTAAATCATGCTATTTACTTAAACACAAAAAAATTAACATTTTCTTAAACTATATTGACCCCAAGCTAAAGTGTCTGTTGAGTTAGGTAAAAGGCATCGTTTTGTATCCATTATAAGATAAACCAACTTTGGATATTTTTGTGTGAATATCACATGTTTGATTGATCAAAAACGATGCATATTGGAAATCAAAACATTTTTTTTTTTCAGTAAACAATTCTTATAATCGTCCATAGTATATTTTTTTGTTGTACATTTATTGACAACTTTAGCCTTAGCCATAACTTTGTTTTCTACAATTCATTACATACATTTTTGATCTTAAACCAACAAATTCCCTAAGTTTTTTTTTCCATTATTTTCATCTTTAAAATAACCGATTTTTTTATTTATCTGAGGGAAACCATGTGGATTATCAGCTGAATAATCGGAAGTATCGAAGTATGAATATAAATCTTGTTTTATATCAACATAAAAATCATTAGTAAAAATTTGATACACGAGGCTGTCGGTATCTGTATACAATAATTTTATATTTTCTCTAAATTTAGCTTTCATATAGTTATAGTGAAAGTTATATATTAAAATTTTTGATAAATCTAAAATACTAAAACCTAAAAAATATATATTGGTTTATCATAAATTATGTTGGTTTTTTTAACTGTATAGCTACAAGGTTTTCGCAAAATATAGCTAAACTGTAAAAATCAGGGCGAGCAATAAGGCTTTCCGCACCTTGACTTTTACCTATATATTTCCAATGAGTTAATAATAATTTCAAATTAACACCTTTATCGACATTTACCATTGTTTTACTGAAAACAGAGTTATTCATCAATTTGTAAAGTCTTTTTCAAATTATGATTTTTGCTCTCTCTCTTAATTGTATATTTTGTAACCACGATCCTCGATTGAATTTTAACACTATGAATTTTTATTCGCAACTTTAAACAAAGCAAAAGATTTTGAAAATGAATAACATTTCTTTTATTATTTATATTGGCTATTTTTTACTATTTCCTGGTGTACAAATATTTTCTGGGTAAAGAGGAAGATCGGAATGAAGGTCGTGTAAATTATGGGAATAGTCTAAATCTACTTCTATTATGTTACCTACATCTGATGTTGGTGAAATATCAGAATTCACATTTGTGTAAGTCCATTCAAAACTACCATATGGAAGGTATTGAGACATCGCCCAACCATAAAGATTGTTTGTATCTAGATAAGTTAAAAAGGACACAGGTAGATTGTCGTCAAAATCATCTAAATATTTATTATTAGCTTCCGCATATCTATTACTACACCGAGAAATACCACCTCTTAAACCACACTTTATAAAAGCTATCATTTCAATATCACTCAAAAGTTCAAATTCAATTTGAGTTTGTTTTAACATAGCATCCCAACTAAGCCCGGGTAAAGTGTAATAATGTGCAGGATCTTAGCGATATGTACTAATACAAATATCGCGAAAATTTTCAAAAATGTCTGTTAAAAGCAAAACATCCGTTTTGAGATATAAATTAGAGTAATTACTCTTATTTAATTCATTTGATATTTGTATTAGTACATATCGCTAAGATCCTGCACATTATTACACTTTACCCGGGCTTCATTCCGATCTTCCTCTTTACCCAGAAAATATTTGTACACCAGGAAATAGTAAAAAATAGCCAATATAAATAATAAAAGAAATGTTATTCATTTTCAAAATCTTTTGCTTTGTTTAAAGTTGCGAATAAAAATTCATAGTGTTAAAATTCAATCGAGGATCGTGGTTACAAAATATACAATTAAGAGAGAGAGCAAAAATCATAATTTGAAAAAGACTTTACAAATTGATGAATAACTCTGTTTTCAGTAAAACAATGGTAAATGTCGATAAAGGTGTTAATTTGAAATTATTATTAACTCATTGGAAATATATAGGTAAAAGTCAAGGTGCGGAAAGCCTTATTGCTCGCCCTGATTTTTACAGTTTAGCTATATTTTGCGAAAACCTTGTAGCTATACAGTTAAAAAAACCAACATAATTTATGATAAACCAATATATATTTTTTAGGTTTTAGTATTTTAGATTTATCAAAAATTTTAATATATAACTTTCACTATAACTATATGAAAGCTAAATTTAGAGAAAATATAAAATTATTGTATACAGATACCGACAGCCTCGTGTATCAAATTTTTACTAATGATTTTTATGTTGATATAAAACAAGATTTATATTCATACTCCGATACTTCCGATTATTCAGCTGATAATCCACATGGTTTCCCTCAGATAAATAAAAAAATCGGTTATTTTAAAGATGAAAATAATGGAAAAAAAAACTTAGGGAATTTGTTGGTTTAAGATCAAAAATGTATGTAATGAATGTAGAAAACAAAGTTATGGCTAAGGCTAAAGTTGTCAATAAATGTACAACAAAAAAATATACTATGGACGATTATAAGAATTGTTTACTGAAAAAAAAAATGTTTTGATTTCCAATATGCATCGTTTTTGATCAATCAAACATGTGATATTCACACAAAAATATCCAAAGTTGGTTTATCTTATAATGGATACAAAACGATGCCTTTTACCTAACTCAACAGACACTTTAGCTTGGGGTCAATATAGTTTAAGAAAATGTTAATTTTTTTGTGTTTAAGTAAATAGCATGATTTAATTAGCAATGTGTTTTTTTTATTTATAGTATTCTTTTTATTGTAAGTAGTTTTAATATCTGTAATAAAAATATGTAAGATTTGTGTTTTATGCATGTTTTTAATGTTGTGTTATTTTAGTTTTATAGTGTTTCACATATAATTATGAACAATCTTTTTGACTTCTATCTACATCTACACTAATATTATAAAGAGGAAAGATTTGTTTTTTTTTGTATTTTGTATGGTTGCAATGAATAAACTGAAAAACTACTAAGCGGATTTCAAAAATTCTTTCACCGTTAGAAAGCTACATTCTCCCTAAGTAGCATAGGCTATATTTAATGCTAGAAAAATTTTTAAGAATTTTGTCCACCCGTGCGAAGTCGAGACTTCGCACGAGGAGTAATATATATATTTTTTTTAATGTATAAAGAAATCGTGTATCAGAAATGATCTTATTACCAATGTAATTTTGTATGTATTTGCCTACTAATTATATCTTTTTTATTATAATTGTAATTGTAAATTGTAGTCAGCTTTCCTTTCTTATGCACTGCCCAATTAATCGTTCTTATAGTAAGACGTAACAATGATTCATTTTAACAATCTATTAACTTGTATAGAGGCTGGGCCTAGTGGCAGTGGAAAAACAGGATTTGTGTCAAATTTTTGAAAAATGTTCAAGTTTGTATTCAAAATTTCTAACTTTACAATTTGAACAATGTCAATTATATGTAGTCCTTTATATTGATTTGATAATAAATGATGTACTTACTTGTGACCTGTTTTAAGTTTGTGTAATAAATATGTTTAAATTTATTTTGATCTTTATTTTAAAAACCTTGAAATTAATAAAAACAAGTAAATGTTAACAAAGGTCATAAATTAGACCAGTTATTTATTAATAGTCAATACAATGATATATTATTTTTTATAATCCATTTCTAATACATATAACATTTCTTAATGCACAATATTTCGTATGGTTAAAACAATTATATGTAGATATGTCTTTACAATAGAGTTCACTTAAAGTTTCTAAATTAGGTTAGGTTAGGTTAGGTTAGGTTGATTTCTAATATGCATCGTTTTTGATCAATCAAACATGTGATATTCACACAAAAATATCCTAATTTGTTACATATCATCTTGGGGTCATTATAGTTTAAGAAAATGTTAAATTTTTTGTGTTTAAGTAAGTAGCATGATTTAATTAGCAATGTGTTTTTTTTATTTATTGTATTCTTTTTATTGTAAGTAGTTTTAATATCTGTAATAAAAATATGTAAGATTTGTGATATGTCTTTACAATAGAGTTCACTTAAAGTTTCTAAATTAGGTTAGGTTAGGTTAGGTTAGGTTAGTTTAAAAACCCTTGAAATTATTAAAGACAAATAAATGTTAACAAAGGTAATAAATTAGAACAGTTATTTATTAATAGTCAATACAATGATATATTATTTTTTATAATCCATTTTCTAATACATATAACATTTCTTAATGCACAATATTTCGTATGGTTAAAACAATTATATGTAGATATGTCTTTACAATAGAGTTCACTTAAAGTTTCTAAATTAGGTTAGGTTAGGTAAGGTTAGGTTGATTTCTAATATGCATCGTTTTTGATCAATCAAACATGTGATATTCACACAAAAATATCCTAATTTGTTACATATCATCTTGGGGTCATTATAGTTTAAGAAAATGTTAAATTTTTTGTGTTTAAGTAAGTAGCATGATTTAATTAGCAATGTGTTTTTTTATTTATTGTATTCTTTTTATTGTAAGTAGTTTTAATATCTGTAATAAAAATATGTAAGATTTGTGATGTCTTTACAATAGAGTTCACTTAAAGTTTCTAAATTAGGTTAGGTTAGGTTAGGTTAGTTTAAAAACCCTTGAAATTATTAAAGACAAATAAATGTTAACAAAGGTAATAAATTAGAACAGTTATTTATTAATAGTCAATACAATGATATATTATTTTTTATAATCCATTTTCTAATACATATAACATTTCTTAATGCACAATATTTCGTATGGTTAAAACAATTATATGTAGATATGTCTTTACAATAGAGTTCACTTAAAGTTTCTAAATTAGGTTAGGTTAGGTTAGGTTAGGTTGATTTCTAATATGCATCGTTTTTGATCAATCAAACATGTGATATTCACACAAAAATATCCTAATTTGTTACATATCATCTTGGGGTCATTAGAGTTTAAGAAAATGTTAAATTTTTTGTGTTTAAGTAAGTAGCATGATTTAATTAGCAATGTGTTTTTTTATTTATTGTATTCTTTTTATTGTAAGTAGTTTTAATATCTGTAATAAAAATATGTAAGATTTGTGATATGTCTTTACAATAGAGTTCACTTAAAGTTTCTATATTAGGTTAGGTTAGGTTAGGTTAGGTTGATTTCTAATATGCATCGTTTTTGATCAATCAAACATGTGATATTCACACAAAAATATCCTAATTTGTTACATATCATCTTGGGGTCATTATAGTTTAAGAAAATGTTAAATTTTTTGTGTTTAAGTAAGTAGCATGATTTAATTAGCAATGTGTTTTTTCATTTATTGTATTCTTTTTATTGTAAGTAGTTTTAATATCTGTAATAAAAATATGTAAGATTTGTGATGTCTTTACAATAGAGTTCACTTAAAGTTTCTAAATTAGGTTAGGTTAGGTTAGGTTAGTTTAAAAACCCTTGAAATTATTAAAGACAAATAAATGTTAACAAAGGTAATAAATTAGAACAGTTATTTATTAATAGTCAATACAATGATATATTATTTTTTATAATCCATTTTCTAATACATATAACATTTCTTAATGCACAATATTTCGTATGGTTAAAACAATTATATGTAGATATGTCTTTACAATAGAGTTCACTTAAAGTTTCTAAATTAGGTATACCTTTATCACTTATATCAAAAACGTTTTCGTGTCCACATAATTCTCGCACCCAATCAACTTTTTCTCTACCTTTCACTATGATGCTCCGCTTATCACAGTAGGGCTTAATGAGTCTTCTAAATTCTATGTAATCAATGTGCCCCTCACTCCAAAGGTATCCTCTATTTCTTTCTATCCACTTGACACGTTTCTTTTCTTCCAGAGTCAGAGTAGAGAATGGGTATGGTGGTTTTATTAGAAATATTTGACTGTGCTCTTTTGTGCCGATAACTAATTCTTTTAATATAAATTCATTTTTTTCATTTTTAAAGCCTTGCACATCCACTATGATAGTATCGTTAGTCATGATACTTTTTAACGATGTTACTCAGTGGCTTATATTCAAATATGCAATCGTTCAAAATAAGGTACCTCTTGATCTGTCTAGCTCTGATCATGAGATGTGTTTGTCAATCATTGATAAGCACTAACGCACTCATTTTCAGACATTGTTATTAGGATTAACACTCACTCAAGCAATACATAGGTTCAGGTCGAAGTTTACAACTAAGAGTATTGATATCTAATAAATTTAAACATTTTAAATGTCTTTTTTTATATGAAGAAATAACTTGATTAAGAATAATTAAGCTAATGATAAGTTTGTAACATCGTGCACTACTTCATAAAAGTTTTGTTGTTAATGAGGTTGTTTTTGTCATCGAAGACTGCTCAAGACGACCAAGTACCAACCAATATGAATTATCATTTTGATTCAATCTTTATGTTTAAATGTATATTTCTTGCAGTCAGATGATGATGAAATTTCTTTTGTTATATTATAAATTAACTGTCGAGTTCGTTGGTGATGGTTAGTCTTTGCTTTGTTGTAGTACTTCACTCTTACTTCCGCATGTTTCCAATGATCTGATGGTGGGACGTTTCCCAATTTTTTCAGGCCATAGATGTCAATATGTATGACATCCCGTCATTTATTGCTCGCCCCACAGTAGACGATTGTAGTGTAGCTTTTTTTTCTTATTCGAAGGTTCTTCAAAAAACTCGTTCAGAGATTCGCTGTCTGATCTGTTTCTCTTCTGGATAGGGTATGGAGTTGCAGATGCGCCCTCGTCATCATCAGATGTCGGATAGTAATAATGTATGTATGTGTTTTCCTAGCAGTCAACGGTGGTGTTGTCACCAAAGCAAGATGTAAGCTATAACAATGAATACAAAGAATAGTAAGTACAACAATGAATACACATCAACATTATGGAATACACTGAAGGTTGATAGTTTAGACAAACAAATCACAAAATCAGAAACAAGCATAATGAAAGTATGTAGATAATAAATAATACTCACATCCATATCGGTTGTCGACTTGAGCAGTAGTCTACGTTTTCGATGGCAGTGGATAGCACTTTGTTAGCAAATGCTACGATGCGATTGTTCTTATACTAGTTCAGATCATTAGATGTGTTTGTCAATAATTGATAAAATGTAGTTATACAAGAAAACAAAACTTGTCATGATACTGGAAGCAAATAATTGATAAAATAATGAACAAGGTTATTAAGATTCTGAAAACAAAATTAGTGAAATAGTTGACAAAGTTAATGGCGAGTCATTACGATTGCGGAATCAAATAGTTCAAATTGTTGATAAAGCGTTTCGATATTGAATGAGTAAACGTTTAAGACAAAGAAATATGGTGTTCGCATGGTAACGAGTATCTACTTGTAATAATAAAACATAAGTTAAAAAGTTTCATGTGGTTTAACTTGGTTGAAATACAGCAAAGAGTACGTAATCATACGTAGTTGATAAGTTTAGGTGCATGAAATAATAGTATGCATCGCCAAGATTTTATTGTTGCAATTGTGTAGACAAGGTCCCGTATTTTGTTGATGTCCCGTTTTAAAGTGATGACCAAATATGTAGCCTGTAGATAAGATGAGTAAAAGAGAAAAAATGCTTTAATTAATTTACAATTCTTTAATATATGTTACAAACATCGTATTTATTAAAACAAAGTTGGAGAAGTGGTTGTTGGAGAATATGATATTCCCTATTCCACATGTCGGTATCGGTATTGGCGACAATTTCGTTGATTTCTTCATCTTCCTCTGCGGTCCAATCCCGCAAGAGGGGGTTGACTGGTGCGGCTTCCATCGGAATCGGCGATGATGGGCGTGAGTAACCAGCAACCAAACTATTTCTTTCCTCCACGCATAAGGTGCAATTAACCATCATTCTCAACCCATCGATCTCGAATTCATTATCTGTACTGCTTTGATGTTGAATGCATGGGGTGAAAAATGGTACAAATTCATTGTCATCGACCATGGACTGCGGTAACAGGTAGTTGATAAAGCATTTCAATATTGAATGAGTATACGTTTACGACAAAGAAATATGGTGTTTTTACTTGTAATAATAAAACATATTTTTCATACGTAGTTGATAAGTTTAGGAGCAGGAAATAATAGTAAATGTACCACGAGAATGACCGATGAAGAGCAGATTCCAAATTTGGAAATAATTTCCATGATAAATTATTTTTATTATTTAGGTATAGAGTACATAGCATTGCTAAAAAACAATTAGCCATGAACGATATGTTAATGAGAAGCATCGGGGAAGGTGATTAGAATCATGTCATTAAGGCCTTAAGTCGAGTGTGTCATTAGCGTCGAGGTGTCATTAACAGGGGTTCATTAGTTAATCAAGTAGGAATGAGTTCAGCAAAAACGTATCTCGGAAACGGTAAGAGATACGAAGCTGGGACCCAGCGCAATCGCTCCAAATGGGGGTGCTTAAATTTTTTTTTTTTTTTTTTTTTAGGCGGTGACGCTGGTCGGATCTACTTTGGAGAATACCAAAGGAAAGGGAGGAGAGGGGTCTGGGTTGGGGGGAAGTGCGCCAGAACCCACGAATCCCTACTACTTTAGTTTGATTGTCTGAATTATCATGCGATACCGCGCTAAAAGTTATATTAAATAATATTATACAATTTCCTGTGACATCGTCGCTACAAACGACTTACGATGGCTCGTGCTGGTTAATAACGTCAAAGAACTGTTTTCATTTAGCTTAGATCTCAAACTCTGTTGTTGGGTGTTAAGTGTCTTACGCACCAGTTTGAGTTCGATTTTTGGGTTCGATACCAAGTCCGGTCCCAAAGTAGAAAACGAACTTTTCCTGCGTTGTCTCGGATATAATTCCCACGTTATACTACGTGCATCATATTAAATAAAAGTTCAATTAACTAAAAAGTAAACTAAAAAGTTAAATTAATTAAAAAGTACCCAATATCTGAACTTTGACAATTACACGCATTATTCACACAAAAATGCCCATTTTATGCTTTTGTTGCCCAGGAGTACCATTAGGGCGTCTACTTCCATATATGGTAGATCTTTATCTATCGCGGCTTTTTTATAAGGATGAGGTAATTACACTAATTTAAGGAGTGAGTCAAAAAGGCCTACCTAGTTTACATAATGCATAGTTATAATATATTGTGTGAGCTTTCGTTTTCTCCGAATAATGGTTGTTTTTTGTTTTATACGTCAGCAGTAAAAGTCGTCTAATGTAAAGTCTTTCTTAAGTATTGTATATCAATTTCTTTAAGTAAGTTCCTTAAACTTTCCTTAACAAGGTCTAATTTGTGTTACAGGCAAAATAGTGATGGCATTTATTAACGAAAATTGGCGAATGGTGGCTGAAGAATTCGGTGATCCTATTGTAGAGTTTTGTGTAAACAGAATACTGCATAACGTGAAACAGTCCTTAAAAGCTGTGCCTTTAGAAGAGCTACTTAATTTTGCATTACCTGTATAAAGATTTACTTAGAGGCTATAGATAATGACAGTGATTAATTTAGCTTTTTGAAGGTAAATCTTCATATTTGGGTTGTGTAAAGTTATCAACTCATAATTTCATTGCTTATGTAGGTGATATTTATAAATTAGATACATAATATTGATTGTACAGATGAGTTTAACATTAGTGTAATTTGTTTAATGGTGACTTGTTAATAATGTACAAATGAAACAATATTGCTTCGAGCAAATAAGGATCGTATCTAGATACGAAGATAGATACGAAGCTTTTAATAGAATTGTGTTTAAAAGACCATGTAAGTCTCGTACCTAGTAATATGTTTAATACGATATAAATGTTATTCAAAATAAAAATAATATTGCTTTTATTGAAAGAACACCTTTTGGAATAAAAAGTTTTATTATATTTTTAATTACACTTTACATTGTAAAGTCTAATAAATGTATCAATGAATGGCAAACATTAGCATTTTTTTGGGTTTGGGCAAAGCTCAGAGTGCGATGAAATTTGGCGTTTGAGTGAGAATTGAGCTATAGGCAATTAAAATCTAAGTAGATAGATGGATTAAATTTTAGTAGATTAAGTTTATTTCTTTTATAGTTCGTTAATATAAAGTGATCTAATTGCATATTTAATAAGTGCAGATGGTTCGTTCCTTGCAAATCGCAATAAATTTATAAAAAAATCACTGCAATTATGGGTAAAATATTTACAAACCTTACGTTTCTATTCGTTGATTTAAGTAACCCTGAAGAGGAAATGTACGTACAGGACTCGCATAGTAAAAGGCGTTCTTACATTCAAAGAATTTTATTACATTGAATATATTGAAAGTGTATTGCACTACATACCCACAAAACACAATTAAATACTGTATTGCTCACGACATGTAATTATATAATTCAAAATACAATAGTCAAGGCAACAAGTCTTATTACCTAAGCAAAAACAGATAAAGGTTGTGCAATTTTAAGTACGTATAATATCTTTGTATTTCATTGGTGACTTTGACGTAACAATTTTTTGGTAAATTGCTACTGAAAAACGGTAACTTATCTCCCTATGTGAGAACAAAATTGTGAAGTATTTTGTTATCTATCGTTCACAAAATCTGAAACAGAAATTACAAATTGACATACAGCTACAGACAACTATATGAATATGTAAATTTTATTAATTGATTCTAGAATATAAAAATTAAGATGACCAAAATTGCGTCATTAAGAATAATAATTAATTATTTCAAGAAATATTTATTCGATTATGTCTATTTTGGTAAACGATTGATTTAATATAACGTTTCTAAGATATCATAAAAAATATCTGTATGTACTATCGCTTCTACTTTGAGATATTCAAACTTTACATTACCGACATATTCTAAATTGCATTCTGTTATTTTATTTGTAAATGAGCACATTTTGTTAATACAAGTTCCCTTTACGTAAAAGTTACTGCGAGACATCTATTTTATAAAAAGTGTGTTATCTGAATGATAACAATCAAATATGTAGTAGCGACGCTGATGAACTTCAGTATCAGTGATATGTCCACAGAAAACATATCATAAATGAAGATACGCAGTGGCCATGCCTCTATCAGCTCCATAAATGACTTCGCTTGCAACCTCATGCTCTTTGGGAGGTCGTAATCCATTATCAGCTTATTCACCAAAATCTT
Organism: Calamotropha paludella; assembly: GCA_927399485.1. Lineage (NCBI taxonomy): Eukaryota > Metazoa > Arthropoda > Insecta > Lepidoptera > Crambidae > Calamotropha > Calamotropha paludella. The sequence continues at coordinate 8,159,075 of OV656814.1, read as the reverse complement.
CGTCTCATTTTTCATAGCAATTAATTTTTCACAGGTAAGTGACATTAATCCTATTCCAGAAAAAGCAGTAATACACCAAATGTTGATAGTAATCAGGGAATCGTAATCTATGTTATGTTTTCGGTAATAAAAAATTGAGGTCCATATAGTAGTTATGACATATGTAAAAGTTGCAAGAAGTGCTGTAAATATTTGGAAATTGAAAACATTGCTTATCAAATCACAAGTTTCACCGATTGCGTCGTAGCTCAAAGCTAAATCTCTAATCTTCATGTTGTCAGCGGAGGCATGTCCTATCAAATTGTATTCCTCAATTTTCAGCATTTTATCCTTTATAATAAATACAGATCTCTTATTTTTTTCATTTATGAATATCCTCAGATAATTATTGACGATTGCCAGTCTTTTTAAAAGCATTCGTATACACAAACAGAACATGCATATTTCCAGATTTTTTTCAAAATAAATAGGTAACATAATAATTTTATTTATACACATTTCTTTATCGTCTGAAAGCAGATCTACCGCTCCCATTATAACATGTACAAACAAAAGTAAAAATATACTTAGTATTGTTATTTGACGTGTTTTCTCATACAAGCCTCGGTCTATTTGCAATTTAAAATCGATGTCTGCAAAAGATTCGAAAAGTCGTATATTAGCTTTATTTTCCAAAAATGCTATTTTAATTGTAAGAGTAACATATTGTGTTATGGTAACCATAGAAGGTATTTCATCCACTACATCAATGAGTTTAGTGTCTCCAGTAAATACGTCTGGTAATCTTAGAAATATAGCAAACAGAGTGACGAATATGGACGGTATTATTATGCTGATTACTTTGAATTTTTTGTCTATCGGCATTAATCCATCATACATGACTCTACATCTAAATATTCCGTAACAATTTTCCATAAAGAAAGCCGGACGAATGCCATGTATTACATTCGCGATTCTTTGCTTCTTCGTAATTGTTAAATTGAAATTAGTACTTGAATGTGTTATATCCGATTCATTTATCATCATAATCACTAGTTTATTTTGTGAGATAGTGAGTTCAAAGAAATAAGTTTTCGATTCGGATGTTACTTGCTAACTGTTAGTCTACGAAAAGTTCATATTTGGGGAAATATTAGTTAATATCACATTAATATGATTAATGTATAATAAAATTAAGTTATTTTATAAGAATTCCATTAAAATTGATCTTAAGAGGATTCCCTGTAATGAATAAACATACTGTTTAAACAAATATTCTAGCCTGTAATAATATTCTCGGTAAATATTGAGGTCCAACGACATGTCAAAGTGTACTAGAGCTATTAGAATTAGAGATTAAATATTATGACAACTATTAAATCCAGCTATAGCTTTGAATACTTCTTACTTCTACTCTATGGACAAATTGTATAATTCATAATTATAACAAAAAAACAGTATTTTCACATTTTCTAGTATTTTTACAGGAAATGTTATATCATCAAATTTCCTAAGGTAAATCTTACGATTTTCGGTAAGTCTGTTAGTCCATCTTCTGATTACTTTATCTTTTGCAACAAACATCAAACTTACATAATATGTTTCAAAACGGACAGGTTAATCATGTCATTAGAAGATGTCTCACGAGACTTTTGTCTTTTTAAGCAATTAAGTATTATTTCAAATAATATTTTATTTGTGATCAGTAAAATTGTCTGTTAATTTGCCACCAAATGTCTAAAGAAATTGAACAGTATATTTTTACTGATATAATATTTAGGCGCAATTTCATATAACACATTTAAAATTGATTTTATAATAGATTAGTTATATATATTATGTTCCTCTAACGACTTTAAAGATGCTGCGAAAAACCCTTGGTAAGTGTTAAGTGTATTCAGTGATACTAGGAAAACCTGCTCATTCTACAAAAAATGTGTTATCTGAATTATAACAATCAAATACGTAGTAGCAACGCTGATAAATTTCAGCATTAGTGATATGTCCACCGAAAACATATCATAAATAAAGATGCGCAGCGGCCATGCTTCTATTAACTCCATGAACGCTTTGGCCTGCACTCTCATGCTCTTGGGAAGATCATAGTCCATTATTAATTTATTTACTAAAACTTTAGACTCATTCCTGGTCACAAGCAATCGCTCACAAATTAATGATAACAAGCCTACGGTCATCACACCGTTTACGCACCAAATAATGATTGTTACCAAAGAATCATAATCTTGTCCAGGTTCCCGGTAGTAATGAAGTGACGTCCAAATTGTGATAACTATGTAAGTAAACGTAGCAGCAAGCGACATGAAAATTTGAAAGTTGAAAACATCATTTATCAATCCACATGTTTCACCGATAATATCGTAAGCTAGAGCAAGATCTCTGACCTTCATGTTATCTGCGGAGGGCTGGCCAATTAAATTAAATTCGTCAGTTTTAGGCTTCTTATCTTTCACAAGAAATACTATTAATTTAGTATCTTTATCTTTGATAAATACTGATAGGTAATTGTTGATGACCGCCAATCTAGTTGAAAGCATCCATATCATCAAACAGAATACACTCAGCTCAAAATCTTGTTCCAAGTATATGTTTACAATAATCATTTTACTCAATGGATAGTCGTTTCTCTCTGTAAGTACGTCACAAGCTCCAACAGCAATATGAAAAATGACAAGTACCAATACGCATATAATAGTAAGTCTACGAGACTTCTTATAGAAGTCTTTGTTTTTATTGATACATAATTTAAAGTCAAGGTCTGCAATAGTTTTAAAGAGGCGAATATTAGTTTCACTCAGCAAGAATGATGTTCTCAATGTGGAGGATACATATTGTAATATTATTACAATAGAAGGTACTTCATCCATTACATCTACTAGTTTACCAGGACCATTAATCACTTCCGGTAATCTGAGGACTGCAACAAACAACACCACGAAGGCAGATGTTACAATCAGGCTGCAGAATTTTGATTTAGCATTTGTCGGTATCAAACCGTCTTCTGTGACTCTAAATCTGAATATTCCGAAACAATTTTCAAGAATTAATGCCGGTTTGATCGCGTGCATTACATCGTGGACTTTACATTTTTTTGATTGTTCTTCTGTATTCTCGTTGGTCTTACCAGACACTTCCATTGTGTAAAAACAATAAAATTGATTTCTGTTCAATTGTTACTTGAAAACTAATTCCGTCGGAATAGCAAAGCGAGGTAGTAACATTAGGTTTGTAATCAACTAAGTGGTAAAACATTACTTCAAATTAATGTACACATAAGCATAATAAGAAAAGAGAATTACATATACGTACTCGAACATTCTCGAAATGCTCGTTATAATTAGAGCCGGTGCAGGGGAGGACAGTTACGCCCCCTGGATTTCACTATGCACCATGTAGTTACTATTGGCTTTAAAAGTTAAGTTCGAATCTCGATTTTATTTGTTTGTAATGGATAATTTTTTAGTTATATGCATCCGTATTAGGTATTATAATCATATAAAAATATGATGAACGTAAAAAGGGTTATTGGCTTAAATCGTCTAATAATACTATGTCGATATAGATTCCTTCCTTTAAGGGAACTTGCAATATTAGCTCAGGTCTGGGCCTGCAGTGGTTGTTTCGGATTTCCAGAGCATAATGGCTTAAATACATTTTTTTTTCTCGAAGGGAAATGCTTTACGCATACCCCACCGTTGGTTGGGCGGTGGGGTTATGTGAGACTCACCCGTCACGAAGGCTGACGGAAATATTCACTAAAACCCCTCGCTGTACTTCACTCCACCGTGTGACCTTGTGGGTCTCTTTTTGGGAGTCACCACTGCGGTCCGTTGGTTGGCCCGCTTTAGGCCCTTCCACGACTCGGTGATGCCTAAGTACAGTTTAGGCATCGACCCAGACAGTGGGGTGAGTGCAATGCCTCCAACGGATACCTGGTCCATTGACGGCTTTAGCTACCTACTTAAATTGAGTTTAGTCAGAGCAAGTATATGATGTTGTGTCATATTTATTTATCTGCCTTACTTAATGTTCTCTAGCATAACACATGTCTTGAAAAGATATCAAGTAATTTATACATATTAAATTTAGTAAGACTAATGGTGTGTTTGAATAATCAAACACAAATAAAATAATTTGAAAAAGTGACTTTGAAGAAATTCGTAAACAAAAAAAACCGCCTTGTTTTTTTTAAATGTTTGTTTCGCCTGTTAAACGTTTTATTTTCACTTATTCTATTTAGATAATTATAATTTTGAACGTTGTAAATGCGTAATAATGCAACATTAAAAGTACAATCAACAGTACATAATTCTATACAAAACTTTAAATGCCTTCATTTGATTAACAAATGAAAAAAAAAACAGATTCAGGTTGTAGCAGGTTCTGACATAATCTCGCTATAACCTGTTGAAGGACCTTGTCGAGAACTGCAGTAAGTTCTCTACTGGAACGAGTATCTAAAGCTGCATTATTTACTATTCAAATGCAACACTTTCTAACTAAAGAACTTAAATTGATCATAAAGAAATGTTTTGTTTATATAAATTATACTTAAATTAGTATAATCAATTATTATACTAATTTAAGTATAATAATTGATTAATTCTGAGTTACAACAAATTACCTTAAAAAGATAGGTATTAAATAGATAATTATTTTCTCATGTTTTTTGAGACCTTTTAGTTCTTATTATAGTTTATCCGTGGTATTACTAGTTAATTCTAACTATTGATATAAAAATCAATATATCTTGGTTTGTTTTTTAGATTTTAATATATAACACAAAATACCTGATAAATTCTTTTTATATTTCATAATTATAGCATTATAAAATAATGATTATCTCTTTCTTATCTTTTACTGTAGCGCCATCTACTCATACCTTAGGCAGTAAGTTTCTTTCAACGTGATAAATTTAACTTTGCTTCTTTTGAAACGTTCAGTTTTGCCATTCGCCAACAGATGGCCAAAGCTTCCGGTCAAAACTTTTGCCTATGCAGGAGTTAATATTTTATTCATAGAATATCTATTTTTGAACAAAAATACTCTCACATTATATAACTATTAATATTAAAAGCCTGCTTAATAATAAATAATTGCCTCAAGCAATTTTCAACTAAAGCTTAACAAATGAAGCTCCTTTTTACATACTTTACATAGGACAAAAAACTTATTAGGGAAGATGTAAAGACTACTAGTATTATAACATCAGCAATATTTATCGGCCAAAAATAAAGTTAGAAGTTTATTTTAATAAATGTTATATTTACACCACCCATCGAGCACATATCCCAATAGAGTGGTAATATTGGGCTGTCCGCCTCCGCAACTGATTAGTGATTTGTCACTTATAAATATTAACGCTCGCTCCCACTAAAACAGTACAAAACCAGTATTGGATCTGTGCGTACGTGTCTGCTTATTCCGAAATTTAATTTCAATTAAATAGTTTCATAATGGCGTGCCGTTCTATTCGGTGGTGTGGCAAAAACAGCAGAACTTCAAATTATAAAACTGACGGAATAACATTTCATCGGAAAGTTATAGTTAAAAATTACTTTTTATAAAAATTTGTCAGGGCTCAAGTTAAACTGGACAATCAAAGTGAAATGGTTGACGCACGTGTTCAGGTGTCTATACGTCCTGCTTCCACATAACGTAATTTCTCATTACGCCATCTCTTTCTAGTCCACGTTCTCAACACTAGTGTTGCATTCAAAGGATCAAAGGGTGAATCGATAAATAACATTATTGTAGCTTTTTACATATTTTATTCAAACGTAAAAGTAATTTTTAAATTATAATATTTGCATTAATGATCTAATTGATAGTGTTGTGCATTATTGATTATGTAAATCTTGATCGATTATACCGATATATTAGGTATCTAGTGTAGTTGGAATAAACAGTTGAACGGTTTTTATACTTGTTTGGTTTGTAACAAAGAAATTGTTTTTTTGTGTTAGCTTCTTTTAGCAATAAAAAGACATATGATGAGAAACAATCAGTCAGAAGAATTTATACGAAGCTAATTCATTTTAAAAATCGAACATTAACAATATGTATTTTGCATTTTAAAAAACCAATTTAAATTTCTCTTGAATACGCTTAAAACTGTCATGGTGTCTTGAATGACGTCACGCCGTGCAAAACAAACAATACTCTGTACGACGATTGTCAGAATTATTTAATTAACAATGAATCCCTCGTATTACAAGTACTGTATAGTGCCCCAGTGGTAAAGCCGAACTTTAAAATGCCAGACAAATTATTTATATATGTTAAGTATGTACAAACAATACACAGTTGCGGAAAAAAGAAAAACTCGCAAGGAGAGATGGTATTTATTGTTTATCAACAAATACAGGAATGTCTTTTTGTAAAGATCATTTTGATGTAAGTAGTTTTTGTGTGTTTAACCTATAAATAAGTCAAAACAATAAAAATATCTAGGTACAAAGCAATAAGTGATTCCGCTAAACTGAAAAACTGCTAAGTTTATAATAAATATTTTATACTTTTGTATACTTACGTCGAAGTTTTAACATTGCGGAATTCTGATGAGTAAAAGTCGCTGTTTGCAAGAAATATCTACCAACAATAACGGCATAAATTTTGGCTAAATAATTACTATTTGCTGTGGTAAATTCCGATTCCATGGCAATAATATTGAATAACTATAATAATAACAATATTTCCTACATTCATCCTGATTAGCCTAGCCCAAAGTAAGCATTGTAAGGCTTGTGTTTAAGATAACGGATAGACATACATATATGATACGTAGACATTTAACATTTATAGAAATGCTCGTATTCATCACACAAACATTTGCCAGGATCGCTGCCGTTGCACCAAACGGTAGTCTAACTAAATAAGAACAAACTTGAATAAAACACTTTTTTACGAATTTTGCGCAGATTTTATTTTATATTTAATCCTGACTTTCGACTCCTTTACAGGAGTAGTGATCACAGGATGACTAAGATAATGGTTGTCATGTATTTTCAGGATTAATATAATATAAATATGCGCAAAATCCGTAAAAAAGTGTTTTATTCAAATGTGTAATGTGAGCGAAAGTGTAAAAACTAAATAAGAACAAACTGTTAAAATGCAGTGAAATAGAAATAGTAATAGTATGAAAAATGTAAGAAAACGTCAACCACAACAGTAATGTTTTGCAGGGCGTGTCGTAACTCTTTCTGGTTGGTGTTTACCGTCACGTGACCTAATGCCTATTTCTTCCGAATTTATTTTCTGATAATAAAAATAATCTTAAAGTATTAGGATAAATAGTTTTAGTTTTTGTTGTCTATATCATAACTGATAATTAGAAACTGTAACACATCCGATATATTGTTAGTGGATACAAGCCTATTGGTTTGGTTCTTGTTGAGGTGCAATTCAGCGGTTAATATCTTCTTATTTGATCACTAGCAGCATTTATAGGCATTTATTTCCATAAGAGTACACGTTTGTATTATTTACTTTTGCTATAATTACAGATGTATTGGCTATCGATATCGATGAACCTTAGATACTTGGACACTACCACATCTCTAGAGCGATAGTTGACCTTAGGATAGCCAATCGGAGCGCAGTGTGAGTGGCGGCGAATTAGCGGAATTGTTTTCAAACAAAATAATTGACATTTCTACTCTATTGGGGTATGTGCTCGTTGACACCACCTTATTTGCTTTGGCCCCGCGTGGTGGGTTAGCTATGGCATGCCCCGGGGAAATCCTGGTAATTAATTAGTAATTATGCTTTACCGGTGCTTTATCACAAGTAGTAACATTAGGTAACTCTATCTCGTATAAAGTTAATAGTAAGCAAGTAAAACGCTTATTGATAAAAAACACAGGATCATAACATAGATGGAACGATTTATAATATCACAAGCAACAAACAAAATAATAGATATTATAACCACAGCTCTAAAGAATTGTTTCATGTAGGTACCTAATTAAGACAGCACCGGACACAGGTTCACTTATAACACATTCCTAAACATATCAAGAACATACCATAAAGTTATTAACAAGATTGCTCCTAACCATAGATACATTATAACTATATTTCATTATGTCCTCACCACAAGGTAGGCACACAACACACAAACTTAGTCGAGCCGTGGGTAAATAAATTATTAAACGCGTAGGGGGAGAGTTTTAAAAGTCAAACTGAGTCCTTTGTTAGAGTTCCTTCGGTATATCGGTAGATATATAAGTGGTAATATCAGCATTGTAATTCATGCATGGTGTATATGTATGTAACAATGATTATGTACGTATGTATTTCTTTGTGTCTGTTTCTTATTCCTGTCACGTTAAATTATTTTGAAGTCATTAGCTGTACACTTAAAAAGCACGTAAACGGCGACGGAATACTTTCTTCTTTTGGAAAGCTTATATATGGTTTTGCAAAAGAATTGTCGCAAGTTAACGTTGCTCCAGAATTGTCTATAGACAACTGTCACGTCACAGGTCCCAGCTGAGCGGACCTGCGCTTGCTGTATCGACCGATAAAGTTCTAGTTTCGGGTTTCACATTTGTCGATGAAAGCTTTGTTTAATAGAACGAACTTTCGTTGCTTTATCGATCAAGGGTATATCCCTTCTTCTTCCATTCTTAATTTTTTTAAAAATTACTGCATTTTTCAATATTTTTGAAGTTTCTGCATGTTAAATTGGCATTTGAGTTACAAAGTTTATAAAACATTTCTGTCAAGTCTCAAAATTTAAGCACTATCAGAGATGTTGGTTATTGTCATTTTTTCTATCTTTTCTTAATACAATAAAAGCAAATCATAAATATAGATTATATTACTATCACTCACACATAATAATGATTAACAGGTAAAGTATGTAATTATTGTTATAACTATAGATCAGAAATCATTGCATTATTTAATGAAAAAGAAAAAAACATTCCTATTTCACTGTATGTGAAGGAGAGAGTAAAATTTTCAATCTGTCGATAAGCTTTACATTACAACCCTAAGTACTAACTGAGGGTTCTTCGAATGAGACCGTAGCAGCCGCGCGGCAGTGGACGCGCGTCAGAGCGCGGGCTGCTACGCGGCCTAACGCCGCACCCGCTCGGTCGCTACGACCGACCGGCTTACCGACTGACCGTTCTACGACCAACCGGCTTAGCAACCAACCGAACGACCAACTTACGTTCGACCAGGCTCCACGACCATGGGCCAAACTGCAGGAACCGAATGCACTCCTGAAGATGGTGAAGAACCCCATATTCGAGTCATTTCCACAGAACGTTCATTAGTGAGTTTTACAGTCAATTACCTATTTTTAATTTAATATATCATACATGTAATATACAAGGGAATCCAAATTATAAACAGTAACTAATTTTATCTGCTCACAAAGCAAATATCTGTTGGTGACTATTGATCGCCCGCATACTTAACACCAACATTTTCATTTCTAACGAAGTAGTAAGTGAATAAGTAACTATTTAAAAAGTTTCTTTTTTAAACAATTTTACATCTTTATTCTTTAAATTTCATAATAGAGACCAGTGTCTCCAATTTATGTTTAATTTTGATCTACGCTTAAATTGCAGTTCATTGCAATTTGGTACTCCTATCTGTTATCATCTGTCTCAGTAAAAAACGGTATATTTTAAATTTTTTCATTTATTTGCAATAAACGTCAGAGTCAATTATTGAAAATTAAATATTAGAATATTATAAGAAATTGGCGTTTTCTATGGGAGGAATATTATGTTTTTTTTTGTAAAATAATTTTCATTAATAAAAGTATATACCAATGTTTTCTGTGTAATTCTGTTATCTCATAGGTAGTTCATCTATTTCTTCAAAAAAAACCATGGGGGCGAGAATCGATAAACTCTCTTTAAGGCGGTTTGTACAGTCACATCGAAGTCGAATTTTTTTCCCATGTCCAAATTCCGAAAAAAGAAAGAATCTGATGGAGCATGGTGCGGGGACTACAGTGGATGTCGCAGACATTCTAATTGCAGCTCCTCTAGTTCAGCGACCGTCTGTTGTGCAGTGTGTGGTCTAGCGTTGATCTGAAGCAGCAGTGGCTTAGAGCGATTGACCAGCCTCGTTTGTTTAGCAGCTAGTTCTTCCATCATGGTTTGCAGTTGTTTACAAAAGATATTTGCAGTAATCGTTTGGCCAGATTTTAGAAAGCTGTAGTGAACGATACCGGTTCTAGTCCACTAAACACGCTTCAAGTAACTTTTTCTGAGTCAATTATCTCTTGGAGCGGGATTTGGCTGGGTCTCCAGGGTACAGCCATTGCGATGAGCGCTTCCGATTATCGTACAGGATCCATTTTTCATCTCATGTAATAATCCGATTTAAAATTCCTTCATTATTGTTTCGGTTGAGCAATGTAACGCAGCAGTCGACCAGTGTTCGCTGGTTGGATTCACTCAGTTCATGAAGTACCTACCCACCACCTTTCAAGCTTTTTTAGTATTCTAATTTGTTTCAAGCGGGTTAAAGCAGTTTTATCACTCACACTGAAGCCTACAGCTAACCCTGAAGTGGCTTGCAATGGATCCGCTCTCACAATAGCCATTAGTTCTTATTAGCCGCTTCGGTCTCCGGCCGTCCATGGGGCTTGTTCCGAAGGTCGAAATTTCCAGATCGAAAATGTCGGAACCAAAAACGTACCGTGTTTTCTTTTGCGACATCACTGCCATACACATCGTTAATTTTTCAAGCTGTTTCTGCAGCACTGGTACCACGGTAGAACATAGCAATATTTCATGTTTCCATTGCGTGATAGGAGCGACGTCAAAGAAAAACTAATCGGGGGGAAAAAAATGAATAACTGTTTTCGAAACTCAAAAGTACCAGCTAATTTGAATTTGGAATTCTTAACCTAAGAGGAGATATTTCAGATCAAAGTGGGCAGTACGACAAATCGCCAAATACATATACCTAATATTACTTACCTACTGTAAAAAATCGTTTATACTGTATATACCTATGTGTATTTAATGTATCAGTCGTAATAATAAACTTTGGGTATATCGTAGGAATCGTACCTAATTATCAATTGAAATGTGTAGAAATAAATAAAAAAATAGTCCATTCAATTTCCGGTATTCATAAATATGAAAAGAAACGTGGTTTTAGTTTTCACTATGGCATTTTTCATTAAATGAATTCTAATGTAAATATTAGCTGAATCCAGCATTCAAAAAATACCTTTAATTATTTTACCTTTTTTGTTAGGCTGCCCGCTAAGCATAACTTACTAAAAGTGGCGCAGTCTCTCTTACTCTATTAAAGAGTTGAAAAAAAACGGGTTATTTATACAGCTACTAAAATGTGTCAGAAATCTGCTTATTAAAACCTTTCATTAAAAACCAGGCCAGGACATTTCAGTGAGAATTATTTTTAAAAGGTTTTTTTAAATCTTCGAGATGGTGGGCGCCATAATGCATTTACTTTGTGCCATAGCCTGTAAACAGCGGCCTATAATCAAACAAAACGCTTCAAACAATACCTCATTTGCCAAAATCATCTCAGTAGTTTTGCGTCGAGACCGAACATCCATAGGTACATACCTATAACTATTTACGTAGACTCTTAACTTTATTACTCATCCTTGGCTCTCTTGAATGTTGTAGTCGGATAAAAGGGGCACGCACAAAGATAAATATAGAAAAAAATTAGATAAAAGGAAGAATAAATCACATAAATCTAGATCGTGTGTCATTTCAGATATGTAGAGATACACTGATACAAATGGATTATTCAATAGTTTTTACTAATTCTATTGTACTACTTTAAAGAAAAACTGAATCAAAATAAATCTGTCGCAGAGGTTAAGACGGACATATGGGACTGGCTTAAAGTTGCAAAGCATATAGAAGGCTGCGACTTAATATACTGCAAAATTTCTAATGACCGGTAAAAATTACTTGACTTATGAGAACATACCTATAGAAAAATATGATTAACAAAAAACGACTATGCTTCCTCAATGTTTTCCGCATTTGACCAGGGTTTCTTTCAATGTATTGCTGCAAATGCTGGAATGTTATGGTTTGAGAGGCCAGCTTTTGCGACTGTTTGTGCTCATATTTAAAAAAACAGATAAAAAACAAACACAGTGATACTAAAAACAATATTTAAACAAACATGGCGTGCCTCAACGTACTCGCCTTTGCTATTTTTTTACTCTTTATCAGTGTCTGCAATATTTCTATAGTTATTTACATTAATTACAAACTGATCGTTAAATATTAATATTAAAATAAACTTATCTAAGACTGGACTGTTACGGACTTCAAAAAAGTAACATTCTTTGTAATACACGCTAAACAAGTAGGTAAAGGTATGCTTTTGCTTTTTATAAAATCAATATGGTAGCATGTAGAAGCACAGCACTAACACATATTCAGCATAAGAAACTTTTTAGAAATACGGCACGGGATCAATTATCTGGGTAAAGTAACAGAAAACAGGTATGTGCATGAACATGTCACATAACACCAGTCGAATCTTGTACACCCTATTTAAAACATTCGAAAATACTCCATGTTTTTGGGGAGCAAAAATTTTGATTTTGTGACGTTAAAAATATATTCTTTAGAAGAACAGATTCGTTTATACCTAAAACCTAGAACAACGTGCTTCTAAAAAAACTGGTATGATATGACTGTGAGCATACTATTACTACTAACATATACCTTCAGGAAAATTTTACACTCTGTATGCGCGAAAACGTTTTTTCTTTGTTGAATGAATTTTTGAAATCTAAAATCATGTAGCCATAAAATTATTAGTTAGTGTGTTTCACACACATGCTGCTTATTTATTAAAATTTAAAATTTTCGGTATGGCTAAATATAACGTTACAATTGAGTCGGTTAATTCAGAAAACTCATATGTTACTCGATTAGAATTTCTCAGGAATCAATAAAAATTCTTTCATACACACAAATGAGTTTAAAGGACTTTTTTATGCTTAATTTACATTTATAGTTTTTTATCAGAAATAATTAAAAAAAACCTTAAAGACTGTTCTTGACTTACGTTGTTTTAGCGAGAAATAGGGTTAGTAGTATATAAGGAATTTAACCAAAAACAATCGTAGTAATCATAAAACATTTATTGTTTATTATTGAAAACTACAGTTTAATATAATCTTACTAACATTTTTACATAGTCATATTCTCCATCATTCTCATCTGCATTATCTTTAACATTTACACTTGTTTTAAATCGTCAATTTTTTTTATTGATGGGCACTTTCCAATCATTGGCTTTGGCTAATGGAAGTGAAATAGAAGGTATATTTTTTTTTATTAAATAGAATGAATGTTTAGTCAATCCATCAATATATTCCTCGGCTATGATAGTACCTCTTCGATGTGAATCATACTGAAAACGTATTTCACATGGTATTATTGAAAGAGATAGGAATTTATCGATCTACGTGGTTTTAATCCAAAATACACATCTCCCTTTAAGGAACCATTCTCAGCAAAAAAGCATGTCGGAAAAAAATGTGACCTAAGAGGTTTTGAAATGACCAATTCAATGACCTATTCTCTATTATTCTAATTAATTTGATTTAATTAATAAAGATGTACGTGCTAGTGTATTTTACTAAAACATATATAATAAGAGAATTCGCTATTGACATATTCATACTTGCAATATAATGAGTGTTACATATATGTAACTAAATAGAGTAGAACATTAAATGAACGTGAATTGTATCAAAATTTCTATAGAAATATTTTTAACAATAGGTTTTGCTTGCTAGCATTATGTTCAATCACGAATATTTTACACATTCAAACTAGGAATTTAATGATGAATGTTGGAAACCGTAATCTTGGCTAAACATTTTGTGTTCTCGTTTTTTTATTATACCGTTATATATTTATACATTTTTTATTATTTATTATACCGTCTATTGTTTTTGTATGTCACTCCTGTTTGTTTTGTCAGAGTGAAAGTGATATATGTCAATAAAGTGCTGTGTATGACCAAGTTTTTTTCTGTTAGTTATCATACAATTTCAATGAATGTATTTCACTATTCTGAAATACTAATTTCATTAAAAAAATAGAGCAACAAACATTGTTCGAAACTCTCCAGCTTTTTATAATCAGTAAAGTTAAAAACATGTCCAGGTTTAAATAGTGTAATGTCTTTAAAAACCTTGACTTCGGTTTCAGTCTATTTATAAACATAAAAAATAAAACATGCGCAAAAATCCGTAAAAAAGTGTTATATTCTAAAAGGTTTTCTGTAACCCATACAGCTCAAAATTACATAACATTCATTAACATAATTGAAAAACTTAAAAATGTGTGCTTTTTATTAGTCTTTGACATCTTAAATGACAGTTAATTTCTATTTTAAATATCATTTTCATTTATTTTTCTGTGTAGAAACGTAAATAAGATTTACCTAACGGTAAAAACTTAGAAGAACTATTTTGCATAAATTAGATCAAGACGAGCTGTTTTGTGTGACCATTCATAAAAGAAATATCCAGGATACACATTTTAGAAAAAGGAGTACCTACTTCAAAGGTGAAAAAGTTAATTATTAATGTTGCACTATATTTTAAGTACAAATTGCTTACTGCAAGTGAATTTCTAAAAATGTTTTTATAGTACAATAATAGAGTTCATGCACACACATTCACAGACCGTACTTATAAATAATTAATAGCAAATTCTCAATGTAATTGTGTCAATATTAATTTTCGCGCCATATATTCTTGATGCGCGCGGTTTCGTTTTGTTGTTCGAGTTTGACAGTTGTCGGCTTGGCAGTGTGAGAAACGGTTCTCGTTTGCTTCGCGTTCGATCAGTCAGTGGAACAAAACGTCACACGATCTCAAAAATTTACGCTACACACATCTGTCAACAATTGAGAAAAATATTTTCATTTTTAATTTTATCTTTTATCTGTTTGTGAGATAATGTTAAATTGATTGCCGGTGTTGAATTCCGAAAATATCAATGTAATTTTTCAGTAGGAGGTTGTGTAATTTTTAATAGTGCTGTCAAAATTAATTTTGTTTTACTTAGCAAAATAGAACAAGGTGTGTCTGATGATCTGATCCTCTGTTAAATTATCACATGAACTTTTTGTGATAACATTAGTAAACGTTCGGCCAGTGCCAGCCAGTTGCCCGAAAGGTGACTAGACATTCTATTTTCTCTTTTGTTGTTGGGGCGATTCTAAATAGTGGAAGATGTCCAAGGTGTCTTTGAATAACGTGCCTTCGAATCCCAGAATCAATCGTCTAAGAACATTTTCAAGGGTAAGTATGTTTTTACAACCAAAATACTTGTGAGGTTATGTTTTCTGTAAAACAATTTGTATCTATTGTAATGCTTGTCAACTGTTAGCATAAAAACAATAACAATAAGATTGTTTAGATTCATTTATATTCATATCTGCATTAATTTCTGGGACAGTTTTTAGATCTGGTAGCTCCATTACCGTATCCAAATCAAATTTGGTGCAATGTTGTCTTTTTCAGTTTCAAACAATTAAATAGGTTTGATATCTGTTTGTGAAATGCATTTATGATTTTATTTCATTTAATTAACAATGATGAGAACATGACTTGACATTCCTTTTCTTTAGTTGTAGCTATTATAATCAAGATGTAAAGGGACTGGGTTGAATAAAAAATAAGGTTCTAAGGTTTTCATGGTCAGATTTGAGTTTGGGAATTCAAGAGACTTATTATTACTGTAGTTCAGTGAACATAACTTAGAATATTTATGGCTATTTTAATTATTAGTTTGAGTTAGGAATACTTAGATAACCTCTGTCAATACTTACTTACATACTGTTACAAATACAAAATAGAATATGTATAGAAAGCATCTGTTAAAACAGAATTATCAACATGGTTTTTATTTTTGAGCTTCCGATTATTTCATCGCAGTTGTATGTGCCAAGCATATGAAAGAAAGCCAGTTATCTTAATAAATACTAATATATGTTTCTATGTTTAAACAATATAGTATTTGGAAATTTATAAAAATCAGATAATTTAATCAAACTATATTTTTGGATTATAGAAGTTTCTGTTTGACACTAAACAACACAATAATAAGAACTGAATGAATAAAGTATAATACTGTCAAATGTTAAAACCATAATACATTTTACATGAAAACAGTATTGTATTAATATATTAGTATATACATTACTAATAGTTTAGTAATTATAATAAATTCTTCAGCATAATTAATGTTATAATTAGAGTGTAATCAGTTAATTAAAAAAAAACATCAGTTATTACGAAAAAAATGCCTATACATTGGGTATTACCATGCCTTTTAAGCAGCATAGCATTTGCAGACTTATTAATAAGAACACAAAATTAGTTTTTTCTTTAAGCTTTGTTATGTTTACTTATGTAAATATAACTTCTTATAAGTTTTTTCATAGAATTGGTGAAACAAAAACCTAGTGGGTGAGCCGTAGGTGTACAGTAGGTACTAATTAAAATATTTTTTGTTAAATTCATATAAGTTTGATATTCATATAATGAGATGAGAGGACCAAAAGCATATGGGTGTGTTTGTTTGTGAACAATTATCTATAAAACTAAAAAATCTGTATTTTTGAAGTTAATTTTAGAGTAGTTCAGTAATTCGGTTCAGTTTAGATCAGTAATCATGGTTTGTTATTTCATTATATGTTTTGTTAAAATGTTCAGAATATTATTTTCTTTGTGTTAAGCTAAACACTTGTGGTACTAGTAAGTCCTTCTCAGCATCAATTGATTTTGGTCCACTAAGTATAATTCTTAACATTTAACCAAACTTACTAATTATACTGAGCTTCAATAATATTGAAAAGTAATGGAATTTGTACATATTAGTCCTGTTAGAAACAATAAGTAATAATGAAACTACTTATCACTACGACCCTAATGACATTTCTTTTTGTTAATATAATAATGATTTAACAACTTCTTTGTTTTTTCAAAGATTATGTATGCTTCATGAAGAATCATTAATTAATTTTTTCATCATTTTCAATGAAGCAATTTTAATTCATATTATAGTTACACTATTTCAGTAATAGTTTCACAACACAATCATCTCAAGTGAGATATCGTGCTTTGTAATTGGCAGAACTGTTAACAATTTTATCAACAGGCACAGTACACAATTTAGTTGTATATGATAGTGAACTGTGTCAACAATCAGGCATAAAAGGTTTGACATTTATGAAAATATTTACTCAGATATTACAATTATTGTAATATGTATTAATATTTTCACTAACAATTGGGAAGCACCAATTTTTGTATTGATTTAGAATGCCACAAAGTTGCAATATCAAATTCTAATTATTGTTTTGAACTTTCATGGTCATATGAGAAATATTAACAGAAATATAGATTAAACAACAATATGTATATCATTAAGTGATCTTAATATATTATTCTTGATATGGGATAATTTAAAGAATTACGACATTTTTCTATATTATTATGTAGTAATAAAAGGCACCTATTGCATTCACTTTCCATTACTTCTTAACATGGACATTGACTAAAAATTTAAAATTGAGAAGCTACTATGTATTATTATTATGTGTCTTGGTCGTAGATTCGTCCGCGTGACATTCGGTTTTGCCACGCACCATTTAACAAATCAACTAATTTTATCAATCTTAGTTTGCTATGATTTTTTTTGCAGGCGGTTCACAATTTTAAAATGAATGTATGATACTATACTCCGTTTCATGTTTTACGCGTGACTGATTCTCTTTGTCATGTATGGTTGGATGTTTCTGATGCATCTGGGCCAACTTAAATTACAAAGAATAGGAATTGCTCTGGACTAATAATCCAGAACTATCCCTATTCGTAGGAAAGTAAAGAAATATTCTAAATTGATGATTGATAAAGTTATTTACAAGATAAACACATGTTCCAACCAAGTAAACAGAGGTTTTTGAAGAAAATCTATATTGAATTATGTAATTTTTTTTATTAGAAAACATACTAGAAAAAAATCGACTCTGCTCACAAGTTATTTTCAGGTAGGACACGAACCAGTAACCCTTGGATGTCCATGCCACTTCTCTCCCAGTTGTCATTATTTAGTTAAATATTTCAATTGCCATAAAGTGATAAACTGTCAAAAAGTGCAAAAAGAATTTAACTTAATAAACTGACATCACTTTTCGATAAAAATAAACAAAATAGGAGTGTCTAATTTTTAATTAGTCAGATATACTGACCTTTTGTTTCACAAAACTTTGTCATATTTGTAAAAAGCATAATACGAAATAGTTAAATGTTAAAAGGCATAATTTTATATAGCTTGCTGAATGGCTGGCAATGTCTAATCTTACCTATTTTTTTTTTTTATTTATGTGAAGGAAAATTCATCACGAAAATTGCGCCGCGGTGAGCTATCGCCGCGAGAAACCTAACCTAAAATGTTTATCAATTTGCCTTGTGATTAGTATGCGTCATAAAATTATGCCTTTTAAAATATACCTAACAATACTGCTGCTTTCAATTTAGGCGTTTGATATCGGACTCCTGAAGGGGTAAAGCGTTCCAGTTGTCGTACTTCGCAGGGACGGCAGTTTTTCATAGAATTATTAGTTTCATAGAATTGGTCAAACGAAAATCTAGTATGTGTGCCTTACGTGTACGGTAGGTGCTAATGTCGCAACTCTTTCTCGCTGCGTCAAAGTAGGGAAAAATACAACCGCACCTGCACAGGCTCCGCAGCTGGCAGACTCGAAACGTCTAAATTGAAAGCACCGTATATCTCCATGCTAAAATCTCAAATTCTTTGAGATGATAGATAATAATTTTCATAAACTACTGATGATATATTTTTTTATAATAGTGGGTTCCCAGTTGTGCAATAGGTGTGTTAAAACACAGTTTGAGTTTGAAGGATTATGGGTGGGCCGGAAATCCACAGACAATCCATAATCAAAAATATTATAAAATTTAATTTAAGTCGATAAGTATTGTTATTCTGTTCTTATTACTATGTTTTACAGAACCAAAATACCATACAATCTTTTACCAAATAAATCAGACGAGCTCTTGTACGTCCAGCCTCAATAATAATAGATGACTACTATAGCACTCTTTCATTATAATCTATTGACATTATCTTGATAGTTTGTATGAAGAATGTGAATTATGTAATTGGATAGGGTAAGAAAAATAAGGAAATTTAAATTATACATCTTATAAGTCTATTTCAATTATTTTTGGGGTTATATTTCATGGTTAAAGCATTTACAAGTACGTTTTACCTTTTATTGATTATTTTTTTGTTATACGTATAATTTTAATAAGTGAAATACGTTTTTATTAAATGTGTTTTTTTGATATGTTCCGGGAGAAACTGAGCTGATCAACTCATATTTGATTGAGTGATTTTATAATTATTTTCAATTATTGAGTGCACGTCGCGGCGCGAGTAACATCAAATATATTTTTCCGAAATGAGCTAAATTATAATAGTAATATTTCTTACATTCATACCATATATTGTGTTATGGATACAAAAGTGTACAGGTACACATCTATGATACATCTTAATATATATAAATAACGTGTCACGTTGTTTGTCCGCGATGGACTCCTAAACTACTAAACCGATTTTGATCAAAGTTCGTAACTATCTGTTATTTGATCTAACTTAAAAGATAGGATAGGTTTTATTTTAATTTATAACACAGCAACACGTGGCTGGGTCAGCTAGTAGGTATATAATATTCATAGCAATGCATGCATATGTACTCTTATTCATCACATAAACAATTTGCTGGAACTTAAGACGGTTATCGTTAAATTACTATTACATAAAGCCCTTTCATCTGATAACCAACGCGGCATCATTATTTTTTTTTAGTTCATGACTGTTTTCTTGTGGGTAGGTACCATATCCAATTTAATAAGCGAATGATCATGACTCTTTTCTATAAAATTATGATAATTATATAATTTTTATTTATTTTTTGCATTTTTCAATGCTAACTTATAAGATAAATTATTTTTATAAAAAAATATTAGAAAAAATCGACTCGGCTCACAAGTGAATTCTCGGGTGGGAATCGACTCGACAGGTAGAGAATTGGACCTGACTTCCAAAGGTCGCGCCTTTGGAAGTCAGGTCCAATTCTCTCCCAATTGAACTTCCGAGCCTTGTGAACACCCGTCGAAATTTTCTAGTATCTTTCTAATTTTACGCTGTAGTTTACGCGTTGTCTCATCAATGAGAGAAACATCCTCTCGTATTCGAAAGAAACATTTTTACAAATGTTTGGACAATAGATTAAGATGAAACAGCCAATTAATTTTATATATTTTTTGCATTTTTCAATGCTTTCTTATAAGGTCAACTATTTATACGATAATTAGTTTAGACGTTATAAGGGAATAGATGAACATACTACATACCAATAAAAATATAATCCTCCTTTTTGCTTCGCCGTAGTCAGGTAATAAGAAGCGCGCATGGCATTCCTTCTTTTTTATTGCATCTGCTAAGAAAATCAAAGTACAGTGGACCCCCGGTAATCCGACAAACGTTTTGCAGGGCAGTGTCGGACTATCGAATTTGTCGGATTATAGAGTACTGCCAAAGATCCCCTATAATATTGATTTTTTTGAAACAGAGTCCCTTGTAATCTGACAAATTACAGATCAAAATGATAAAATTCTCTCTGAACTAGTAAACTATGAACGCATGTTAGGCCGATCCGCTATCATATATTATATAGTCAAATTCAAACTGAGCTGAGCAATCAAAATTACAAGCGCGTACAAGTCGCAACCTATTCAATCATGCATTGCCTATATTCGTGAAGATTTGCCCAAAATAATGCTTGTGTACCTACCTACATTCAACAGTGATAGGCGTGTCGGATTACAGGGGGCGTCGGATTAGACAGGGGCCGGATTACCGGGGGTCCACTGTATATCAAGCCTTCTCTAACAATATAAGTTGACCTATTCAGTTCATTTTGAGTCGATTTTTAGGATACCTTTGTATAACACTGTCCTAGTTGCAAGTATTTGATAGAATCAGGCGTCACTTGGCGGAATTCCATATCCATTAGTAAAATAAAAATATGTAGCTTACTTCCGCAAAACTCAAGCAGTGTGCACCGCCCACCCGTAAACAAATGCTGAAACCGCAGACACCGGCACCTTCACCAACTACTCTACACGTGTTGCCCCCACACGGAGCATCATCAGGAGCTGTTAGACCTTGCAATAACGAGCACTAAGTCGTAAGTGCTAGTGAATCGTTATTGATACCAATTGTATTGTGATATTTATTTATTTTTATTTATTTATTTATTTATTTAACATAATTAAACGGGGTAAACCCAATTACATAATTATGAATGGCATTGTTACATTATTCATCTATTTTTTTTTAATAGGATTTAGGGTTGTCAACAAAGACGTCAAACTCTGGATAAGCCACAAGGAGCGCGGCTTATCCGCGCTCCTTGTGGCTTATCCAGAGCCACATACTTTTTTTTTTTTTTTTTTAATTTTGATATATATATAAAAATATATATCAAAATATGTATTGTGATATATATTTTTATATCAAATAATTTGAATAGTTTCCGATCAAAAATTATAACATTTAGACATTTGATATAACCATAAAACCCCATTGAAAAGTGTGTAGTGGTTCTAAATGTATATGGTCGTAAACTCCATAATAATGTAAACTATAAATTCTAATATATCGTATCCATATTTACAACTACATGGTTGACGATTTGTTGTATTATATTCGAGGATATGTCCTATCTGTAATTGACAGCATTGAATTGTGGCGAGTGCCTTTGACACTGACCGTCCTGGACAAGGCTGTAGGGGAACCTTCGCGTGGAATTGACATTCAAGGTTGTTTATTGAAGTATAGAATATTTTTGAAAGAATACTTTATTGTCACCGCTTAAAGGTTAATAAGCAATGCCCGTAAATAGAAACTGGGACTGAATTATTAAAAAATAATCGATTGGGCTTATATCCTTACGTCTATAATTGTGTATAAGTACTTGCTACAAACTGAGAGGACTCTACACTGATCTGTCGTAATTTTTTAGGAAACCAATGCTGTAATTATAAAAGCCGTTATGCCACTATCATAAAAATATGAGACTTTTTTATAATGTACTGACATCATCTTTGTTTATCTGTCTAAAAGCTGGTCTCGGAAAGAATTTCGAATTTTACCTTAATTTCATATAGCTATGCATGTTAGATTTCGATGTCCAAGTATTGAATTGAATTAAGTTCAAATATTTATCAAGCTAATTACTGCCATCTAGCCCGTTATAATCAACATACCGTGAAAAAGTAGATTGCAGTAGAAAATTCATAGGACCTATGCACACTCCCTTTTTTAAATGCGCTTCTGACGCGCGTCGGCAGCGCGTTTCTTTTTATTGTACAGAGCATTTTACCTTTTAATATTTTTTATTGATACAAATGCGCGTTATCATGCGCGAGACTGATATAATACGGGTATTTAAAGGAAGAACTTGGAACGCTTATGTAAATTCATGATCAAGTTGCGTTTAACTCGCGTGAGTATCGCGTTTGTATCGATACAAGCGTACATCGACGGCGCGTTTAAAAAACGTGGTGTGTAAAGGCTCTTAGGGACTGAGAGCTGTTACTTTTTATATTTATAGTTTGAAGTTTGAATTGCTGCTTATGTAATTTCTTCTTGCTTGTACTTTTAATTGTAGGCTAATAAGAAATGAAAAATGCCAATAAAATTGACAGTGCTTTCTTTATATAGGATATTTGTTTGAACTTAAATTAACAAAATTTTAAAAGGATAGTACTGTGTCGGATAGCTAATATTATATAAAAATAGGAATAGCATCTACTTTATTCATAAGAGCTGACTTATCAGCAAATGGTAATGTATGTAAATCTATTAATATTGACAAGGGTTATGATCATACATAAAACTGTTAAGATAGGTTAATTATATAGTATAATTAATTCAATTTATGTATGCGTGTACATTTCTTCAAATGTTATCTAGAACAAGCATTCTCTGGGTGTGAATACAACTATGAACGTTAATGGTTTGTACAGATCGATTAAAAGATTACCTGAAAGCAATTTCCTTACATTCTTAAGCAAAAAAAACAGGCAGTACCTACTTACAGCAGTCTTAGTCTAGAATTTTTTTTATTCCTCTGTTCGTCACGAAAAATGTTTTGTCACCCTCATTTAGGTATGCCCAATTTAGCTAAAAACTTTTTGTTTTTTGTCAAAAACTAACTTCATACATTGAATAAATTAAACCAATTATTGTTAAAAAAGCTGAAGTTGACTTGCAGGGTTAGAATTTAGGAGGGAATTTGCACAAATCGACGCAGGGCAAAATTACAGAAAATATTTAATTTACTTATTACAAAAATGGTGGTGCAACAGGTGCAGCAGATCAATGGGACTATTAAAAAGAGCTATTTTTATTTGCTCTAATTCACTTAGATATCCCTTTTGGCTCTTATTATCGGAGGCCACGACTTGACACGTTATATTGGCTGAAACAATCCCTGCTCGCAAGTTTAATGTTGGGGGTACCTTATTAAAAATCGTAAATTGTTATTAATATCACAATCACCTAAAAACCTATTGCAAATATACACTTTACTTTTGCTTGATGCTTGATGTTTAATACTTGAACCCAAAAAAATGCTTTATAAGTATTTTGGTGCATTGTTGAGCGAAGCTCTGAAAGAGTGAAGCTGTCTTTTAGGCAACTCACAAATTTCGCTTGTCTCCCTCCTGCTACTTAACGGTTCAACCGATTCGAACGAATTTTGGCATGAACATGCATGATTATAACCTGACAGACATAGGCTATGTAAAAAATATAGACTTTATCATGGAGGAAAAATCACCAAAAGAAAAATTCAAAAGCTGATCACAGCCAAACCGCTGATACTATATTGATGAAATTTGGCGCCAAAGCTACCATCGTGGTCGTGACTAATGTGCAAAAAAAAGTTTTGAAGTCGGACATACCATGAAGGAATAATCACCGAAAGAAAAATTCAAAAGCTGATCACAGCCAAACCGCTGACACTACATTAATGAAATTTGGCACCAAAACTCAGGTCGTGGTCGTGACTAATGTGCAAAAAAAGTTTTAAAAACGGACATACTATCGAGGAATAATCACCCTTCAAAAATCTAAAAGGTAGTGCTTCGCTCAGTACTTGCAAACAGCAGCATTGCAGACCTAGTATATATTTACTCAGATTAAATGATGACAATGATTTTATGAGTGTAAGTGTTCTGATCTCCCGCCTCATCTGGCATCATGCACTGTTTGTAAACATACGTGGGGTCACACATTTTACATCGCGGAACAACCAGCAGTATAGGATACTTCTCTAGATTTACTTGCTAGCTAGACCTAGGAGGGTGGAATGTTGATCATGATTCATGAACATAAACTGTCTGTTTCGGAAATATAAGTTGAACAAATGAGAATCTGAGCACGTTTTCCGACATGCAGTACCTAGCTACGTTAAATCAAAATATGCAATCAATAAAACAAGTACTGCCCGGTAGCATTGGGCGTTGCGCCAATGGATCGTGCATCGTTTTACTTGCAGGAAATATGATCACCTGGGATACAGTACACTGCACTTCCCTTGGAATAGTTTATTGATTATATTGTATAATAAACCTTACATTTCTTAAAGAATACATTGATGAATTAGATCTTATAAATTTTAATTCTTTAAACGGTTTGTGATTAAAAATAATGACTGATTACACCCTACAACGTTGATGGTTGAATTATATACATTCACGACCAAAGGATCTCTATTAAAGCACAATATACCTTCTGCATGTATGTTATCATAAGTTATGGTAAACCATGCCCGTGCGATACGACCTTATAACCTGTTTTAATTATTTTTAGTGAGTATTGTGTATGCATCTACAGTGCAACATAACCGACGTCTTAATCTTAAAATCATTTCGATTTTGCATTATGTAAAACATGTCGGATATCGTTTGAAGTTTAAAAATCCGCTTAAAAACCATTGTAAGCTGAAATTGCTGTTGTGGGTTGGAGAGAATTTTAATACAGAAAATAATACGGCTTTGGTTTTATCAATAGTTGATTATGATATGATATTATCAAATTCTGAAGGCAGCTGTGCGAATGGTGTATCGTTATCATTACCAGTCGATTGTACAACAGACGTAGCTGTTGTTTACGTAATTGTTCTGTGTACTTTATATATTTTAATATATTGCATTATTTGTAGTTTTTTATCACTAAAATATATACAGAAAATTTCGAAGTCGTAGTAAATATGGTGGTAAGTGAAATTTAATACACTCTTTCGTAGATTACTGTGACGATCTTAACGAGTTAAATATAGTTATTTTTTCCGTGCTTAATTAAAAATTAGCTTTTTTAATAACAAAGCAATCTAATCACATTATATTATCAAAAGAAATCTATGATAAAAAAATCTTAAATTCAATATTCGAAAGCAACATTTTCTTTTTATTTTGGTGGATGAGTTGTTGCTCTTACGTTTCATCACATTACTTACTTTGTACTTATCTGGAATTATCCTTCGCTCCGTAAGGATATAATGGGACCGTTTCATCTGTGCAGGATGTGAAATAATAATTTATTTTGATAATAAAAATGGTCGATCAAGTTCTCAGTAGCTCAAATGGAGGTGTACTCGCCCGGATAGTGAAGGAATGTGGGTTCTAATCCAGCCTGACAACCTGTGTCAAGTAATCATTTCTTTAGATATAATAATAAATATGAAATCAAGCAGTTAAATTCTTAAATTGAAAAGAAATAGCAAAATAGTTATTGTTTTAACAATTTTCAGTAAGATTACGCCATTACGACATGCCGTACTCTTACCTAATATATCTAAAAATAATAACAAGATAAAACAATAAGATAATAAGAAACAGGAGAAGAAGCATTGTATACTTCATAGGTGACATTCGCAGGAAACCGTATGCGTCAAGCGTGCGGTACTAATCAATTATCGACAATCTGTGTATATCACGTGCGCCGCCACCCGGCGCCGCATCCACGTTGTAATTATTTATTCAAATAACCCATAGACCGTCCTTAATATTGCTCACATAGTTTCAGTAGCGTAATTATTTGAAAGTTTAACATAGGCAATTTCTAAGACGACGTTATATATTTTGTGATAATTTTGATATTACTCATGTGATAAAAATAAATTATTTATAGCTATTCCTCCGTTTCATTAATTAGAATGAAATAAAAGCTGTTTAATTAAAGCATTTCTACTTAGTTAAGTAACACTCAGAATATACCTAGAGACTATTAATGCATTAAATCACTTAAAAACTCTAGTTTTTAAGTTCTACTGATCATGTTTTGTATTGTTTCGATTTCGATTATTTTAAATAAATAATGAAACTGTGTTATTACAATGTTTAATTGCTTTGCCATAGTATATGAATATTTATTAACTTGATATTTGCTACATTTAATTGTGACACCATACCTAATTTAACCGAAGTAGCTTTATTGTTCTCATGAGCAGTAAACTTAATTTTGATATGAAAGTTATAGTGCAAAGGTATGTAAATGTATGAAGAGTAAGAGGTGCTGTTTTATTTTGTTAAAAAACAAATATGGTAGTTCCAGTTAAATCGATTAGAATTGATCGAGTTTTCTTTACAGACGTGTTAGTGTATCTTCTACCCTATAAACATCAACTGTCCGACAAGCGGTGGATAGGTTCGTTTTTGAGTTTAATTTTTGTACAGTTTATATTATTTGGTTTTACGCACTGATCACGTTCCTCTCCAGACAATGAGACGTACAAAGACAAAGAGTTTGCAACTCACTTTCTTAATATTTACTCAGAGGTACTCAGAATGCATTTGTTATTTTGGGCTGTGCGTTTCATCTGTAGGTACGTCAATATGCACGAAAATATTATACAAAATATACATCTCAAGATGAAAATATAATTTCATTATCTGCTTTGTTAAATATAGGCTGTTTAAAGCCTAACACAGTATTATTTTTCTAAAAGTGTTTTCAATCCTTTCGAAAACATTGACAACAAAAAACAGTATAAATTCAAATGCCCCTCGTCGTTACAAAAGGGCTTCCTTGTTTGCTAACTTATAACAAAATTTCCGCCTTAAATGGAATGAGGGAAGAAGGTTTTAATACGCCATAACCGCATTCTAGTTTTTTTTTCATAAACGTTTGAATTTTTTATAACATAACAGGTTGTATAGTGCGTATTTATCTTAATAAAATCATTCTCAGTTTTAATAATACTGTCTGTTAGAATGTGATAACATTTTCATTAGTCGTGTTATCATATGTCTACGTAGTTATTCGGCTATTGGATATCTACGTGCTAGCCTACAATCAAACTTTCTGAAATAATCATCGATATCATGGAACATCGCTAATCGACAATGTTCGTAGTTCCTTGTACAGAATCTGCGTTTTTATTTGACACGCGATATCTATAAAATATTATATATGTATCTTCTCCATAATAAATCATAGCGTCAGAACTGTTTACTGTGAAACAAGGTCAACTACCATACAAAATCTGTTAGATCGTCAGTACCAACAAAGCTACCGACCTGTTCATTTGCTTTAGAACATGAAAACAAAAAATGTGGTTTATGAACAATTGATGTTGTTTTCTAAGTTATTCATTAATTCAAACAGGTTTCCTTCTTTTCAATTTTACTTTTCAATAATAAAATTATTGTTGGAACCGGGGTTGTTGTTTTATCTGATAATTTTGATATTTGTTTTTGGATAAGGTCAAGTAAAAGCCAAAATGTAAAAGTTCCGATAAGATCGTCTTAGATTATTATATTATATCAAGACCATGACATGAATCTGATATTCACTATCAGCTCTGTTCTCTTTGATCATTGCGTTATTAATAAAATAATATGTATATAAGTAGTTCCTATCTTGTAAATTAATTTATTGATATTATTTTGGAATTTTGGTAATTGCAATAAAATGAATTGCATTACTGTGATATGAATTAAAATGTGATACGATAGATTCTATGATCACTTTCCGAAAAAGTGAATTGTAAAATCGACGCTTCTATTTAAGTACCAGCTTTAGCTGTTGACACGATCCGATTAATTCATTAGTTTAAGCTCTTAAAATTAAAAATTGAAGTTACTTAAATGTATCCGTTTCAACACAATTAATATTTGGATACAGAACCGCTTTCTGATGGAAATTTTCCTCATGTGTTGGTTGAGTCATCAATAAATAAAACTATGTCGTTTTATTTCTAAAACTTGTAAACAAATTCTTATATAGCTTAGGTTTTGGTTTTTCATTTAATAAAATTTAATGTTGTTCTATCACGATTAGAATTAAAAATAACCTTTCTGAAGGACATTTACTTCTGCTTGTTTGAAAATGATTGCGCATACAATTGTAGGCCTAGATAAAGCAGGTTTGATATAGTTTAATTGACACATCGCCGCCACCACAACACAAAGAACAAATGATAGTGAACCGGTGTCCATCGAGAACAAAGGGACTGTTAACTCATTTTGAGGCGTCGTGTTAGTTATTTGTTTGAATATACCATTTAAATTGACATATGAACATTGAACTTGAAACAGATAACAACGTAAAGGATAATGGAGTTGGTATTAAACAGAGGTTTTAAAACATAATAAATAAAGAAGTACTAGTGCATAATGCATCTGCTATGTCGGGTTATAAAATATACTAACTACTGGTTTTATTGGTGTGTGATGGAAGGTTTTATGAATCATTCATAACACGCGCTTGAAATGGCCTCGGAACCAATATTAATCCAATGTTTTATACAAAAGCAAATGACTTTTCAATGACCGTGACATTAGTTTATGGTTTGACAAATACGTATTACAATTATCCATTCAAATATTTGGAATAGAGTCGACCAGAGTTATAATCAACACTGCTGTAATACGGAAATCTGGATAAGTTATTTGATTTTGATTGCTTAGTATTTCTTGACGGTTTGTTTTATCCTTTGACGATATTATGCCATTCTTGATCAATTATACGTTTTCCGCATATTAACGTATATATAAACTAGCTGACTCGGCCACGCGTTGCTGTGTTATAAATTAAAATAAAACCTATCCTATCTTCTAAGTTAGATCAAATAACATATAGTTACGAAGTTTGATCAAAATCGGTTAAGTAGTTTAGAAGTCCATTGAGGACAAACATTGTGACACGAGATTTATATATATTAAGATTATGATAATAAATAATGGTACAATTATTTAACTATACATATTTATTAGCCTGTTAAGCTTTTATGTATTATTGTAAGACAATCTGTCGTAGAACCTAAAATTTACTCGGCCAACTCATGAAAAGGAATTAATAATTCTTAGTTAAGTTGGGAACATTTGCATTTACGATGGAAGTCACAAACCGTAATGAGATCATTTGTGACGTCATGCTCTTATATCATTTAGGGAACACTAATTTTATTGGGCTTTAACTATGCGCCATTACTCCTGCTATGTCGAGACTTTAGCAAATACAAATAAGAGATAATAATAAAACAATGAAATAAAACGTGTCTCATTCACATAAAGTTCCTTTGCCTTTCATCCTATCCTAGTAACTATCACTAATTATTATATTTACTAATTATAAAGAAATATAACAGATTACTAAATTGATGACAAACAAATTCATTAAAATAAGAACAGATTTGTGAAGCTTCATTGGATCATACACGTTGTTAAGATTATTTTTCAGTGTTAAGTAAGGTTTCAAAAATTAGAATAAAAACTTTTATGACTCAAGCTTCAATGACCGTAAAATGCATACTTTGTCCCTTTTTTGGGCTTATTAGTTCTTGATTTGTTTCAGACGGAGAGTGAAACTTCTTGCGAAGAGGCAGCGCGGTTGACAGCGGAAGGAGCGGCTGCTGACGATGACGACGAGGCCTACGACTATGGTGCTTTACCCCCGCCACCCGATGGGGGTTACGGCTGGGTGGTGGTGTTTGCTTCGTTCATGTGCAACCTTGTAGTTGACGGCATTGCGTACACCTTTGGTATATTCCTGCCTGAACTGGTCACGTATTTTGGGGAAGGAAAAGGCACCGTAGCGTGGGTCGGCAGTCTTCTGTCCGGAACCTATTTAGCTGCGGGTAAGTGTTATTTTATAGCATTTTATTTTTGATCATCTCTTTACATAAGTGTCGTATTGATGTGACTGTCAGCCTTTTCTATTTTTGGAGTAAAACAGAAGTTCGGATTTTACTGTTAGATTTGATTTAGTTTGGTTTGAGTTTGACTTTACTAACATAACACGTCCAGTCGGGACTGTTACAGAACTAAAACTTTACGACAGCCAAACCGCTGCCGATAAGTTTAACGTTGAAATTAGTAAGTTTTGAAATCCACAGAATAGGCTTCTTCGTTTTTCGTAACAATTAGAGTCGAAAGTTATCAACTTAGGGAGAAACCAATCCTAACAAACGTGACTGCGGTTGCTCTTTTTTAGGGCTCTCTGCAAATGTTTTATTTTAACAATAACGTAACGATAGCATTTTTTCCCAGTTTCAATTTCAACTAGTCATGTTTTGAGAGGAATGGTGGTGTTTTTAGGTTTACATAGGTTCATAAAATGTCACTGATGATTTAGAAAGTTTTGCAAATCTGGTGGGATAATGTTATTTTTTAAAATTTATATATTTACGATTAAAAGTACCAACGTTCGATTTCGAATTTTCCACCATATTTTGATAGCTAAATTGAAATATCGTGTCTGATTGAAAAATGTATCTACACCGGGAATATTTTCCTGCGACGGTTTTTTATGATTTTAAATGTGACCCAAAACCGAACAAGTCGTTTTATCGATATCTCATTGCATTTCTGGATGCAAGCTCTTTTAAAGTAATCAATTAAAATTGGCATAACGAATTCAAAAGTCTAGCTTTGCAGAATATCAGGCTTTGGAATTGACTGCTTCACAATGACAATGCGCCTACGCATTCAGCGTTCAAAATTAGGGAATTTTCCGACACCGCACCGGTCAAAGTCTCACACTCTTTACAGTACTGATTTAGCACAGTGTGATTTCTTTTAATTCCCTAAAATTCTCATTACCGGAACATGCCTTAAAAGGATTCGAGAAGGCTGTATAGATGAGGTTATTTTATACATATAAGTTAGTTGAGAAGTTATTTTATACATATAAGTTAGTTATTCTGTTTCTCATAACTGTTTTAAATGTCCTACGTATATTTATGTTTTTATGTTATGTTTTTAGTCGTGTCTGTAAAATAACAAAAAAATCATCTGCCTATTAATGTCCGCACTGCTAAGACAAACATTAACTTTGATGAAAACATGTTTCTGATGGCCATAAAATATGACTGTTGGGTTAAGAACTATTTCAAAAGACGTGCACCACTGGATGAAAGTACCCAATAAACAGTCGGTTCTGCTATGATTGCCACGTTTGACAAGCGGGTTGGAGATCGCAGTAAAAGACCTCAACTCAGTATCATCAGATGTTTTCTACGATATAAAAATGTGTGAAGGACTGTTTTTTACCGGTAGTACCTACACGGTTATAATAATTATTCCTATCTTAATTATTAAAAACTATGTAGTGTGCCACCAGTTTCAAAATTGGGACACCCTTCCGAGAAGAAGGGCCTAAAGGACTACACATATGAAGGGACTACACGCATGATTTTGTATTAATTATATGTTGTAATTACTTATTATTATTTGTATCTTTCTTTATCATATTAACGCCTAACGTTACAAGTTACGGTTTCGTTAATCGGATGGAATGTGATTAATCACATTCCTAATTTTCCTATTATTGATGACACACACGTTGTTATATAAGTTCATTATTGGTTTAGATAATTATATGTGTATTTACAAAGCAATTTGATAAAAATTACCTAATTGGGTTGTGTGTTAGGAACATTCTATCTTATCTTTTAAAACAAATTTGTAACAGATTTGGTGTTATGTGATTGGCTATTTATGCGTTTAATATTTCTTTTTTTTTTGTTTTACCGATAAACAGACTAACTGACTGAATTACTCTTATATCATAAGGTCGTATAAATTGAATTTCCATGATGTGATCCATTGTAGGTATTTAGTTTGATGAAGGCGTTTTGATTATTTTATAATGGGATCTTTAAGTTTTCGTTAAATTTTGTAATGTTTGGCACGTCATTAAACTTTGTCCAATGTAGGATGATACTTTTGACAGGTGTCACTTCCTTATTGCTACGTAGTAAGGTTGCGTTTGTTCCCTTATGTTTGGCTTGACATTGCAATAGCAACTTTATACCCTCTATATAGGTGTCAACTGTCAAAAGTATCATCCTACATTGGACAAAGTATAATAATGATTGATCACCAAGTACATCTAATAATTCTTTAGTGACAAAATTTACAGTAGGAATCTTAAAATAATGGTTCTTCAAGTATAATCTAATCACAAGAAATTAAATATGTACCCAACCGTGTATTTAAAAAGATAAGATTGGATGTATTGCTAAGCGTAAACAGATAGTTATCTATAATCCTTAAATATAGATGCCGCTTAGTAACTTGGTTTTCTTAAAATACCTTAGTATATCAATTTACACGATTACATTCTACTCAACATTTATCTAAAGTCTAATTGACCTGATTAAAATATCGATTGGCATCACTTGAGATGGCATAGCAGTTGAAATGTATGTTCTTTATCAGTGAAATTAGTTTTGATGTTGATAGATTCAAGTTAAAAAGTATGGAGGTTATCGCCAGTGATGCCAAAATTTTGATAAAACAGAAGCCGTAACGGAAATGGAAAGTCTGACAATAAGTAAATTATGAACCAATTATCGAACAATTGCAAGAACAACGAAAGGTCTGCTGCATAAATATCAATCTGCTCAGGACCCGACACAATAACCTAGTAGATATCTAATAGAGTTATTAGTCTTCGAGATACAGTTTCGGAATTCACAGTTATTGACATCAGATTATTTAAAGTATAGATATCATCATTACAGTTTTTTCTGACAAATCACACCAATTACAATCAAAACAATCAATTCAAAACAAAGCAGATCTTCTTGTGTTATGGATACTAAATACCGTCCGTTGGGGCGGTAGGCAGGACGCCATCGTTGCACATTATATATAAAAAAGAGAGAAATATCTCAAGAAATCCTGAAAGGTTCAGGCTTACGTCCCTCACTATGTTTCAGCTTTGTACTCACAGGATGGTTGTCGCCTGTGACTTATACACCAATCGGCCTTGAGTCATCAATCCGGCAGATATTCTCTTTGATTTCCCTCATACGCAGTTGTAGATAGAGGCATCTCATTAATATTAAACAATAATATACACTCGCGAGCAACCAAATCAACTCAACGTGTAAGCGCGCATACAAATGTACTTTTTTTACGTGAAACAAATAACATCCTTTCAAAATTATACATTATTTACATGAATCTTCAGCTTTAAATTGATAGCTTTATTACCATTTTTTTTTTTTTAAATAATTTGAATGAGAGCAGTGGCAAAATAAGGATTTAAGGAATAAGGATCTAATTTCAAAACAAAACATTTTTTCTACAAAAAGGTATAAAATTTATTGCTTTTAATATTAGGTGTTCCCTCCTGTAGCCCTAATCACAAATTGCAAGCGATTTTTCATTGAGAGTATTAACTTCTTCACCGTCTTTTGAGGTATACTGCCCCACTCTTCTAGTCACGCTGCTTTCAGCTGTTTCACCGTCGAAGGGGCTGGATTTCTGGCCCTGACTCATCGCTTAAGTTCATCCCACAAGTGCTCAATAGGATTTAGGTCCGGGCTGAGCGCAAGCCAGTCCATAGTCTCTATTTCCATGTCGACCAGGAACTGCTGAGCAACACGCAAATTGTGACACCGGGCAGTGACGTGCATCAACAAGAAGTTATCAATTGTTGTTGTCAGTTGGCACATGGTCTTTGAGAATGTCAGTAATGTACCGATCAGATGTCAGTCCTCCTCCTTGGCCTTCCCCAGACACGAAAACGAGCTCGGTTTTTCCTTATAACGAAATACCGGCCCACATTATGCAGGAGCCGCCGCCGAATGCTAGGACGCCTGTAGACTTTGCTTCTTCTGCCACTATCATGCAGACATATTCTGCACTCATCAGTGAACAATACCGTCCATTGATCAATAGTCCAATCGAGTGGTTCCCGAAGCCGCGCTTGTCGGTGGCTAGCGGTCAATTTCGGGCCTGTGACAGGCCATTTTAATGCGTGGTTGGCTTCTCTCAGACTTCTTCTTACTATCCACTCGCTGACAGTCGTCCTTCGAATATGTCTTAATTCTTTTTGCACATCCGTACCGGTGAGGTACTGATTTCGCAATGAAGTTGAGACAATAAATAGGTCATCTCTTTCTGAAGTGGACCGGTGGCTGCTGGTAGTCGCCAGTCTCCTGAAATCGTCTGTACACTCTGCATACCTCAAACTGGCTCAAATGGAGCTGAGCAGTAGCGTATGTGTTGAGTCGATTTGGTTGCTCGCGAGTGTATATACTTACCTGAGGTACAAATGGATCTAAAGTAGAACTTTCGATGCATACTAAAATAATTTTATAAGGATAAGCATTGAGACTTCCTTGGACATTTGCTGCACTGAGTCAGAATTTGCATTGTACCTATACTCCTTGAACTGATTAGGGTAACTAGTATTTAAATTTGGAAAGATCTACTCGTAGTGTTTGCTTACATGTTCAGTGATATGGGCAAGGGTTATAATTATGATGCCTTTGACTGAAACTAACATGGATGTTTCATTAAATAAATGGCACAAGACTTGGTAGTATAATTTAATGAAGTAATTAGTTGAGATAAAGAGTGTTCTAAATTATAGCTTGTAAGTACCTCTTGTAATTGGAATAGAATTATCTACTTGACGAAAATTGGACAATATCGTTCATTAACGCTATCACGATTATCTTGGTAAAATATTAGCTAATTTACTAATGTACGCTGTCTGGCAGATATAACTAGTATCTTATATTAATGACGAT
The DNA here is from genome assembly GCA_927399485.1 of Calamotropha paludella. Classification (NCBI taxonomy): domain Eukaryota; kingdom Metazoa; phylum Arthropoda; class Insecta; order Lepidoptera; family Crambidae; genus Calamotropha; species Calamotropha paludella. The sequence continues at coordinate 8,123,918 of OV656814.1, read as the reverse complement.
ATTTCATAAACTGTTTAAGATAGCTTCATAAAACAAAAAGTATATTAAAAAGAGTTGAAATCTTTTATGCATGATTAAATATACTTCAATGTTTCTTTGATTTCATAGAGCTACGAGTGTCATGAATTGTTTTGGAGATATATTCTAGTCTATGTATGTGACTAGTTTTAATGCTTCTCGGTGTATAATTGCCCTCTTAAATTACTAAGTAAATGGATTCATAAATAAAGTAAGTATAAACTGTACTAATAGACTTGTTTTTAGGTTTAGGACAAGGTAATGCTGCAGGCATGTAATTTCTTGAAACACGGTAATTTGGTACTAGAATAGTCTATGCTAGTTTATGCGTACAAATACGATGGAATGAATTTGTTACTTTAGTTTGTTGTAGTTGCATTTCGGATACTTAAAAAAATACATGTTTTTAATTTCTTTCACGCTATAAGAAAGCAGATGAAACTGTTTAGAATTTGTTAAGGGTTTTGGAAAATTGGTACTATTATTTATCTTACCAAAAATTTTAATTTTTTAATGGTTTAATAACTCCGAAAATCTATCCGAATCTAAAAATTTAATGACATTTTACCCTTATCATTAAAATTGTTCAGCTTATTAATAATCTTACTAGTAGTAACAATAATAATCTTAATTTTGTATCAATGTAAAACTAATAAAAAGTTAAAAACAAAAAATACGAGTGCATACAAAAGGTTTGAATTGTGATTTGCCTTGCTTGGTTTGTATAGTTTGGTAAATTTCCAACTCACAAACCTATTCCCAAATTTCTTTGTAAACATAATATTATTATAATTGGATTAAACCTACAAACTATGTAGATCAAGGCTCATACAATAAATTTTAAGTTTTATAGGCTTTATATAAATATGTAACCTCTTCTAGCATTTCGGAAGGTTATATCGTTTTCTAGTAAGTCAAAAAAATGAATGATCATCGCATTCAACGCAGGGTCAAATGTCCTGGATTTAAAAAAATCTTATCAATGTTGACCGAATATCCGTTCAAACAATTTTTAGACTTCGCTTTTTTAAAAGATGGCTATACAATAAGAGCTTTTATGGAATCTTGAACTGTTCAAAACGTTTTGTATCTGTATATAAGTTTTATATTTTATAGTACATAGGTTTTGTATTTATTAGTAGGTCTTCTGTGAAATTATTTGTTAATGCTTTCATTTTTTGCGCTGTAAATCCGCAAAAAGTTATGCTTTTTATCCTTGTTGAGCGTTTGTCGTGAGGAAATGACATCGCCGTCATAATTTTGCATACAACAGGCTCTTTGAAACATCTTATTGAGCCTCGATGCAGAAGTAGCATCTTTTTCTCGAAATTAGATTGTATGAATTTCTAGATCCATTTAAATATGTCCTTCACATAGTTGTTTGTTTGTCCATAGGTCCGATAGTGTCAGCGCTATGCAACAAGTTTGGATGTCGCGCGGTTTGCATCGCCGGGTCACTCGTCGCCACCACGGCTTTCGTCATGTCTACCTTCAGCAAGAGTGTTACAGTCATGATGATCACCTACGGTTTATTAGGAGGTAAGCTTACAGTTAGTTTACGTAATAGTTTGTAAACGTAACTAACTATCAATAGCATTGATACTATCTACGAGGGGCGTTCAATGTATTCTCGGTATGGGCATGAAAGAATAAGCAGAAAATTAATTATTCAATACCCCCTAAAAATAATTTTCTTCTTTGCCTGAAAAATGTTCATCAATTTCCGCTTTCAATTCTTCATCGTCGGAAAAATGCTTACCTCGAAGATCTTTCTTAAGGTTTGGGAACAAAAAGTAATCACTGGGGGCCAGGTCTGGGCTGTAGGGTGGATGAGTGATTTTTTCAAATCCATATTCCCTCACAGCAACCTTGGCAGCGCGCCCTGTGTGTTTTTTCAACATTGTGGAATCTGTCATCGTAGTTGTCTTTTCGTAATGATATCTTGAATACTAATGATGACAATTAAATGAAATTTTATATTTATACTCTCAAAGAGTGTCTTTAGCTAATGAGGTAATATAATAACCATCATCATTAGTTTATCACCCCGATACCGAGAATACTTTGAACGCCCCTCGTATATGCAAATGTCAGTAAATATATATATACACATACATAATAAAATTCCGATGTGCATCCAAACTTACAAAATCCACTCTCTCACTCTTTATAATATATGCAAAGTAACGCACAAAGCTACAGACATATAACAGAAAGCATAGCTTTCGTTTTCGATGGGTCCTTTAACATCTTGTGTATACTAAATTCGACCTACAACGGTTGGACTGCAGCATAGCATTCCTTAACGTTCTCTTTAGTTCCTTAATAACTAAAATATTGATTTTATAACATACCGTAGAGCAAAATTGGACTATTGTATTTTATTTGTATTAAATTACGATTGTAATGTTATTCCGACAAACAAAAAATATTTACCCTTTGACCCTTCTTATGTTGAAACGTTTGTCAAGAATACAAGTGACAAACTAGACAAGACAGATGTCTACAACCGATCCATTGTCATTTTTTTAATTAAAAAAAACGTTCATACTTCATTGTCATGGTAACACGCCATGACTTAAGTAAGCATCTTATGTTAAAAATTATTAGATACTCAAAATATTATAGCAGCACTGGATATTTTGTAGCAAGAAGTTATGTATCAACAGGATATCATGTGACCACGAAATACTATGATCAAATTTTGTTGATTCCGCTCACCTGCTTTATATGGAACAATTTGCCAATACCGCTTATTGCATATTTTAATTTATTCGTCCACTAACAGATAATTCTATACTTCTAATAATAGCACTTATTAAACTATAACTTAGCGTTATCGTTCCTGGCTTCTATCCAGATAAAATTATCTAACCAATTTGTTCTGACATTAGAAATTACGTAAGTACTAAGACGATCTAACATGTGGTTCTTAAGACCTTTTAATTTGGTTTAGTGCAACTTATGTATTTTATTACCTACCTTGATAAACCGGTACCATCCTAATACAAGTACCTTTAAATACATACAAAGAATGTTACCACTAAATTATTGTAAAGTAATGGTTTTGTAATTGAAATGAATGTTTTTATTTTTTTACATTTTACTATATCTATACTTAAAGGAGAAATAACATCATAGAAAAGGTTTTTTTTTTTATTATTGTCTATCTGTCGCCATCGCCAAAAAGTAACGAATACTGAATGTATTCGTTACTTTTTGGCGATTTTTGGCGTTTTGTACAGATAGATTAAGCTTTACTTGGGGCAGCATGTAGGCTTTTTTCATTTCAAAGAGATGACATTTGAAAAAGATATCGTCCTACCTAATTATCCACGGTAATCTTGAAACTGCTGACCGGATTTTCTAGTAGTTTTCATAGATAGATTCACTTCAATTTAGAGTAACATTTAGGCTTTATTTTGTTTAGAACGAAAACTTGCCTACAATATATAATTAAAAATTTACAACTGTATCTACTTGTGATGTAAGTTGTTATAATAGTTTAATTACAAATTAATAAAGTAATCTATAATCAAGGTAAACCATTAAGAACTGTAATCGCTTTGTTTGCATTATTTTAATAAAAACATACTAGCGGACCCGGTAGACGTTGTCCAATTCGAACATCGTTGAAATAAGAGAAACGGAATCCCAGCGTCACCTACCGTGTCCTAGTAACATTTCGAGAAACGACGAAATACATGACTGTATCTTATTTTTTGGCAAAATCCTTAATACCTAATGTCATGGTTCTCCATGACTAGTGGACCTTTCAAACAATATTTTCATTCCCTTTTTTATAGAAACGGATAAACGTTTCACGGTACAATTTTTTAAAATGCTGAAACGTATGTCCTTTTATTAGAAAATACGGATTTCCTTATGTTATTTTGTGGAAAAGTTAGGTTTTTCGCAATCAAAGCAAAATTTTTTATGCACTGTAAGGCTTGTAATATGGATACCAGAGTAACGGATAGACATCTATGGATATAAGGGTCGTTCTTCTTTTTTACCGACAGTGAAACGACGTTTTTCTGTTATTTTGGTTTTTGAACTATCCATAATTGTGGTTTCTGTGTGGAATTTAAAAGAAATTGTATATGTGTTGTCATTAGGACTAATTAAAGTTTCCTTTGCGGCAAATATTAATTCTTTTTTAAAGTTGGTTTTTAAAAAAATATGTGACAGAGTGGCCTTTTTCTGTGGAGACCACATTTCGGTTTACCACTCTGTCACGGCATTCTACGGAAAACAAACGAAAAAATATGTTGGTTGGAGAAAATGAAAAATTACATAATATTAATAGATAAGAAAAATATGGACGTTTATTCGAACCGAATTAAAAAACCGTAAATATCAATACTCCAACGAGATGCCATAAGACATAAGACGAAGCACAGACCATTGTCGATAGAAAAGTAGTACGACCCATAAGATAATGATATTTAATATTTATTGAAACATAAATAATTGACGACCGTCTGGTGCAACGGTAGCGATCCTGCCTTTCGCATCGACGGTTCTGGGTTCGAATTCCGGAAGGGCAAATGTTTGTGTGATGAATACGAGCATTTGTACCCGAGTCGTGGGTATTTATGTATATTTCTATAAAAATATTACACAACTATCATATATGTCTAACCTTCACCGTTACCGGATACTAGTATCCATAACACAAGCCACAAGGGCTAGGCTGATTGGTGTGAATGTAAGCAATATTATAATTATATTATTAGTAGACTATAAATAAATACCCATGACACATGTACAAGTGATTGTATTCATCACATAAACGGTTGCCAAATATTACTGACAATAACAATTTTCCACCCCAATTCAAGCTCACACAATTTCCCGTAACTGCTAGCTTCGCATTGACCATAAATAGGTCTGATTTTCCGGCGGCCAACTGTACGTGTTCTGCTCCCGACTCAGTTATACTGACAGTCTATTTATATTATATTATTAGTCACAGCAGAAAAAAACACATTATTTCTGTGTCACATTAGAATTAATTGCAAAAAAGTGGTTCTTCTTTACCTTAGTAATTAAATTTGTGGTTGTAAATACGCATTAAAGTAAGTCTTATTTATTAAAAAAATATATGTTATTTGATTTAATTAAATAAGGATTTTATTATAATAGCCATTTGCATTTTTTTTTAAATATTAATGCACTAAAATTTGTACTATTTTTGTCTTATTTGATAAAAAAAATTCATTATGTTTTCAAATTGCATACAAAACCGTGCTGAATAAACATTTTCCCTATTTGATCGAAAGTATCGAAGTTTATATTAGTGATCACTTATACACTTTGTTATTAAAAAAAAACCTTAATAAAACATGTAAGTTATTTGTAGTAAGGTCATAGTAAGCCATAAACTATTCGAACCGACCATCTTGTGGACGAATGTGAGGATTATGTATATAAGCCATGCTGCCAGTGGCCTTGGCACATTGGCACAATTAACGTTGCTTAGCTTACCGTTCATCGTTTTCGACGAGATATCCTTCGAAGTTTGGTTTTTATCTATTAAATGGTAAAGATCAGGTTCTTTTATCAAAAAAATTTACTATTATGTTAAGATTTTTTCATCGAATAATATTTTTCACTAGCTTTCAACTGCAGGTTTATTTCATTTGTTACGGAATTCAGTTTGTTACGGAAAGTATATCGCGATTTTTCCAGGGAATACTTTAACTTTACAGCCATTTTACAGATAGCCATTACGTGTTTAAATCTATTGATTTCTATCACGATACCAAATTTCATCAAAATTGTTTCATCAGTTTAGGCTTGAAAATGTAACAGACAGATAGATTTGCTTTCGTATTTATAATACTAGGCGATGCAGTCGCTAAACATAAAGCTACGCTAGTACCATATATCGGAGCGGAGCGTAATACCTAAAAAAGAATATTTTTTTTCGATGGAAATTTTTGCGAATTTCAAAATTTGGGCTCCGTCACAATCTGGTCCTAAACCTGTTGATTCGATTCCACACAAAAAATATTAAAACGGTTAAGATCTCGGGAAGTTATGGCGTAAAAGATATTGCGCCATTGAAGCTGATCCATGGGAGCTTCGCTCACTTCGTTCGCTCTGCTCCAATTAGTATGGAAGTATAGATAAAATACAAAAGAAGATGATTTTATTTAATTCTATAAGGATATATGTAAATAAGTTGTCGAAATAACTGTTAGACTAATCGTAAAAATACTCGCCTTATTTTTATATCTGTCCTAATTTTCAAACGAAAGATCTAATTTGAATAACTTCAAAAGGAATTTACATTTACGAAATCAACCTTGATTATGAAACTATTTAGTCGGCTAAGGATAAATATCATGATGCGAATGTCATCATCTTTCTATTGCTCTCGTGTTTTGATTTGTAAAATCATTGTAATATTTGAGCCAATTTATGCAAAAGTTAAATTATACACCTAAACCGTCATCATGAATCACTTCGAAAATATAAATAATAAAGAGAGAAAGACGCGACTGAGGAAGCTTGGTTAGAAATTTTAAATGATTAAATATATCTACATTACTTCATTGGAAAACATTGATTTAATTGCGATCTTAAAAAAAAATTATGAACGTCCTACATTTTTATGCGTTACTGATAACTATTTATAGACCCAACAGACATAGAATTGGGTGAAGCTTAGATAATTAAAATTTTGTTATGTAGGACGCTTATTTGAGTTCGTCTTTCCTTGTCAATATATAAACACTAGCAATCTGAAATTGATAAAAATCTACATATTTGCTGTTTTTCTTTGTTCATTGCAAACGGTAAAACGAAGGCAACAAATCGCGTGTGAAATTGGACGTCTGCCAATGCCGACGAACAACAAAACGGCACATGACGCTCTTGACTGAGGTGCGATGAGCCCTTCTGGCAATTGGAGCGATTACTGTGGAAAACCCCACTCGTTCCCGGAATCCAACTTTCGTACGAGCAATTTGAATTATACACGGACCTAACATATGACATTTTACCCACTGCAAAGTGCAAACCTACAAATCGGCTCTTGTAGGTTTTCCCATCATTTAATAAAATGAAGTAAAATATTGGGTCGTTATTATTCGAACGGTTTTCTTGTAAACGTACTGTAATTATAAATGCTTCTCATGATTACTACACACCTTGGCGTGTCTTTATATAATACAACTTTTGAAATATGGAATTCTGTATCGAATTAGTTAGGTTATTGTTACATTGCCGTACTAGTGTTTCATTAAGAGTGTCAACCAGTTTCGTTCTATCAATTAAGTGTGAAATACCTGATTTTGTAGGCATTCTGGTCTGAAGGTCGTAGAAGTAGCCTGGCATATCGCCAGTGACTGCAGACACTGTGGCACCTCACTTGAATACATTCTACACTTATTAGACTCTCTATTAACTGTTGCACCATTCATAAAAGCGGTCAAGAGTATTGCGCAAACTCTAATTACCCATATGAAGCTGTGATATCACTTATCGTAACACTGACAACACTGAATTAATAATAGTGCCTACATTTGAACATAAATCATGGAATAATTCTCATCTCAATAGTTTGTCTTCTGTATTCCTGTTAGTTAGTAATTCTAGTATATTTTGTTTATTTGTGTTTAAAGTTTTGAATAGAATTGATGTTACCATCATTTAAACACTGTTGAATATCTATTCCAAAAACTTACCCTGTCGTATTCCAACTTCTAAACTAAATCGTTTCCAATGATAATGTTGATACAATTACTTCACATGTTTCAACAAAAAATCGTGACGTGATAATCAAGATATTATCAAGATTTACAAAATAACACATTAAGGAAGTATTTAAATTCATTTTTCTCTCACCGACAAATGTTTCTAGTATATTTGCGATTGGTTGTTCCCATCGTTAGTGCGTGTTAGCATCACTCGACGAGTGATCCCTGTTAGCAATATTAGATCATCGAACATCAATGTCGAAACATTTGAAAAGCTACGATGTGTAGAATATTTAAAATTACTAGAACAAACAAAACAATTTACTATTTTGAATGCTTTTAAGAATTTCGATATACCTATATATTTTAAATGGCCGTTGTCTTCGAATATCTGTGTCAAATTTCAATTCTAAATTATCAATACTAGGAATTCATTTCACAAATATTAAAACAATTTTGTGAACTTTTGCGCACAAGACTCCTTAGTGATTGCTAAAATTCCTTCACATATAAGTAGGTACCTTTGTCTTCGTAGTTTTCGTTTTGGTTGCCAAAATCTTAAAATGTGTCATTCTCTCTTCATGTTTATACCACTTCACCTGCGGACATTTAACAGATCTTACATTTTACTATTTTTGTCTCGTTTTTTTATTATATGGGTTTTGATACTTCCTTGCTTTTGTACCACTGAAGATACAACTCACTTCTACTGATTTTGTTGTTTTTGTTTGTAGTACAATATCTTATTTTCAGTTACTTTTCATTCCGAATACCAACACGTTTCTTTTAAGCGGCGCCTAATCATTAACATAGAGGACTTGCATTAAATAAGAATAAAAAAAAAATGTAACACTTGACTAGTAGAATTTTTGTAGTCGTATTATATGACAAGTAATTATGCATATCCTATCGCGCTCATTTCATTTTCAGATTTGCCAATTCTATTTAAATTATTTCTTACGCTGAAATATAACAAAAACACTGTCGTCGGTAAATATTACTTACACTTCTTATAGGATTATCAATTTATCTTAATAGAAGTTTTATTTAGACCAAATATAAAATAAAATATTATTCAGTATATTAAATAATTTGTCCTTATTTTATTAAAGTTTATCGCGCGAGCCCAGTTCCCGACTGATGTAGGCCAATAAAATATTAACCACTTCAATTGGATGACTAAATTTTACTCTCGTGACCAAGTTTTAACGATAATGACAGAACGGAGAATTATTTTGTATGCTTTCGAAAATACTTTTTAATAAACCATTAAACTAAGTATATACATCAATTTTTACTAGAAACAATTGAACTTGTCTCCGGATACCGGCAGAACGTGAATTTACAAACTCATGCTTTTCGGGGCGGGCGATTGCTCTTTCAAATAAATTCTAGAACTTTAATAACAAAAAATATTGTCAACAATAATGTAGTTATCAAGAAGTGTGATGTGTATTTTTTTGTGTTTGAAGCAAAGATAAAAAGTGCAAAAGATGCATCAAAAGTTACACGAACCAAATGCATAAAATGATTTAATGTTTTATATCTATAATTTAATATATTCAAAGCTCACTCAGAACAAGAAAGCAAATTGAATGTGTTAACAACATCTATCCAGACAGATAAAATCTTTGGTAGCCGCCAAGCTACGGCGTCTAACTATTATACGAGAAGACATTGAAACTCACATTGAAAATCTGCCAGAGGTCATATCCTCACCACCCTGGTATAACTTACCAGGGTTCGAACCCGAAATCTGTTCGGGTATATGATCATCATTTTTAAAATTATTTTATAATACACGCATTTCTTCTCGTTCTAGTTGTCGGTCACCTAATAATTAAGATTTAAGAATATAAATTTCTTGCCAATATAATTTAGAAAACGGCGACACTTTAAAAGTAATAGTTTTAAAATAAAGTACTGATTAGTGAAAGTGGTTAATTGGTCGTAATAATTTAAATCAAACTAGGTTGATGATTGTTTATTCATTAACTTGTAAATGTTTGAACATAAATAGGACTACGTTCCGGAAAGTGACGCATTGCTGTGTGAATTAGTGCCGACGAACTCTTCGCAACACAACAGCCCATATGTTCCTTTGTGTTATGTATGTGGTTTCAAATACCGATTAGTGGGCCGACAACTGCGTGACTCAATTCGTATCGTATTGCGGTTATTAATTATTCAGCGTCAATTTTAATCCCTTGCCATTCCCTTTTGTACCCTCCCCTTGCTACATACAAAGAGCATGAGCCTTTGTGTGTCCATTGCATAATTGTCTATCCAAGTTTCTACGTTTTCTGGATCATTCCACTGTGATTGTTACTAAGCAGAAACAATTACACACAATAAATAGTTGGACTTGTACAATCGAGCACACTCGCAACAAAAATTTTTAAATATAATTCTAAATTTTACCTCCAATATGCGTTCTACCACACTGATCAGAAATTTTTAAAAACTTTTCGATTTTCATAGCGTTTGCTGGTGACTATCGCGATTTAGTAGTTCGAAATTTTAATCACAAACAATTTTCTTAAGTCAAAATAGAATATTATATGTAGTAACTTGTAGATACTTAACGTAGATAGAGATAGTGAGATATGTTGAACTATAACTTGCAAAGTGACTTCTTCATATTCTGTTGACTGCCTATGTAAAGTTATCGAATATTAAAAATATATGTGTTAAACGTATCTATGTAAAAGCGAAAATCATTTACAAAAATATTCTCTGTCAAAAACTTAGATAATCACTGGATTGTTCTCGCCTTGACGACCATATTGTTGTAGCTGTATAGTAATAGTGCTTTTCGAATAATTTACGCGTGACACAAGCAATTGTATAATAGCCGTTCTCGGAACCAACAGTGTCCAACAATGCGTTCATGATGTTATGATTGATGTCGAGGTCATCCTGTTGGTCTGAATTATGAGGATGCTTCCTCTTTTCCATTAGTGTTCTATTAGGAAGCAGCGTAGTTTGAATTTCTATCACAAATTGGTTAAAGTAACTAATTTTAAGTCGTTAGGGAATCTGTTTTTATTGTTGGGCTTTTATTACTCTTAATTATAAGTTTTCTTTGAATGAATATTTACAAGAAGGGGCTGAATATTAACTGTTTATATATTACGATTAATTATATTTTAGCAATCGTGGTTAGTTTTTAAAGTTATTTTGTTTGATAATGTGGAAGTTAAAATATTTTTTTTAACGGAATGCTAACTTTTCAAATAAGCCGCTTGCTTCAAATTAATCCTCTTTATATTTTTCCATTTGTATATAATTGTTGCTACAGTTTTGATTATCATTATTCGATCATAATATTCTCATCAACATCGAAATCGTAGCTTGAATGTTCTTTCAACCCTTATTTTTTTGCAAAAAACTAAATATACTGAATACTTATACTAAACTAGATTTTTTTATTATACAAATTGCTATGACTTTGTTCTTGTTTGTATACCTACCTATATTCTATTCGTAATATTTTTTCTATTACAGGTATAGGATTCGGTATGATATACTTGCCTTCAGTGGTGGCAGTAGGTTACTACTTCGAGACGAGGCGGTCTCTCGCTACTGGCATCGCGGTATGCGGGTCGGGGGTCGGCACTTTCAGTTTTGCGCCTCTAGCTTCAATCCTTCTCAGCGAATTCGGATCTTGGCAAAATGCGAATTTGCTGCTTGCCGGATTGATCCTCAACTGCGCCGTCTTCGGTGCACTTATGAGGCCGCTGGTCTATCCCAAGGTACCTAAATCTCTCTTCATAACATATAACAAACTGGGAATATCAGCTTTGGGTCTCATCATCCATCGGGTGGGCAAACAATTGGGTCTATGTGGTTCTTGTGTCCCTAATCGTGCATGATTTCTTAAAATAATAATAATCTTATTGTAGAACCCTGTGTCGTCAGTTGTGAACAATACCAATGTATGCCAGATATAAAGTATTAAGTATTAGTGGTTTAAGTAGCTGAGTACTAGGTATGTACGTCTAATATTGACACGTGTAGCTCATGTATTACCATAACAATAGTTGAACAATTACTTTGTATTCATGTTTTCAAAATTTAATGTAGGACTACGTCCCAAAATAAAACGTAAAATCTGTATAGTAATGCGATATAATTGTCAAGTAATATCCAGTTGTCTATAGTTGTTAGTAGTTCCCCAGTAGGTAGTTCAATTAGTTGCCCGTGTATTACAGACATCAGGTGAAAAACCACTACTGCAACGTATGGCTGAAGAGAAAAGACTGCAAATGGAACGGGGATCAATAGGAGGCTCATACTTCATGGTGCAACTTCCTGATGGCACCATGGAAAAAAGAATGAAGGTATGAAAATGTACGAGAAGAAAAAACTACGCTCTATTCCTGGCGGGTTAGTTCAATATCTTTGAAATCTTCTGATTAAATAATTTTCACATACAAATGTCATCGCAATAGTGAGTAGTAAGCGCTGAATGAATCTTTCAGTGATGTTAACTGTTACAAAAATAGTTTAATTATTCTTTTAATCAACTCTGATGAAGCGAAGGTTAGGTGAATGTGTCATTGTCGTATGTTCATGTTTCATGGGACATTGCGTTTTATTCATACTCATATTGATACTGAACATGGAAGAGCTGTCATTAGCTAACTAAATACATTGTTTACCACAAAGTTATTCAATTTTCGACCTTATAATACACAATCTCTGTGATTTACAACAGGAAGTTGGCAAATTAATTACATGACGTGACACTAATATATATCTTATTCAGACATTGCTTTTTCATAATTACAATTATTGTCCTTTATCAATAATCACTGACATGGACTTTGTATGGTTTTTGTTGTTTTTGTATGTCTTAATATTAACACATATCATTTAAAATTTGCATTGCAAGTTGTGCATGGGTCATAATAGTTTAATAATTGTAGTTTGGAGGTACAACATATGTATAACAATGTGTCCATCTATGTATTGTTCAGTCAAGTCATATTATGAAACAATAAGTAGCTTTTAAAGATTTTTCTCCTGTTGAGCATCTTTGCACACGTCCAATTGTCCATATTCCTCTGTAAATTGATGACGTGCTCTTCAGAGCTACCGATAATGTTTCGGACGCGTGCTTCAAATCGGTCACAAGAAAGGATATAAAAGTCGGTGGAAAAATCGATCCTATTATCAGTCGTTTACAGATGCTCCATAAAAAGAAAATACTTCCTATTAATTCGCCACATAACCTTGTCTGGCACAAGCAAATTGTTGCATAAAGATTTCCGTGTCTATAGTATTAAAGTTCCAAATGGTATAGAAAGTAAATGCTTGCAGGCGCCCCTAAACATAGACCCAGGTGTGCACTCGTCGTTGAACCTGGAAGCGTTGGCTCGCGTGCCCACGGTGCCCAACATGCCTGGCGTGCCTACGGTACCCACGCTGCCCACGATTACTGAAGCCAAAGTGCCTGATGAGACCGCAGAAAAGAAGGTAATCCAACTTTTTTGTTTTTAACTTCATGGGCACTTACAGTAGTATCAATTTAAACGGGTTTATTACCATTTTTTAAATGGGGCTCTGATATTTGGGCGCATTTATATGTGCCATCCGGAACGACGTTGTAACGACAAACACGAAATGCCGGAGCCACATAAAATAACAACATTCATGCGTATATGCATTTTAATTAATACTAAGGTTATCACACTGCCAAATACTGTTTTACAAAAAAATAAATCTAGAAATATAAAGTTCAATATTTAAATACAATAAATAATAAATAAATAAAAAACCTTTATTTGATCCTGCTACATTGCTTCTTAATTTACTATTTATATATTTATAACACTATGTAAAGTTATTAGCAAGGTCCCCAGGTTGGGTAAAGGCCTCCTCCAAGGATGTCCACTTCTCTCTATCCTGTGCTATTTGCCACCACTTTGGGCCAGCGACTTTTTTTATTTCGTCCTCCCAGCGTGTTGAGGGCCTTCCTCTCTTTCTTTTTCCTTGAGGTCCTCTCCATATGGTGGTGCTGTAGGTCCATCTTTTGTCTCTTAGCCTCGCTATGTGACCGGCCCATTTCCACTTTAACTTTTGTGCGTAGTTTAAGGCATTAGTGGCTTTTGTTATTTCTCTTATCTTAACGTGTCTAATCTTATCTAGTTTTTTTATTTTAAGCATGCTTCTCTCCATTCCGCGCTGACAGACTGTTATTTTTTGCTTAACTTTTGCCGTAAATTTCCATGTTTGACATCCATATGTCAAGCATGGTAAGAGGCTAGAGTTCATTGTCCTAGTTTTCAGTTTTATTGGCATACTACTTTTGAAAATTTCTTTCAGACTCCAGAATTTATTCCATGTTCGCTGTACTCTTCTTTCAATCTCTAGTTCATTGTTATATTTTTCAAAGCTGATTGTTTTTCCTAGGTAAATATATTTGTCTGTGTAATCTAGTGGATATCCATCGACTTTTAACTGTTTTTTGAGGCTGTTAGTCATTATCATGGTTTTAGTGAGATTGATTTCAAGTCCAGCATCTGCGCTAGTTGTTTGTAAATCATTGATCATGAGCTGTAGTTCTGAGTTTGTCTCGGATAATATTACTATATCATCGGCGAAACGCAAATGACTCAGAAAGGTTCCTTGTATGTAGATTCCTCGTTTGCTCCAGTTCAGTTTTTTGATAATGCTTTCAAGTATGGCTATAAATATTTTTGGCGACAAGGGGTCGCCCTGTCTTACACCTCTCTTTATTGCAAAGCTCGGGCCCAGTATGTCTAGCTTAATTCTGCCCATGTTGTTGTTATATATGTTTCGGATCGCTTTTAGATACACTTCGCTTACTCCCTGTTCTTTCAAGCTTTGCCAAACGTTATCGTGAGCAACCGTGTCGAAGGCCTTTTGGTAGTCAATGAATCCGAGATAGAGTGGTCTTTGTTGTTCCCGATACTTCTCTATAATTAACTCTAAGGTATGTATATGGTCTATCGTAGAGAAACCCTTTCGGAAACCGGCCTGCTCTACAGGCTGTCTTGCTTCGATTACGGGGCTGATTCTCCAGTTTATGATCGTAGAGAAAAGCTTGTACAGAGTTGGTAGTAAGCTTATTGGTCTATAGTTGCCTATATCTTTCGGGTCTCCCTTCTTGTATATTAAAATAATATTGGATTCAGACCATTGTGCAGGCGTTTCAGAGCTTTGTAATATCAGATTGAATAGTTCAGCGAGCGGTGTTGCCAGTATATGGTAAGCTGTCTTTAAAGCTTCGTTTGTTATGCTGTCTGTTCCAGGGGATTTTTCTAATTTGAGCCTTTTTATTGCTTCTATGATTTCATTTTCGTTAATTGTTTTTATGTTATCTTCGTTAACCTGTTCAATGTGGCCTTCATGCATGTTTATAGTTTGAGTAGAGTTTTTATTTTTTACTATGGTTAGTTGATTTTTATTGCTATATAGGTTTTTGTAGAAATTAGTTGCTGTGTTAATGATGTCTTTTCGATTTTTTAGGTCTTTGCCAAACTCTTTTAGTCCTTCTATCCAGGTTTTGTTTGTTCTGAATTCTTTGTAGGCCTTTTTCGTGCTGCCTGTGAGGTTTAGATGCTTTTCTAATGTTCTTTGTCTATATGTTGAATAGTCCTTCCTTATATATTTATTGACTAGCTTGTAGAGTGCGGAGAGTTCATTTTTCATAGATCTCGATTTGTTTTTTGTTTTTTGAAGTTCCTTCCTTCTTTGTAAAAGAGATGATGTACGTTCCGATAGTATCTTGTGTTGTTTGCGTTCCTTTCCCGTTGCTTGAGCTGATTTTAAACTCGTGGTGATTGCATTTGTGATGTTATCGTAACGGGTTTGTATTGTGATAATCCCGTGGTCATTACATTGCCTAGATACCATTCCTGATAAAGTTTCCCTGTAATTAGCTATTTCTTCTTCAGATTTCAGTTGATTTGTATGCTTAATACTGTAATTCACTCTACTTTTCTTTAGTTTAATTAATTTTACCTTTGATCTAATTAATCTATGATCTGATGGGTAGTTTAAGTTCATAGTCCCAATATCTTGGAATAATCTTGGTTGGTTTGATAATATATAATCTATTTCATTTTTAGTTTTTCCATCCGGAGATCTCCATGTCCATCTTCTGCTTAGTTTCTTCTTAAAACATGTGTTTATTATAGTTAGTTTATGCTCCAATGCAAAATCTACTAGTCTCTGTCCTCTTTCGTTCCTCGTGCCGCTCCCGAATTGCTTTGTTACTAAATGTTCTTCTTTCCTAGGAAGCCCGATCTTCGCATTGAAGTCTCCCATTAGTATGACATTATTGTGTGCTGTGTCTAGAGCTTTGTCAATCGTTTTGTAGAACTCCTCAATTTCTTCCTCACTTGCAGATTCCGTTGGTGCATACACCTGTATAATAGAGATTAAGAAGCCTTGAATGTTCATGTTTAGTACAGCGATTCGTTCCGTTATGCCAGTAAAGCTCTCTATATTGTTTTTATGTACTTTATTTACTATAAAGCCTACTCCATATAGGCCGGGCGTGTGACCTACGTAACAAAATATAAAATTTCTATGCTCTTCTATGTTGGTACCTAGCCGTCTTGTTTCAGATATTCCTATAACGTCGTATTTTGATTCTTGTATTGCTTCCTCCAATTCTAATAAACGTTCGTATGACGATAAGGTTCTAACATTGTATGTTGCTATGTGTATATATTGTGGTTTTTCTTTGTTTCTGCTCTTAGTCTTTGTGGTATCTATTTTTGGAGGGTTATGGTCGAACTCTTCCACGGTGACCGGCCGGATTGGAAGATTATTTTGTTTGTTTCTTGTTTTTAATTGTGTGTTTATTTGTTCTGTGTCGGAGGAGGAGGCACTGAATTGCTATGCTTGTTTGTTTTGATTATTGTTCTTATTCGTTGTATTTTTGACTACGTAATTTAGTACTCCTTGTTTAATGATTCCTTCAGAGAAGCTGCTAGACCTCTTGACCGATGCAACAATTTGTTGTGTTTTGTTCTTTTTATTTATTTGCGTATTTTTCCTTACATTGGTTTCGGTGGCATTCTCGGGTGACATAGGCAGCTTCCTTTTAGTGTTATTTTTTGATATTATCAATTTATCATATATAATTTTAGCTAGGTTTCCCTTTTCTCTTTCCTGTTGTAGTTGTTCTTGTAGCTCCCTTCTCTTCTCCAGTACATATTTAGGAAAGTCTTCTTTAATGTAATAATGTGTATCTTTTAGTGCTCTTTTTTGTTTCAAAATTTTTATCTTTGTGCCTAGCGTTGTGAAGGTCACTACTATCGGGCGTAGTTTTTCATCTTTCTTTCCTATTCTTTTTATTTCTTGGATGTCGTTGTAGCTTATTTTTAGAGAAAGATATTGTTCCGTCCATATAATAAAGTTTCTTTCTAGGTTTTCGTATGATTTTTCATTCTCTTCTATGCCGAAAAATACCAAATTATTTTTCCTTGCCTGTCTCTCTAAAGCGTGTAATCTTTTTTCCTGATTTTCTACTATTTCTTTCAAATTTTCGTGATTTTTTTCCACTGCTAAAAATTTTTCTTCAAACATCCTGCTTATATTCTGTGTAACTTGCTCAGTAACATTATTACCCATTTCTCGGATTTCTTTTCTTTGATTATCCAAATCCTTCTTTATTGCCTCAAGCGCTTTCAAAACTTCGTCCATTATTTTAAAGTTACACGTAGCGCCCTCTTGTAGTTATTGGCGGAAGCTCGTAGCTGGGTGTTATCAGTGTCGATTAAAAATAGCGCTTTTATGTTTGATCTTTGTCGATGTAGTGCAGACACTGGCCGCTAGATGGCACTTTCTGAGTTTATTTTCTATCTATATTTCTATCGACCGTGATGACTTGGATTTATTTTGTGTGGTTTTTAGGTTATGTTAGTTCATAGTTTTGCTTAGATGTACAGGACAAACCTGGTAGACTGCGCAAAAGGTAATTTTTTTGATTCACTTCACTTTTAATTTCAGTTTTTCTCAACACTAAGAGGAAAGTGGTTATTTTGTTGCATAGTGTCCTTTGTATTTTGATTGTTTTTTTTTTTTGTCACTATTAGTTCGTTTTTCACTAAAACTTTACACTTTCTGAATGTTATTTAACTTGTAATATGTTTATTTACAAACTGTATCACTTGAAATGCCGTAAATTATTTATAAGAAATATTTTAAACAGAGAAGATGTCAACAGTGGCACAGTGGCGCCCTCCCATCCCTGTTTTACAAAAAAATAAATCTAGAAATATAAAGTTCAATATTTAAATACAATATCAGTTATTAATTATAATGTTTGTATTGTGATAATGAGTTATTACACGTATCTTGTTCCCCATAGTGATAGACATAACTTAAAAAAGAAAATAAAGAAGCACTATAGTTTTATTTTAATTTATTGGTCAAAATTTCCATGGATTTAAATGCATTTCATAGTCGGGTTTGCGTATAAATTGTGCTTAAGTGGATTTTGGAAACGAATCGGTCTCCTAATGGAGGTAGTTTTGTCTATCCGCAATTATCTTAAATACTCACTGCGTGCGTTTAATTCTTTTCAGGGTGAGAACGGATCGGCAGTTTCTTCGATGCATCAACAGATGTCGCGCAACGTTTCGTCACCTGCGTTCAGTTCACAAGCTCCGGGTTTGCCCAAAAACGGTTCGGTGCCATTCTTCGATCGCCAGAGGAAGCAGTCCACTGGAGATAGGTCAGACGCTGATAGGTAGAGAGAACATAAACTCTTTATTGCGGTGCTGGGCCTGTTGGAAGAATTGCATCTTGTTGCACATATTGTATGTTGCAAGGGGTAAAGTTGGGTATTGCATGTTATCCAAAGTTATAATTGCAAAATACCGTGTATAATGAGTATCCATACTTTACTATATTATAAATGCGAAAGTAAAGAATGATGTAATTAAACTTGATAATATTTGTTATGAAAATTTCTTAAATCCTGGAAAAGGACCTAACGCTTTTTGACCGGCTGAAAGAATTTTACGTTCTCTCAGAAATTTATGTCAGCGCGTTATAACTAATACCATGGGAAGGAAGTCACGGGCAACTATATTCAAAGCCAGTTTTTTTGAACTGGCTTTGAATATAGCACTGCAAAAAGGACATACAGACGAATATTTTAACTGTTTATCCGTATGCTACACTTGGGGGAGAAATGCAACGTGTTTGAGATTATGTTCTTCACACACAAAAAGTATGCATTTACTTGGAAAGCGTAAGATATTTTATGTTGAAACATACCTGAAAAACTTTTGAATAATTCTAATTTAATTTAACCTAGTTTAAATGCGAAACATTTAAGTGACAAATTAAATTAATTTAATTTTTTATTTTCAATTGAAATTAGTTCAAATAACCTATGAAACAATAATTTAGCTGAAGATCAAGTTATTTAGTAGCTTGTCCCATTCTTGTATCCTTTCTAATCTCTGATCCAGTCGATAGCTGCCATTTTTCAGAATTTGCCGCCAAGACTTAATTTATTATGATATCAGATTTCACAAGTGAACGTAAACTTTTTACTTTATGGTTATATCATGGAGAATAAATACATGTTTGCATGCAAACGAAAATTCCAATAGCCTGATTCCAATAGAAGTTTCAATATGTAAAACACGCATTGTAATCGTAAAAGTATTAAGATCTGAAAAATATTAACCTAGTGTATTTAACAATCATTATAACAATCTTTGTTTTGCCGTATCAGCCAAGTAAAATCCATTCATTTTGACATATACAGCATTAAATCATAAATAAAAATAATATGTATAAACTTTAAAAATATTACATCTATGTTTGTTAATTCCATTGTGTTCAGAGGTCTAGTACGAGATACTATGGACTATTACAAATAATATTCATATGTAATGCAAGTAAATGTAATGAAACGATCGTTTTCGCTAGCGAGAATAGTTTGAGTAAATTCAAATTGAACTACTTTCCTAATTAAATGAACTAAGATTAAATATTGTAATTAAATTATTGCATTGCATGTTAATGGGAATGGTGCTTATTTTATTAGAATTCAGTTTCAATAATGATAAGTCTGGAAAAAACTACATATATTTAAGTGCTGTGACAATATCTGTTTCTGATTAGAATTTTTATATTTTTACAGATTTAAACCGTCCCTAGCTGCTATCAAAGCTTCGTCCAAAACTTCAATGAACCGAAATGCAGATGTAAGATTAAGATAAGATTTTATATATTTTTCGCGTTTTCTCAATGTTATCTTATAAGATAAATTATTTTAATAGAAAATGCTAGAAAAAATCCACTCGGCTCATAAGTGAATTCTCAGGCAGCAATCGAACCCGCAACCTTTGCAACTCCTGTCCAATGCTCTCCCAATTGAGCTACCGAGCCTAGCGAACACCCATCGGAATTTTCTAGTACCTTTCCGGTTTTACACTGTAGGCCAGCGAATCTCATCAATGAAAGGAACATCCTCTCGTATTTGTAAGAAACATTTGGACAATCGATTAAGATGAAACAATCTTTCACTGACAACATATGCTATAATTCCTTAAGAGACGCCCAAAAATCTGTTGGGCAACTTATTATAGATTGCTAATAAAGGATACAAGTTTACTCCTAACTATTCTCACACTATTGTGATATTATATAGCTTGATTTATTTTTTAAAGTTTGCGTGCCAGTACATGGTGCAACACGTGAACATAATATAATCTTTGTACAACTTTTGTACGTTGTCTGCTTGTAAATAAATGAATGAATCAGTGAATTGATGATCGTGTAGTGTCCGCCAAAGTAGATCAGCAAAAACCCTTCATACTTAAGGATATCGGAAAAGGTGATAAATGATACCAAAAACAGACAGCAGTGTTATCCAATTATGGTGTATTACTGCGATCTCCAACTCCCTGTTTTTGGAGGAGTCTAACCCATGAGATGATGATGATGATTCTGACATGTTCAGAAACATTTTAGTAGATTGACAACATTACAGTAAGTAGGTTGAAATTAGAAAACTATTTACGAAATTATCTAACCCCTATAAGTTATATCTGAATTATACGTTCAATACAGTTTTAATTTTAAAATACTGTGTAGTTAGTTATTATGGTTTTTTTTTTAACATGTCTATTTAAAAAGTAAGTAGTCCTAAGGTAGTGGGTTCGAATCCCGCGAGCTTTATTTATCATATACCATAAGAATTATTATAGATCACATAATCTATAATAATCTGTTTACTATCAAACGGAGATTGAAATATAAGATACGATTAAAGATAAGATTCATAGTTTCGCCTTCCTTTGTTATAAAATGTTGCAGTAACACGTTTCTTTTTTATGAGCAAATGCTAATGATGTCCATCAAGTTGTAATAATTTTAACGTATAAAGGAAAACAAACGAGAAAGGGTTTTTAGTTCGCATATTACACATTTAAATAAAGATTATTGCGCGTATTTTATTTTTAATCCTGACGTTTCAACTTCTGAGTCATTCTGTGTTTAAATCATCCAAGAATTCGTGAAAAAGTGTTTTCTGAAAACAAACCTTTATTAGTTGTTCATAAAAAATTAACTAAAAAGTTCAGTCTTTAGATATTTTGTGAGACCAGAGTATTTGTGGAGACGAATCCCACGAGCTGAAATTCGATGGGGTTGTTTTATTACAGATCTCTCAAGACCACCTTTTGGTTATCATCAGATCAATTCCATGGCATGTGTTAAATTCAGCTCATTCGAAAACCAGAATGTGGGTTAAATTTAGATTTGATTACGGATAGAACAAGATAAAAGCTTGTTAAAAAGAATGCTACCCACCCAGTTGTAATGCCCAAATATTACGTAGCTGATACAAGAATATATATGTCCATATTACGAAAATGAATGTTAAAGTCGGTAACAATGACTTAATTTGTTACTATAGAAGTAAAATATACAACATACGTGTTCGGTCCTATCGTTGCGTTATCTAACAGGTCCAATTGTGAATCTGAACCATCCAAAAACCCATTTAAAAATACATTTTTTTTTATCACATTTGGTCCCGCGGTTTGGGAGTTAGTAACATTTACACGAACAGAAGAATTATATATAAAAATTTTCGCAATGTAGTATGACATTAATTGATATTAAATATTCTTATTGACAATTGTTCTTACAATCCTAGTTAATTCAAACCAAGCAACGCTGTACTTTTATATAAAATAATGAAATATTTTATATGAAATATAATGTAAGTAATGAAGATAGTGAATATATTGCAATCAATACCTTAACACTTTAATACTTCTACTACTGTAGCGGTGTTTTTTCAGCTTACATATATTTTTAACTACGTAGATTTATTAAACAAAACCCTTAGAATATTTGATCTACAACTTTGCTTATTGCAGTGCGCCTTGAACTTTCTCCATATATTATGCCAAGTAGTGCAACGATCTCACAATTTGGCACCACTCCATAATTTTTTGTTTTTTTTTTAAATATGTGCCATGTTCTATTAGAATAAGGTTACCACATAGAATGGCACTGTATTTATAGCTGTATTTACTAAAAACTAGTTATACAGTATTTCTATACAAAACAAGAATACACTACTATCGAATATAGCATTAGGTTAGGTTTATAAAAAACTGATTAGTAGCGTCAAATTTATCCCAGATTTTGAATGGCTCAATATTACATAATAGAAAAGACTGAAAGAGTTAGTGCTTTGGGTATAATATTTTTTTTCTCGAGGAGAGGTTAGGAGTGGGTAGAATTATTGTCGATGGCGTATTGAATTTAACTGACAATAACGGAGGCTCAGCAACTTTCGTAAGGGCTGGTCATCGGTTGAGTGGCTAAAATGTATTATCTCAAACTGTTACAAGCTTCGGAAAGCACGTTAAGCCGTTAGCACCCTCCTATCCGCACCGAGTCCATGGTTCGAATAATCTATTCCCCTACTTATGAAATGACAAACATCTTAATGTAGTTTACGGTTATTGAAACCTGATATCAATTGCCTTAGTTCCCAATATTATAATTATACAGGATGTCACTAAAATAGGGTCGACTGCATCGATAGCACTTAACTGATTATTCAACTTTCTCCACAGGGTGATACAGAGAGCATGATGTACACATCCAAACTTTCCGTATCGGGACCCAAGGAGCCTTCTCGTATGGTTCGGCCGATGTCTCGCAAGGATATCTTCTACTCGGGTTCAGTGCTCAATTTACCTCAGTACCAAAGTCAGAAGTCCTTACAAGGGTACAGGAACTCCGTACTCAGTCTGCCACAGAGTAGACAAACTGGCGATTTGGAGAGGCAAGAACGTAAGTGTACTGTGATCATGTTTCAATATTTGTTTCTTATACCGCTGATACCCATGTTATTTAGTGATAATTATACCCGCGTCGGATTTTTTTAATAATAACTAGTATATTTCTTAATATTTTGAATTTTTTGTGAACTTTCAATAACTCTGTTCATAAAATAAAATGAAAAGTTTTACATAAAACTTGTAAAAATAACCCGTGGGTTAAAATTAAGTAAAACTAAGAACTTTAAAATGCTATAATTACAATCATTTCTATATTTATTATATACAGTTAAACGTATTTATGAGACACTTTTAAATCTACTGTTGTGCGGGTACGTCAGCTAAGATAGCTTAATTTCTATCGGTAGACTTCTAACCTAGAATCTTGTTTATTTCAGAGTACGACCTATGCCCGTGCCTGTCTTTGCCAAATTCATTTAAGTCTGCCCTGGGCTCGATGTTAGATGTGAGCCTACTACGTGATCCTGCTTTTATGCTCATAGGCGTTTCCAATATATTCGGCATGGCCGGCCTCTACGTGCCCTTCGTATACATCGTCGACGCTGCCATGTTAAATGTAACTACATTCTAAAACTTACTATCTAATTTATATCATATATCCATATGAACAACAAGAATACTTAAAAAAACGAAAATACTAATGTTGCAGTAGCTACGTCAGTCATTTAGGATTAATACAGCGGCTTAGTTGAATGCAAGGTTCCAAGGTTTCATCTTATTTTCGAGGGTCTGATTTTTGATAAAAAAATGTATAAGCTTACTTATACATTTTTTCTTCAATTGCATCGGGTTGTGCATAATTATATGAAAAGATATAATAAAAACTCTGTATTTATTTTGTAATTTCCTATTTATTCTAGTATATATCTAGATTAGGCATTCATATATCAAAAATTATTAAGATAATTATATTTTTTAAACAATTGGTGACATGATAATGTAAACTTTATTCCCAGGGCGTAGAGGCGTCGAAGGCGTCGTTCTTGCTATCCATAATAGGCATAACTAACACAGTGGGCCGTATTGCGTGCGGATGGGTGGCTGACTTCCCTTGGATGGACTCGCTGCTGCTCAACAATTTATGCCTCGTCATCGCTACGGTCAGTCAAACATGATTTTCGTTTATCAGGTTCAGTCAGTACAGAGTCAGTCAGTTCAGATACATATGACTTTGAATTAGATCAGTAATATATGGGTTTAAAGCTGATCAGAATTTAACGGATTAGCTTGATGGACTATAGTAGTGATTTACATGTATTATTTTTATCTACTTTACCGGTTTAGTTATATATATATATATATATATATATATATATATATATATATATATATATATATATATATATATATATATTCCTTGGTAATGCCTAGTGAAATAAGGCAAATAGTAGATTTTATAATTAATAAGCACATTTGAAACATTTACACTAATAATATCTTCACAAAGCGGCAATTTTCTGTTAACGTAAAAGTAATCCATGCCTGCCCTGCCATGCCATCTTATTAACAAACTTACTGAAAGAAGATTCGATAAGAATGAGAAATAGAAGATTTTAGCGTTGCAGTAATTATGTGTCAATTAATTATATATTTAAATTTATCCACTATTTCAGGTATCGGTAGCGGCGACCCCATTCTGTTATTCATATGCGGCTTATGTTGCAGTCGCAATCGCTTTCGGTATTGCCATATGTAAGTTTTACAACTACCTTAAATTTGCTATTTTATCATATTGAGTTTCCACACGTTCGCGTCTTTTGCTCGTTTCGACTTTATTACCGAGTTACTACACAAAATTACTACTTGCCTGTAAACCTGTTAAGAATGTATCGAAATATGATTAAATATAAAATACAAGAATAAAACGAGTTGTAAATTCCGTTAGAGTGGTTTTATTGAAATATCATTTATTATTTAAGTTAAAATGTTGTTTTAACAAAAAAAGACAATAACACAGCAATCAATATGTAATAAACCCAAAGTCCAACGGTTATAAAATAATAATTACTTAGTCGCATCGGCATCGTAATGAACTGCGAATCGCCTCATCCTTGCTCGCAATGTTTTCCATTAACTTTGTGACTAAGCAGCAACTTTTAAAAAACTATTTGCTGGAAGTCATGATAAAAGATTTTTTATTAATGTTTACTGAGAAGTCGTGAGAATTTCCGCCATCAGTAGGCCAACGTGCCACAAAATATTCCGATGTTCCAAAAATATTTAATTAATATTTTTTTTTGATAAAGTACTTGATATTGTGTTTATTAATAGTATTGATGTTCATATTTTATCGCGAATATTGATCAATATATAAAGTCAAAATATAATCTTTAATCAATAAAATTGCTACAGATTTTATTGTTTGTTAAATTTTGGTTGCTATTGTTATATACACAAGAATTAATATTAGCAATAGTGTGACATCTTTGTAAATTTCAACATGTCTTTTCAGAATGGCCTAACATGAAGGGATTTATCATCAATCGTTCACTTATATGCTATATAAGTGAACGATGTTATATGCAAATAAAAAAATGAATTAGTAATTTATCCAAAATTAATGTGTGTTTAATTAAAATCTATATTATTATACTTTTCAGCTGGCTACATCTCGCTCACTTCAATTATTCTCGTGGACCTTTTGGGCTTAGATAAACTGACTAACGCCTTTGGATTGCTCATTCTATTCCGTGGAGCCGCCGCAATAGTGGGCTCGCCTTTAGCGGGCGCAGTATATGACGCGACGAAGAATTATGATGCATCATTTTACATGGCCGCTGCTTTCTTCCTGGCGTCTACGCTCACGTCATTTGCAGCGCCGACTTTCCGCAGGTATTTATCTACATATGAAAATAGCGAATTGACAATCATGTCTCCTAATAAAAAAATATTAACGTTTCAAAATCTAGTTTTGCGAAGTATTAAGGTCAAAGTTGGGAATAATTAAAAAGAAATAATAAATAGAAATTATAAATCCTTCTTCTGCTAAAACAAAATACTAATCCGCATGGCTATTTTACATATTTTTTTATGTGCTGTTTTCAGACTTGATAATGGACTTACCATTTTACATATTCTATCTACTTAAAACTTCTGCATTCGTACTATTTTTTTATCTTGTGCTGATTTACTCTTCCTAAAACTTTACTAATGATTTTAATTCTTTTAATAGAAAAATACTGGAAAAAATCAACTCGGCTCACAAGTCAATTCTTAGGCGGGAATCGAACCCCCAACCTTTGGAAGTCCGGTCCAATGCTCTCCCAATTGAGCTACCGAGCCTTGTGAACACCCGTCGAAATTTTCCAGTACCTTCTTAGTATTTTTCTATTAAAATAATTTATCTTATAAGATAGCATTGAAAAAAGAAAAAAAATGCCGAAAATATATAAAAATATAAAAAAATCTAATGATTGTTAACAGGAAACAAGAGGAAGTTCAACAGCCGGTGGACGTTTTAAGCCCTATAGATGAAGATTTAGAAGAAGGCGAAGAAGAGGATCCCGACGACACCCCCATAACGATGGGCGCTAACTTGGCCCGCGCCCCTCCCACTATCACCAAGACCGCCGCCTCCCCCTCCGACCCGCCCACTCCTACCGCGCCAGCGAGAGAAAGCGTATTGTAAACCTTAATGCTACATATATAACGTCGGTTTTACTATATACCATAAAGAAAAGAAGAATAAAGAGGAGACGCTTCCATAATGCTACGGAAACATACATCGGCCACGCATCAATTTAAACCTACTGTTATATAGAAGAACTTCGATATCCGGTCAAAAATGAAGTCTTGGGCGTATAATAGGGCAACTTTTGAATCTGCTGTGCTAGCCGAGAGTCGATAGTCTAGTGACTATGACGGTCGTCAAATCACGGCACGATATCGTCATAAAACAACTTCATCTTTTACAATCAGTTGTTAAGATATTTTTTACCGATAAACCCATACGCCGTAAATGTTCTTCTATAAAAGGTGAGCAGAATTTTAATTAGCATCAAACCTAGTGTAACTGCATAAATTATATTACAATAGTTAAGCAATTCCCACATCTTTGAATGGAACTTTTGTTTAAGGTTAATGTTATAAGCATTCTCCATTTTTTCAAAAGGTATATAGTAAAACTGGTTGATTATTAAATTCAAAAGTAACGCGAAGCATGTCTCGGATAGCTATCTGTTTGATATCTATATATTCTCTCGATATATTAATGGTTTTAAGATTAATGTATATAGTATATCTCACAGATATCTTTCAAAAGTATACATGCATTAATGTAAGGGCCAAAATGTTAATCTGCATACTCATACATTGGTAATCAATAAATTTAGTTGGCGTAATATATTCCTATATTATCCAAAAACCGAACTTTTTAAGATGTCTTCGTAAACTGTCATCATTTATTAATAAATTTAATTTTTACGATCTCATTTGTCGAGGGCATGTTTTGAAGACTTCTTAAACATTTTTTCTTACGGCTATAAAACTTGTTTTTTTTACTTACTCGTTCATTTACTCAAAAGTGTGAGCGAGAATGATAATAATGATATGTGATTAATCTAGAAACAAATATAGGTAATCAAATAAGTATATAGTATGCAGATTTAAAACTTAAACTTAAAGCAAGTTTAAGTATGGTTTCATTTTGAAACTCTATAATTTTATTAACGTTTAGTTGTATAAATGAGAAATAAAATTAGTAACCTGACTATCTCAAGTAAACCAAATGAGCCGTCTTGTAACACTTCTGATTTGTTTTATATATATATGTATATATATAACAGGAGTTTCACAGAACTGCTCAAAATTGTTATTTATATTTTTTTTTAAATACTGGATTGTAGTCTTTGTGATGTCATGTTTTAAATCTGCAACCTATATTATTGAATAGTGTGAAAGGGAGAAACTTATTTAGTAACTTAATATAATGCCTGTGTTATATTTTAATGATAATTACTATTATAGTATTGAAAAAGCTCGAGAACTGTAAATACAACGGAGTTACCATGAAAAAAGAACTCAGATTTTATACGAAAAATTACCTCACGAGTGTTTATAGGAATTGAATGCAAGCAATAGAGCTAATTGCTTTTAATAGTGAGCGTTTAAGGTCCATATTTCCAACGTGCCATAAAAGTTGTCGTGGTGCTAGCATCAATGTTTTCGATGTACCAACAAACTACGATAAAGTTGCTTTTTATATATTTTGTAAACTGAAAGGTGTTTTTAAATATTCAAATACAAAAATGTCCGACAGAAGTTAGCAATAATATTAGTACTTATGTGTTTTAAGTACTTAAAAAGTGGAACTTAAATAGTCTTCATTATTTTCCCCTGAGATTTTTTTATTTAAAATTAATCTGTATTTAACCTTACTTAGAAATGACAATACTTCACTTGTTTAATTGTCTATGTTCTGTTTCACGGTGTACTTATTAGTTAAAAAATTACCCACAAAATACGGAGTTTATTTCGAAATGTAAATAGAAAAATTGCAAACAAGCCAGCATAAGTAATATGTAAATACACTCAATTTAAAAAAAAAATATCTCACTTCAATGTAATGTTAGGATTTCAAAACTTCCTTAATAATTATAATCATAATGTATGAACTAGTTGGATGTTTGCCGCAAATAATTACAGTCTTAAAGTTATGCTTGAACGTCACGACCGGTTTTAAAAATAATAATCATAATTATAACTTACAGAACAGCAGGTCAACATACCCACAAATAAATTATTTTACAATAAAAATACTGAAAAAAGTCGACTTGGCTCACAATTGAATTCTTAGGCGGGAATCGAACTCGAAACCTTTGGGAGTCCAGTCCAATGCTCGCCCAATTGAGCTTGCGAGCGTTGTCTCATAAATGAGCCGCCTGAGACTCACTTTTGAGCCGAGCCGAATTTTTTCTAGTATTTTTTATTTATTAAAATTATTTATCTTATAAAATAGCATTGAAAAATGCACAAAATATATAAAATTATAAAAATACCCAGAAATGTCAAAGTTCTTTAATCGATATTCAATCAATTTGGAAACTTAAATTTATATGGTGTCCGTACATACAATAATAGTCGTTGGCCTAGTGAGTAAATTTCCAGAGGTCGGAGGTTAAAGAAAATACATTAACCTATTAAAATAAATTGTCCATTTGTTGTTCTGCTCCAAATGATATAACAAATGTAATGACAATGAGTTGCAATATGCATTTATGCAGCAACCTTCTTGTTAGTAGTTTGGAATTAATGAGTGACTGATATTGCAACTATTTTAAGTGAGAATGATTTATTAACTAATCACATCATAAAAATCAAGAAATCGGCTTAGACTCATTACTTATTTCGACACGGCACGTTTACATGATTTGTCTTTGCTGAAAAAGTGATTTGGATTGTGAAAAATGAAGATACTATAAAGTTATAACCGGTAATAACCAGTACAATATAAACTGCGTCTAAGGGCTAATTCGAATCTATGTCATTTAATCTTTTAATGTATCGTGAAGTCCTGAAAATATCGTAACTAGTACGTGGAAAGTTAATAAACGTCTTGAGTCTTTGAGCTGATTCTTGTACAGATATTTCTTCTTCTAGTTATTAATTTTTTACGTCAGAAAAGGTGGAAAGAAAGTATAGAATGGTTGCGTTGATTGATGATAAACATTTGTCTTTCCGCCCTGTGTCACAAAACAGAAATAGTTAATTTTACTTTTTGTTTGAAGTCGCCGTTAATTAAATATTTTCGTTTAAGGTGGTAACATAAAAAAAAATATTTACTCTCCAATCCAATCATATATGACTAAAAACAAATGCAGATTGATGCCTAAAGTATCCTAAAACCGCTGTGTGTACTTATGTACTCACTTACTATACTTCTTTAGCGTAACTAAACAAAGATAACTAAAAAACTGTTTGTGAAAAGAAAGATAAATTTATAAATTATAAAGTGATCAGTAAGAAGCATCAAAGATCAATAGATTTGCTATATATCTGTATACAGCATCAAGTAATATGTCAAAAGCTATTAAAATGAACAGTTGAAACTAATAAGAATGAAAAAATTATAATAAAAACAAATAAAAAGAATACGTACCGACACTTAACCGCAAATCAATAAACGCACTAAAAATAAAAACCGCTTTTAAATAAAGTTGTTATTATAATATTATATAAATTATTATTAACCACCATATATAATTTAAAATCACACACACACATTCATAATTATTTGAGTAACCTTGAATGTAGTTATCAGTTCTCACGAAAACTTGAGCCAATTAGCGGCCAACTTCACCCTGCTGTTTTATTCCATGTCGCTTTTGCGGGCAACTTCAACCTGTTACTTTTGTGTTACAGTGATGCGCGCGCATCTTAAAATTTCACGCATATCATTTTTTCATAACGCGCCTAAAGAAGTATAACTTAAATAAAGCATCTAATCGAAAATTATATTCATTAATGGCTTTCTTTTAAAACTACACAAAACAAACATCAATATTATCAAGAACAGCCAATGTAATGTGTAGTTGTCATACAGAACGGATAGACACTTATAGGAGGAACCAAGGAGAGAGTTATTTTATTAGACGTATATATAGTACAGGTAGTTTTCAATATTGCTAGACTTACATTTTCGAGCTTGGCTTTTAATGGTAGCTAGTTCTTGGGAGACGTTTTATGAACTGACTGTACCAAGTGCCGGCGTTCGCGTTGTGGGTAGATGTGATATTTGTTCTTTGAGATTTTTGTCTCGGCGATGTAGGTATACCAAGGCGAACGGCGGCGACTTATTTCTATACCACTTGTCTGTTTTCGTGTGCCATTGCAATGAACAACGTATTTCTGTAAATAAGTGAACTATAATAAATCTTAAGTGGTTAGAAATAGATGAATAGTAAATGCAACGCAGTCAATTTTCTGTGCATCATTTAATACCAAAAAACTTTCATTACTAGGTATCGAAACATAGGCTCTATATTATGTACTTGCCAGTCGATAAGATGTATATTAAAAACTAAGAATTAAGAATTATAGGTACATGATATATTTTTGTCATAGATATTTTTTGTCAATAAATTGCATAATTTAGATTTAAGTATAATGTATGTATAGAGTGGTAAAATCAAATGTGTAGGAGTAGGCAGAGGTATTATGTGATAATTTTGAAATATATTTCCTTTGTAACATTTATTATAATATTGAATTAATTATATTCATACTATAAAACAAGGTTTTGTTAAATGCATAGTGTAAACTGGTATAAAATGAACTAAAAATTGTACGATAATGTATTGAGGTATATTCGAAAAGTTATCGATAAATGTTACTGTTGTTATAGCTTTATGTAAAAAAAACCAAAAGTGTTATTATGTTTTTAAGATTAAAGAAATATTAAGTAAATTGAAGAAAGAAGTTATATTATTCTCAATAACTTGGGATAGTTCAAATTATGTATTTAGGCCAGCTACTGGCCCTACGTTGTAAGGACGTCTTGATGTTGAAACATAAGTTGTTGTTTTATTAACATAACATAAACTAACCTTTACACAGTAATATGAAATTCAGATATGTTCAGACTCAGGATATCCCGCGTTAAACGTATTTAATTCAGTATTGGCTTTAAGTATTTTTTTTTTTATTTATGTAAATTGAAGCTGTTTGCACATTGAACTCTAATGAGTTTTATGTGACGCTTTTTAACCCGCTCGTACGAAACTAAATCCGTGTATGCCATATTATAGTATTTTTTTAAATATTGTTTTTTATTCTATTTCCAATCTTTTACTTCTCTTTTTTCATTTTATGTATTATAACAAATTGGATGAATCTTACATAATTATGTGTAAACAGCTTATATATGAAAGAGTGTGAATAGTTTTCTACAAAAGCCAGAGCACGCGTCGTTTCACTACGCTGCCGCTCCAGGTACAATCGCAAGCTTATTGTTTATAAGTCCACCACTTTTGTAAATAATCGATTTATTAAACGATGATGATGACTGATTGTTTTGTCTCATTTATAATTTGCCTATTTATTAATAATAATATTTCCTACATTCACATCAATAAACCTATTCAAAAGTACTGTTCTCATCTTTGGGACGGTTCCGCACAATACCAGCTCCAGACGCTTGAGTCCATTGAAACGAGGCCCAAGTGGCTTATCTAAAATCTAGTGGCTAAAAAGTTCAAAATCCTTGAGCTTAAACGGAAGGTAGCTAGCCTTTTCGTTTTTATAGGATATGTAATATTCATAGGAATATATATAAAGTTTGTGTTCATCACACAAACAACTGCCTCTTCCAGTACTCGAACCTAGGAAAGGCAGGATCGCTACCGTTTCACCAAACGGTCATCAATTATATAATAAATAAACTGTCCAGTTTCTATGACGTCATCGGCAGTGTGTCCCAAGCCCGGTGTCCTTTCTCCAATCCTCATCATCACCAACTTCCTTACTGTCTTGACCTGCTAGTACTACTTATATAACCCTACTAAATCGCAGACTATTCAGTAGTTTGGAACAAATGGCCCGTATGGCCCGTTAAAGACTAGCCACTTGTTACCTGTGAGGACCAAGTTTAAGCTTGTGCAATCGTTCTTTTTACTCATAATAAGTACAGGTGATGTTTGTTTTATTGATCTGAATGAGAAATTATATTAAATAACTTCAATTTCAGAATCTTTGAATAAGGTTCGTATACGGACTGCGCAAGTCGTATTGTGGCTTCCTAATAAACTGCGTCGAAAGAAACCTCTTTCATTCAATCTACGACTTGCTGTATAACCCTCGCGGTCCTAACCTCAAGGAACGATTCCAGTTTCTGGGTGTGGATCACAATCGTGCGATTAGCTAGAGAAATGATAACGATCTAAAAGCTCTTTCGACACGCTCTGATTATTAGAAACAATCCTTTACAGTCAAGAAAATACAGCTGTGGAACAAGTTGCCGTCTGAAATCCATCACTCTAAATCTCTTAATTTATGCAAAATAAGGCCCCATAAACAGCTTCAGGCTCAATCTTAGTCTGCAACATTGTTGTACCTATATTTATTTATTTAAATAATTTTAGATTTTTCATATTATTTTAGACGGCTTTATATGTATGTAATGTATTTATGTTATTGTTATGGTATTCTTTCTCAATTTTATTCTCAAATATTTATGCACTGTCCTCGTGTTATTGAGCAATAAAGAGTTTATTTATCTTATCGACCAAAAGCTTACTACATTTGCTGCTGCTAGATCGTAGCGATGTTGTATTATTTTTACGCAAACCATTTATTTATACTAGGGCATTATTTTGCTTTCAAATTTTATAGATGTCCCTTTTACTATACCGTTTAACTGAACCGGTGAGCAAGGTAATTGTGGCGATTGGAACTTTATATACATACAGCATTTTTCATATCAGAGACCTTAGTGCGAGTTCAGGCATTCGGTACTCGTTATCGAGCGCGTTACAGAATTCTACGAAAATTTTTAGTTCCCGATGGTTACCGCTAGGGGCGCTCATACAAAATACCATAGTAATTAATAATTTACGCAGACTGTATCGAGTATCGGCGCGTAAACTCAGATCAACTTATTATAATATGTTATTATAAAAAACATATTTTATTTAATATTTTACGTAGGACGAAATTATATGCCAACAGAGGGTGATCTATTTTGGTTTGGTTTTGAATAATATCTATAATTATAAATCTAGCCTTGTGTGTATGAATCAGGGGAAAGTTAATTTTTTATTGTCACTTCACGGGCAACCAGTAAAAGTTAATATTTAGTTATTTTCTTCTCACAATTTAAGTATTATCGTATATTTAGTAATATTATCGGTAGCGTTCAGTGCATCTCTACAAAATAATAAATAAAGATATATATATATATATATATATATATATATATATATATATATATACATGACAGATTTCTTATAAAAGTTATCTGTCATGTTGTTACTTAAAATTAAGTTCCTTAAATTAAGTTATATGTGTATGGAAGAGCGATGTCTCCTGATATAGGTGAACTGAGGTTTAAAAGGTGGAATCGGTCACTACTATTTAAAACACTGCATTTTGCTTAAGCCATTTAAACTATTTAGTACTATTATTGAGTATAGTTCAACCAAGTGTAAAATCAAAATCAAAAAGCGACACACAACCATCAAAACTCTGAGACAAAACGTATTACCTATATACAAAGACCTAGGTTTCTCTATCTACACACGTTACACACGTTATAAAATATGTGTTATTTTCTCTTCGATGGCTACAATATATTGTCTGATAATAGCTTTTACGTAAAAAATATGTCTACATGTATATGTCATACATTTACTTATACCACTGTAATATAAGCCAATGCATTTATATCACAGAAACCATCTGCTCTGAGAATATTTGCTTAAAATTCTTCATTGTCCAAAGATATTTACTTATAATTCTAGTATTATTGATGATACTATATTATGAAAAATACCTACACACAACAATATTTTGCCTTTTTCTAAATTTACAAAGCAGGAGACCTAAATCTTTCGTAATATTCCTTTGGTCTAGCTAAGTCTGAACAAGAACTAAAATAAGAGTTTTTGTTAAAAGAAATTTGATTACTATGCGCCATAGAATGTGAAGATCAGCTACAAACTCATTTAAAATGATATTAAAATCTAACTTTAGTAATTAGATAACTTATCGAACAGAGTTTAATTTGTTTTCATCACATCTTCATTGCCTTGATATAATTGTTTACATGCATCAGTAGTCAGAATTTGTGTCAAGATAACTGCGCAAGCGTCATTGATGTTTTTATTGTAACAATCGTTTGAGCTCATGTCTATAAACAAATAAATTATGATAATAAAAATGCGAGGGGTTTATTAATTATATTATTCAGCGCGCAATGCGAGTGTCAACAAATTGGTGAAGAACAAGCTTCTCACCTTAGCTCGCCGCCGCACAGTTGCCTGTCCATCTGTCTTCTACAGATTGTATAATGAAGAGTGTGCTCAGGAGCTACATATGCTCACACCGCCATCACCTTATTCAATCGGACATCCAGAAGCACTGCGGGCTACCACCCTTTCTTGGTTTCTTTTCTTACCAGTCGCACCAAGCGCTTCTCAACTTCTTTTATAATGCGCACAGCAAAGGAGTGGAACTCCCTCCCTGCGTCTGTATTTCCGAGTACTGAGTTTTCCGAGTTCCGTTTTTTTTAAAGCCAGGGTGAATAGGCACCTTCCGGGTTAGGTCTTTGCCTATATATATATATGATAACTACTGAGCGGCCACCCTGGGGTAGAACTTTATTAGAGCGCAGTTAACTTTTTCACTCTTATACTCAACCATCACTGGAATGTAGTCATTCTCTGCTGGGACAAGTTCTGTTTTGAGACAATACCCATTCCAATGGAGGTTAACTGAATGGTTATTAAAAGATTTTTTTTTATTTAGATATTACATTTATTATTTTTATTTAACCTTTATTGTTAAGAAGAATGGTTATCCTATTAAGTCACCGCGTTTTGTTTCAATGTAACGGACCCGGCTTTCATTCCTGTACGCCTGAACGTTAGCTATTTTCTTAAAAAAAAACCTGAGAATCGATTGCAGTACAAGCGTGCACTCAAGTGCAGGTAACACTTCCTGAAATGACGTAATATATTATTTTTTAAACAAAATCCTCAATACTTAGTTATAGGCGTCTAACTTCAGGGATTGTGAAGTGTTAATACAAAGATTCCGCCCCTATTTCACCTCCTAAAGGGTAGCAACGCAGAAACTCGCATTTACCTTACTTTAAACGTAACAGATTATCAAACAACAATATATTCCCTATTTCACCCCGTTGGTGGTTGAATTTTCAAAATCCTTTCTTAGCGAGCCTTTTCATCCATTAATCAACACCTTTACAATTTTAAGTCATAACTGTTTAGACTGTCTTTTGTCTGTCAGCAAATCAGTTACTTAGGCAGCAGGATAAATATTAAGATTATACATTACGACTGTATAAGATATTTTAATATTTCTTAAGTAACATTAGAAGTAAATGCTCGATTTTTCGAAATAATGCATTGTATATTATTGTTCTGCTTTTCTCTTAAACTTATTCACCTAAAGGGACTCACGAAACCGTGGCGTAGCTTTGAGGTTCAATACACGCATTGTAAATGCTTATATTGAAATTTGATTTTATTTTAAATCATTAGTATAGTATATATAATTATATTCTACATAAAGAAACACAAATACCAATGTTCCATTAAGCAATAACTAGACGTGCCCACAATATCAACCTATAAGTGAAATATATTGCTGTTATCGTACCAACGCAATACGCAAATACTCTTTACGCATCGAAAGTGTACGAATACAAACCTAAGAACACGTCACTCCTCGAGGCCAATGTCTTGGCAGTCTGTTACGAAACTAAAGCCTTTTACGCATTTGCCTTCACACAATATTCATATTATTACATATGTTGATTACAGTATAAGCAAACTCGTTTATCTAAACTTTTTAAAAGTGCGTCTAATATTGATATGTGCCGTAAAACAACCAATTCCTAGATCAAATTTGTGTAAGCTTTACTTTAGCGGATGATAAGTGAAAATTCTTAACGTAAATTTGAAGGAAAATAATATATTGAAGACTCGTTTACGATCATGGCTTTGCGACTATCTATGACTAGCAGCATCCTGCCCCGCTAAACCGCCTGCATCAAACTAAAATGTACTTATATAAGTAATACAGGTATGGGTTATGGCAAAAATTATAAAATCTGGGCAGAGTTCACAAGTTTCGACATAAGCTATACTGTAAGAATAGATTTCTCATAAATTCTCGGTAGTTATTCAAAAATTAAGTAGTTTAAAAAAGGAGGTTTAAAGTCCTACTAAAGCAGATGAAAAGTAATAAATAAATACAAATTTTGTAGTGTACAATTCATTATCAATCTCTTAAGATTTGTATCGATTCTTTTTTCTAATTTGAAATGTCTATTTTTAAGCAATTTGAGAACACTTATATGGCCTAACAAGCTTTTAGAAATAATAGAATACTTAACTACATAATTTTTACATTTAGTTCTACGAGGGCGGGTCAAAAAGTTCGCGGAATGAGGGGCATGGAGGGGGAAAAGGTGACTTTTTACTACCTGCACTAGTTGTGACACTCATTAAGAGTATAAATACTAAATTTTAAAAAAAAAGGTCATAATTACCTGAGCTACACATCAATCAACAAGTCAATCCGGAAAAAAATTGCAACATGAAGAAAATTGAGTTTCGCGCAGGCATGGCTGCTGTTCAAAGAGTGGGCTTCGAACTCTTAGAACATCCTCCCTATAGACCAGATTTAGCCCCAAGTGATTATTATTTGTTCCCAAAAATGAAAAAAGAGCTTCGAGGGAAGAAATTTTCCAGCGATGAAGATGTGAACGGCGCAATTTCGGCCTATTTTGTCGACAAAGAGAAATCATTTTTTTTCGAAGGTATTAATTAATTAATTGATAGGTCTAATAAATGTATTAGAGTTAAGGGGGAATACATTGAGAAGGAAAAATAATTTTGTGTTTTATTTCTTACTTTTTACCCTCCATTCCGCGAACTTTTTGACCCACCCTCGTAGGTATATGCTTGAAAAAAAAACGTGATTAACATGTTTTTTTACTTAATTTTTTCTTTTCTTTGCTTGCCAATAAGTGATAGATAAACCAAGAGAAAAGCGTTGAAAATGAATTGTTGTTATGTCTGTGAAAGGCCCAGATCCATGATGATTATGAACCTACGGCATAACAATTGACCCCCATTGTAGCAACCGACTGCTGTAATAGGTTACTGAATTACATCAGTAGTTCAATATTTTCAATTAATCGCCATTCAAAGAATTATGCATTGTCTCACGGACGTCTAAAAGGTAATTTCAGTATGACCTTCATTACTTTTGAATCTGATTGATTTGATCGGCAGTTAATATTAATGTCTGAATGTCAAACTTCAAGTTTTTAAAAGACTTTTTTGTGTAAGCATAACTTTATGCATTATAACTGCTTGTGAAGAGTGAGTGTTCAAATTGCAATGGTGTAATTTGGCATTTTGTCGTGGGCGTAGTTTCATTTAGCGAGGTTATTTGATTGTTTTATAATATGAATACGGAGCCGTCCTTAGCCTCCATTTCACCTCCTGGTGAGTGACGATAAATCTTAAACAACCTCACCACAATGCACTTGTAACTTAGGCTCGAGACAAATGTAGAAAACAGATACGTACAGTGCTGTACGATACGTATTATGATATGTTATTGTGTTTTATTTTGTTAGGTATATTGAAATTTCTCCATTGATATTGGACTCTATTTTGAATTAAAACTGAAAATTTAATTGATGAGTATTATAGTATTACTTGATGTGCTGTTAATCTCTTTTTCCTCAATTTTGCTGGACCGGGAGTCAAGCCTAGAACCGCAGAGATGGTAATGCTTAAATCGAGTCGTTAAGGCTCTAGCCGCTATTGTGTGAAAGCGTTAGTTGTAAAGCGATAAGGGAGCTTTACTAGGAAAACCTCTATTACTTGTGAGGCTATCACTGCGCTGCGCTGGTACAAAATTATATCATGTCAATTAATTATATTATGTTAACAGACATAGATGATCTGGTAGTCGCTAACCAGATAGACTTATAACAAGGCAACAAAAACAAGCATAGTTTAGGTAACTCCCGAAGGAGAATGAGCTCAAGATCTAGATCTGAATCTAACGGTTAGACCGCCACAGGGGCGGTTAAAATCGTAAGGTATCGAATAAACAAATAAGCTTTAAGTTTTTATGAGATTTAGCACAAGCGACATAAGGTGGATTTACGGAGCGGATAATTAAAATATTCTGAAACTATCAGAAAGTATAGGGAAGTATAAGAAGAGTTAAATTGTAAGTTAAATATTGGTATAAAACCGATATAAATACGTTTATAAGTTAACAAGTTCACATCTGTTAATTACGATGCACTTGGCCACTATCTTTATAGTATAGTTATAGAAGGGTATAGTAGAGTAAAGTATAGTTATAGTAGAAATATAGAGACCGGTTCTACATTTTAGTAGCATAAATATCCCGCCGTAACTTAAGTCTGCAGACAGAGTTCACTTAAGATGCTATCTATCATTGAACTAGCTTCGGAATTATAATCTACCCAAAGGTTTTAGTTTTTCATGATCGCAGTTTAGAATGTGGCTTCCACCATCTTTGACGCTTCTTTTTCTTGCAGGAACTGGTAATCTTGCATCATATCTAGGTAATCACTGGGACGGACAGATTTGCTAGCAACTTTAAGAAAGAACTTTTACGTCTAAATATTTATATGCAAATGTCTCATAAGTATTTTGTAGGATTCAATTTGATTAATTCGTATGA
The DNA here is from genome assembly GCA_927399485.1 of Calamotropha paludella. Classification (NCBI taxonomy): domain Eukaryota; kingdom Metazoa; phylum Arthropoda; class Insecta; order Lepidoptera; family Crambidae; genus Calamotropha; species Calamotropha paludella. Next base: position 8,084,452 of record OV656814.1, on the reverse strand, counting down.
CTCGTGGTACTTTATGATTTTTTTTCAATACATTATTATTTAACATATCAATGTCAAAAGAATGATTGTAACAGATCAAGACGACCACACCATCAAAATATTTATGGTTGGTCTTGAATTGAAGAAAAGAGTTTCATTAATCTCCACATTACTTCACAATACACAATGTTTCTCTTTCAGTATTCACCACAGCCGTAATTTCAATAGCACGTGCGGTGTTCACCACATTTTAGTAAAGTCTGTAGACCGTGGCAAGGTCAATGACCGACTGGTGCAACGCAGTCGCTCGTTACATCAGCCGGCCTTGCCCGACGCGGAACAATGCCGCCGCCGCCGCTGCCGAGACAAATTGCGTGCGAAACTTATCATAGACCATATCTTTTCAACGAAAACTTATTGACGAATAAAATGCATCCGGATGAAAAAATGACACAGACAAAACGGAAGCGAGCTTAACAATCACTGACATGCAGGTGTTTTCTGCAGACAGTAATTAAGTTCTAGTAGAATATCGAAAGTAGTAAAAAGTTATTACTAAAAATGCCAATTATAATTTAAATGTTACTTAAAGGCAAATATTGTCAATAAATATTTGTTTTTATTTAGAAAAAACTTAATTATTGAGTTAATCAATTAAGAGATTTAGGAATCTACTATTCCATTTATGTAATTTACTTATAGTAAATCAAAATAAAATTTTAAATATAATCGATCGAAATCAATTAGTATTTAAATAAATTCAAACTTTCAGTAACTAGTAGTATAATAATTTATAGTAAGTGATTTAAATTTTAGTGTTTTATCAGAGCCATGGTCACCCTAGTGTTGAATGCATTTATAAGCAAGAATATGAATCATAATTCATACATAACACTTGTACTAAAATATTTTTATACGGAGTTTTGGATATATTAAATTTTGACTGATTGAAGATTTTCACTAAGTCATTAATGTAAGATTTATTAAGCAATTTATTAAAAAAGAAACTATCTAGTACCTTCTTATATATAAAACCTTTACGGAATTACCATAAAAAGAATTTTTTTAATAAGCTTACTTAAGTTAAGGAAGTGTTATTAGTATTAGTGTTTTTATTAAATAAGGTTTTTATGGTAGATACAGACCTATGAGGAAAATTGCAAGTTGATGTAATTTCAGACTAAAGTTGCATAGAATTCGGTGGGCGGTGATTTGAATTGGAGACATTGAATTTTAGAATTCCCCGATAAGATATCTGCGTCATTGAACTTTTTGTAGACTAACAAAAAGTTTGTTTTATTTAATGCAACTGAATAACCAAGAAAAAAAACCTTAATATAAAATGTTGTTTTATTTTCAGTAGAAAAACCGAGTAAGGTAAAAATCAAAATATGATTACTATTTTTAACAAATTATCATTTTTATAAGTATAAAAATTATAATTTGTCACTACAGTGTAATTGACGACCGTTTGGTGCAACGGTAGCGATCCTGCTTTTCGCACTGACGGCCCTGGGTTCGAGTCCCAGAAGGGAAGTTTGTGTGCATTTGTACCTTAGTCATGGGTCATGGTTAAGGGTTTTAATATATATATACATACGTATATGTATGTCTATTCGTCACCTAGTATTCATAACGCAAGCCTCACAGTGTTTACTTTGGGCTAGGCTTGTTGGTGTGATAATGTTAAAAATATAATATTAATAGCGGCACGTCCCGGCTTCGCACGGGTGGACAAAATTCTTTCAATATTTTCTAGATTTAAATTTAGCCTATGTTACTAAGCGTGAAAGTAGCTTTCCAATGGTGCAAGAATTTTTGAAATCGGCTTAATAGTTTTTGAGTTTATTCATTACAAACATACAAAAATATAAATCTTTCTTCTTTCTAATATTAGTGTAAATTAATTGAAACGAAACACACCGAAAACAAATTGAGGTGGTATCGGTTCCAGCTCAGTCAGAAGAGACAGGATTAAATAAAAGTATATGTAAATAATAAGTTCTCTATACCAAAATGTCAAATGTAATGGGTGGATGAAAATGTATTATAATTAAACAAAACCTCTTCTATGAAATTACCCTTTTTTCACTATGCTATTTTGCTTTTATTCCTGTAAGGCTAGTAATAACTATAGTTTGTGAATTATTGTAATTTTTTTGGGATCCAGATTATATTTTTGAAGATATCTACACTTAGTTATATAAAATTGATTATTATTTAAAAATTATTGTTTGGCGTTTCGTAACGTTTAATTAAACAATTTTTGCTTTTATTTCCTGTTGTTATTCGTGCCAAAATAACGACTAATAAGACAAAACAAAATTACGTAACGACTAATCTTGTAGTAGGTACCTACTTTACTAAGATAATTCGAAAAATGTTAAAAAAACAAAACTTTTCAGAAAATATCAATACAAATCGATATCGATAGAGATCAATGTCATCGTTAAAAAGTTCAAAATTATTATGATTGCATTAATATCTGATGATTTGTGAGAAATTCTACATACACATAACCTCAACTAGACTGACTTGTAGAGGTATAGCTCTATAACTGCAAACAAAAATATTATCAATATTATTTAAAAAAAATCTTATTATCAGTAAATTACGAATACAGGTTCATAATTATTACAACAAAGCCAAGAAAAACAATCATTTTTAAGTTTTTCATATCCATTTTTGTTTTCCTAAGAATGTATGTTTTTGGGGCAAATTCAATGTTCATTTTTAGGTACTTTACTTTATATTTTTTATCATATTAAAAACGTGAAAATAAATATTTGTTTTCTATATATATTTTTTGTCATTTTTTTTTGCCACCGCTGTTTTTGATATAAAAGAGAATGTAGTTGGGTCACGTTATTATATCAAATAGGTATTAGTTTTTTATTGAGACCGCGAACTATATGTACATATGTACCTAATGATCTCAAATTAGAGTCTTTTTTAGTACTGTAATGTAATATATGCATTTCATTAAATCTTAACCTGAGACAAATCCCTGAAAAAAAGTAATCCTTGTTGAAAATTCACATAACAAGAAAAAAAGCGCCTGCGTTTAATAAAATGAATTATAACAATACATTTTTAAACCGCATTAAAAAACTTTCCCTTTAATAACGAAGATAAAAAACCGCATAATTATTCGGACACGTGCATGACATATCATGGAGTTGATCAAAACTTCCGACGATAATAGCACGCTTGTTCATCAATTCCTACGTAACCAAATATGAATTCCAAGGAGTATGCAGGCGAGCACGCAACATGACGCCGCTGTTGGCACGCCACACGTGAGACTGCATGAAAATATTCACAGCGACGTCATCCATTAACCACTTCCAACTCATTTGCATACAACTCTTACAGACCCACTGCACACTCGCAGCAATGAAAACGACGAAATAACGTAACACCGATTTATCAAAGCAAACACGTGTGATGTAACATCTTTCAGACTTGCGCCAGACGAATTCCAACAAAAGAAACATTTGAAGACTATCTGGCAAAAATAAATCAAAATCTTCGTAAAAATACAAAATGGAATGCAGTGATTTTTTTAACACATAGAAGAAGATAATGATTTCATTATCTTCAAGTCCTAGGTTATATTTAAAAATTGTTTTAATTAGTTTTTCTATTCCAGTATACTTAACAAAAATAACTTTCAAGGTCCTTGTTCCATAAGTAAGTATAAATTAGTTATTGTATTATACTTCCAAACTTATTGTATGTATGCTTATGTAATATGAGCGTGATAATTCGCAGTCGCAGTCGATTTGAATATTTTATTGCAAACAGGTTTCTTGTTCAACTGGAGTCACATGTTGCCAATGACAATGAACTCATTATTGTTATATATTCTAATGTTTTAATTTCAATATTGGTTTCTTTAAAAATTTACAAGGTTTTAATTTTTTCTAAATCGAAAATATACTCAAAATTTGTTTCGCCTATAAACTTTGATGTCTACTTATACCTTTATATTTTGAGACTTAATAAAAGAGGGATAGTTCATTCACATTCGCAGCCTACCAAATATTCAATTAAATATACAAAATCATCAATTCGAGTTATTGTGATTGACTTATGTGACTGTTATGATATTTATAAAGTTATAATATTTTATACAACATTTTAAAAAAAGGAGTACCGAAAACTTCTTAGAGATATCATGCATTAATATGATATGATGCTTAGATAAAGAGCGGTACCTATTTCAAGTACAGTACCGAGAAAAGAAACATGCATGTGATTGCAAACGCATCAAACTTAGAGAATACATAAATATAGATTAAAATAATTCGACACCCAGTGAAAACTTGATGTACCGTTGATTGTTCAACAATTTTAAATAAAAAGCTGAAGGCATATTAAATAAAACCTCCCCGGCCCTCCTTATTGTCTGTCATTAGTGCATAATTAATTTCATTCGGGTTTTTGTCATTCAGTGCACCCAAATAAATCTATATGATTCATATACTGGTTGTATAATATCAATAAACAAGAGATAAAACAGTTTCTGGTGTGATTTTTGTGAAGGACTGGCGGCATGAAACAGTTAGTTTACGGTTAGAACATCTAGGTGGCTATGCTTTATTTATAAAGTTAATTTTAGGTAACAATAGAAATGTATTTTTTTACGACTATCATTCAAAGTTAATGGTTTTATTTTAACGAGAGTTGTGTTATATGACTCCTGCAAACCAAGGCAAAAGCTTAATAACTTTATTAAAAAAACTTCAAGTTCAAATATATTTAAAAAAAAATGTTTCCAGATAATGCATCTGAAGAAATAAATACAAGATCTACTTTATTATTAATCATACCATATTGGAGATCTTTTTCTGTTAAAGAATCTTACCAAGCACTTAAAAAAAGTTGACTGTTGTGACAATATTTGCAACTTATAGCAATCTTCAATATAACTTATTTTTTTTATCGTTGGCATACAAAAAATGTTAAGAGAATCACGTAGCATCTCCTTATCGTTTATGTACATCGTGAAGAGCAATGGCCCAAGATGAGACCCTTGTGGTATTCCTACAAACAAACAGCTTGACTTTTTCAAATCTAGAAACCTTTTTTTAATGAAAGTCATCGGAGAAACTAAATCATTACTAATAGAGTCCCAACCTAAGACTCTACTAGGATGTACATCACTTATAACTGCTTTTCTATAATCGATATCTGTATCAAGATAAACAGCCGACGTAAAGCGACGACTATCAATCGATTACTATATGCAACAAACTTTTTCCATATTCCAGGTTGTATTTTTATATTTGATACATAGATTAAAATGAATGTTTTTTACTAACTAACAACAATATAAAATTTAAAAATAGATCTTTGCTTTATTTTTGTTTTAACCTTCTGTATAAAACGTTTTAAGGAGCTAAGTTGAACTATCGTGTCGCGTTGTAATATAAATCTGCGAAGAACATTATCTTGCGATGATTTTTTATGATATCAAATGTGACCTTAAACCGGACGAAACGTTTGATCGACTTCAAATGACATTTATAGATGAAGGCCTTTCTAAAACAACCATCTACCGTAAGCACAACGAAATTAAACGTTTTTAGCTCTTAATTTCGTTGTGCAACGAAATTAAACATTTTTAGCTTTGAGGTATTAACACCAGACTCCTAGGGTAACTGCTTCGCCACGACAATGCGCCCGCACAATCAGCGCTTAAGATGAGGGCCGTCCTGAACACCACACCGGTCAAAATATTGGGTCACCCTTCCAACCTAACACCGTGGAACTTCTTAAAATAAAAAATAAACTGTAGGAGACACAGTTTTCATCACCATAAGATTTTCAAAATAGGTTCAGGACGCATGAGACTTGTATAAAGTCTGGTAGAGAGTTCTTTGAAAAGAGTTAATAAAATATTTTATTCTTATTAGTTGGTTTTCAGTTTCTAAAAACGTCTGAGTGCTTTACGTAATTTGTACAAAGGTAACAAATATACAGTATTTAACTTGCATCCCATAAATAAAATCCAATAGATAAATCACCTAAGAAAAAATAAGACTATGCTTTTTGGAAAAGGGATTTTAAACATTGAAATCGTCGTTGTATTAAATCGTCGTGCATTAACTAGATCCAACAGAGGAGGAGAGAGATAAATAGAAAAAAGTTTTAATGGGCTGAAAATAACTAACTACGACCAATATTTTTAATAACTTGCTGCGCTGGACACGATTCAGCGCAGAGCTGAGAGGCTCATCGGTGACAGCAAACTGGTGAAGAACAAGCTTCACACCTTAGCTTATCGTCGCAAAGTTGCCTGTCTGTCGGTCTTCTACAGACTGTACTTTAGAGTACGCTCAATAGCTGCATTTGTTCATACCGCCTTTTTTTTCTTCGGAAATTCAAACGCACTGCAGGCTTTCTTGGTTGCTATTCCTGCCTGTCGCACCAAGCGCTTTTCAACATCATTCATAATGCGCACAGCAAATGAGTGGACCTCCCTCCCTGCGCCTGTATTTCCAAAGATTATAACCCGTCCATTTTCTAAGCCAAGATGAATAGGCACCTTCTTGGTTAGCTCGTTCCATCGTGGATTCTGTCATGGCCTCCGGGCTTGATTGCGATCAAGAGCTAACCCATACTAAATAATAATAAAAGTTATAAATCACATAATTTATTAGAGTGAACAGTCATTCAACAAATGTTAAGCAAATTGAAATAAAAAACATGAATGACAACATATTAGATTATGTTTCAGGCTTTTAAAAATTGTTCTGAATTTTAATAAGTTCTTAAATTAAAACGATTGGTGGCACTAGTTCTTTCTCACTAAAATACTCTTTTGTGTAAAATTATTGGTGCTATTGTTTAATAAAAGCTTTCTTTCTTACTAATATAGCACCTTAATTCGAATGAGGTAAAAAAAAAAATCGTAATCCTCTAGTAATAGCTCTAATCACTTCAATACTCAATTAGCTAGCTTCGATTTATTATTAAAAACGCTCTGATGAAAGATTTCCTATTATGTCGTTAATGGCACGCCACCACTGTTTTTAGACAGAATAGTATCAAATGATCGACATAGATCATCTGTGTCGGTCTGTTTTCCGACGGAGCGGGTAAAGGGGCCAAGGCGTGACCGGTAAGGTCACTCAATTAACGCTCTTTAATTAAATATCTGCTTTTATAGTTAGTTAAGCTAATAGCTTTGATCTGTTTTTCAAAATCATTGTTACGACGAAGTATGTATTACTGACTGTACTGACTGGCTGACCTCAGCCATTTACGAGCATGACAGTATCCAGTGATGATTTTATCGTATTAAAAAACAATTATATTTCTTTAATTAATCTTTAATTAAACCACATATTGTGAGATGCGATGTGATCGGTATGCGACACGGAAAACACTACTTAACCTATTAGTCGCGGAAACTGCGGGTCTTGTAGCAGTCCACTGTTTAAACCGACAATTACTGCAAGTAATTTTGTGATATTGTTAAGTATCCATTCGAAGGACAATAAACTTCACCTTTGTTAGAAAACAACCAACATCGCATCGGCAGAAAGCTTCCCGAAAATACAACCCCTTCGAAGGGAAGTTCGGAAACCATTTTTTGATTAGCTTGTACGACTTTTTTAAAATATCCGACTTTTTCTTTTTATAATCTTTAATGTAATTTCAAAGTATAAAAGTATTAGAAAAAGTGTATCTGTATGGAGCATAATAATAATTAAAAAGTAACTGATGCGATCTGTTATAGCCATTCATTATAAACAGAAGAACAAGTATTACAAAGATATTACGTTATCAACTAAAATGACCTACAAAAATTTCGAAACGGTCATTACTTTTAGATTTCGAGTTTTACTCCTTAATATAATGCTTCAAGAAAAATATCTCGATTAGTTTTGTTATCACTATATTTAGGTATAATGAGCTTATTGTTATATGAATTCTTTAATAATATAGTGATGAACATGGAAAGCAATTATGTATTAATATTACTGTTAACAGTAAACAATTAATTGCAATGTAAACATTTTCATGGAAAGTTTTTGTTAAAATTTAGTGTCAATATTATTTGGTTTCCTTTTATTATCATTTAACCCACTACTATGACGTGAACGATCTTACCGATGATAGGATATATTTCCGCTTCCGATAACTGCAACTATAAACTAAAGTGGTGTCGACAAATGCGGCAATGTTTTATGCTTCCGTAAAACTTATACATATTCGTCGATATTACAGTTCAGTGCCAGAGGCTTCGTATTTCTTTTTTGAGTTATTTATCCGCCCGTCCGTCTAGCGATCCATACATTCATCCATTCTAAATTCATAATCATATAATAAACAAGCAAAAATCATATTTCTTTGGACTTTGGAAATCTCTTATAAAAGTTTAGTTTATGATAACTCTCAATCAATTAGGCTTGTAAGTTGTACAAGCAGAGTTGATTGATTTTACTTTGCCGATACATACTACTGAGTGGATGAAATATTCTGTGAAACACGTACTTGGGTTAATGATAGTTAGCAAATAAAACGGCGAAATTATTATAAAAAAAATATGGAAATTCTGAGATTTACCAAATAGTTGACATGTTAAAAAGGTACCAAAAAGTCAAGTAAATAATAAACTTGAGAAAATGCGAATTATAATTGTCACTAATAAAATAGTAACTATTTGGCAAATAATAAATAAAACTAGAAAATTCTTGCCGAAGAATAATATATAAAAAAAATCCTTCAGTTATGGTCGATAAATTGAATACTCGCAGATAAAATAAAACCCATCATAGGTATAGGTTTGAAAATTGCAGAATTTACTCGAAGTACAAGAAATTCAATGTTCATGTCACCATGTACATACTCCCTGCAATCCTTTAAGAATATTATTTATCTTGAGATTATAAAAACACATACAACTTGGGAAATACTTTGACAAATGTTTTTGCATTAATCCAAGTTATATCTATGAGTGAATGATGAACGTAACTATGCTATTCATAATTGGGTAATTGAATTAACCCCGTTTAATTATTTTAAAATATAAAATAAATAAATAAATATCATAAACTTTAGCATTAGCTCAAGTAAATATACAGAACAATTGAAATAGTCTCTCTTAAAACCGTTATTCACAAAAGAATTATGAAACTGCTAAAGTCCTGTTGCACTTATTTCCATATTCTCGAATATTTTTGAGAAGATATTATATGTTGTATATAATACTAGTGACCTGCCCCGGCTTCGCACGGGTGCAATGCTGATACTAAGTATACTACAGAATGTCTTTGTCTCCGATAAACGCGTGCGATCACTGCTAATCATAAAGTGCTATAGAGCGAAGCGCGGTTTTTTTTTGCGCCCCTCGATCTCGTAGGGTTCAGCCAGCGTTTGCAATGTAAGCGCAAAAAATGTGTTTATTTATGACAACACGTTAAGATCCTCTTAAATTATCAGTGTTTCTCTTCTAAATTATGCACGTATTATATATATAAATCTTCCTCTTGAATCACTCTATCTATTAAAAAACCGCATTAAATACCGTTGCGTAGTTTTCAAGATCTAAGCATACATAGGGACAGACCGACAGCAGGAAATATGATATATTGTTTTATACTATGTAGTAATATGTTGTATATGTTTATAGACACATATATACTCTTATTTAGAAGATCATAAGATTCTTGTGTATGAACAAAAAGGATTTAGACCAAAAAAGATAAAGGTTGCTATTTTTATGTTTTAAACGCCGTTGTGACGAATGTTAACAAAAGAAACCCTGCGTGCCATATTTTGTAATATACCTAACTCAAGCATTCGACTAGGTTGTTCGTAAAATTATGATAAGTTACACGCATATGGTATCATAGGAAATATTTTAAAATTCATTGCGTCATACTTGATAAATCAAAAACAATAGGTACACGTACATGAAGAAATTTATATATCAGAAGAACGAGACACAAAGTTTGGTATACCTCAAGGCAGTGTTCCAGCCCTCTGCTATTCTTTATATACAAAAAATGATCTTACAAGTATGTTTCATTGTTAAATTATTGAAGACAATTGTCTCGTGATTTGCCAATTATAACTTAAAAATACATTTAAATAAAACTAAAATAGTACATTTTAATCAACCATCAGACGAGCCATCTAACATTAAATTGACTTACAATAATGAATTGGACCGAGGTTGAAGGTTCTTATTCGTAGTCATCGATTAGAAGCTCATTTTGTAAAAGCATACAGAAACTGTCTGTTAAAAAGATAATTTCGTCCTCGTATAGGTACACTATATAGGTTAATTTTTTTTTTAAATGTAGATGCATTAATTATAACATATTGTGGAATTGCAGCCGTGTATTTAAAATATGCCATAACATTCTGTGGTAATTCTACTAATACTAAGGTCTAGATTTTTTTAATACAAAAAAGAAATCTAGGATCAACACTTCACTCGAATAGTACATACAGTACCTACCGTATCGTCGCTTACCATCAGGCGATGGTAAGCGACGATACGATCTAGGATGTGACGCGCCTGCCTAGAAGATATCTATTCACTCGTGACTTGAAGACTCCTAAATTGTTTTTATCGGGAAACACAGATTCAGACAAAGTGTGCCTCTCTTTAGCGGTACGGATTACAAAATTGGAAACAATACGCTTAGTGTTACTCTTTGGTATATCAACCATATAACGATGGTGCCTATTTGTAAGTCTGGTTGGCCTATGAAAAAATGGGGACGGCGGAACAAGGCTGTGCAATTCCGCTGCACACTCTCCGAAATGTATCCTATAAAAAACGGATAGGCTGGCTACCTTCCGTCTATGTTCTAGGCTGTTTAGCTTATTTTTAAAAAGATAGTCATAGCCGATGAGTTTCTTGGCCCTCCTTTCAATGGGCTCAAGCGTCTGGGTGATATTGGGCGGAAACTTGCCCTTAGTAAAGATTGAGCAACTGTTGCGGCGTAAAGTACAAAAAGTCACAAATCAGTAGAAAGTCCATATGACGGAAGCTTGCTAATAAGGTTAGCATGCCACACCCTTTTTTGTTTTCGTAGAAAATGGCATTAGGCATTCCACCGTGTCGGGAGAACACGATGGATATGTGGGACTCTCCTCCATGCCCCTACCCAGCCGAGTGCCCGGTAAAGGCTTGGAGGCCTACCCACTAAAAAACTGAATGCTTTTCACATAAAAGTCTATTACCAATGTTTTTAAAACTAAGAGAAAGAGGCTAAACATTTATAACCAATAGACAATTTTCATTTTATCTAATCAGAATGTTGAAACTAATGTACTTATTAAGTAACATAAGATAGAAGGGGAATAACAATTCGAATAATGAGGAAAACAACTGCGGTTGTCAGATAAAGAGGTTACTGGAAAGAAAGACCTTATAATGTATAAACAAAATAAATTATGTTCGTTTCTATTCGCTTGTAATGTAAATATCGCTTACTTTATGCACAAATTTAATGATTTTTTAATTTTGACAACTTTAAAATAATTCAAACCTGATAGTGGTAAATTTTTTCACACCGAAGACTTATCTACGAGTTTATTGATAAATGATAGATACATAAATGAAGTCTTTTTATTTAAACTCACATCGTTGGCACATCCATTAGGAACAATACCAGTATTACACATCAACTTTCATTTAATCAAATAATAACAAATAAAACAAAAATGCATTACTTGTTTAAATTTATAGTGCGTGCCATAGCAATTCAAAACAAATCTGTGATTTAATATTCTAGAGCGCAGATTTAAAATTCCCATCAGTTAACTTGAAAAAAAAAACTTTTCAGTTTTTTTTTCAAAAAACGTTTCAAAAAACAGAAGTAAAGTAATGAATGTAGTCGTTAACCACAGATTCAATTTATATGCACAGTTTGGCGAGGTCTTTTGAAATTAGAACAAATATTTTGTGCCAATATTAGTTAAGGAAAAGACTTTTTTGCCGGAGCGAGAACTGTCACGTTGTTGGTTTTGTTTATCTTGTTAAAATTTGTGATGTTGTGGATATTAGTGCGTAATAATGGTGGATTATTAACCACAAAGAGTTTAACATACAAGAGTGTTGACAAGCGTAACAAAGCAGCGGAAGTTGTGTTTCCCTGCTCTCTCAAAAAGTTCACGGAGAGGTTTCAGTAATACCCCACACATTTACTGAAACCGAGGGAAAATATATTTAACTGTTCATTCATCATAATTAAATTAAGAAAAAAAATCAGTCAAGAACTGACAATTATGCTTACTTGACACTGGCTAAATGCACAAATCGTGCAAGCCACAAATAAAGAAAAAAAAGTTTATGAAAAAGAGGTCACTTTTACAGCAACAGTATTATGAGACCTTGACTTTACTCCTGTTATTGCTAGCAGAACTTGTTTTAAACGGGTTCCTAATAAAAACGAATTCTATAACAATGACTTACATTATAAATCTAAAAAAATAATAAAAACTATTTACTATTTATAAAACTACTTTCGACTTTTTCAAGGTCGACGACATCACTTCGCAGGTTACTTAATCTTCTTATATGTAATTGTTTCTTACTAAGATACTTAATAAATAAAACACGATACCATTTGGTTTTTAGGCTTTAAGTGACGCAGATTGCCACTAACTGGTTGGTCATTATCTTATTTGTGTCAGTCAATACAATTACACTAAAAACATCGTTTCAACTAATCATTCAAATGAATTACGTAATAAGAACAGACTTAAATATTCAAACCTTATTATTCAATTAACATGTTTAAGTGTCCGAGATAATTTGGGTGTACTGTTGTTTATAAAAAAGTAATGAAAAATACAGATAAGTAAAATGCTTTATATTAAACACTAGCTGACGAGGCCACGAGTTGCTGTGGCTCAGATATTGTAACTTGCAATGAAACAAATTTTTCGTTATAAATTAAAATAAAACCTATTCTATCCTAGTGGGAAGAGAGTAGACAAGTAAACAAAGAAAGTGTGTTTTTATAGGAATACAAAACATCTTTCTTCTTTTTAAAAGATTTTAAAAAGAAGTCTCCTAAGACCCCTTTGTAAAGGTGAATTTACTGAGAACCAGGAAAAAGGAGGATTTTTTTTAGTAGATTCTCTCTTGATCCCAATCAAACCCGGGGGAAAAGACAGGATCCACGATGGAACGAGCTAATGCAGAAGGTGCCTCTTCACCCTGGCTTTAAAAACGGATGGGTTATAAGTACTCGGAAATACAGACGCAAGGAGGGAGTTCCACTTCTTTGCTGTGCCCATTATAAATGATCTTGAGAAGCTTTTGGTACGACAGGTAGGAATAGCAACCAAGAAAGGGTGGTAGCCCGAAGATATTATTTTTCATTCATCACTAATTTACCATACGTTATTTATTAGGTCAGTATTCATCTTTGAGCACCAAATCAGGCTTTATATTCGATAAAAGTTGACGCGGGCAAATATTCCTATCTTATCGTAGGTACGTATTTAAATTTTATTACCGCAGTAAATATATAATATAAAATAATGTTAATTGATACTTCACAAACTTATTACAGAATAATTTGCTGCTTAGAACTTAATAGTAGTTGTAACCTGAATTTGTGAGGGATTGGTTTCTGAAATAGGGTTTTCACTACTAACTAGTCGAAATCCCCCCCGCGGGTAGGTGACAATATACATTAATGGTAAAAAAATGAGAGTATCTTATTGGATCAAAGCAATAAATCCTTGCGTAAAACGTACCAAAGATAGGAAAGGCATTTATTTCATTTAATTCCCACATCAATTTCTCCAAAATGCTGACATGACTTTATGTTTTTATAAATTACAAATGCAGAAATCATCACAAGAATATAAAGGTAAGGATTGTCAAATTATAATTGGCAAACACGAGTAGGAAGTGGCCCTTAGATCACTCACTTCCTCAGTATTGGCGCTGCTACATGTTCACAAGGCAATGTCCAGAAAGAGCCGCAAAGTAATTTAAGTGAATACTAATTCATATAGTTCGTGGTCCTTGACATTGTTTTTTTTTGTTTTGAGGAACTTGATTTCCGTTCGTGAGGAAGATAAATAAAGGATAAAAACATTGAACAAATACGCGAATTGTGAGTACCTACTACGAAATTAGGATTAGGTGAAATGTTTAAATAATAAAAACTATAATAATAAATAAATATTTTCTTTGCGGAATATACTTTTTCCTTCTGAGAAAATTTATCCCTCAATCAGAATTAATTACTTAATCCAAGTGCAATTTGATGACCAATACATTATTTCTAAATTTGCTTTATAGAATCTAAATACTTGAACAAATAAGCCCTCTCTCTGCCTAAGTAGCAAAAAGAGCCTCTCTATAGAGAAGGCTCTTTTCGAAATCAACGGTCTAGTGCCTCTCTTATAACAGCTGCTAGAATTGAGCGATACCATTTATTTTCATTGTGAATTCACTCACTCGACTAGTAAAAGTATGAAAGGGAGCAGATATTAAGGAGTGTATTTCTGAATTTCGAAGTTCAACACGGAAATGTACACAACTTCTTATGTCTCCTTGTCGATGCACGTAAGTGAGAAAATATTCTATAATAAATTATTTAAGTTCCAATGTAATTCTGATGCACGGCGCATCAGAGAGTTGATGTATGGAAGTTCAAGTTAACCTGTTAACAAAGTTTAAGAAGTTGAGTAGGTCTTTCTATTTTTTATCTTTTGAATTTAAAGATAAACTTTACGGAATGTTTAATTATTTTCTTAGTAGTAGCTTTGTATGGATAATTAACTGTTCATCATACCAAGCCTGGACAATATTACAAATACTATCTAATTAATTGCTCATATTTAAACTTACCGACATTCTTGTTAAGTACAATTAGACACATGTTTGATATCAAAGATTGCACTGACACTATAACTGTGTATTTTCCAATGACGTCTTATATGATTTAATTTGGCCATCCCGTATAAGGAAAAACTTTCATACAATTGCAAAATGGAGATTATCTAGTGATTTACGATTTGACGTCAATGCTAAACTTTTTTACATATACAGTAATGTCACAATTTAAAATATGCTCGATTAGTTTACAGAAATTGCAATATTTACATTTTTCTATTATCAGGGAAAATCTATTGACATATAAAATATTTGGATTCAAAGTGCGTATTTAGTTCAATCATGTTCATTTTAATGAGGTTTACTAGAATCAAAAACTTTGAAGGTTCGTTTTAAGGCACTTGACTGGGGTTGCAGGAGCAAAAATTAATTAAATATCAGGAGTACCTAGTATTTAACCATTTCCATATTTATTATCAATGTGTGAAGAAATATATAACTACACAATGTAGTAGTATATGCAAGAAGGAACAGAATATAACTAGAATTGGTGTGCAAATAAGCCCCACCGTACATTGGTATATATTCTGTACAAGGTATATGATATATAATACGAAAATTGACCTAAAACTTAAAAGAAAAACACCTCTAACATAGTTTTTTTAAGCATAGATAGGGCTTATGCTGCAACAACAAAAGTATTGTAGTCCTTATTAAAAAACTTCTTTTGACAAAATGTTAAAAATTGACACACTTTTGTTAAAACGTGGCATCGTGTCTACATTCATCACCTGGGCCTATTAAAGCTTCACGTGTGACTTTACTAGAGTCGAGGATAATGTTGAGGAAAATATCTCGCAATGTTGCAAACAACATAGTTTTGTGACAAAAATAATACGCGAGCGACGATAGGCGGCGACTGCCGCCTGTATGAGGGTCATTCATGGGGTTTTGCAATACACGTGTATCCATACTAAATAAGATTTAAATTACTTGTAACAGGTCTAGTATACATGTACATGTTATTTTTATTTTTAATAAAACTAAATAGTACAAGATTTGTAGTGTGTAAATACATGACACAATTTATAATATAATTCTCTATTTCTGAACTCAATTTTCAGAAATAGAAAAAAGGGCGCAAGCGTCAATTTTTAGCGTTCAAGAGTTTATAAAGAAGAGTTACACAGAGTTAGGGGTAAGAAGAAGTAAAATCCAGAGCTAGAATTGGGTTCCATGTTCGGGCAATGTTAAGGACGAAGAAAACGAGAAGAAAAATTTAGTTTTGGGCTCTAAGTTAGGGAAAATGGTTCCTTAAAATCTGAGGTAACGTTAAAGCCAAAGCAGTGATTTTCAATATTGATATTAAGTGTCGCCTTCAATCGTTGCATCTCGCTTCCCGAAAATGTCGATGTTATAAATGGCGCTCAACACGCGTTGTTACTTCTTTAGTCGCAAAACGTTGCTTCTTTTTAGTCGCAAAAATGTTGTTTATAGGCTTCTTTTGAATTCATAACAAGCTCCGATCTGGAATCAAACTTCGAAATTTGCTTACTTATTCTTATTGTATATTTCACGTTTCAAGATCTGATGTTTATCTATAGGGGAAAACTTGTAAATTACTGTGTTATTATGTTGGAACTAAGTAAGTACCTAATAGTAGTTAGAACTGAGTAGGTACTTATGATAGTAAATGACATAAATAATATTTATTTATTTTATTTTGTGTATAGGAAAAAGACCGTAGGCATTAATGAATGTTTTTGTGACTTATCGAGAGAATTGAGAGTTACGACATATTTTATAGATAAAATTTGAAGGGAAGGAAATAAACGTAATGATACGGGTACTGCCGACAGCTTACAAATAAGCAGATCGTTTACTTGATAGAATGTATTACTTGCTGAAGGAAAGTTAAAAAAATATTTTCATCGACCTCCGTATTCCTGTGTCTTGCGTTTCCCCTTTGGGACAACATGATTAACTTAAATGGTTGTGGCATAACGAAGCCTGTATGTCCTATTTCCATTACGCAAGTGAATTTACGTTCTAAGTGACAATGTCACTTGCTATATATTTATTTTTATTTTTTTTATTTATAGGGCAAAATGCCTTATCGTATTCGAAAACAGATAATAATATTAGGCTTAAAACTCGGAAACTTAAATTATTGGATAAACTCCTTAGTGAATAAGAACCGTTTAGTACAATGAAGCTGCGGTAACGTCTTAATGGTGTATCTTCTTATTTCCGGGAATCTTGTTCACTGGATTATCCAGCGAGCACTGTTAAACTTCGAAGAGAAGACGCAAATGTGTAAAATATACATCTCTATTATAACCTAGTCTCATATAAAGTGTAAAAAGTTTCTCAACGAGAACTAACGAAGCGTATTGCAGGATACTGTATATTTTGGAAAATACAGATTATGATTATAATTATTATGGATTCTATCACAGTGCAAGTGCACAGGTACTATTTCTTTGCAATGTTATCAAGCTTCTAAGTCAGCAATTCATAAAATGTAGGGCTTTTCTAAATATCCAATAGGTGCGAAATTTAACTCGAGGCATCTCGACCATAGTCCCGGGGGGTTCACATAGGCGGGCTGCACGAATAGCATACTGATTAACGTTGGTATAGTCACGAGTTGCAAGACCTTTACGCATGCGTGATGAGGATGACAAACAAAGGCATTTTAATCATCACATGAGGAACTTTTGCTTAAGATTAAGTTTTGCCAGCGCCTTCATTAACACATGCCTGTTTTTAGTTAACTTCTGGCATAATCATTTAAATTTGGAATTCCGTTATCATGTTTATCTATACTTTTATAAATATTAAAGATTTGCGTATCCGTAAAAGTAAAGACACGCAAATCTTTCATATGCAATGGCATGTATTTATAAAAGAATAGATTTAAGAGACTATACAATAAATATTTAAAGATTATTGCATTTTTTTTAATTTTCGCCCATATGTTTGCCTATGTGGTTGCAATCGTATGAGATAAAAATACTGAGTTGAATTATAAAAGTTAAACATATATATATAATCCATACCTTACGATAACACTTCGTCTTATTTTATTAAAAGCCAGTAGGAAGTAGTTTTTCTTACATCGTAATACATTATTTATGGTGCTAGCTATAGTATTACAAAGTATGATACTTGTATTATATCAAAATATGTTGTGTTCTCAATAACATGATAAATAATACATCATTATTTTGAAGGACATAAAAACCAGTCTTTATTTTAAGTATGTCTTAGTATGTGGAGCGCGGAGTTTGAGTTTTCTGATTTACTTGACAGATGGCGTTACACAACTGATGTTATCGCACTCTTAGTATTTTTTGCACAAGAATGACGATTCTAAAATCTCAATGGTCATTTTAAAGTCAAATGGTTTGGTAAATAAAGTCTATATTTAAATAATTTTCATATTTGAAATATAGACCTACCTCTAAATCCTTTCCTGAAAAGCCTTGTATATTTTGATAGACAATCTTTATGTAGTTTAACCTTCCTTTTTGTCATTACAGGGTCAAAAGACTCCTTTGTTGCCTTAAAAATTAATTTAAAATATTGTCATTTAATTATAATAAATATTTTTTTGGAATTAATACCAAAGTCGAATATTTTATATTTATATTATACTGCTCAATAGAACCAACGAGTAATTGGCTCATTATTTAAAATAACATCTTCATATCGATATAGCTATTTATCACTTAAAATAATTCAGCAGATAGTATATGTCCTTTTCAAAATACCCCAATGGCACATATCCCGTACAAAAAGATGAAAAAATATTTGATAGATAATCCATGTTGTTCCGTTACTTCACAACGGGATATCATTCCAGATGTGTACGGGTATCCCACAAGCAGGTTATTCGCTATGACGATGAGCCATTTTGTCTTTTCCCAACGCTGCCACAATAACAGCTTAGTTCTGACACTTCCGCGCACATTACCCATTTGAATAAAACACTTTTCTACGGATTTTGCGCACAATTTATTTTATATTAAATCCTGACGTTTCGACTCCTTTACAGGAGCCGTGTCAGTCATCCTGTGATCACGCAAATATGTGATAAAACACATACTTACGTATAATTCTTCGTAAGTACTTATAATTCTTCTAAGAAATTCAAGTCTCCTTAAACTGCAGTAAAACACCATCAAAGCCGAAATATTAATCGGTTGCGGCGCCGGTGATGTTGTGGTTTATTCCGAAAAAAATCTTAATAACTTTCTATTCATTTTCAAACGAGTACAATTCCCTATATCTTGGCTATTAATAAAGCTCAGGGCCAAATATTATTTGTTGCGGTGGTGAAATTATGAGGTAGCTTTTCCCGTAGCCAACCCTATGCAGCTCTTTCGCGTGTAAATAACACAGGCAACCTTTTGTGTGTATTTCAGTTCCACAACTAATTTCCATTACGAAAATTCACTTGACTAAAAAAAAGCAAGTTATTGGCAGCAACCGTGCTTCTCACTAGGAAAATAACCAGAACTACTCGTATGTAACACATTTTTTCGTCATCCAAGCGAACGAAGTCGCGCTTCTTTTAAATAAAAGAGAAAACTAAAATATAATTTGTCAAGCTCTGAGCATGAATTGTCATGTCAATATTATTTTTAGCAATCACCAACTGTACGACAATAACCAAGTTTACTGTTATATTAAAAATTAGGTCTGAGACCAAAGGCGTAATCGTATCCTGAAGTACCCTATAGATCAAAGGGATCACGTTTACGAGAGTCCGTACATAAAGAAATTTTTGCATTAACTCAATGAGATACCTTCTTCTTTGTTTCCAAATTTTTAATATAGTTATAGTTTATTTATAAAGTTTGGTAAGAAGAAAAATAGTTGTAGATCAACCCTTTATAATTATTTCTTTTATCACAATAATAATCAACAGTTATAAACTCGAAACAATGGTATACTCGGGTACAGTGCAAAAGAGGAGTATGTTTTACAAGTAAATAAATATTGTTGTAGTTTTGATACAAGGTCCTAAGTTTGAAGAAAGTTCGATAATTAAGACTACTTTGTAAATATTCAACTGTTTTATTTAAAGACGATTAGTTCAACTCGCTTTAAGTCGTCTTTACTTCTTTAAGCACTCTATCACTGTGTTCGAAGTTCGAAGGTTCATCCTGCGAATATAGTGAAATAGTGCAAGCTTCATCAAAGTAGAAATAGTTATATTTTCTCTATACACCACGCTTGGGAGGTTGGTTGGATATCTCAGCAAAATACCGTCATGTGCAAAACGCAGTTGCCCACGATCTGTTGTAGTCAACGAGAGGTGTTACCTCCAACATCGTTGGTGATTATTCTCTGTTGACCACCACAGGGCATAGTGAGTCCACATCGATGACTATAATTTTAGTTCATAAACATATTCTGTCGTAGTTGCGAATGAAGGAATTAATAAGCTGTAACCTAACATGACCGGTAATGATGACTGCGTGAACTGTGTCTCAAATAGAATTTGCGTTGGTTCTTCACAACCTACACTTGCTCTTGAAATCTAGTTCATACACTGATGAAACTAACTTGTCTAATTTCACCATAACTATTCAATCGGTAAATTGAAAGGAAAGTTGTTTATATTCGCGCATGTCAATCGTTTTTGCATAGATGACACGTCCTAAATAGTTGCATAAAATATTATTAAAGAATTAACTCATAAAAAACTTTGACACTGCAGAGATCCGCCACACTTTAATGACTTGCAGTTGAAATATATTAAAGTGTACCATTCTAGATGAACTACATTTTATTGAATAGTTTACTATAGAGTCTTTATTTCGCTCAACACATAATTATCTTACTACATAGTAAGAAATCACGACTTACCTAAAACTGAAGCAACTACCTATATTTCCTGAGGAATCTTAATATTCTTTACTTTGTTATTTCATTACAATTGTCATATTTTCTTCGTACTTCGTTGCTTGTTACAATTTCATAATTTCAAACATTTTTCAAAATAAATTCCAGTCAAGATTTAAAGTAAAACTTTAAAACTGTGGCTGACTGTTTAATATAAATTATTCTTGTTTCAGATACACCACTGGTCTTATATTATAATTATCATACAAAGTTTCAGAGCAGATTTTTTTATGATTTCCGTATAAGAAGACTCTTTTTAAGATCGTTTTAAACTGCCGGAACACAAGCCCAATTGATGAATATAAAGAAGCTCGAATTGTTGCGGTGGTTGCTACACTTTGGAGGTTAAAAGAGACTCAGTGCCTAAAGTAATGATGAAATGAATTTGATGAAACATATAACTTTATTTCTTCCAACAAATGATTTCTTGTTTCCTTTTCGTAGTTAATAAACTCATATTACGCTTTACAATAACGTTTTTATAAAAAGGTCAGATATGAAAGCTAATATGCTCACTCAAAGTATTCAGATGTGCCTACGCTTTAATTAGTCAAAGATATGAAGTTCATTTGATTTAGTAGAAGTGTATGAATGTGTGCGTGTATTAGCATAATTATATACATATGCATTCAAATGACACACAAATGTATATTTTTTTCTAAATTGATGCACAAGGAATCCCCCGCTGAACGTACTACTGCTACTATTTCAAATGAGAAATCGCTTTTCTAATTATATACTACCTACCAGTCTTACCACTGCAAAGAGATAAACTTTATGTGTAATATTTAAAACATAAAATCTGATTTATTTTACTTTGTATTAACAGTCCGGCTGGCTGTATATTTTATTATGACAAAAGCTTCTATTCTATTTGTACCATTAGTAGAGTAATGTGTGTATTCGTAATTAGTATGAATATTGCTATTTTTTGTATAATATATTCTTGTTATTGAGTGAAGCTCTGAAAGAGTGAAACTCTCTTTTAGGCAACTCACAAATTTCGCTTGTCTCCCTCCTGCTACTTAACGGTTCAACCGATTCGAACAAATTTTGGCATGAACATACATAATTATAACCTGACGGACATAGGCTATGTAAAAAAAATATAGACTGTACTATGGAGGAATAATCACCGCAAGAAAAAATCAAAAGCTGATCACAGCCAAACCGCAGATACTACATTGATGAAATTTGGAGCCAAAACTCACATCGTCGTCGTGACTAATGTGCAAAAAAAGTTTTGAAATCAGACATACCATCGAGGAATAATCACCCTTCAAAAATCTAATTGCTTCGCTCAGTATTTGCAAACAGCAGCATGTGTTGCAGACCTAGTTATTCTTGTATCTATAATACAATCCCTGCAGTGCTTAATTTGGGTTAGGCGACATAGGTATGATTGTAAGGAATATTATAATTATACACAGGGTTTTAAAAGTAGGACAGTTCTCCGTTCTGCGACTCTAAATAATTGGTTTGTCACACCTTGCTTGTCCATGTCGCGGCAGCTTATAAATAAGAAAACGCTGTAACCTGTCAATCCTGAAGAGTATTTATGTATCGTTGATTGGTGTACGTTCTTGCTAACTGTCCTTAAATAAATTAATCACGATAATGAACACGACTCACATATCGTTTGTGGCAAGGTTTAAGACACCTTAGTACTTAAATAGTACATACTTACTGGATAATTTCAGGTCGATATTTTGATATTTTTTTTACTAAGATTTACTTTAAAAACATTTTGCTTACACTATATACTTATTTAATGAATAATTAAATAAGTGTCGTATAAGCTTAAGTGCTTTGGTAATTCTAATAAAACTTGTTCAGGAAAGCAAAATGTTCTAAAGAAAACAAGGAAATATAGGCCTAAAATTTTGTGATTGTGTGTAGTGCAGTATTTTTAGAATGCTGCCATTAAAACCTAGATTAATCAAAGGGGAAATAAATGAAACACAAGAGTATGTATACGCGTAACATATTAACCTTCGCTTACTCAAATGTTATATTAAAATTCTCGATTATTTTAACGGCATTATTTCCTTGTATGCTGTAGGTATAATTAAGGTGATAGGACCTTTTTATGGATTAGATCTTTTTTGTTCTGATTGAAAAAACAGGTTAGTACAACCAGCCCAAACTTGCACTTCACCATGGACCTATTGATAATGTTTCACGGCGAACGCGGCATTGTGATTGAAATGACAATATTGTGACCTTTATCATTCCACGGTGATTCGTGTGGGGTGAACGCTACACGCGTGACTTAAACAAATAATATATTTAAATAAATATTCATACATGGCTTTAATAAATAAAATCTCAAGAAGATACATGTTTTGATTAAAAAGTTTCGCGCTGAAATCGCATTTCATTATCCTTTATCCATTAGTGTCCATACTGCACAAGCCTTCCCTATAGGTGAAAATACCTTTGACCGAATGGACTACAAGCCTTGGCATATAATGCATGCACAAAGTTGCAAAGTTGATCTCTATACGTAAATATACCCTCTGTTTTATAATGGCAATGTCCGAAATATGAGAAAGACCTGTAAGAAATGGTACTGACCTCATATATATATATATATATATATATATATATATATATATATATATATACATTTTTGAAAAATTGTTTCTGGATTATACATGAAAATGGACATCTGTAAAATATTCATTGGTATAAAAGCTTAATTACGACAGCAACGTTGAAACAGATTGAATAAAATAAAATTGTCAATCTAGGAGAAAATTTTTATTCAAGTCAACTTTGGAGCGACATAGTGTTGATAAAGCATTAAAAGAATACAAATATTTATATATACTGAACATTGCAAGTTATGGCACTGAAATACATACAAAATATTAAGTTGAAATTCCTGTTTTCATTAGAAACCGTAGAGCCATTTTGGACAAAAATTATAAATATGTACTGTAATTTATGATTGGGCCGTTAAGACTTTGTATTAATAGTGGTTTACTTGTATAGAAAACAAACCATTTTGGTGTCTATTTTTGGAATCATGTACAATTACTCTTTTATAACTTATAAAATGATTTGTAGACAATATAGAAATTGATTGTTTTTCATTCGCAATCTCTACGTATATAGAAATAACTTTCTGAATGTTCATTGTAATCTGATAATTGTTTCGGTTATCAAATCTTAAACTACACCGGTATCAACTACCAAATCCAGCAATACATTTTCTCATCCTGCGATCTTTCACACGGAGCATGATTGATCACTTTATACAATCGTACTATTGTTCACGATTAAATTTCATTCATGCACGAATTTACGATTCGACAGTAAACGTATAATCAGCTAGTACAACGATTTAGACACAAGAACCGTCTATTGGAAGCTCACGAGTTGATTCCGACGACCCCATTCTTAGTATCCACTTAAACTTTTGTAAGGCACGTGACTTCAACGCCACGTGCTTAGCTGTTTATTTATATTTCCCATAGTAAATATTTATTTTAGTAAGTATTAATAGGTTTTTCATTTATTTGAAAATAAATATTGAAAATATAAAGATATAAAAATATGACAAAGTATATTTATTATAGAAATGACGCAGTTCAACAGGGAAAACGTAAGTTAAGGTTTAACTTTCAGATAATTGTAACTACTGTCTTAATAAATTGTAATGTCTTACGTAATTGAAATTGATTGACTTGATATAATGCCGTGACTATCATCCTCGGAACCCACCGTGTCGGTATCATGCTCACGAGTGACCCTCATAAATACTTCGCTGAAATCGTAATTGTAGGACAAAATATTTTTTATCGCGCCAACATCGATGTGCTTTTAAACATGGCCGTCGCCCGGCGCCATTCAGTTTAACCGCAACCGGTGGCGAACGCGCTCCCGCCACAATGCACATCTAATATTCGAGTACTAAGCAATTTTTATTTAAAAAAAAGTGAGCGCTTTTGGTAACTTTAAAAAAGTTTAAGTGATTAAATAAAACATTTATTTTATTATTTTATGTGATTCCTAATTTGGACATACATAGATGCTAATTAGCCTGCATTACGTTCGAAATTCAAATTGTTCAGGGTCCATTTTACGTTAACCGTGATTGTGATAATTTTGTGCAAGGAGTTTAAGCAGAGTTCATATCGGGTGAGTGACACGAGTACCTAGATTAGTCTGCGCTTATTTTTACACTGGGAACGCGCGGGAACGCACCCGTAACTATTTTCGGAACATGCTGAGTTAGCACTATGAGTTACAAAACTACATTCTCAAGTTACAATTACAAAATAGTAATGTAATAACTTTGATGCAATGAGAAATTAAAAAAAAATAAAGTTCAATCTTTTTGAAGTTCAAGTCAAATTTTAAATCATGCGATAGTTCCATTAATTCGTAAATACACGAGGTAAATACCTATGTTCGATATCTACTCACATAATTGCTAATGAGTTCATTCACTTCTCCCATTCTGGGTACAAGGTGGTATTCAAATATTTACCTACGTCTATAAGGACCTCCATATTATTAATTAGCCAATTGAATTTAACCATTCCATTATCTGTACTCTATATCTGAAAAAGTGTTTATAAACACTAAGACACAATCGTGAGTGATGGCTCTACTACGGAAATAATGTATATGAAACTTATGAAATTTCTCAAGAATTCCAAATATGCAAATGTGTAAAAATTGTTTTCATTCCATTGCCTACCAAGTATGTTATTACAATGCTCTTTTCATTTTTATAAACAATAAAACTTTTTTTTAACCAATGCACAGTAGAGCTTACTGTTACCTTAAGAATAGTAATACATACATGCACATCTTACACACGTCTGCGGAACCCATCACGTTGACAAATTATATCAAATAATTTTTGGTAATATGATCAACGGCTGACGGCACCTAAACGAAACAAAATAAGCCATTTTTCTAAACAAATTGTTTTTATAATTCTGGATAAAAAGTACTGTGTTGCAACTGTAACAATCACGATTTTCATACATCGATTATACATTAGCAGCTATAAACCCATATCCCAGTGGTTTAACCCTTCTGATATGTAATCAGTTGAGATTTTATATTTACTAATCCACATTACCAAATCCCGATAAGTAATCTATAGGGAGTTATCAGTAGAATTTGGTATCCTACTAAATTAATAAATATAAAAGTTAGTATGATTCGATGTTTGGATATTTGTTACTCAATCACGCAGAACTTCTTTTTCGATTTTCGATAATCTCTCAGGATCATTTGAAAACCGATTTACGGGCACTTTAAACAAAGTTGGGAGCCAAAGCTTATATAAAAACAACTAGGTTTCATAAATAGAAGAAAAATAAACATGAGATACCAATTTACAGATTTAAAAATTTTGAAACATTGAATTGAAGAAATTACTCTTGGAATTTAAATAAAAACATTCTTAAT
This sequence comes from Calamotropha paludella, assembly GCA_927399485.1. Lineage (NCBI taxonomy): Eukaryota > Metazoa > Arthropoda > Insecta > Lepidoptera > Crambidae > Calamotropha > Calamotropha paludella. Next base: position 8,058,294 of record OV656814.1, on the reverse strand, counting down.
ATACTTACATGTGTAATGTACGCAACAAAACATGGAAAAAATGGAAACTTTTAAGATAAGAATGGAAATATTTGCATACATTTACATATATTTAAAAGAAGATGAAAACAAGAGGTCACGTGAAAAATATTCTATCAAATAGTGACCGAACAAAACTGGATTTGCTTATGTCTACGAACTAATGTCAGTTTCGGCCGAAACCAAAACTATTTCGACATATTCAAAATTCTTTAAGTATACTATATAGTTTATTTTATATCAAGAATAAGCAAGCTGTAACTTTATTTTTGAAAGTTTTCTATCTCATTTTTTAAAATACTTTTATTTTTGTTTTCTGTTTAATACTGTTATATAAAATAAACTATATAGTATACTAAGGAGTAAAGAATGCGAAAAATTATTGTCTATGCATGGTCAGTAGGAGGTCTCCCGCTGCCAATATATGCAGTTATCGCCCGGCTGTAAATTACTCCGTGAGCACCAAGCTGCCAAGTTTAAATATGCTCGAAATTGTGTATCATAACCTCAAGAAGACTGAAATAAGGCTAGTTCTCCGATTAAGGTAGAATAATATGTACAGTGAAGACCATCGTCGACAACTAGCATTTTTTGAAGAAATTACACTATGATGGGGGTTCTATTGTGTTTTGAGCACGAATCAATTCTTCGGATCAGACAGATTCGACACCAAAACTTAACATCAAATTGTTCTGGACGAAATCGCGTCTACCCTTCTGGCAATGTAGTAGCGTATAGCGCCTGGTAGCTTAGCTGGAGTTCAGAATTCAGAGCTCAATTCCACAGAGAGAGCAAGAACAGCGCAGCCGGCTCCGCAGTAAATCAGAAAGCTTATTAATGTGATGACTCAGGAGTGGCTGAAAGTTTCTGAGTATTTTAGTATATCTCCTTTAAAATAATTAAAAAAAGTAATAGAAATAATAAAATTGTTATTTAATAAATTGTTATTGTTTTTTTCGCAAGAGTTTAGTAGTTTGGGGAATTACTTATATTAAGTCATGGTAAATACTCATCAACTTAGCTTGACAAACAAAACAAGCGCAAAATCACCAGAAGAAGATGAACGCTGCAGGACAACATAAGCAACGAGTTTCGGCGCGGCCGAAACTTGGGCCGAAACCAAAAATTTGTTCGAAACCGAAACTTCGGTTATACATGACATTACTTAGACTCTCATTTTATTATTTTCAATTTTTGGTCACTCATTCGATGACTGGCTTTTAATTTTAGACTTAACTTTTAGAATAAGTTTCATTTATCTTAAGCTATTAAAATCAAACAGTAATGTTAAAGTTAATGTTCATAAATTAGGTTCATATCTATTCAGATTTAAAAAAACAGTAGACATTTTTAAACTAAAATGAATATTTAGTCGTAATAATGCTTGTTACGTAGATCAATATTTGCGTTTGTATGTTTGATAATAGTGATATCATCGATAAATCCTATGTTCATGTTAATTTCAATAAAAGCTTAATAGCCAGTTTTTGGAAGAATAGATTCATTTTTTTGTAGTGAACTTACGTAGGTATGTCTACCTAGTTTTATTATTGTCTAAAGTAGAGACGGAGACGAAATATATAAAGTTGAATAAGAATATAATTAGTTATTTCAAGGTCTCGTGACAGATGGTGGATGTATCTTATCATATGGTCGATGTATTATTGATAGCATCGGAGAGATATTGAAAGTATCATAAATAAATATATTATACAATATACAAAGAACTGAATATAGGTTCTGTTTTCTGTGGTAGTGTATCTATATTTATTGAGGTCATCATTTTACTACCATCCTGGCTTTAATATGAAAGAAAAATTTTGTTGAAATATATTACGAAAAGAGTCGACTTATTATTTTTAATAATAAGTCAACTGTTCTCGTAATATTTTTTCATCGTATCGTATAAATAATGGTCCAAAATTACAAAACAATACTTATAATAAGACATATTACACAATATCCTCAATGACATGGTGTTGTAGTCAAAAAATATTTGGCGCCAGATCATTCATACCATTGAAATACAAACGGTGCCAGAAAAAATAGTACAACCCAAATATTCCCATTGAACTTTTTCTCAGAAACGTCCCTTTAACTGGAATATTTCGGATCTTTTGACGAAACTTTTTATGAGCGTTTATTGGAATTCAAAATGGTTTGAAGAAATATTATACAGCGTGTATGTTTTTTATATTTGTCTGAGGAAAATAATCTTTTTTTTTGCTTTGCATGTTTTTATTTCTGTAAAAAAAGAACCAAATAAGAAAATAAGAATAGAACTGAATCACTACTTACTATGACTACTAATACTCACTATTTTGTTGCCAAATAACTTCCACCCGTTTAAATAAAGAAAAAATTAAATTAACAAGAGTTTATAGTCTAAACTTTGGCATTTTAAGGTACATTTATTAGAGCGGAGCGAACGAAGTGAGCGAAGCTTCCACGGATCAGCTTCAATGGCGAAATGTCTGTTACGCCATAACTTCCCGAATTCTTAACCGATTTTAATATTTTTTGTATGGAATCGAATCAACGAGTTAAGGACCAGATTGTGACGGAGCCCGAATTTTGAAATTCGCAAAAATTCCTGTCGAAATTTTTTTTTTCTCTTTTTAGGTATTACGCTCCGCTCCAATATATGGTGCTAGCGTAGCTTTATGCTTAGCGACTGCATCGCCTAGTAATTACATTTTCTTAAGTTCATTTATAAAATAAAACGTGCAGTAAAACCTTACGCACGTCAACGTTTGCCCGATCTACATAATATCACGAATCAAGCCATACAGAAAGTTTTGTTAAAAGTTCTTATAGGTATATGAGGTCCTGGCCGATTATTATTATTAAAAAAAATTACTAGTAATAGTACCGTCGCACGAATTTGGAATTAATCTCTACATTTTATGAAGGGTAAACTGAATTATTGTGTGCCATTGAAAAATGAAACTGCGTGAGGAACATTTTCATGCGATAACTTTTTATGATTTCAAATGTCGCCTAAATCCAGAGGAGTCATTTGATCGACTTGAAATAGCATTTATGAATGAAGGACATTCTAAAGCAATCAACTACCTTTGGCATAAAGAATTCCAGCGCGGTCATCTTTGGGGTATGTCCTACGACATTCTTCGGCTGTTACCCAAAAAACGTGCTAGCAGTGGCAATTTTAATTCAAGAAAACAAGTGAATTACGGATGGAGATATTTAGTATGTATTGCAGCAGTTTGGATCGGGAAGCGTTCACAAGATTGTACTTGAGTTCACACCTCGTTGAGATTTACACCTTCGTGTGAGAAGGAAAGTTTCGCGTTTGGTTCTGCACAACTTCATCAAAGCTCAGATATAGGCCATAATGGATCAGTAATTACAGGATCGTCAGTCAGGCTCTAAAAGTGTTTGAGTGTTTGCGGCGAACTGGAAAAAGTGTTTCGCCAATTGGTTCGGACATATGGAACTCTTGGAGGTTGGTGGAGATTGAAAAACTGAATTGAAAAGATTAAATAAAAATATTGTATCCATATCAGTTTGTTTTTCAGTTTCTCAAAACTTTCTGAGTGTCCCCCGTATGTGGCAATTAATCTTGTTCCGCCAAAATCTCTAAGGTGTTAAGCCAAGCCAACACTCATTGAATGTAATGTGTATTCACGAAAAAAAACATTGCGACATAGAAGTTATGGTTTAGAATGGTGATTGTTATATATTTATTTATGCATGTATCCGATGCTTATTTCGTAAATTTAATTATATTTTATTTTTGATATAATTATAATATGTTTAACATATTCAGTTCTTACACTTCAGTGCTAATTACACATTTAAATAAAACTACTTTTTATGCATTTTGCGATATTCAATATATTGAACTCACATATTTTTCTTCTGTGTCTGTTTTGTTTGTTAACTATACAAAAAAGTATATATATTTTCCTTAATCTTGTCCATATATATTCTATACATATAAAAAATCAAACATTTCAAAATCAAAGCTACACAGAATATATGATCGGTTTGTTTTTTTTACATTTTATGATAGGTTTATGTAATGTTATCTGTAATTAAAACAACAGAAATTTTACTATAATTACATTAGTTATAAATTGAAGTTTCTATCAGTTGGCAATTTAAGTGTAATTAAAATAAGGATTAAGTCTACACGAGCAACTAGTCCATAAACTATACATCACGTAAAGTATGTAGATATAAACTAATATATTCAGTATAATTGACTAAATATGAACGTGTTAACAATTCTGTTACAATTTCAATACGTATAATGAGAAAATATTCCAATCAATTTGTTTGTAAACAATTGCAAGAGCTTGTTAGTTAATTATGAAGGAAATCCAATTATTTATTAACCATTAATATGAAATATTAACTTAACCCGCTGATCTAACACCGTAAAATGAGGCACAGAAAAAATCATTCTGGTATTTTTAACTGTCTGGAATAAACACTCAAATCTTCGACTATATTTGGTATGTGTTTCAAGAGTAAGTTTTAAATATGCTTCCATTTCAATAGTATTTCAGTTATACGATTTAAATTTAGTACAACTATTCTTCAACAAAGTCGAAATATGTGTTACCACAAACGCATCGATCTCTGAATAATACCTTTATCTGGCTTTCAATGCGAAGTAACCATTGAGGCATTATTTTTATAGTGCTAACCAGGATTCGAAAACATCTGATATTTATAATAAATATCAAAACATCCGATATTTATGATTAAACTGATTTATTATTGTAAAAACTTGAGAAAATTTAAAACAGTTGTCCTAAAATTTAGGTAAGTGTGAATTAGAATGTTATTCAAATGTAAAACAGTCATTTATATTTTTTAATGTTACGAGTATTTTTATGTAAAGTGCGGACGCTCAGAGTTCGAGAGATCAAGTCAAGTAAAGATCAAGAACCAGTGTCTTTGCAAAAACATTCAATCAATCGTCAGTGTTTCGCAAAATATGAGTAATTCAAGCATTTATGTGTATTTGTAGCATTAATAATTTGTTTCTATATCCAAAGATAAATGTCACGATTTATTATAGACTTTTAGTGCGATCTCCAACAATAGATTATGACAAAATCTCCTATTTTAGGGGGAGGCTTCCATTCAGTAGTGGATGTCTTACGGCTTAGTTGAAAATACAAAAGGCATTAACTTTGAAAGTTGATTAGTATTAAAAGAGATTTTACAATACCAATAGTCACTACACTTAGTAACCGTTTGAATGAAGCGCTGTTGTAAGCAGAAATGCGATTGTGGAAAGTCGCTTTAACCACATTCCATGAGAAATGGCAAAACTGATTTATGCCTTGCTAAAACATTAAAGATAGCTCACGATGACTTTCAAATGCTCCATGTTACTTCACTGAGCTTATATTGTACGTACAAGAAGCGTTAGGGCACATGTCTAATATTTAGAAAACATTTTTGACTCGTATTGGAATCAACAGTTATTTATACAAAACCATGTTCATTGTAATGGTCAGAGGATAAATTACAGGCCAAAATATTCCCAGTATTTTAATAATCTGTTTTTACATATATAATAGCAAAATATTAAAGGAAACGACGGTGATAGACTGAAGGCCAGAACGCCTGTCTGTCATGTCAGGTGTGAGTTAAGTGTTTAAATGAGCAAACTATAAGCCTTAAAACTATGGAAATATGGTTTAAATTTAAAATGCAAATGAACAGGAAGGAAGACAATTCCTCTCAGAGTCTTTGACAGAAGATTCCATTGAGAATTCAATTTAAACTGATTCTAAAATTTGTTTAATAAATCAACGATACGCAAAATTAAATATTTTAAAAGTGTTATTTGTGTCTAGTCTGATGTATATGTATAATATTATGTTAAAAATTAATTGGGCGAGAAATATATATTATAAATAAAGGTCTCTATCAGGTATAAAACCTGATATACCGGTGTTTCCAATTGTATGAAACTTGAATATCAGCATTAGATTACGTGGAATATATAGTCATAAAGTCAGTATACGTCAGTCATAATAAGGCAGTCACTATTTTGTATCGATACCAATCAGTTCTATACCCCAGTTGTGATTTGACCTACGACAAGTGGAAAGAGCTGCAATGCCATCTGGTAGGTCAATCCTTAAATTGCATAATCTGCCTGAATGTTACTTTTTTTTCTTATGAATATCTAAATTTTTATATATCTTTTTAACAATTATTAGGTTGCTTACAGTGGTAAATTTATTATTTGTATTTGGAATCAAAAATTCAGACAGAAATTCATATTAATATTTAATAATTATAAAAAAGTACTCCCCATAAGTGGGTTTTTCACAAAGGTGGTTTAGTTGTGAATTTAAAACAAATTCGTATAGAAAATAATCGACAGTGCGAGTATGAATCGTGGTTCCGGCGGACAAAGCACGAGGTTCCGTACAAACTTGTATACGGATAGTTCGTACATAACTGGAATCTTATCGTATAAAACATTTTTTCCCATTTTCCCAATACTTATGACTGAAAATTCTATCTCAAAATCAACTGTTGCCGTTAAAGCACAAGTCAGTTGATATAAACAGCAATGTTATGCTAACATTATAAAAATCCAAATCTCAACAAAGCTCTAATGAAAAGATAAATTGTATTGAAAGACAAAGTTAGCTTAGTAGTCAAAAAAATATTTGCACATAAAAACTGTAAATATATGTAACATTTGGAGCGTGATCCAAGCGTGACGCAATAGGTACAGTCCAAACATTTTTTACACACAGACAGACAAACGGGCGATGTTAGATTCTCAGAATCTTTTATAGGATAACATCGCCCGTTTTCGTAATATAATACGTACTTCAGCAATGTTTCAGCTAATAATACATTTTTTCTGAACTGTACAAACATCACCAAAGAATACTTCTCATTATCATTAATAAAATAAGATGTATGCTCGTCATGATAACCTAAATTTAAATTTGCTCAAAAATGTTGTCATTATACACAAACATAATATCGGTGACAATGTACATGTCACATGTAAATTGTGTAACATATAACATGTTTATCTCACATTTATATCTAGTTTAAATTAGCACGGAGTTGTTTTAAAGAAAATTTGAAAATATATATATCAATCAAACGTAGACTATAGCCTATATATAAATAAAATAATACAACAAGATTGTACCATGTTCTTTGCCAGCCAGCTAGACAAAAATAAAAATGCGAAGGTGAATTGTGTTTGCAAATAAAATCTGATATTATTATTAGACAAATTCATTAATGTGATGTGATGACGCAAGAAGCGCTATCACAGTAGACTCCATATACAAACAGTCCATTTTGTACCTACAATATTGTTTAAGATTTCATCAGGTTGACAACTTTATATATTGGCTTAATGCGAATTTTAGTGTAAACTTCCATTACAGAGATATTTAACAACTGATTAAGCATAAATACATCTCATCTAACTTTTATTAAAATTTTAATAACTTATGAATGAAAATAAAATTTCTTTGATTATTCATATCAAAAAGCAGCGTTTTCTGCGATCGAACAGTAACTTCTTTCAGATGATAATTGCGACAAAAGAAAATTTAATAGAAGAAAATTAAGTATAGCAACATAATGGTGACCTGAATATATTCTATCTCTGTACAAAAAAGTGGAACTGATCATTTAAATCAATAAATGATTTAAATGATCAGTTCCACTTTTTTACATATACATTAAAAGTTAAACATAAAAATGCTTTTACATGCACTGTAGCACTTTTCAATGTTTCCGTGTAAAGAAAATGTAAGTTCAATAGTATAAACGAATGTAAAAAAGAGATGTGTGGTAAAACTATTACAACAGAAAGCGAATTGCTCTTGAAATAATCAAACTAAATTAGTAAACCGTTGAAGCCATTCTCATAAAATTGACTTGAGAGATAATCAAAGTAAAAAAACTTTTTAGCAGCTGTCACATCATTAAAATTCAAACTTCGTTTTGAGTTAAATCGAAGATGATAGAAAATACTCCAGTCTAAAAGAAATGTCTTATCAATATAGGTGTAATAAAATAAAATGATTTTACTGTAACACGTATAAAGGCCAGTAATAACATATATTTTACGTAGCTGTATTTCAGCAATAAAGCCAATTTTATAGATAAAATATTTCACCAATGAGATTTCAAAGAGCCTATAAAAAGCTTTTGGCTACACAAGCTTTAACGATTGCCAACAGTACGATAACATTCGATATCGCTTATCGTTCGCTTTATGTGTGTATGTTGTGCGTAGATAACAATTTGTGGCAGCCAGAATTATCTTTTCCGCGGCCCTATAAAGTTTAGTTTAAGAAAAAAAAACTTTTTGAAACTAAATTTAAAATTATTGTAAAAAATATACCTACAAAAAGTTTAAAAATAATTAAAACCAACTGTAATAAAAATCTTTAAATAAAAATGCATAAATAAAACGGCGATGATACGAAATATAAGAAATATTTTTATGTTACTATTATATAATAGACCGCCTACTACCTCTTATAGCGACTATTTTCTATTGAGTGATTTTAAGCGACTCGTAGCAGTTTCTACAAACCTATGAAAATATTAATTGTAAACAACCGACACAATGCTTCTTCTGCAATATAACTCTTAAAACATATAATAATCGTATTGACTCGTAAAATACAACATTTTAACATATTTCCCTCAGAAAATATATGAAAATATAACTTTGAAATAAATTGTCCGAACTGTGGCGAGAAACCATAACTTCACTATCCGGTTGAAAGGCTACGTGTGTGCCGTGTGAGACTGATAGATGCTTTTTCATTTTTATTTTTTAATTATATTTTAAGTCAAAAAGTGTCAACAATTTTATTATTTTTATAAAAATGCGTAATGTGCAGTACATACGGAGTATCTTATTCTTACGTCGCTTTTATCATTCATTCATAGATACCAAAATAGCTGACATAGTTAAAGTCCAATGAAGACAAGTTATGATGACGATTTAGTTTAAAAACATTGCGTTGTATTTATGATAACGTCACATAATTGGAATGGTATAAAGAGAATTTGATTTTTCAACTTTTTACATTATATGTTGTTTTGTTGTTTATGTATAGTGCTTACTTTGTATTAAATAAGTACTATTAATACATATAAACAACATTATTAGATATTTGTCGGAGATCCTTTTTTGTGTTATCAGTTAACTCTACAACATATTTAAGAAATACACCTTAATTGTTTTACAAAAATAATACGTGTAATTTCAAGATTCCATTAATATTACTAAATTTTGTTACTGTTTCTGTAAAATAAACAAACATTATAATTGTAATTTATAAATTGTTTACCGCACTTATTGCAAATGTTTCATAATTGAATAATAATTAATTTGTTAGTCACGTTGCATTGCAAATTAAACGTGCTGCTTATTGAATTAGGTATTACTATGTATGAACCCCGGATACATTTTAGTCATTTATGGGAGATGCGTGATCATATTCAAATCGAAACATGTATTCACAAGACCGCACTTAATGTAAAAACGACGGCGCCGAGTCCGTCATTAGCATTAGAACTGGCATTTTGATGATTTGGTTGCATTATGACAGAATTTCGTTTGACGTAAATTTTTTTACATTTATGAAAATAGGTGAAAGTGAGTGAGATAATATCTTATACGACATTCCTAAATCGGAAGTAAAAGTTGTTTTTTGAACTTAAAAAATAATTTCGCAAATAATAAATAATAGTTGTCACGTTTCCCTAATTGAACTGCGCAGAGTTATTTTTTGGAGCGGAGCGAAGCGAAGTATCAGCTTCAATGGCGCAATGTCTGTTACGCCATAACTTCCCGAGTTCTTAACCGATTTTAATATTTTTTGTGTGGAATCGAATCAACAGGTTTAGGACCAGATTGTGACGGAGCCCGAATTTTGAATTCTCAAAAAAAATCTTTTTTTAGGTATTACGTTCCGCTCCAATATATGGTGCTAGCGTAGCTTTATGCTTAGCGACTGCATCGCCTAGTAAAGTAAAGAAACAAGAAATTATCGTTTGCTTTTAGAACATTTTTTATAGAAATAAACTATTCAATCATGTTGTTGCTTGTAAGTTTTAGAGCGTTCCAGAAAAAAACAAATGCGGGTCGTAATATTGCGGGTTCGATACGTGTTATCATTTCGTTATCAATGCACTGCCGCCGTGATTTACGGTAGCAGGCATGATTGGGTCACATGGTCGACGATCTTCGACGTTAATGTCATCGACCAATACACAAACGTCAACTCGAACTATTTTTTCATTCCAATTATGATACTTAGTGCGTAAACAATTTCTAATGTTAACTATTGATAAATAATATTTTATAATAAATAGTATTAACTTTAATTTATATAAAGCCTCATTATCATTGCTCAAATATGTATGTTCAATGAAATACACTAGAACTCAGAGAAGTTAAGCCTGGTATATGTCAGACTTATTAGTTTGAACAGTTGGTAAAATAATCATTCTTTTTGAGTTCACCAGTGGAAATTTTTTAACACACCATATTCAAAGATGTGTCATAAATGTCGTGAAAATAAGTAAAACCAACCAATTCACATAACATACCTCTTTACTTTTCAACTACATACTAAGTTAAATTCTAAATTACCTTAAACTCGATTTTGCCTTTTAACAAATAATTTGCGAATAAGAACTAGAGTTCATACAATGTAATTTTATTAAAATTTGCATAATGAAATACAAAGATTTCTATCAAAAATTATGAATAAAGTTAAACAAAAGATGTTTACGAAACCAATCTACTTTTATTTTTGCAATATTCAGAAATAAATAAATAAATAATTAAAAGTTTAATTTAAATTAGTAAACGCAAAAATGTATGATTTCTATGAGTTTTGGTAAACTATTTCGAAACACAAACATTCATTTCAGTATGAATCTTAAAAACCGTACAATATGTTCTGCAACCAACGTCATACGTGCCTTAACGAAGATATTGTTTAAGTTGATTATTTGTACAGCTGCCTTGAGTAACTACGTATTCAACAATAACATAAAAAATGGTTAAGATATATCGGAATATTAGACGCAGATATGTTGCGGACTCGTTAGACGACGACACTCACTCATGTGACTATGTTAAACCGGTAATTGTGTTCACATTTGCGATAGTGATATTACTTATGGAAATTATGATTACACTTTAATGTTTGAACTACGGCTTTAGCGTCTCTATAAATCCAGACGCGATTCTTAACAATCCAATGTAGTTGAGAATAAAGAATTCCTGTAAGTTTGAACAATATTCGATCACTCTGACAGCGATAAGTTAGCTGCACGAATTCTAAAAGAAAATGTGAATGTGTAATATATTAATTTTACTTACTTCAATCAACCAAGTCAGAACTATTCTTATTAATTTTAAGTGATTTTAAAATTTAAAAGATGGCTTAAGTTATAAACTTTGCTTTGACGAAATGCCGGGAAAAATAAGTGTTCTTTCTTACCCTTTATCACAATACATTGAAACAATACAAGAAATTTAAGTAAAACCGTGTTAGCACATTGTTACGAATTATAAATTCCATTAGGGTACTAACGATCCGCCTTAACTTCGCTCTGGTCAAATATAATATGTAAAAAATATATAGCTTGTGTCCATATAGAATATTTTTCTTTCCAAATGGTGAAATAATTTGTAAAAAGATTTAGTTATTTCAATCATTTCCTCACATGTTAACAAACTATTAAACTTTACTTACTCTTTATAATATCAGTACAGATATCATGATTGGTAAATAATAATATAATCACTGTTCTTAGTTATTAAGCGATTAATATGATGTATATTTCATCATGAAATAAAACATCATGAAGCTTGCAGAACTAGAACTACTAGAACTGTTCCTACAATTATCTTATTCCTATTTATCTTATTTTATTACTTTTTAAGAGATGGTATTTTTGCTGTTCCAAATATTAACTAAACGAGTTAACATTTCATTCGCAGAATCCAAAATGGTGGTTCGAGTAGAGACTGACGAGCGGCCATTAGAGACGACATCCTCGGATGAGAGTGGGATGGGTCGCAGTGATTCACCTAGCGATGCAGAGCCTGAAGCAGCATTGGTTAGTATCTATCTATTTATGACTAAAATGAAAAAGCCTTCTGATTAAGAAAGACAATTATTTCTATCAAGACCATATCGTCATCAATAATCGTATTGATTTATCTATCTATCATACGTAGTTTCGAATGCCGTTGTCACGAATCTGTCGTGAAAAAGATAGTCATTACTTTATCCATCCCAAAGGTTATTAATACGAATTACGAAGAGGCTAACAACGCTGACGAGAAAAAATATTACTGCCTTATATGTTCGAAAGCTCGTTAACTTTAATCAAGAAATATACAAAAAAATAATTTAAATGTGATTAACCGACTTCAAAAACTTATCCATTCGATGCGGAATTACTATCGCAATTTAAAAATATTTAGTTTTCTAAATATATTTTTCTAAATTTCTTTTTTCTAAATATATTTTCTTTAATATAACATTTATAATATAATTTTCTTTTTTATTCATTTAGAAATAATATACAATAACGAAAGCATAACAAGTTTTGAAACATTCAGAATTGTTTTCAATACAAATTTTAAGTTTTAGTCAACAACTTTTCAAATAGATGTGGCAGTGAAGATGTTTTTCGTAACAGCATGCGCCGCGACAACGGCATTCGAAATTCGTAGGATTTCTAAATATCGCTTATATTGTGACTGTGCTTACTCCTATTTTAATTCACATAAGTTTTACATCAGTTATATACTTAGGTAAGTTTTTATCCCCACGTTTGAATTATACATACTTATATAATTCTACTATATACTATTTCGAACTTATTATACTACCATTTCGAAAGCGGGAAAACCCGTTTCTATGTAGTTTACTTCAGTTATTTGAAAAATATAAATTTTATTTTCATATAGTTACATTTTAACAATACTTTATAGAAGTGATTGTGAAGAGAATGACTCAGTTAACGATATAGTTTATAAAGGCACTAGTATTCTATTTAGAGATTTGCTTTTTACATTCATCATTTTAAATTTATTTAAATAGTGTATATCTTAACATATTGGCTATACTCTTTGATATTCACAATTTCTTTCAAAAATGTAACTAACACATTCTGCGACATTCTTGCGTGTTTTTGTCATTAACTGTTCGAAATGAGATATTTACTTAAATATAAACTAATAGAAATTAGAAGCATATTTACCAGTGGCTGTTAAGGCCTTGTAAAGGCAATCAAACACATGATTCAATCGCATTTAATATTCCTTAAACTCGTAGCTACCTTGATTAGTATAGTAGAGTACAGTACGGTATAGTACAGTAACCAAGTGAGTCGTCATCTCATCTTGCTGTACCTTATCATAATATAGCTGCGTGTAAAGGCTATTTTAAATACATAGTCCCAAAAACCTGAAACATACCTTTCCTCATTGCGTAACTTAACTTTTTATCTAGCTTCAAATGCATAATTAAGGCTTAGTACTGGGAAACACAACGGTGCAAGGGATTAGTAGAAAATAAAGTAACAATAGACCTGTGAAACAGTACAGTGCAAAAAAAATGGTTGTCTGGAAAGTCAGTTTACTAACGATAATTTTACGTAATAGCGTCATAAGAAAGCATTTATGAAAAATTGCATAGTTTTACGAATTAAATTGAATTATTATCACTGAATTATCATCATCATTTTGTATAATACAAAGGAGGAGTTAATTGAAAATATTTTTATTTCACTTTAAGTTTTTGTAATAAACAATGGAAACCACATTAACTTTTCACTTCATGCAGTGGAAGAGAGATAGATGTCCCACAAATCGAACGCTTAGGCCGATCGTGCCTCTCTATCGCTTGTTACGCGCTCTCGGTTGCACGCAATCCGTTACACTTTTTCGTGCATGCAGCCGGTGTTCATCGATTTATAAGACGTTATCACCTCAAAAACTTTAATTAATACTATGTTTATTCAACTGAATTAATAATCATTAAAATAAATAAAGGAAATATGATATCACAAATTGTAGCATGAAGACGTTTTTAAAATTGAAACAAACCTTACTTTACCAAAGTCATGCTGTGGCCACGGTTGAGAAACAAGATTATGTATAAAAAATACAAAAATAAATGTATTTACTAATCTGTTTAAAAATGTTTCATTTCAGTAAGTAAATAATTCAAAAGCGTTTTAGTACTTTTTGAAAGATGACAGTCGTATTTAAAAAAGGCAGAAATTTGAGAAGTTTTTGACATATTCCAAGAACGAAGCATAGAGTAGTAGCATACAGAAAAAAAGTCGAAACGACAATTGAATGCCGAGGTTTATACTTATAAGGAGAATAGTCAAGTGATGCCTAATTTGAAAACAATTACACGATCAGTAACTCTTTGATTGAGACTGAAGCCATTCAAACGTTCAGTGCTACAGAATCACGGTTTGATAACCCTGAACTTGAGGTCATTTTTTCGTATCTTAATGGCTCGAAGCACGATATTGACAACAAAGCGTTTTTCTTAATTAAGACAACAATTATGCAAATATCTATCATTATATAGTTTATATAATGAAACAATCGCTTTGTTAATGAACTGAAATTACAATATGTTAAATAGTTGGCAGTTGTAACTTTTAGTTTTCAGAAATTTAATTACAGTGCAGTTTTAAAAGTTTTACTGCATTTTTAGCAGATATTATAAACATATATATCAATAAAATACAAGTAGAGATTTATCTTAGCAAAGTAGTTTTACTTCGCAAATCGAGTATGGAGTGTCTTGCCCTTAATTCACTCACATTATGTTGTAATCTACCAACGGATGTCAACTTATAGTTAAATTACATATAATTAAATGTACTGAGATAGCGAAACATGCCTCCTCGCAATTATAAACCACTTACAGTCCAGATATGTAACTAATTAATTGTCACCTGCTTTCCTTTTTATAGCTATAATTACTTATTTAATTCGAATGCAATTAGCGTTTTAAAAAGTTTCAATGCATAATGTAATCCTTTTTAGATTTTCTTTCCTTGCACACTGGCAACCATTAAACTTACATAATCATTAAAAATAAAACCCGTCTTTTATCTAGTTACATGTCATTGACAATAGTGAAAAATCAACATGGCCAATCGATAGATTTTATTCAGAAATCCGAATAAATGGGGCAAAGCGCAATGCCACCATTGCTTTGCTATGTCATACTTGTCTTATTTTAATACATTTATAGTTATTATAGTCGGGATACACCTGTGCTTAGTTTTTTTGAATTTTCCAAAAGTGGAATGGCCAATTCCAGTTCAAACTGAAGAAATAGAGATGAAATCGGAGTGTGTTTCGACGTGCAGTTGCGATGCCCCTAAATTTCAAAGGAAGTAAAGTCAGGCATATAAAATAAACAGAAAGTTAATCCGGCGATATCAAGCTACTGCAAACAAATAACAGAGAATAATAAAATGACAGTGTTTGAAAAGAAATTAAGGAGACGAAGGATTCTACGTAGATTGGGTGAGAAGTTGGTTAACGTCTGTCTGCTGACCACTATTTCTTTGGCTTGTGCAGAAATAACTATGACTTTAATGATCTTACTATTATAATGTTACAACTCTAGTAATCAACTGGATTACGTTGCTGCTTCTAAGTCCGATGTGGTTAGGTTTATATGTGTGAAAGAAAAATCTAGACATGGCATTCAAGAGAGCTTGGCAAAAGAGGCGGCAGATTATGAAGCAAGTTGTAGAATTCACAGTCAACCTTGTGGCCTGGGTTGCACCTTTTGTTGGAGTATACATTCTTTTCTTATATTGAGCTCTGTATTAAAACGCAAAATTTTGATCAATAAACTTTTAAATAGAACGGATTCTAATTTACCAGATATTTTTTTATTTTGTATTTTTTCAGTCATTCATTATTTATATTAATAAAAAATGATAAAACAATTTTAATAGTTATTAACATGTATCCACTAAAATATTTCCTCTGGCTGTTTAACGACAGATTCTAGTTAATCTGTTTCCCAAGTTTATTATAACATACACACAAAATAATAACACGATAGCCAATCGCTATAACTAACTGATCTTACAATTTGTAAATGGCAATAGTCTTGTAAACGACGCACTTCTCTGTAATTAAGTGGAGATAAACCCAACATTATATTGTCTCCGTCTTGTTTTGCTAATATTTCAAATATTAATCATTTTCGTTATGGCATTTTATACCAGCTTGATCCTTTTTTTATGACTCAGTTAAGTTGAAGTTGTTCTACGTCTCATTCTCATTGGAGTCTTCTTTGTCAGTTGCCCGATATATCTATTAAGGCCTCGAAACGCCAGACCGACCTTCGGCGAGCCAAATAACCTTGTCCGCCAAATTCACCTCTTGTGGGACATTAAGATAATTGACACCTGGTTTTTCTAGAAGCTCCATCAAATACCGGTTTTCCCGCAACTAATGTGTTGATTATGTTTGGATATCGGGCTAATTCGTGAGCACTGTGGTGTTATATTTTTAACAAAGGGAAAGAAAGTCGCTATTCTACTTCATAAGTACGAGATTTTTTTTATTACGTGGTTAACGCAGTTAAAAGGATGTTAAATATAAATTTTAGTATAATAAGTTTACTTTAACAAGTATGCGATATGTAAATTATGAATAAAGGTGCACATATAATCAACGTGTGTTAAAATCTAAATATGCGAACAGGGTATAAAAAACATTGACCAGTTTTTTTAGTTTCACTTAAATTTATGACAGAATTAGATATGCTTTAATATCAGAGGCAACGATTAAAGACATTAGTGCCAGAGCCACATTTAAAAGTAATTTTGTGCATATTATTTACACACGAAAAGTAGTATATGGATTCACTAAAATAATTTCATCATCTTTTTACTTATATTTTTTTGGATTTTTACTCCTTGAATGACAATTTATAACCACAAAGTTACGCATTAATGGAAAAAACCTTAATAGAATGATATGTAAATATACTAAAATATTTAATATTAGAAATTTCAGTCATATAAAGCCAAATGATACATAAATAATATTTATCGATACATATTTTATGGTATATTATGTAATTACGGAACGAACTGTAGTGTTTTATGATTTTTTATATTTTTTGCAATTTTTCAATGCTATCTTATAAGATAAATTATTTTAATAGAAAAATACGTAATAAGTGAATTCTCAGGCGGGAAATAAACCCGCAAAGTCCGGTGCAAGGCTACTGAGCCTTGTGAACACCCATCAAAATTTTCTAGTACCATTTTAATTTTACGCTGTAGGCCAGCGTTGTCTCATCATACTCATCAATGAGAGGAACGTACTCTCCTATTCGACTGAAACATTTGTTAAAATGTTGGCTAATCGATTAAGATAAAACAACCATTTAGTTTATGATTTTATAAATTTTCTGCAATTTTTCAATGCTATTTATAAGATAAATTCTTTTAATAGAAAAATACGAGAAAAAATAATTTAATCTAGAAATGTAGGTTGTTTTTTTCTATTACAAAACAATGCAAAAATATCCTTCTTGCTGGAGCTTTTAATTGTTCTATGGTTTAAAATAATTGAAACCTCTTATTCATTTGTGTACGAATTTAATTATAATTTTATTTATTTACGCTTATGAATCTTCAAGTAAGAAAAAATAAATTCAGTTTTGTCTTACCATGACCCATCTGATCATTGTTACTTTAAAGAGTATAGAAACATGATGTAAGAGATCTCTTTATAAAATCTGAAGTCAACAATCAATGGCATGATTTCCTTTTGTGAGTAAAAAAACCAGAAATATTTACAAATGTTTTTTCTACGTAAATTTTTTGGGTGATACAAGAATTCAGTGATCACTACTTTAAAAATGGGTGACGAGTGTCCTTGTTACGGGTGTTTGCGTGATATGGATAAAGTTGGTGGAGGAGATGAAAAAATACCCATAATACAAACAGTAAAGTATTATTCTTTAGTCATTCACTAATATATTGATATCAGAATAGCGGTGAAATAAAAAAAAAACTTCGCAATTTTTTATTATTTTTGTTCATGTATATGTATTGTGTATTCTATTATAATTCCCTCAAAACATTACTGAAATAATAATAAATTTTATTTCCCTAATACAAATTAAATTAAAAAGTTAACGATGCTTGACTCAAAGCCATAAAGTTTTTTCTTTTAGCTTTTCATTAATCATTAAACCAAATTAAGAACGTACGTAAGTATCGTGTGTATATGTGAAACGCGATCAAAAGGTTTTAATTGAAGACAATATATAAATAACTTTCAAAAAATAGAAATCTATTCTTTCGCATATTTTTTCGATAAGGCTCAATGCATAGAAAGTGTTTATAAAATTTACCAGGATTAGTATTCTTACTATAACTTGTAGCCTAGCTGGATGGTAGAGCAATTCGTTTGGTCGCCCGTTTTTTCAACAGGCACCGTTTTATATGCTATTTGACGTAAATATTTTAATGTGTTTTTCAATGCTTAGCTTTACGTTAACGTAAATAGGTTAAGTTTGACTGGCACGAATATTACATACTCAGCCGATATTCTGAAGACGCCCGCATTCAAGCACCTAGTATACTTACCATAATCATTTCTTATAAGGTGAATGTTTAATAAAAAATGTCTCTATTAGAAGTGGTTGCTATTGAAAGTAATTTATATAAATAGTGTATGTTGTAATACATCTTATTACATTAAGTATTTTTGTCATCTAGGTTGTACCGCCAGATGGAGGTTGGGGCTGGGTGGTGGTGTTTGCTTCGTTCATGTGCAACTTTATAGTCGACGGCATCATATTTTCCGGGGGAATGTTGAAAGATGCTATCAAAGATGATTTCAAGGTAAGAAAGAACTTTAAAAGGAAACTAGTACAATCAGTAAATTTAAGCAAAAAAATATAAAATTAAAAAAAAAATGCAACAAAAATTAAACTATATTCTCAAAAATAAATTGATTGCATATTTTTGGTTGCATTGTCTTTATCGTTTTTTGCTTAAGATTATTTCGACTGATATTTATATAATTAATGCCTTCCTTATCTCACCTCGGGTGGTTAGATCGTACTACAATATCTGAACTGCCGGTAAGATTTATCATCATCTCAGCCAAGAGAAGTACACTGCTGGGTGGAAGCCGCCCCCAAAAAGCACATGAAAAGCTCCTTTTCAATATATACACAACGCGAAAAGGTTCGACCAATAAACAAACAACTAAAAATTCATCTTAACCGCCCCTTAGATTTTTTTTCCGGAAGCCTCCTCAAAAAACTATATGAATTAATTGCTTTTCAACATATACATAATATGTAAAGGGTTAACCAAGAAATATAGTCTTAAAGTTCATCAAAGCCCCGACGTTAGCAAGTTCCAATGTTAGAAGTTGATGGTCAGTTTTGCATAGTCTCCCGCGCAGTCTCGCAGTTTATTTTTAGTCTCTACCACACCTTTGGCGCCATCAGCGCGCAAACGCGTGCGTCACAGCCGAGCCTCTGTTACGATACTCTACACATTAATATCAAACGAAGCATTATGACGAGTCCAGCCTCACATATTGAGTCACACTGAACTAATCTACAATATAAGTTTCTTACGAAATACTTGGCAGTTGTTGGTTGACTTTGTTTTGGAAAGTAGATTTTGTTGGGTAATAATTTATTTACCACGATTTAAAAAAAACAGGGCAGGATGAACTTATATTGTCACTGCGTTATATTCCTCATGCTCCTATTAATTTATCCACTTATATAAAACGTTAGCGTTTCATTGAAATAATTAATGATGTTAAGAATTCTTTGTATAATGAATTCCAATATCACTTTTTACTTGCATAGCGAATTGTACTACATTAACATGTTAATATTGTTTGTAACATGATGCGCAGAATGAAATAAGTTTAATTAATCATAATTGTAATAAATTGCGAACAGCTCAAATTAAATAATATGTTACTTAATAGTATAATTGTTTTATCTTCTGGAACCTAATTCGCTAAGTGTGACATGGTGGTCTACATTTAGGACTAGCTTACCAGAACGTAGCACTATTTTAAAGAAACAATTCAACACAGTATCTCGATTCACGCTTTATCCACACGATTAATACGCAGTTTATCACGTGATAGACCGGCAACTCGTTCTATTTCAAATCCGCCTTCGAATTTTATTACGAATAAATTTAATGTTTGTATTTTTCCAAGACTCCGTCTTTTCTGTATTTAATTACGGTTACTAAGTCGGTTTAAGGCCGATCACCCATTAATTTATTTTTCGAGATTCGATTTCGAGAGTGTAGTTTATACCACTTTATTATTTATAAAGTGATTATGATTGCGCTTTATTTCATTGTAATTTTATTATTTCACATTAGTGAAAGTTACTGAAATCTTCCAACAGGTTGCAAATCGGGAGACCCTTTTGAGAAGAATTGACTAAAGAATGAAGGTGGTAAAAAAAAATTTTTGCTCAAATTTAATATAAATAAATTGAGTGATTAGAAACCCATCTTATTTAAGCATTACTTGATAGAGCCAAGTTTTTGACAACCATTATTTATTTAAATAATCGTGTAAACACGGCTCCTGAATGGAAAAATATATGTTAGGATTCATTTAATAAAGCTAGACCATACAGGATTCATTTCTCTTGATATCGATTAAATTTAAATTTCCGAATAAAATATTTATTTAATTTATTAAATTATTGAGTGTAAGTTATTTATTTATTGATCCAACAACATTTGTATCATTCCATACAAGTACAACAAATACAATGAACTAATAAGAACTAAAATGTACAAATAAATATAAATACACAGTTCAAATAATACCACATGTAAATATCAATTTCAGAACTGTATGTACCTATATTACTGTGATAAAAAAAGATTACAATATTCTATATTAATTGGAAGCGTTAGCAAAATGTTTCATAGAATATTATAAGAAATGATCTCTGAAAGTGTGACGGAGCTTGTTAAATGGGTCGAAAAATGTATAAATAAAGTTTTTTCAGAATAAGTATCAAAAATAAAAAATAAAAATCATCGAAATTAAATACTTTTTTATGGATAAGTTTATTATTATAGTTTCGCTTTGAAGTCTTTTAAAGAGGCATGTTCACATGATGACTAAGGTGAAGATTTGAGTGTGCGAATATTGTTTGTGAACTGACTGCCGTCTTTATTTTAAGGAGCACATTGCCAGCTGCCCAATTAATTAATATTGAAATAGGTTTAAAGATTATCTTTTATTTTATCTTGCATTTTTAGTTATAATATTAATATCAACGTTACCTAAAATTACTTAGTCTACCACCAGGTTGGAAAAGCCCTTCCTAGAAGTGGCTATACTTTGTCCAATGTAGGATGATACTTTTGACAGTTGACACCTATATAGAGGGTATAAAGTTGCTATTGCAATGTCAAGCCAAACATAAGGAAACAAAGGCAACCTTAGTACGTAGCAATAAGGAAGTGACACCTGTCGAAAGGATCATCCTACATTGGACAAAGTATAGAACAATTCAAACAGGGGAAAGATATGAAAATAAACAAGTGTTCGATCTTCGTAAAGTGTGTATTCATTTCGATTAGTGGACATGAAAGTATCATACTAATGTTATAATTATAAAAGTCTTTATGTTTATATGTTTGTTACTTAATCACGCAATCAAGATTATTACATAGGGATACTTCTTTAGCCCAGAAAAATATAAATTACTGTGCAAATATAATAAAGTTACCCACAGGAAGTATCCTCTTGAATGGCTACTTACACTCAACTACAAACAAGCAGAAAGTTTACTTCATGTAATGAAATAAAATAAAAATTTAATAAATATACAAAAAAGGATATGTTTATACTGATAGAGATAAATAATGAAATATGTTAAAATTGATATGTATTTTACATATAAAATGATAATTTGTCATTTATTAAGGTTGCAAAATTTGCTTTCTCTAAATAGTGTCAATGGAAGGTAGCTGGTACTTATGGCACGGGTTTTCCCAGTTTAAGTACCAGCTTCACTATATCTAATGTACCTAGAATATAAGAGCTACTAATGTATGTACAAACCAACTGTATACTGAAAAAAGTCAATAAAGATTATCATTATTATTATTATTATTTCCAAAAGTCAACGAAGACGAAGTCGAGGGCAGAAGTAAGTAAGAAATGAATAACTGAACACCATCTTCAACCAACAAGGTTGCAAGAAGGGAGTCATTAAGAAATTAATGTTAATTAGAGGCGAAGTAAAATCGCCGGAACTACGCTTGTGTATTCGTCATCGGAAACGGTTTACGCTCAATCAGTTATCTGGAATAATCATTCGACTAGTTTTTGTGTATACCAAGTAGGGTATAACTTTCGCAACTGCTTGTCAAAAGTTGAAAAAAAAAACGACGCGAACGCTTTTGTCGCCCCATATTTAAAGTCCGGTAGGTTATTCTAAAATAACCAGTCGCAATTAGAATAGACACAGGTCGCGCTGTGTAACATGAACAAAACCGTGAACAATAAAATTGTGCAGAGATTGGTTGATGTTGCCAAAATTTGCTACTGCACAGGTTACGTGATTTCAAAACCGCGGGGTCTATATTTTCGTTTAATTTCATTTTGCATGGAAGGGAACATTTCATTTTATGACAGTTAAGAAGGAACTCGATACAAACACACAATCCAATTAAAACTCCTCGTTGGTCATTATATTGTTTTTATGTTCGTGTGAGTCCATGATAAGTTCATTAACAAATTTTTACAATAAAACAAACAGGTATTTTTACTTTACAAAGAAAGTTCTAGTAGGAGCATTAAGAAATATTTTTCACGTAATCTTTCTTTAAACCTGTGCATCAGGTATTTAACTTCGTCAGAACTTATATTAGTTCAGCTGTGGACACGATAACCCATAATGAAACAAAGCGAAAAATCAATATATTTCTCTATTATGTAGATAGTTACCTAACCCTCTTAATACTAAATACTGTGAGTTATTATAACATTTATTAATAATAAATTAACACTCAAACTAGTAAACTAAAACCAACACACAAAGTTTAAAGCGATTTTTATTCGTCTATGTTTTTCCTGGGTGTCCGATTTGAAGCCGACGTAAAACTGCTTCAAAATTTTAGGTCGGCAAGAATTTTCTATTTTCACCTCAGATTTTAATCCAACATTTTCACTTTATGTCGGCTTGTTTAAAAACGGTTGTCTCAAACTCTCGTCAAACTCATATCGCAAATGAGTAAAGAGTGTCACCAGCACATATGTTTTCGAAGCATTGAAAGAAACACGAATACGGTTATATGGTTATATACATTTGTGTATTCACATTAAATTATATACTAGGCGATGCAGTCGCTAAGCATAAAGCTACGCTGGCACCATATATTAGAGTGGAGCGTAATACCTAATTCGTTAATATTTGTTTCGATGGGAATTTTTGCGAATTTCGAAATTCAGGTCCGTCACAATCTGGTCATAAACCTGTTGATTCAATTCCACACAAAAAATATTTAAATCGGTTAAGAACTTTGCGCCATTGAAGCTGATCCATGGGAGCTTCGCTCGCTCCGCTCAAATAAAGGGGTTGTTTTTTTTCAGTTCTTTTAACTGTCATACCGCATACACATCTACTTGCACACGCCTACAAAAAAAACACCAGGAACAAGCAGGAAACAGCTTGTGTTTGAAAAAAAATGTTATTGTTTTATATTTCGAAAAAGATGCGCATGTAGGTGACCTTACGCATCTTACGGGTTCCATATTTGTTTTTTTGTAACATATGATGAAAAAACTTTTGGATTGTCCTCCAACTTCTGACCCTATTATTAATACTTATCCTTAAAAACACAACTCTACGTAATGTTGTGTATTTATTTATTGTGTAGTTATGTATAGTGATTAAAGTTTGGAACGCTTATTGATGGAGAAAATTATTTACAGGTAGTTATATTTTGTAGAGTCTTCACATTACATTATGCTGCATATATAATACCACTGTATTTTACGAAACTATGTTTGTACCTATGCAACTTACTAGAGTTAACTTATAATTAGCGATTTATTCCCAATTCAGAAGGGTCATGGGCGATTGAAATTCTCCAAGTATACTCTCAACAAATACCTTGTGCCAAACCCCTGTTCCCACTTAAAGGTTATTTATTAAAGGCATATTATTATAGATCAGTATATCTCCCGGCATATAAGTTGAACCTGGTTTTGAAATCACGTGACATGCGCAGTAGTGCATATTGTACCTAAACTTGCTACTGCGCATGTCACGTGAATTCAAAACCTGGTCCAACTTAAATGCCGGGGACTATAACATTGTATTCCACAAAATGCACGAGCGAAGAGGGATATTGCTGAGAAATTCCCGCAGTCTGCTTCTCTAGAAAAGTCCCAAAATAACAAGTTCATAATGCAACATTTAAATGTTCTTATCATAATTATTTAAATCAATTCGTTGTTTTGACTACCCAAGTGTACCAACACACTTGTAAAATATGTAGGTTTTATCCATAAAAGTTTGTGTTCATCATGCCCATTGAAGGGCATAAAAACATAGTGATAAAACATAAATTAGAAAGACAGCAAAACTAGTTTTGTATAGACTGTGTTCTTAACAGTTGCGTTTACCATAATGTTAAGGTCAAGGCGTTGGCGCAGGTCAGCTCGGTAACAACCATTCATTCAATGTATTTCAATCCATTGACTAAAATCCTACTACTGCCTACAATAAGTATACGATTGTTTTCGATACTTAATATTCGTGGTGTATTGCTCTACACATTAGACTGTCTGGTGGTATAAAATAAAAGGTCGTAGTCTAGAATTCTTTAAGGCTATATTGAATAACTATTCCATTGGAATAGTATCATAACCGATACGCAGTCATAAAACAAATAATAAATCCTAATGCGGAAAAGAACGACTTTAATACCCGAGACTCTTTATTGGAAAGATTTGAGCCGATTTTTTAAATTTAGATTATTGGACTTTTTTTTTCTTTTTAATTTCATTATTCCTATTAGAAGACTAAATTGGGCAAAAGCTTCCCTATGAAAGTTATACGCGCTTGTGTGTTTATTAATTTTACAATCTACCAATAAACAAAAGTAATTTTTATTCCAAAACGGGTCAACGGATTTTAAAGAAAATATCAGAAGGTAGAACAAAAATTAAAGTGTTGGATCCATTTAGATATCTTGAACGATTCAAAAGATATAATAACTGATATTTCAGGAGTCTATTATTGACATCTAGCGGGTATCCCTTCCAACATAGGGTACCAATGTCACCGGGTAGAAAATCCTCAGCGCATGACAGCTTAGTTTAATTTCATTGTTTTTTAAGCTACTACTTCATTAATTAGTTTAGTTAGAGATTTGATTACTAAGTTATTTTTAACTTCAAGATAAAATGAAATTTTATCTTGAAGTTATTGAATTATTGAATTATAAATACGTATTTATCGGAATTCAAGACCATAACAGTTGTTAATGTGATCGATTACTAGTTCGAAGTTAGCCGACACGAATCAGTAAGTTGATTACTTTTAATTTATATAAACTGTAACAAATAAAATCTATTAGTAATATATTCCTAGAACAAAAAAAAACATTCAAACTTCAATTTTATTAATTTATTAGTAAGCTCACATACAAATAATCAAATCATACTTACATCCTCAACTAGATTAGATTAAGTAAAATAAATCTATAATATTTCGTGATCAATCATCATCATTGATAACTTGGTTCTGTGGATATCGGAAATAAGATAAAAATAGCAGTAGTAGTTTTCAACTTCCAACTCTCAGTGCTATATAATAAAAAAAACAATTTTTTTTAAATGTAGAACTGTATGATCAGCGGAAAGTACAAATTGTATACAAGCCCGTATACGTCACGATATAATGTGACGTAAGGGAATGAAAAGGAACTGAAACACGCTCATAGAGTTGTTATTGTCTCTGTCTTTTTAATGTCTCTAAACTTCAAGTTCCTGTGGCGCCTATGTGCAACTGACAGCGGTCACACATGACATAAATACAGTGAAACCTCAAACAGAACAAAAGAATAAATTCATAATAATATGCTCATCACAAGAATATCGGCGTCCCTACTTGCTGTTGAACCAAACTAAGATTCTTCTTTATCGATGGCGCAGTGTTGAAGACTTTTGGCCAGCGATTGTCGAGTTAAGAAACTTTTATGGACCAGCGACCATAAATTTATTATCTTAATTTTCTTAGATCATTGATTGACGCTAAGCTGTTGGATACCATTTGTATTCCCATGGCCTGTATTTTGAATGTTCCAACCTTATAGCTGAATTTACGCCGATTGGAAAACTATATCGGTTAACTCAAGTTAACTAGTAAAACAATCATGTTAAAAGTGTCCCTGTGGACGATGATTTTCGAGAAAATGCATAAACTTATTGATATCTAATACAAATTCATTTCAACTGTAAGTTATTTCTTTCAAAAAAATGCTGCAATCCTCAATTCTTATTAAGATGATTACTTAAACGTGGTATATCGCCAGATAAGTTCTGCAATTTGTTTTCTCTTGTAAGTTAAATCTGGTATTGGATGCTCGGCAGAAGCCTGCTGTGCAACCGAAAGCCAATTAACTTGTCGATTTATGCGACAGCCGCGTGGAATTTACCCTCGCCACGAATCAGTCCCTCCATCTGATACATTTAATGCATAGGTTTCTTTACTACTTCTTATCTGGACCGTTTGGATTTTAGTAAGCCATTGCAAATAACAAATTAGTCTTTGTAATATAGAAATAAGCTCCACAGATAGGCATTCCTATTATCTTTTAAAACGTGATATGTTTCAAGTTTCTATATATATATATATATATATATACAGGTAAATAATGAACCTTAAAAATGTTCCTTAACTAATATTCCACTTGAAGTCAAGCACAGGGAATATTTAACACTCGATGGTACGTTTTTCGTTCAGGTAGAAAATAATCAGGCTCAAAATAAGTTAAGGAACATATGACAGAAACAAGACGATAGACAATAAAGTATAAAAAAGTATCAAAAATAAAATAAAACTTTACACAGAGAATTGAATCCAGCCGGATATCTATTTCGTAACAGTTGTTCCTACCAAGCAAATTTAGGGCAAAACTAATCAAATAGATTTAGATTGCGTGATAATAACAAAATTAAACCATAAACTAAAATTTCTCTAGTTTAGTTGTGTAACATTATTTCATAGTTTTCGCTTTAATAAGAAAAAATGAAACGTTTTAAAATGTTTATTTCAGACAAAACATCTTTCACCTAATACTTATTCATGAATACCAAACTTCGCAGCCACATAGCGAAGGGATTTCGTTTAATTTTTACTTATTTGTGTAACGTAGTGTAACGATATATTACGTTTGTAATCTTAAATATCCCGAAGAATGCATATCATAAGCAGAAATTCGATACACTTCTTTGTTCTTGCCACCAGATTGATTTATTAGAGATAAGGAGAAAACTAGGTTCGCAATTGTAAACAATGAACTTATTACACTTTCCTGTTGAATCATAGAGATGAAATACTTCTTTTTACCAGATGACTATTAAGTTTATTTATACAAACTTGTTTTATTTATTCCACTAATATAAATTTAGGCATTGTATTTTTTATCAAGTAAAATCACTTAAGACCATGTTAATAAACGCCGGCTCTCCTGTCAAGTACTTTTTATGTAATAATAAAAATAATTTTGGTTTGTTCGGGCGACAGCACCATAAGGTTAATGCTCTAAAAATTAAATAATCTCTATTTTAATGACATAACATAGGTCCAAACGTTAAAGTTGTTGATAACTTGATCTGAAGTACATACTTTATTATTTTTTCTGATGTGAGAATTTTTAAATTTATTTTTTGAATATCGTTTAATTTCTTTTTGAAAATGAAGAGTTGTTTCCAACATAATTTTATAAAAGTCTTTTGGGTAGGTAGAGTATATACACATTAACGTTATGTTTTTATCTCATCATTAAAATGGGCGAATAGCTAGAATTGTTTAAAAATATGCGCGACCGCTCTCAATGTGTCTGTCAACCAAGAAATTGTCGCCACGAATATTCACGGCGCCAACCCGTATAGAACTTTTCCACTCACATGAAATGCAACTCCAGCCCTCGTAATTTCCAATTCATTTCCCATACAAATTTGAACTCTATGCCCTTTTAAAAGAGATCACCGCCAATGGTGTTTTCTGAAGAATGTGACCACACAACCGCGAGACAGGGCAACGCACGGTATCGGCCTTCAGACTCCATGATGACTGTTGTAACTCAAAATTTATTGCAATTAGGAAATCTTACAATGTTTTACCAGTTAACAATAAGACTACTCTTTTCTTATTTCAAAAGTCTGGTTAAAGAAAATACTTATCTTTTACTAAATACATGCTTTCGGTCTCGACAATGCTCATAACTCTGTACATTTCGTTTTTAATATCAACCAAATCATAAGAAATATAATATGCAAAAACAAACGTCACCTCCAACTTCTTTTCTGTTACTGGTACCGACAAAATTTAGGTAAAGAAAATCTAAGTAAGCTAGCAGACATTGTTAATGAAATTTCTTTTTTTTTACTACACAGTTGATCGAACATAGATAGGGTTAAGGTTTATAAAAAACCCCTTTGAAGTATGCAGTGTAATTATTTCTGCATTCTCTATTTTTTTTCGGCCAAATTTACCAATTTCATATGCCGTAAAAACACAATGCACACTATCAGGACTTTTAATAGCACAATAGTGATGTGCATTCGTATAAGTGCGTTCGTTGGTAATTAGTATTTAATCTTTTTCTAATAGCTTCTTACCATTTATTAATAATGCTTCTTAATAGCTTCTTACCATTTATTAACATATATTTTGAATATAAATCTGAAAACAGATTTTTATAGCATCAAAAATTTAAAATTTTATATCAACGTTATTTTTATACTTTACACCGACAATATTAATTAGCTTCGTATTTTCCGTGACGAAGCTCTTTCCGGTATAGATAACATCAATTTGTGCATTGTTGTCGAGTATAATTATGTAAAACTTAAATATGTAATTATTTTTATTATATCATTGTTTTACACTTTTATTTTACAGGTTCTATTTATTTTCAGTTATCTTTAAAACATGTTGAAATAACTTAAACAAACAAATTATATTGAGTACATTATTACAATAATTACAAGAGGGGTGACGACTTATTTTTAATAAGAAATTGTAAATTATTATTAAGTATTATTTATATTGCAAATTGAAAGGCTCAATAGGTGCAATCTCAATAATGCAACCGCGGACGATCGCTAACAATAGTAATTTGTATAAGGTATAAAATACGTGTTTGAAAAACAACTACGCCTCCGAGCCCTCAGGTGGGATTCGAACCATTTTGTAATTTGTTTACAATTATAAATTTAGTGTCTATAACAAAATATGATATTAGCATGATGTCACTTATTTACTACATCTCAGATGGATTGTTCTATGTCGCGTAAATAAAAAAAATGTATAAAGTATTATTATTCCAATTAGGTTAATGTAATAAATGCAATTATTTCTTAATTTTTAAATTTCGATAATTTTTTGTAAACCGGTGCAAAATTGTCAAATTTCCTCAAATAAGTCATTTAATTACGTTGCAAATTGTTTGAGGAAATTTATAAGTTTGGGTCGGTCGATGTAAAATTGACCGTACAAAGTTACTGAGTATTATCGTTTATCTACAATTTATGTAAGCATCAACATTATCATCATTGTCAATGAATGAATAAACCTCAGGTTTAACTGGACGACCTTCTTCAATGCCATGTCCTTAACTCCCTTTAGTAGAACTTAGAACTAGAAATAGTTGTTCTATTTTACATTTATAATTAACACTCAGTAGCATTTGATTAATTTTAAGATTTTTACACACTAAATATAATAATATATTGTATAAAAAATCCAAAACTAGAATTATATTCACAAGGGCTTCAGCTAATTCTGTGTTTCAGTCTATACTGAAACTTACAGAGGCCTAAGGGTTCGTTTTACATTTGTAAACATTACTGTCGCGTTTGAGTTAATATTTGAACCTTATAATTAAGAAAATAGGTTCTTATTTTAAATATCTTAACTCAAACATAATAATGACGTTTCGATATTTGACAACAAATACAATCGAAATCATTCATATAAATGCTAAAAAGGTATACATACTATATATTAATATATGTTTTGTTAAATTGTTGCAGTAGAGAGAAATTAAGTAATGCTCATTTGAGTTACTTCGCCTTTTACTTCATGTTATACCGTTAATGCAAATGGCAGCCTCGGAAGGTCATTTGTTGCATTAACGGCATCGTTACGCGTAGGACCACACTCGAGTTCAATGGCATAGCGCGCTGTATCTGCGATTACGGATGTTAGGCAACCTAACTGGTCTACGTTTCCTAGTGATCGGTCATCGAAAGCTATTTTTGAAGGATACAATTTTATTTTTTTAATTTGTACCAATGTTATGAAACTTATGATACAAAACATACTTTTAACTTGTTATGCGCATCTAGTTAAAGTTTTTTAGCTGGGAGAATCATGACAGATATCAAAAATGTCACTTTATTTATTAAGGGTTTGGCATAATCTCGAGTCCGAGAGTTTACGAGCTACACTTTATTGTGTATAAGTGATAGTGAACATACTAAAAAATAACTATAAAACCAAATTTAATTGGTTATGTTAGTAACTGTGAGCAGCAATTAAAAACACAAAATTGTAATTTTATTTTTTATAAGGTCATTATATGAGTGACGACAAAATGATCAGGAACCTATCTTGAGAAGTCCTTGCTCTTAAAAGCCTTTATTAACACCCAATGATCCACATTTGGCCCGCGCGATGAGTTAAAGTCTAAAGTGTTTTATATTTATATGGAAAAACTATACCCCAGTACTGAGAATGATAATTCTATTGTTAAACCTTATGCTATTTCAAATTAAGCTCGAAATGTTTAAGAAAATAATCTCGACCTAAATGTGAGAATGGAATTGTTTTCAATATTGATCTCTGTATCTAAAGTAATGTATGCTATAGAAGTAAGCCCATAAATGCCATATTTTTATGTGACCACATACAAATATGGTTTAAGTTACATTTTGTTATTACAGTGTACGGGTCATTCGTTTTATAGTAACACAGTGTTGACATAGTCAAGGTGAATAACCATCAGTTCTAGTCTGCACTTCAACGAAGAAATACTTGACACGCGCTTTCGAAGATGCTTATTTATTCAACAAATCTTTGAGTCACGTGGAATTGCAAAGAACCTTCGGAATGCAACACTAATGCGTAGTCAATAAAGACTTACTGTAATCCGAGGACAAGACATGTACAAACACATCTAACCCGTTTAATAACTTTATTCGTAATATAAATAAAAGTGTATTACTTCAGTCAACATCACTTCAACGTATACGAATCCAATCTATTTTCAGTTTAAAATTTAAGGGATAGATATTAATATCATTGAGAATAATTGACAGTTTGAGCTTTATCCATATTTGAGGATTACAAATACAACTACATTAAGATATTAGACTTGGAATTGTTTTTATTTTTGAATAAGAAAACAATTTTAATCGCATTAAACGAATTGATAGCTAAATGTTTTCTGTTTGTAAGTTTATTTAATTTTTTCCTATGGCAATTCGTGTTGTCAAAATATTTGTAAGTAATTAAAAACCAAATAGCAACAAGCGACAAACGCAGTCCCACTTCCCATCAGGGTCAGTAGGCCAGTCGATCTCGTTGGACCACGGAAACTCGAATTATTCGTCGTCTGGGAACCAAGATTAACTTTCAGATTATTTGAAAAAAAAATCACGTGATTTTGATTGTCGAAAGTGAAAACACGCCACTTTCTTTATATTATTATTGAAATAAGGTTTTGAGTAGGTAAAAATTGAATTTTTGACCTCCAGTAAAAATTTAAGAGCAAATTTTAATAAAGAATCTTTGCCCGAAAATGTGTTATGTCTGTGTTATTACTATATACTTTGAATTTTGTTTAAGTAATTACGTATATAAATAAATGTCTTTTGCAATTGAACAACTTCTATCTCTAATGTAGGTATACACATACAATTTTTAATTCTTACTTTAACCTTAAGGCCTAAGGCCTATAAAAATATATTGTAATAGAATAGGAAATCGGAGATAAACCTTATGCTCTGATGCTTACATTCAGACAAATCTACTGTCTTCAATCATAGAATAGCATTAGTTTCTCGATTTATAACTCTTTAATAATAAGATCAACTTTTTTGTGGTGACTTGATGAGACTTCCGTTGATTGTACAAACTCTGCTTATTTTGGAAAAAAAAAGATAGTTCAAGCTCCAAGTTATCTAACTATCAAATGAATTACACTTATATTTAAATAAGGCGTTTATTTAAATATGAACTGACTCTCAATATCATTCACTATCATATATCAGCAAATGTTTTGCATAGATCATTAGAACAGTTTATTGATTTATTTTGATATATTTTCATGACTTCCGTTGGCATTTCCTTCAGCTGTCCAATAAAGCACAATTTTGAGTTAAGCCTTGTTTATAAATACACCTGATCGCCTTGTCATATGTTCCTATTTCTTTGTTACAGATTAGTGAAGGGCAAGTGGCTACGGTGAATTCATTACTGGCCGGTTTTTATCTTCTTGCTGGTCCTTTCATATCTGCTTTAGCCAACAAGTGCGTATTTATTTTATTTTAAAAAAACTTACTTTTTCTATAATACGTATATATACAGATTTACTTTAAAAGAGAATTGATGAAATCTACCTAATAAAAAATATTCCTAGTGGCCCTATTGATTTCAGTTGGACCACTCTACGCTTAAGTATGTGTTAAAATACATACGAGTATTGTCGTGAGCGAGCCAACGCGTCGACGGCAATGAACTCTATTGAGCACCTCGTATATAGTAATGTACAAGACACTAGTTCTCGAATTTGCAGGTTATAAGCTCAAAAGGCTTGATATCCAGAGTCTAATCGAACTCGAGCTCTCTGAGCAATAACTTGAGCAATCAAAAGAGCTCAGGTATTAAAATGAACGATGATCAACAAGGACTCAAGGCGAGATATCAGATGAATTTTAATTATTCAATGTATCCAAGCGAACATTCGTGTTTTATTTCTCTTATTAAAACTGTTTTATATTAATGAAAAATCATTGCTATTAAAGTGGGTCAACATAGTTATGTATAAAAATGCAGTCGACTATGCTTGCACCCACAACCTGTTTATATAGTCATCGTCTAATTCTTCTAGTATTTTGTCAAATCACTTAGAAATTTTCTTTTCCGCATCTAGTTTTAGTTATGACTGAGCGACCTTACATCGACTAGGAACTGTATAAATCCAAAACTCCCAAACCAATCGACTTTACATCACCCAACTTTGTAATACTGAGCAACAAAAGGCTAGAGCGCAGAAAAAAATCGGGCGCAGAAATAGACCTAAGCTCTAATGTCTCGCTCCGAGGCATCATTGAGTCGTGGAGCCACAAAAGAGTCAAGCCGAATCTGAGTCCTGAGACTCGGAGAACTCTGGTCTTGAACATCACTACACATCATGAATCGAGTAGATACTTTAATACAGTAAGCTAGTAAAATATGCAGTCATGTGTAATTATTTGGGTGGATTTTTACCTATCACGGCAAGCGTAATGCTTATTTTAAGGAAATAAATAGTCATTAATGCAAGTACTGTGTAACTTTACACTTTAAAACTTGGAAGAGGGTTGCCATTTATTAATCTATCTTTATAGCGTTTAATTAAATAATAATACTATCAAATAGCTTGTGTTTTAATGTTTTTAAAAAGAATCAAACAATCTTTTCGACAATTATTATGTAATGTAAAAAAATAGTCTTAATAATGCATCATTTCGTTCAGTAAGTAGGCTGGCAGCATTTGTAAATGCGGATTCCGCTGGAGGCGCTAGGTAATTTAAATATGTAAAGCGGAATCTAGCAAACTTCGTTTGTATCACTGGTGCAGATGTCCCAAATACACATGGATAAAAACTAAATTCGCGAGATATACCGTAATCTTGTGCTATACTAAATCCCTAAGGAGCATATTGCACAGTCAAGAGCACTTACAAAAGGACGTATAACAAAACCTTCAATCACTCATTTTCAGTTTTAAATAATGAGTTTAATATTACTAAAGAAAAATTTACGGTTTGTCATAAGTTGACATGCTGTTATCACACTACATTATAGGTAGGTATGTAAGGTTACCAAAAGTAATGATGGGATACGACTATTATCTTTATGTATTAAAAACAACATTATGTATGTCACGCACGCCGCAATATACTGCGTTCATATCTTAGAGCGTTGTTGTGCGACCCTTGTGCTCTTCATGATTGGAATATTCAGTAATGACCTAATGACATTTTAAAAGTAAGTAAAATAGCACACTTTAATCAATACGTCAATCAGGTCTTGTACAAAAAAACTTAAGGTTAATGGGAGGTAAATGTGGTTTACGTTAAAAGTTTTTTATACCTCGTACAGGTCAACTATGTTACTTACAGATAACTTATTAAACTACGTGAAATTGTAGCACATTTTTTTCAGTAAATAAAAGTCCATGAAAAATACTTTTTAATTTTTCTTCTTTCTTTCTTCAAAACGGCTCTCGTCTTCTTCTCAGGCTCTTGCTCTTGATTAAGACTTAAGTGCTTATATGCTAGTATGAAAGCAATAATGACAAAAAAAGCCCACAATTATGCTTATCTATTTAGACATCCGTATCTAGATTGATTAAGTACAGGTACTTTTTAAAAATAGCCTACTTATTCGTTTTTATTATTTTTTCAGGTATGGTTTCCGTTGTGTAACTATCGCGGGTGCTATCATAGCGAGCACCGCTTTCTGTGTATCTTTCTACGCCAATGGCGTGATATTCCTTTACATCATCTACGGAGTTATTGGAGGTGAGCCAATATTTTCCATTTTAATTAAGCATGTTTTCTTTTAATTTTGAATTGTAATTTGTGATATATAAGTTAAAGGAAAATCCTCGCTGGACAGTGCGACCATGATCAACAATTATGAGATAATTAGAAAAACATTAAAGGCAGTTAAAGCCTGTACAGAGACATGAGATTGAGAGGACATACTAAATGGAGATAGTTAAAAAATATTGAATTGAATAATAACGAAATATTTTTATAACTTAAAGATGTTTTATAAAAAAAATTAACTTGTGTCGGATAAGTGACATTGATGAGACAAGTTACTTTTTTGTGGTAAAACCTCTTTAGATATCAAAAACTGGCAGTAAAATACTTAAATATTAAAAGTATCATAATTATTAATATGTTGTTTCAGGAATTGGCCTTTGTATGATCTACATGCCGGCAGTACTCACTGTTGGCTTTTATTTTGAGAAATGGCGCGCATTGGCTACAGGCCTTGCTCTTTGCGGCTCTGGCGTGGGAACCTTTGTAATGGCACCTCTGACTGATAAACTGAGAGAATCCTTAGGTTGGAGAGTGACTGTACTGGTCCATGGAGGTTTGTTACTGTCATGACTATACGTATAAGTAGTTTGTCCTTATGAGATTCAGCATATTTAGCAATCCTATTCAGATTACCGCGGAATAAATAACAGCTGCATTATATTAGTATGCTTCTTTGCAGGTATGCTACTATCATGTATAGTGTTCGGATCAATGTTTCGACCGATCGAGCCTGTCCGTGTGACTCTCGCTGACACAACAGAGGAAGACGAAGCGCGTCGCCACGAAGAAGCTGTAGAAAAACTCAACAGCATGCTTAAGTTGCAATCTAAATTTGACTCCGGCATCTGCATGCCGCATGAAAAATTCATCAACAGAGTTACTCCCCACACGTGGATGGGTGTAGCTAGTAACACACGATACCCCACTGCCGAAGAAGTTTTCCGTGGTAGCAATTCCCACTTGACGCAATACACACGGCGATCTTCAGCAAATGCGAGTGCCATCAAAAATACTCTTGGAAACAAACCACTATTCATAGACGTCCCCGTAGCTGAAAAGGATGAACAAGAGGATTCAAACAGTAACATCGACAACACTGAACCACTTATTTCATCTACTGTCAAGGTCATGCCAGTGAATTATAATTCACGCCGTTCTCATGCTGATTTGGCAAGACCTCTGTATCGTGACGATATCTTTTTCGGAGCTAGTTTGACTAGATTAGCACAGTATACCTCACGTACATCGCTGGGATATCATTTGGCCGTTACGCATGTGCCTACAAAGGAAGACGCTCAAGAAGAAGTTTCAAATAAATGCCGTTTTTGCCCTGAAGCTGTGAAAAGAGTTTTAGCGACTATGTTGGACATAAACCTTTTCCTTTCGCCTACCTTTGTGATTTTGGCTGTGAGTGGATTCTTTACCATGTTAGGATTCTTTGTGCCATACATGTATATCACACAGAGAGCTCAGCACAACAACATGAGCAAGTCTAGCAGTGAATGGTTGGTGTCTGCTATCGGAGTATCGAATATCGTTGGACGTATTATTTGTGGATTGGTCTCATCAATGCCGAAAGTTTCACCATTGTGGCTCAACAACATAGCCATAACCGCTGGCGGCATTGCCACCATGTTCAGTGGATTTAACTACAGCAATGTATACCAGTTTGGATACACAATCATTTTTGGCTTTGCTGCCGGTAAGTAATATAAATATATTTGGTTTTAATTTTCTATGTATGTCCCAAAGTTATCGTGAATAACTTCATTTCTTTAAGTTTTACGTTATAGATAATTTGATAATATAATAGAAAAAGCTTTATATTATTACCGTTTTTTTAAATGAAAAAAATGTCGTCATTAGACAGTACATAATTCTATTATATAATAAAAACTTCTTTATATTGCAGCATGTTTTGCTTCACTTCGGTCCATATTGGTGGTAGAGTACCTCGGATTGGAAAAATTGACAAACTGCTTCGGTCTGTTTTTGCTCTTTCAAGGACTAGGAGCGTTACTTGGCAATCCCATAGCTGGTAAGATTCAACCCGTACTTTCAATAACCTAGCTGTGTTAACAAAACATTTAAGAAAAATCAAAATTTACCTGGACCAAATTTTCACAATAAATATTTATTTGAATTATAATTAAAATTAATTTATTCTTACCTATCATTCATTAGTTGGATAATACTGTATATACCAGTAGTATTTGGCACTGTGCCTGTCTTTATAAAGGCCGTCAGAAAGCCTTCGTGGCGCCAAGTATTATGCAACCACTCCTAATTAATTCATGCTTGATGTCAGTTGTTACATGAATAAACCAGTTCTTTTGAAGATTAGTCCTTTTTTTCGTAGGTGTGCTATACGACCAAACGCAGAGTTATCAAATACCGTTCTACGTGTCTGGTGCTTTCCTTCTTGTCTCTGCGCTCATGTGTTACCCCGTGAACTGGATCAGCAAATGGGAAAAGTCTCGTAAAAAACTCAACGGTGATCAATCGGCGTGTATTATGGGTTAAAGGCTGAACGGAGAGTTAAACTCAATACTGAACTATATTTGGGACAAGAGACATTGGTGCCAAAAGAACCCCAAACAGAATTAGTGCATCTATTCTGGGTTGGACGAGCTCCTAGTGCATACAAAATGTAGTTTCTTAGGCTGGCATTCGACGTTAGCTTGAAATAATTCACCACTTTCCTTGAATACAAGCCTTGGAATGTCCTTTTACCCTTTTCCCGTCTACTAATTGCGGAAATTGTACCAAATTATTTCCCCATGTTATAAAATAAAATTGGTAGTTATGATGTTATACTTATAAATGAACCTCGAATATAAAAATTACGGAAGAAAAACATTCCCATCAGAGACCCTAAGACAAAACTGCAAGGGACGTTGTAGCAGTGGGCTCAGTTAAGTCGATAAATGCATTTAAAAATAGGTTTAGAAAAAAGTACAAAGACTCGGACGTAAAATATAAGATTATATAGCAGTTTTGTTGAAAACACCGGCACAAGATGATTGAGGCCAAAAGTTTTAATAAATTATATTATATGATAACCAAACTTGATCCGTAAATCGGTGCATA
The DNA here is from genome assembly GCA_927399485.1 of Calamotropha paludella. Lineage (NCBI taxonomy): Eukaryota > Metazoa > Arthropoda > Insecta > Lepidoptera > Crambidae > Calamotropha > Calamotropha paludella. The sequence continues at coordinate 8,020,019 of OV656814.1, read as the reverse complement.
ATGTAAGACTATTGTTACTTATTATTAATACACCTATTCTAGCTTAAGATATTGCATATCAGAATGTGTGTGTGTGAATTTAATGGTGACTGCAATGTAATGTTTGTGCCTTATTGTACAGAGTGATATGTCTACATAATGACGAAGTTGTTGTTTTTGTAATTTGAGCTTGTTTGAACACAAGTCCCAAATGTCCGTTGTATTTTATTTACATTAGTTTATAACAGACTCTGTGTTTAACATAATCGTAACTCTTAAGTGCTACAATTGTGGCTGTGGTCTTTTAGAATATTTAAACAATTATTTTAATAAGAAATCATAGTCATTGATCAGTCTTCCTCTTTAAAATTATTGTTGAGCCTAAATATTGCTATATCAACTATAATACCTCAATTTTAGGCGAATCTCTCGCATATTCTGGACCTTTTGTTGAAGAAACTCTTCCATTTTTTCATTAAGATTGTTATGTTATGTACTTACGTACAGTCAAGTGTAGGAATATGTATCTACTAAACAATTGACGACCGTTTGGTGCAACGATAGCGAGCCTGCCTTTCGCACCGGCGGCCCTGGGTTCGAGTCCCGGAAGGGGCAGATATTTGTATGATGAATACGAGCATTTGTACCTGAGTCATGTGTGTTTATATATATTTCTATTAATATTACATATATATATGTATCATAAATGTATGTCTATCCGTTACCCTAGTATCCAGTACAAAAGCCTTACATTGCTTACTTTTGCCTAGGTTAATTGGTGTGAATGTAAGAAATATTATATTACACACTAACCACCTGGCAATAAATAATATATTCTGAATAACTGGTGTATAAATATAACTATATTAAATATTGCAATAATTTATTAATATAGGATAATAGTTAAAATAATTCGATAATAATAATAATGCAGAAATACTCTTGCGATAAGAATATTTCTGTATTATTAGTTGACAATATGTCTTAAAATTAACTTTTGTAAATATTTGTACCTATGTACATATATATATACACACATAAAAATAGTCTTAAATTTTACAAGTATATATAGGTATATACTACTTTTTAGTATTTATGTAATGATTCATTAGATAGGTACATATTACACACTCGGCTGTACAGAAATTGTGTAGATACCTAGGACGGTTAGGATACATTTCTTCTCTTAAAAATTATTGTAAATACAATGAAAAAAATCATTTTCATCGTTGAAATTATTCTTTTAAAATATATCAACTAACATCTTGTATTTGAGAGCTCTTCATTGTGATTTGCGATGACCATTTTCTAATAACAACACGGGGCTAGCTTAACCAATGACATAATAACTAGTTAGTTTAACTTTCTCTCTATTAAGTCCTAATAATGGTTTAAGGAAATTTTAAGAGCTTTATTCCCTATTACATATCTGATAGATATCAGGAACGAATCTGGTCAGTACTCATAGAGATTATTTGTATATAAATGGAAGTTTTTTTTGGTAGATCTGGTTGATATAGACTTTATTGGTTGTTACGGATAGCAGCAAGCCAGCTTACAACGAACTGTCAAATATTCCCATTTGATATTCAAGTTGAAAATCGAATAGAGAAATTTGACAGTTTTGTAATAGTAAATTATTTATTGACTTCAAGAAAATCGTTGTTATATATTTATGGTGACTATGATTTTTTGGATGTAGAGCAGTTTTACCACTTTGCCATTAAACTGCTCACATACCTACTGTGATTAATGAATAAATTACGAAATATTCTGTAAAACAACAGAAATATTTAAGCGAGGAAAATTTTTATAATATTTATCGCCTGTTAAAGGAAAGTACCTACTTATATTATAAATATAACCCAGTTAATCACTGCCTAAATATATTTATAAATTGTATAAAGATTTTTAATGTTATATTTATTCATATAACATAAAAACAGGAAATAAAACTGCGAATTTCATAAATTCATGTAGGTACCTACCTAGCAAGCGGATTTCCGATATTTTGAGTTCGAGTGTTTAATCCGAAGTCATTTTTTGAAACAAATTGTATTTAATAAAAACTTTTGTTGAATATGATAATGTGATTTTATTTATATTTATTTTATTCATTGTGAAGGGTGGAATACATATTTACATAGCCAGGTATTAAATATATGCACAATTAAAAGCAAAAAACCCACATAAATTATGCATTCTCTGCTTCTAATGGACCTTGTCATCCTGGATGTTTTCTCAATTACCTATCAGTCTGTAATCAGCGGGTGTGCCAACGCTTTATCATGGATCAGCGCTGCCGCAGCGCTGGATTCCAGGCTGATAATTTTGCGGAGACATAACTACAACAGTATAATTGTCAACATATGAATTGTTCTAACAAGTTACGATGTTTGTGCAAAGAAATTACATTTGAAGGGGATAGACTTGATGTGTCTTTATTACTCGGTTTCCTTTTAAATATCGGAGCAAAAAATTTCGCTTTTTTTTTTACATTAACAGTGATAAACACTTCTGCATAATCCGTCACACTAGATGATGTTTTCCATTATGGCTAATTAGCAGCTAATTTATTGGTTTACTAATATAATAAAGTTTCAAAACAGTAGCGAGAGACGTATAAACATCGTTACATTTCTATAATTAACTAGAAGGAAAGGTTTGAACCTTGACGACCGTTTGGTGCAACGGTAGCGATCCTGCCTTTCGCACCGACGGTCCGGGTTCGAATCCCGGTAGGGGCAGATGTTTGTATGATGAATACGAGCATTTGTACCTGAGTCATGGATATTTATATATATTTATATGAATATTACATATCTATGTATTATATGTGTATGTTTATCCGTTACCCTAGTATCCATAACACAAGCCTTACTGTGCTTACTTTGGGCTAGGCTAATTGGTGTGAATGTAAAAAATATTTATTTATTTATTTCCTTCCTTCCAAATTCCTTGCTTGCTTTTGCACTTGGATATGACAGGCTTTGGCCCAGTAAAGCAGTGCCATTCTGTAAGAGAACGCTCGCAATTTTGAAATGCAAAATTAAATTTAAAATTAAGTAAATACAATATACTTACTGTAAATATTCACTTTCTTAAACATTTTTATAATGAACGGCCTGTTGGTGCAATTATAGCGATTCCGCGTTCACAGGTTTGAAATACTAAGTTTCAATAAATAAACAACTTGCAATGCCTAAGTTCTACTTGTATAACTTTTATTATTGTTTGACTATTTATAATTACTTTCATTAAACTGCTTTCACTATCATTGCGTGCGGCGTTTGTAAATTAAAATAGTGTCATCATAAATAGTAAAACATCGTTATATACTGTGATATTTTATGATGATCATTAGAGACCCAATGAATGCCCTTAGATGAGCAGCATTTCATTCATATAATTATAAATTATAGTTTAAACTCAATAAAAATACTTATAAAACTTTTTTATCAATTGCTGCCTGCTGCCGCCTCGAAACCTGGAGTAGTTAAAACAATAATCTATGATATTTTTACGAGTTGTGTCCATCACGAAGTTCCGGTTACTAGATAACAATAAAGATAAAAGATACGATACTTACAAGTTCGTTTTATTTAAGTATATTTTTCAATGGTTGTTTTATTATTCGTGGACCAATAAACCAGCTTGCGTTGATGTCTTTATGATAGAATTTCTCTCACGAATACTAAAGTGGAAATACCGGATTACGCATTGACTTATATGTATGATATAAGACGCGAGCGGTACCCTAGCCAGAAAAATGTTGAATTTACTATTTGAATATATGAGCTGTCTAGCTTTCGTTGATGCTTTGTTCTGCTTGTGTTGTTTCTGTAAGTCTGATAACAATAGTTCTTGTTAGGGTAACATTACATACCCACCGTAGCCAGAAGTATTGTCAATGGGCACCTATATTAAAATAGATATTACCTACATAATTACCTGCCTAGGCAAGGTAAATGTGTGACAAAATTTGCATTTATATCAATTATGGTTGAGAAGATGAGGTGAAGTTGAAACTTTACTTTACTTTAAAATGAAGTCTTTATCTTTTGGAAGGTGAAGAAGAACCGACTATGTAATTGTTATATTTTTGTTATTAAAGCAGTTAAATGCTAGTAAGTGGTACATTAGATGTTGTATGTAGTAGTATCAATAACACGAATACACACATCAGCCTAAGAAATACTTGTAAAAAATCGTCAAGTATATTTGAGGTCTCTGAGATATAGAGGGGATGTGGGTTCGTGTCCCGCAATTGTACAAATTTAGCAGTTAAATTTTTTAATAACAAAGTATATAATAAGTAAGTATAGTTGACGACCGTTTGGTGCAACGGTAGCGATCCTGCCTTTCGCACCGACGGTCCGGGTTCGAATCCCGGTAGGGGCAGATGTTTGTATGGTGAATACGAGCATTTGTACCTGAGTCATGGATATTTATATATATTTATATGAAAATTACATATCTATGTATTATATATGTATGTTTATCCGTTACCCTAGCATCCATAACACAAGCCTTACAGGGCTTACTTTGGGCTAGGCTAATTGGTATGAATGTAAAAAATATTTATTATTTATTATTATTTATATAATAAGTAAGAAATAAGTTTACTTTGGGGATACCTACTTATGAAATTTAGGACTTCACACATCTGTAGGTAGTTAAAATCAACCAAATAATGGGTAAAGTAATTCTGGCGCTCTTATTGAAGTGCAATAGATCATATATATCAAAATGTATCTTTATTACTGTTGGAAACTAATATTGTGCCAGGATGGAAATAATAAAAGACGAAAATTGTGCGAATCAAAACTTGTCTTCTCAAAGATTTATTTCAAGTAATTGTCAAAATTACATTTATTTTTTCATAGACACATTTGTAAGTATAAAAAGGTTGATTCACAACATCCTCCCACACCAGAAAAGTAGTAACCAAACATGTGCATTAGAGTAAAAAAAAAAAATAATTAAAATACATACAAATTTGGCGAAAATGTATTATGATGTCAACGCATCTTGTACTTCTAAGGGATATAATTTTTGTATAGGTCGTACTAAAATCGAACCTCGGTCTGTTTTTAATTTGACAGATCGTACATTGCCATCTCTGCCCTTCATACATTCTAATACTACGGCTAGTGGCCAGAGATGACGTTTGTTATCTGTGTCTAAAAGCACAACATCACCTTGCTTTAAATTATTAGCAAAGAACTTGTGTGGTTTCTGTACGAGACCACCTAAGTACTCGCTACGGAATCGAGATCTAAAATCAGATCTCATCTTCTGTATGTAGCGATGTCTTTTATTAATCTCTGCTGCATCCACCTGGTCTAAGTCGGGCACTTCTGTTTCTGAAAGGTCTTGCATGAAACTATTGGGTGTCAATGACTGTAAACGCTCCGTATCATCTGCCATAAACGTCAATGGCCTGGAGTTTATGGTAGACTCACAATCACACAACAATGTCTCAAGCTCTACATAATTAAGTGATGATCTTCCTAACATCCGACGTAGCATCTCTGAGTGTTCGCACAAGTCTTTCCCAAAAACCGCCCCACCAGGGACTACTGGGTGCATTAAATTTCCACTCTATTCCCTTAACAGTGGAAAATTGTTGAATTTTGTCCCAGTTTACAGCCTTTAATAAGTTGTTAGTACCCACAAAATTCGTACCGTTATCGGTATAGATAACACTGACTCTACCTCTTCTAAACGTCGTAAGCTCATAATAAAGGCTTCTGTGGAAAGTGACTCTACAAGTTCTAAATGAACTCCGCGATACACCGCACATGTAAACAAAACTATCCATACCTTTGAGCCGCATTTTAAGATTAGTGGTCCACAAAGATCGATACCAGTTACTTGAAAGGCCTTTGAAGTTTTAGTACGGTTCTCTGGCAGTGAAGCTTCTGGTGCAGTCGCAGCTTTGCACTTAAACCTTCTGCAGAGAGGGCAGTCGCTAACAATTTTTTTTACCCACCTCCTAGCATTTAAAATCCAGTATTGTTCTCTCAAGTTACTCAACAGTGTTCCCGTCCCAGCGTGTTGTAGTGAACAGTGCTTATAATTTATTAGTTTCTGCACAATTTTTGAGTTTCCGGGTAATAAAATCGGATACTTGAAATTTTCCGATTCCATCGTATTTAGTACCAAACGAGTTTGCACTCTAAGTAGTCCGTTTTTGTCTAAGAATAACTCCAAGTTGTATTTACGCTTAACATCTGCACTATACTCACGCTGTAAGATTAAAAATATCATATTTTCCGCACAAGTATATTCCTGAAAATTTATATCTTCAGTCCTTTTGTTAATTTTATTTTTGCAGTTATGAATAAATCTAAATAACCACGCGCACGTTCTTATTATTTTTGGGTATTTAGAAAAATAACTAAAAGCATTGGAAAAATTTTCACAAACTGTACTCGTAGTAGCAGGAGTTGTACTAAGCGACTGCATACCAATAAAATCGAATGGAGTTGAAGGCCAACAAGAGGGATCTTCATTCAGCCATTGTGGTCCCTCCCACCAACGACTATTTCGCAGTTGCATTGCATCACAACCTCGTGAAGGTAAATCTGCAGGATTCAATGAGCCTGGAACATGACGCCATTGACTTGACAGCGATACTTGCCGTATCTCCTTCACTCTATTCTTTACAAAAACTGGCCTATTTCCATCGTTTTTTATCCATGTTAAGACCACAGATGAATCTGACCAGAAAACTGTATCAACATGAATATTATGCACCTCAAAACTATGTTTAATCAATTCATATAATCGAACACCAATGACAGCAGCCATCAATTCTAATCGTGGCAAAGACAATTCTTTTACAGGCGCTACACGCGACTTCGCCAATACTAGCTGTATGTGAACATTATTTTCAAATTCACTTCTAAGGTATATACAGGTAGCATACGCGTGCTTGCTGGCATCGCAAAAAACATGAATGGTATTTTTACAATATTTTACATTATGTACAGTTAATCGACGAGGCAAGTGAATTTCATTTATATGTTTAATTTTATCGAGCCATTGAATGAATTCACTACATATATCTGTTGGTAACTGATCATCCCAGTCTAAATTAAGTAACCAACTCCGTTGTAGCAACAATTTAGGTAGTAAAGAAACCGGACTTGTAAAACCAATAGGGTCGAAAATACTATTTGAGTAAGAAAGAAGTAATCGTTTCGTCAAATTCTCCTTATTTATGTCATTAAATTTTAAATTGGTACGAAGAGTATCTGCTTTAGTTTCCCAAATAAATCCTAACACAGATAAAACATTACTCTCCTCACTTGGTCCAGTAACCCACCCACGGAGGTCAAATTTGCCTTCGTCCATCAATTGTTTTGCTGTGTCAATAAAACATTTACACTCGTCTTTCGAACCTACGCTAGTGACACAATTATCGACATAAAATGAGGCTTTTAGCTTCTGTGCGATGGGTTTTCGATCATCAACTACTTTATCTAAATGATAATTGATAGTGGCAGCTAGTAAAAACGGCGAACAAGTCACTCCAAAAACAACGCGCCTATGACGGTAAGTAACTAAATCTTGGCGATTGTTTATATCTCGCCACCATAAAAACTGCAAATAATCTCTATCATCAGCCTTAACTGAAATTCGTAAGAATGCTTTTCGAATATCTGCAGTGATACCTATCTCTTGTAGTCTAAAATCGATAATTAATTTAAGTATTATTTCTAACAAGTTTTTCCCCTTTTCCAGACTCGAGTTTAAAGAGTTTCCGAAGCTGTCCTTCGCAGAAGCATCGAAAACTGGTCGTATCGGGGTGGTGGCACTGGATTCCTTAATAACTGCCTGGTGTGGTAAGTATAATCCATTTTTATTTCCAGGCACTTCCTCAATGATCCCTTCTGTTATCCAATCTTTAAAAACTTGGTTGTATTTACATAGGTAGTTTAAGCTCACTAACCTTTTAGTAGTAGAATATAACCTTTTCAGTGATATGGATTTGTTATTATCTCCAAACTCCTCAGGAAACCCCTCTCTCCAGGGTAATGAAATTTCATAACGACCTTCTTGATTGATGATTACAGTCTCCCTGAAAAACTGGCAAGTATTAATTTCCTTTTCAATTGACATTTTATCACAAGGCGACTTAATACCCAACGTTTCCAGTTCCCAATAATCTGTTATGTTAAAATTTACAGATATATAGTTGGATACATTCAAGAAATTGGATGGGATCACCCCTTGTAACGACCATCCTAGCTTGGTTTCAACTGCGTACAGCCCGCCGTGAACATGAACTACATTACCTGAAAGCAAGTACCCATACACATCTGCTCCGATCAACAAGCCTACGTCTGTAACATCGTCACCTATGTCAGACGCATAGATTTGCAAGTCACGAAGCTTTTGGATACTAGTTGGACAATTCAATTTCGGTAACGGTCCAGTGAGCTTTTGCAGCCCTAAGGCAGACATAGGAAAAGTAAAACTATTATCTACACTACAAATAATAAATTCATATTTACAATACGTACCCTTTTTTAAATGTGCCCCTCCAAATAAACAATGACTAACCGTCTCTTTATCGGTAGACGGTATACTTAAAGTTTTAACTAAATCTAGTTTAATGTATGAGCGTTGTGCGCCGCTGTCAAACAAAGCCCGGGTTGTCAGTGTCCTACCGTTATAACTGACATTTAAAGTAATAGTTTGTAATAAGGTGGTACTATTTTTCTGGCATAGAGATATTTGCGGTACATTATTATTGCTATTATTACTATTATTAAAACTAGAGCTAGGTTCTTCCTTCTCAAGCTTGGATTTGCTGTTAATATTCGGACACATTGGTACTGCATGCCTTTTTGTACATAATAAACATTTCGGAAAACTTCTACATTTTTTTGCACAATGCCCGACTTTCAAGCAAATTGTACAGGCATTCTTCTTTTTCAAAAATTTCTTCCTTTCTTCTAGAGTCAGTTTTGGTATATTGAAACATTCAAAAGAAGTATGAGTTGATTTGTCACACCAGATACAATTTCTGTCCCTATTTTCATAATGTTTCTGTTCGCTTGCTACTATACATGACGCCGTCGGTTCTTTGTGTGACTCACTCGTAAATGAGCGTGAGATGGCAATACGTTCTTCTCCTTCTACTTCTCTCTTCAGGAATTCCATAAGAGCGGTAAGCTGGTTCTTCTCTTGTCTAGTCCTAGACCTCTCCCAAACTCTAAGCGTTTCACATGGAATTGCGGACTCTACCATGGGCAGAAGCATGGAAGCATATTTGTCACACGTAACATTCAGCGACTCGAGTGCTTGGATGTGTGATGACAACTTATCATATAAAGCATCAAGCGACAATTGCTTATCGCGGGCTAAGATCAGCTGAAGAAGTCCTCTAATATAATTTTCTATTAGTAAATCTTCTCTAGCAAAACGATCTTTTAATTGCTCGATAGCTTTCTGGTAATTTTTTCCATAAGGCGGAAAGCTCTCGACAAGTTCCCTCGCCTTAGATCCTGGCACGGTAGCTTGAACTAAGTACTGATATTTATCACTATCGTCAATGTCATCGTCATTATGGATCTTCGAGAACTGTCCCCAGAACGATATCCAGTTGCCAACCTCACCATCAAATTTGCGTAATTCAATTTTAGGTAGAGTGAAACGCTTCTGCAATGACTTTTCCGAGCAAGCAGTATTCATGTGAGAGTGTGAACATACAGAGGCTACATCACATGCTACATCGACATTACTCGGGAACTGACGATGGTATTTTGTACTCACTATTATCCAACGTGACTTATACGATTCTGCTGTTTGCAGATCAGCGAAAATGGTATCTTCACTCGCATCTACGTCCGCAAGCCACAGATCTTTGATTTGGTCATCTACGTTGAATAGTTCGTCGGCCTTTTGTTTCGCGATTTTGAACATCGCATGGACATCTTTATTGGAATTTACCTCCATTGCATCTTCCAAGTCTCGCTCCGCAAAAGAATAAAATCGGCGTGAGATCGAACGCAACTTCTTTAGGCCTTCCATTATGTAATTATGTCCAAAACTAGGTCCTGTCACGGTCGCCAGACATGTTGGAAACTAATATTGTGCCAGGATGGAAATAATAAAAGACGAAAATTGTGCGAATCAAAACTTGTCTTCTCAAAGATTTATTTCAAGTAATTGTCAAAATTACATTTATTTTTTCATAGACACATTTGTAAGTATAAAAAGGTTGATTCACAACAATTACATTATTATCATGGTGGGCACGGCCCGCGCCGGGCACTGATTTCCGCGCTGATAGAGAATAGTATAGCAGATTGTATTTCGTGCCGTCAGTCTATAGTATAGCAGATTGTATTTCGTGCCGTCAGTCTATGGGTTGGTTATACGTTTGTACTGCTAGAGTAGTATCAACTGCTTAAGCAAACTCTCTCAACTGTGCGCCGTTAACAACTGTAAGTGGTTGGCAATGTAATTACAGTTAAAATAATTATAAATTTTGACCAACAAGCATTGTACTTACAGCGGAGGGGATAACTGCGCCACAGTAATCAGTGTTGTATGTCTGTCAACTGCTTGATCATACTGTTATTTCACTGTGCTGCTGACCTCCCCTATAGGATTACAATATCTCAGAATTTATTCTGGTATCTTAAGAGTTTTAGGCTCTTCTCAGGATTGTGGCCGGATTTTGAAAATCTCGGGAATTTTCAATAGATTTTTTAGCTCTTTTTTAATAATAAAAAAATCTTTATTTAGAGACTGACTCCCTGGGTCTTCAGTGTGCAAAATCAATAATAAACTGACTTTTTTTTAACAAAGATGTAAATAATGTTTATGAGAATATTCGCATTATGTAGGTAAAATCTCTGGATTTTTTCAATGGAAATCTGGCTTATATCGGGACTTGTATTTTACATCGGATAATCTTACGCCTCATGTATCCCAACGAATTCAAAATATAGTTTCGCTTTGCAGTCGCTACTTAAAGCAGTCTTAAGCGTCGTGTAAGCCCGCGTTTTCTTAACAGAAAGTCTGAGAAGAGAGCAGGATTCTCACGAAGTAATTTAATCTATGAGATCAAGGACTTGAAAAGAAGCAATGCTATTGAGTGAGGGAGGGGAGCCGCTGACTTCTTACACTCGGACTGCCATTACTATACTACACTTTAAGGGAAGACCAGTCTATCTGTAAGCATCTTTTTCAGTAGCCAAGTTGCAGTATTATAATCTAAACAGTATATAATGAATGTACTTGAGCAGAACAACAATTTGTAACTTACGGGGGCGGTAAATCTCGTTCCGTACGGAAGCCATGCCTGCGATGAACACTCAGAAGCGACGACGAAACGCAAATGTTTGTTCAAATTAAGCATAGTTATTAAGAGTTCGTTCATAAATTATAAAATACGGTGCTGATTACCTATGACATATCCCGTATATTGTAAATCTACATCACGCATATTAGATCAAGGATTTAAAGTTCGACAGCATTCCTTGTGAAGTAATAAGTCCTATTATTCTACTACTTATTCGTTATATCTACGGATTTAAAAAAAAAAACAAAAAATCCGGATTTTTTTTATATTATTAATCCCCTAAACGTTTTTCAATTACTGTAATATTGACTTTGAAGATATTTCTTAACAAATACGCATGTCAGACACGCAAGCGCACTAGTTTAAATTGAGTAAAATAGGGTGGTAGCGCCAGTATTCAATTTGAATGTGCCACGTTACTTATTTGTATGTTTTTGTAATTTTTATTAGTTTGGTCGACACTCCTAGCCGCCTCCGCCTCCATCTACTCCATTTCCCTTTCGCATATACCTTGTTTCGCATATTGAAGAGCGAAACGACCGCGCCATCTATTGGTGGCAAATCAAACCACAATGTAGTAAACATGCAGGCAAAAAAGACGACTGATAGACGCTCGCGCGCGTGCGCAGTTTCGCAATTTTAAATTGAACTAGTAAAAAACTATTGTTTTATGTGACGGTGTCTTCGTATGCGTAACCATAAGGAACAGCAAAACCCAGGGACGTCCCCGGCAGAACCAGCATCTCACACCACGCGGCGGCCAAGGCATCGTTCCCCCTTCATCTTGCTCTTATATTTGTTGTCGACATTAATTTCCTCATACAGCAACACAGTCCACTAATTTTGAATCGCCCACACAACCATAGGGTATTTGACTACAATGAAAATTTAGATCTAACTATTGTAAACATTTATTAAAATCAAATGAGCTCACATATAATTAAAAATCATGATTCTTATAAGAACTCAATAATAATTAAAATTTCATGTTCGATCACATGATCGAAGATGCACGGAATTGACGGCATAACGGAGTGACGTCACTTGCTTGTTTACAACAAATGTCAGTATGTTTTACGTATTACGATTTATCAGCTTAAAGTTTGCATGCAAGCAAGTGCATTGACGATGCAAGTGACGTTATTATATTAAGTAACTTGCATATCGACGGTCCAAACAAATAAAGCCGTAAAGATTTTTACATTACTTTTAATATTAATACAGAAACGCTATCTAAAGGTGTGATTACGTTATGAGAATTTTCTCACAAATTTATTGCTGCTAACTTTTATGTCATGAGGGTAGGCATCTTTATATTTCCGTATATAATATATACTTTAGTTAAAATTCCACCGATTTTTTCGTCTCCTGTAAAGTTGGTAAAAATGACTTATGCGGTGTTGTTAGCTAAGGGACGATATTTAAAATTACCAATTATTCATGCAGTCGGGGCAAGCCGAGAATGGCACACTATATCTAGTTATTAGTTTAATGTTTATTAACCTTCTATTTACGAAACCACTTTTATACATTATTCAAGCTATAACTAGTAGCTTGAATTAAAAAAGAAAATATCACATATAATTCTATAATTAATCCGCATCAACAGCTTGGACATCAATAGCATTAGGCATCAAAATCTTTAGCGTTTTGGCGGATTTTAAGTTCATTTAAACTTTGATTGTCATTTTTATAGAAAATAAGAGAAATTAACAGATTCAAATGGCAAATTTTTTATGCTATTACGAACTATTTGAGATATTATCGTAAAACTTGTCAAATACCCTATTAGTCTCATAAAACAACTGCTCGTCCATCGACTTTAGAGAAATATATTTCTCTAAATTTATATCGTGGTGGTAGTATCAGTTTTGCCTAGCGTAAAGGTTACACACATATTTTGCCTTTTCTTAATAGTTTTTTTGTTAAAAATTAATTATTTGGATATGCGCTGATAATAAAACAATCGAATGCAGCAAATAAGATGTTATATTTGCATATTATTTACAAATAGTGTAACCTACGAGTTGGAGTTGGGACCACGGCGGCGGCCGAAGGTCTGGACAACATTGACGAACCTGTAAGAAATAAGTGGAAAATATTATTAAAGTGTGTAAGTTATTATCTTATTCTATGCAGTAGAAAAAAGTATAATGGTATTACTAGCATAAGAATTCAAGCAGTATTTTTTCTTTTAATGCCAATAAATCTTAATTCTTCTAACCCAGAGCCAGATGGTGTGAACCATTATAACATGAGAATGGGAAGGATATATTTTTTTTCAATTTAGAAGGAACCCACCCCAGTAAAAAAAAATAATATTATTCTTCAAAAAATGATAAGAGAGAATTTAATTGCGAAACTTTAGGATGGTGCACCTGCTTGTTTATGATAAATAAAATGTTATACAAAGAGAGGTAAGTTATCTACCTTAAATAATTCTTACACAAGCAGAAATCCAATCCAGATACATATATCATCATTAACTCGAGCAAAGACATCCACTGCTGGACAGAAGCCCCCCTCACAAAGGATGGGTTTTGCCATAACATTCACACTTGGTAGGTGAATTGATCACACTAAAAGACCACAATTCCGAAAACACTGCTGGCTACTTTGAATTTAGGAGGTGTATGCCAATTAATTCCAATATTGTTAGTCGTCTTACCATAATAGTTTTTTTTATAAGGGCTACTGGTTAGGGTTAAAGCTGACATCTTAACCGATTACCTATGACTGCATTGACACATTATATTGCAAGTATTTTTAAAATTGGCTACAACAATGCATTTGGTTTCTTAGACTTTGTATAAGTGACATAAAATAGCAAAAAGTTGATATAATATAAATAAAATTTCATTTCAAGTTCATCCAGACCCATCAGACAGTTCTTATAAGAGTAGGCATCGGCCAAGACAACCTCTACCACAATTCAGATGGTTATATTTGCTGAATTTAACCTTAGCAATTATATTTACTTTCATAGAATTTATGAAATTTTGATAGTAATTCTGTAAGTATTATCACTAAACGTTTATCATTTTAAACATAGCCACTAAAACAATCAAAATTATGGGTAATAATTGAAGTTTTCAAGCTATAATACTCTTACCGTCTGTTGTACTGGATCCTGCGCTTGGCACGGCCAGTCTTCTTCTTTTTCTTTTGTTGTTTTTCAACCTTTGGGGTTTGACCTTTGACTTTACCTAAAAATTAAAAAAGAAATGGTAGAAAATTACATCATACACATTCATAAAGTTAATCAAATACTTTGATTATTTTATCTTATCAACTTATTTTTAACTGTTGCTTATGTATGTTCAAGTAATTTTTTAATAAACAATACATCAATTTCTGGCATATTTAATCCCAAAATCATCATCATCATCATATCAGCCGTACGACGCCCACTGCTGGACATAGGCCTCCCCCAAGGATCTCCACAACGATTGGTCCTGTGCTGCCCGCATCCAGAGTTTTCCCGCGACCTTGACCAGATCGTCGGTCCACCTCGTAGCGGGTCTACCCACTGAGTGTCGTCCGGCACGCGGTCGCCATTCGAGAACCTTTTCGCCCCAACGGCCATCAGTTCTCCTTGCTATGTGTCCTGCCCATTGCCAATTCAGCTTCGCAATTCTTTGAGCCAAAATAAGCAGAGTTTATACTATGGATTTTAAATAACATATAAGTATATAGATAACATTTTCTTGGGAACAAATACTAGTACTCAATACAGATATGTTTAAACACATCTATAAGAATTTAAACCCTGGACAATGGCACAGAAGTTCACCATTGTTGCACCATACAACTGTCTTAAGCACTAAGGATTTCAATTACACAATATGTTGACATCAACCAAGTTAAAACTATGTTAAGCGATTATGACAAGAAAACAATCAATTGATCTCTGCTAACAGGTGGAATTCACACCCATCGCTTCTTACTAAAAGTTCTAATTTGACCCCTTGTATTTTTATATATTGATAATTAATGAAATGCACTATGTTTCAGCTTATGCAATGCTATAGTTAATAAATTGATATTCTTCAACTCCTGTAGTTCTGAAGTTTGAGTTCTGTCTGCCACCTATGCATATCAGCAGTCAGATACTATCAATTTCAAGAATATTAGAAAGAGCAACTTACCAGCACGAGCTAGAGATCCATGCACTTTACCACCAAGCAGTGGAACTGTAAGGTCCAATTCAGTAGAGGAAAGCTCAGAGACTAGACATGAGTCTTCGAGGGGAGCACCGCTGACAGACAGTGTTAGTTCCTCCGCTCCGACCTCAGCTAGAGCTCTGATGCGATCCTAAAACCAAACAACACAAACTTACAATAAGTACCTACGTAAAACATCGAATATAATGTAAACCACCTAACCTTAATTATACATACTTTTAAGAAGAATCAATGTCACTTCGAAATTACAAAATAACATAGAATAAAACTTAATACAACTTTAACTTTGTTTCACGCATGAAAACATTATATACCATAAGTAAATTAAACGCACACGTGAGAAAACAGATCGGTACACAGATTTTAATGTCGAACATCAATATACCTTAATTTGTCCGATAGACTCCTCGCCATTTACATCCAAAACGTGCGTCGACTGACCTCTGATGTGCAGCTGCATTTTGATGCTTCTAAAACAAGAAACGCAATAGATAACAGCGTGGTCTCAACACACCACCAAAACGACACCAATAACAATTATATATTTTTGTCCCACTTGGCTTCTTTAAACTTGGTTCTTTTGTGCACAAAACAAATAAAAAAAAAACTAAGATATAAAGATGAAGTAGCACCAATAATCAGCTAAAAATTAATAGGAACAAACATTACAAATTCTACTAACCTCTTCAGCCACTTTGACAAGAGAAAAAAGATGGAGGCACGGAAACGGATATGGATGACTGACAAGTAAATGCGATCGGATACTGTTCTGTGTTCTTTTTGTTGAATCCTCAGAGTAAACAGCTCTGAGGTTGAATCCAATATACATTATTTAATCTGTAATAACTTTTTATTTTTCTTTAATTTTAACGTAATATTGTTTTATTCAAATTAATATTTTCAATGTAAATGTTTTTTAATCATGCAATAAAAATATCATCGTACTGAGTGCTATCCAACTTGTGAGTACTTGTGAATAATTAATAAATGCAGTATTGTAAAGCGTTATGTGAAAGCTATATAAAGGAAACCTAAAACACATTCGCAAAGTTATTACTTCATTAATTAGTTTAGTTAGAGATTTGATTACTAAGTTATTTTTAACTTCAAGATAAAATGAAATTTTATCTTGAAGTTATTGAATTATTGAATTATAAATACGTATTTATCGGAATTCAAGACCATAACAGTTGTTAATGTGATCGATTACTAGTTCGAAGTTAGCCGACACGAATCAGTAAGTTGATTACTTTTAATTTATATAAACTGTAACAAATAAAATCTATTAGTAATATATTCCTAGAACAAAAAAAAACATTCAAACTTCAATTTTATTAATTTATTAGTAAGCTCACATACAAATAATCAAATCATACTTACATCCTCAACTAGATTAGATTAAGTAAAATAAATCTATAATATTTCGTGATCAATCATCATCATTGATAACTTGGTTCTGTGGATATCGGAAATAAGATAAAAATAGCAGTAGTAGTTTTCAACTTCCAACTCTCAGTGCTATATAATAAAAAAAACAATTTTTTTTAAATGTAGAACTGTATGATCAGCGGAAAGTACAAATTGTATACAAGCCCGTATACGTCACGATATAATGTGACGTAAGGGAATGAAAAGGAACTGAAACACGCTCATAGAGTTGTTATTGTCTCTGTCTTTTTAATGTCTCTAAACTTCAAGTTCCTGTGGCGCCTATGTGCAACTGACAGCGGTCACACATGACATAAATACAGTGAAACCTCAAACAGAACAAAAGAATAAATTCATAATAATATGCTCATCACAAGAATATCGGCGTCCCTACTTGCTGTTGAACCAAACTAAGATTCTTCTTTATCGATGGCGCAGTGTTGAAGACTTTTGGCCAGCGATTGTCGAGTTAAGAAACTTTTATGGACCAGCGACCATAAATTTATTATCTTAATTTTCTTAGATCATTGATTGACGCTAAGCTGTTGGATACCATTTGTATTCCCATGGCCTGTATTTTGAATGTTCCAACCTTATAGCTGAATTTACGCCGATTGGAAAACTATATCGGTTAACTCAAGTTAACTAGTAAAACAATCATGTTAAAAGTGTCCCTGTGGACGATGATTTTCGAGAAAATGCATAAACTTATTGATATCTAATACAAATTCATTTCAACTGTAAGTTATTTCTTTCAAAAAAATGCTGCAATCCTCAATTCTTATTAAGATGATTACTTAAACGTGGTATATCGCCAGATAAGTTCTGCAATTTGTTTTCTCTTGTAAGTTAAATCTGGTATTGGATGCTCGGCAGAAGCCTGCTGTGCAACCGAAAGCCAATTAACTTGTCGATTTATGCGACAGCCGCGTGGAATTTACCCTCGCCACGAATCAGTCCCTCCATCTGATACATTTAATGCATAGGTTTCTTTACTACTTCTTATCTGGACCGTTTGGATTTTAGTAAGCCATTGCAAATAACAAATTAGTCTTTGTAATATAGAAATAAGCTCCACAGATAGGCATTCCTATTATCTTTTAAAACGTGATATGTTTCAAGTTTCTATATATATATATATATATATATACAGGTAAATAATGAACCTTAAAAATGTTCCTTAACTAATATTCCACTTGAAGTCAAGCACAGGGAATATTTAACACTCGATGGTACGTTTTTCGTTCAGGTAGAAAATAATCAGGCTCAAAATAAGTTAAGGAACATATGACAGAAACAAGACGATAGACAATAAAGTATAAAAAAGTATCAAAAATAAAATAAAACTTTACACAGAGAATTGAATCCAGCCGGATATCTATTTCGTAACAGTTGTTCCTACCAAGCAAATTTAGGGCAAAACTAATCAAATAGATTTAGATTGCGTGATAATAACAAAATTAAACCATAAACTAAAATTTCTCTAGTTTAGTTGTGTAACATTATTTCATAGTTTTCGCTTTAATAAGAAAAAATGAAACGTTTTAAAATGTTTATTTCAGACAAAACATCTTTCACCTAATACTTATTCATGAATACCAAACTTCGCAGCCACATAGCGAAGGGATTTCGTTTAATTTTTACTTATTTGTGTAACGTAGTGTAACGATATATTACGTTTGTAATCTTAAATATCCCGAAGAATGCATATCATAAGCAGAAATTCGATACACTTCTTTGTTCTTGCCACCAGATTGATTTATTAGAGATAAGGAGAAAACTAGGTTCGCAATTGTAAACAATGAACTTATTACACTTTCCTGTTGAATCATAGAGATGAAATACTTCTTTTTACCAGATGACTATTAAGTTTATTTATACAAACTTGTTTTATTTATTCCACTAATATAAATTTAGGCATTGTATTTTTTATCAAGTAAAATCACTTAAGACCATGTTAATAAACGCCGGCTCTCCTGTCAAGTACTTTTTATGTAATAATAAAAATAATTTTGGTTTGTTCGGGCGACAGCACCATAAGGTTAATGCTCTAAAAATTAAATAATCTCTATTTTAATGACATAACATAGGTCCAAACGTTAAAGTTGTTGATAACTTGATCTGAAGTACATACTTTATTATTTTTTCTGATGTGAGAATTTTTAAATTTATTTTTTGAATATCGTTTAATTTCTTTTTGAAAATGAAGAGTTGTTTCCAACATAATTTTATAAAAGTCTTTTGGGTAGGTAGAGTATATACACATTAACGTTATGTTTTTATCTCATCATTAAAATGGGCGAATAGCTAGAATTGTTTAAAAATATGCGCGACCGCTCTCAATGTGTCTGTCAACCAAGAAATTGTCGCCACGAATATTCACGGCGCCAACCCGTATAGAACTTTTCCACTCACATGAAATGCAACTCCAGCCCTCGTAATTTCCAATTCATTTCCCATACAAATTTGAACTCTATGCCCTTTTAAAAGAGATCACCGCCAATGGTGTTTTCTGAAGAATGTGACCACACAACCGCGAGACAGGGCAACGCACGGTATCGGCCTTCAGACTCCATGATGACTGTTGTAACTCAAAATTTATTGCAATTAGGAAATCTTACAATGTTTTACCAGTTAACAATAAGACTACTCTTTTCTTATTTCAAAAGTCTGGTTAAAGAAAATACTTATCTTTTACTAAATACATGCTTTCGGTCTCGACAATGCTCATAACTCTGTACATTTCGTTTTTAATATCAACCAAATCATAAGAAATATAAT
The DNA here is from genome assembly GCA_927399485.1 of Calamotropha paludella. Classification (NCBI taxonomy): domain Eukaryota; kingdom Metazoa; phylum Arthropoda; class Insecta; order Lepidoptera; family Crambidae; genus Calamotropha; species Calamotropha paludella. The sequence goes on along the minus strand of OV656814.1, from coordinate 8,000,321 downwards.
ATGCAAAAACAAACGTCACCTCCAACTTCTTTTCTGTTACTGGTACCGACAAAATTTAGGTAAAGAAAATCTAAGTAAGCTAGCAGACATTGTTAATGAAATTTCTTTTTTTTTACTACACAGTTGATCGAACATAGATAGGGTTAAGGTTTATAAAAAACCCCTTTGAAGTATGCAGTGTAATTATTTCTGCATTCTCTATTTTTTTTCGGCCAAATTTACCAATTTCATATGCCGTAAAAACACAATGCACACTATCAGGACTTTTAATAGCACAATAGTGATGTGCATTCGTATAAGTGCGTTCGTTGGTAATTAGTATTTAATCTTTTTCTAATAGCTTCTTACCATTTATTAATAATGCTTCTTAATAGCTTCTTACCATTTATTAACATATATTTTGAATATAAATCTGAAAACAGATTTTTATAGCATCAAAAATTTAAAATTTTATATCAACGTTATTTTTATACTTTACACCGACAATATTAATTAGCTTCGTATTTTCCGTGACGAAGCTCTTTCCGGTATAGATAACATCAATTTGTGCATTGTTGTCGAGTATAATTATGTAAAACTTAAATATGTAATTATTTTTATTATATCATTGTTTTACACTTTTATTTTACAGGTTCTATTTATTTTCAGTTATCTTTAAAACATGTTGAAATAACTTAAACAAACAAATTATATTGAGTACATTATTACAATAATTACAAGAGGGGTGACGACTTATTTTTAATAAGAAATTGTAAATTATTATTAAGTATTATTTATATTGCAAATTGAAAGGCTCAATAGGTGCAATCTCAATAATGCAACCGCGGACGATCGCTAACAATAGTAATTTGTATAAGGTATAAAATACGTGTTTGAAAAACAACTACGCCTCCGAGCCCTCAGGTGGGATTCGAACCATTTTGTAATTTGTTTACAATTATAAATTTAGTGTCTATAACAAAATATGATATTAGCATGATGTCACTTATTTACTACATCTCAGATGGATTGTTCTATGTCGCGTAAATAAAAAAAATGTATAAAGTATTATTATTCCAATTAGGTTAATGTAATAAATGCAATTATTTCTTAATTTTTAAATTTCGATAATTTTTTGTAAACCGGTGCAAAATTGTCAAATTTCCTCAAATAAGTCATTTAATTACGTTGCAAATTGTTTGAGGAAATTTATAAGTTTGGGTCGGTCGATGTAAAATTGACCGTACAAAGTTACTGAGTATTATCGTTTATCTACAATTTATGTAAGCATCAACATTATCATCATTGTCAATGAATGAATAAACCTCAGGTTTAACTGGACGACCTTCTTCAATGCCATGTCCTTAACTCCCTTTAGTAGAACTTAGAACTAGAAATAGTTGTTCTATTTTACATTTATAATTAACACTCAGTAGCATTTGATTAATTTTAAGATTTTTACACACTAAATATAATAATATATTGTATAAAAAATCCAAAACTAGAATTATATTCACAAGGGCTTCAGCTAATTCTGTGTTTCAGTCTATACTGAAACTTACAGAGGCCTAAGGGTTCGTTTTACATTTGTAAACATTACTGTCGCGTTTGAGTTAATATTTGAACCTTATAATTAAGAAAATAGGTTCTTATTTTAAATATCTTAACTCAAACATAATAATGACGTTTCGATATTTGACAACAAATACAATCGAAATCATTCATATAAATGCTAAAAAGGTATACATACTATATATTAATATATGTTTTGTTAAATTGTTGCAGTAGAGAGAAATTAAGTAATGCTCATTTGAGTTACTTCGCCTTTTACTTCATGTTATACCGTTAATGCAAATGGCAGCCTCGGAAGGTCATTTGTTGCATTAACGGCATCGTTACGCGTAGGACCACACTCGAGTTCAATGGCATAGCGCGCTGTATCTGCGATTACGGATGTTAGGCAACCTAACTGGTCTACGTTTCCTAGTGATCGGTCATCGAAAGCTATTTTTGAAGGATACAATTTTATTTTTTTAATTTGTACCAATGTTATGAAACTTATGATACAAAACATACTTTTAACTTGTTATGCGCATCTAGTTAAAGTTTTTTAGCTGGGAGAATCATGACAGATATCAAAAATGTCACTTTATTTATTAAGGGTTTGGCATAATCTCGAGTCCGAGAGTTTACGAGCTACACTTTATTGTGTATAAGTGATAGTGAACATACTAAAAAATAACTATAAAACCAAATTTAATTGGTTATGTTAGTAACTGTGAGCAGCAATTAAAAACACAAAATTGTAATTTTATTTTTTATAAGGTCATTATATGAGTGACGACAAAATGATCAGGAACCTATCTTGAGAAGTCCTTGCTCTTAAAAGCCTTTATTAACACCCAATGATCCACATTTGGCCCGCGCGATGAGTTAAAGTCTAAAGTGTTTTATATTTATATGGAAAAACTATACCCCAGTACTGAGAATGATAATTCTATTGTTAAACCTTATGCTATTTCAAATTAAGCTCGAAATGTTTAAGAAAATAATCTCGACCTAAATGTGAGAATGGAATTGTTTTCAATATTGATCTCTGTATCTAAAGTAATGTATGCTATAGAAGTAAGCCCATAAATGCCATATTTTTATGTGACCACATACAAATATGGTTTAAGTTACATTTTGTTATTACAGTGTACGGGTCATTCGTTTTATAGTAACACAGTGTTGACATAGTCAAGGTGAATAACCATCAGTTCTAGTCTGCACTTCAACGAAGAAATACTTGACACGCGCTTTCGAAGATGCTTATTTATTCAACAAATCTTTGAGTCACGTGGAATTGCAAAGAACCTTCGGAATGCAACACTAATGCGTAGTCAATAAAGACTTACTGTAATCCGAGGACAAGACATGTACAAACACATCTAACCCGTTTAATAACTTTATTCGTAATATAAATAAAAGTGTATTACTTCAGTCAACATCACTTCAACGTATACGAATCCAATCTATTTTCAGTTTAAAATTTAAGGGATAGATATTAATATCATTGAGAATAATTGACAGTTTGAGCTTTATCCATATTTGAGGATTACAAATACAACTACATTAAGATATTAGACTTGGAATTGTTTTTATTTTTGAATAAGAAAACAATTTTAATCGCATTAAACGAATTGATAGCTAAATGTTTTCTGTTTGTAAGTTTATTTAATTTTTTCCTATGGCAATTCGTGTTGTCAAAATATTTGTAAGTAATTAAAAACCAAATAGCAACAAGCGACAAACGCAGTCCCACTTCCCATCAGGGTCAGTAGGCCAGTCGATCTCGTTGGACCACGGAAACTCGAATTATTCGTCGTCTGGGAACCAAGATTAACTTTCAGATTATTTGAAAAAAAAATCACGTGATTTTGATTGTCGAAAGTGAAAACACGCCACTTTCTTTATATTATTATTGAAATAAGGTTTTGAGTAGGTAAAAATTGAATTTTTGACCTCCAGTAAAAATTTAAGAGCAAATTTTAATAAAGAATCTTTGCCCGAAAATGTGTTATGTCTGTGTTATTACTATATACTTTGAATTTTGTTTAAGTAATTACGTATATAAATAAATGTCTTTTGCAATTGAACAACTTCTATCTCTAATGTAGGTATACACATACAATTTTTAATTCTTACTTTAACCTTAAGGCCTAAGGCCTATAAAAATATATTGTAATAGAATAGGAAATCGGAGATAAACCTTATGCTCTGATGCTTACATTCAGACAAATCTACTGTCTTCAATCATAGAATAGCATTAGTTTCTCGATTTATAACTCTTTAATAATAAGATCAACTTTTTTGTGGTGACTTGATGAGACTTCCGTTGATTGTACAAACTCTGCTTATTTTGGAAAAAAAAAGATAGTTCAAGCTCCAAGTTATCTAACTATCAAATGAATTACACTTATATTTAAATAAGGCGTTTATTTAAATATGAACTGACTCTCAATATCATTCACTATCATATATCAGCAAATGTTTTGCATAGATCATTAGAACAGTTTATTGATTTATTTTGATATATTTTCATGACTTCCGTTGGCATTTCCTTCAGCTGTCCAATAAAGCACAATTTTGAGTTAAGCCTTGTTTATAAATACACCTGATCGCCTTGTCATATGTTCCTATTTCTTTGTTACAGATTAGTGAAGGGCAAGTGGCTACGGTGAATTCATTACTGGCCGGTTTTTATCTTCTTGCTGGTCCTTTCATATCTGCTTTAGCCAACAAGTGCGTATTTATTTTATTTTAAAAAAACTTACTTTTTCTATAATACGTATATATACAGATTTACTTTAAAAGAGAATTGATGAAATCTACCTAATAAAAAATATTCCTAGTGGCCCTATTGATTTCAGTTGGACCACTCTACGCTTAAGTATGTGTTAAAATACATACGAGTATTGTCGTGAGCGAGCCAACGCGTCGACGGCAATGAACTCTATTGAGCACCTCGTATATAGTAATGTACAAGACACTAGTTCTCGAATTTGCAGGTTATAAGCTCAAAAGGCTTGATATCCAGAGTCTAATCGAACTCGAGCTCTCTGAGCAATAACTTGAGCAATCAAAAGAGCTCAGGTATTAAAATGAACGATGATCAACAAGGACTCAAGGCGAGATATCAGATGAATTTTAATTATTCAATGTATCCAAGCGAACATTCGTGTTTTATTTCTCTTATTAAAACTGTTTTATATTAATGAAAAATCATTGCTATTAAAGTGGGTCAACATAGTTATGTATAAAAATGCAGTCGACTATGCTTGCACCCACAACCTGTTTATATAGTCATCGTCTAATTCTTCTAGTATTTTGTCAAATCACTTAGAAATTTTCTTTTCCGCATCTAGTTTTAGTTATGACTGAGCGACCTTACATCGACTAGGAACTGTATAAATCCAAAACTCCCAAACCAATCGACTTTACATCACCCAACTTTGTAATACTGAGCAACAAAAGGCTAGAGCGCAGAAAAAAATCGGGCGCAGAAATAGACCTAAGCTCTAATGTCTCGCTCCGAGGCATCATTGAGTCGTGGAGCCACAAAAGAGTCAAGCCGAATCTGAGTCCTGAGACTCGGAGAACTCTGGTCTTGAACATCACTACACATCATGAATCGAGTAGATACTTTAATACAGTAAGCTAGTAAAATATGCAGTCATGTGTAATTATTTGGGTGGATTTTTACCTATCACGGCAAGCGTAATGCTTATTTTAAGGAAATAAATAGTCATTAATGCAAGTACTGTGTAACTTTACACTTTAAAACTTGGAAGAGGGTTGCCATTTATTAATCTATCTTTATAGCGTTTAATTAAATAATAATACTATCAAATAGCTTGTGTTTTAATGTTTTTAAAAAGAATCAAACAATCTTTTCGACAATTATTATGTAATGTAAAAAAATAGTCTTAATAATGCATCATTTCGTTCAGTAAGTAGGCTGGCAGCATTTGTAAATGCGGATTCCGCTGGAGGCGCTAGGTAATTTAAATATGTAAAGCGGAATCTAGCAAACTTCGTTTGTATCACTGGTGCAGATGTCCCAAATACACATGGATAAAAACTAAATTCGCGAGATATACCGTAATCTTGTGCTATACTAAATCCCTAAGGAGCATATTGCACAGTCAAGAGCACTTACAAAAGGACGTATAACAAAACCTTCAATCACTCATTTTCAGTTTTAAATAATGAGTTTAATATTACTAAAGAAAAATTTACGGTTTGTCATAAGTTGACATGCTGTTATCACACTACATTATAGGTAGGTATGTAAGGTTACCAAAAGTAATGATGGGATACGACTATTATCTTTATGTATTAAAAACAACATTATGTATGTCACGCACGCCGCAATATACTGCGTTCATATCTTAGAGCGTTGTTGTGCGACCCTTGTGCTCTTCATGATTGGAATATTCAGTAATGACCTAATGACATTTTAAAAGTAAGTAAAATAGCACACTTTAATCAATACGTCAATCAGGTCTTGTACAAAAAAACTTAAGGTTAATGGGAGGTAAATGTGGTTTACGTTAAAAGTTTTTTATACCTCGTACAGGTCAACTATGTTACTTACAGATAACTTATTAAACTACGTGAAATTGTAGCACATTTTTTTCAGTAAATAAAAGTCCATGAAAAATACTTTTTAATTTTTCTTCTTTCTTTCTTCAAAACGGCTCTCGTCTTCTTCTCAGGCTCTTGCTCTTGATTAAGACTTAAGTGCTTATATGCTAGTATGAAAGCAATAATGACAAAAAAAGCCCACAATTATGCTTATCTATTTAGACATCCGTATCTAGATTGATTAAGTACAGGTACTTTTTAAAAATAGCCTACTTATTCGTTTTTATTATTTTTTCAGGTATGGTTTCCGTTGTGTAACTATCGCGGGTGCTATCATAGCGAGCACCGCTTTCTGTGTATCTTTCTACGCCAATGGCGTGATATTCCTTTACATCATCTACGGAGTTATTGGAGGTGAGCCAATATTTTCCATTTTAATTAAGCATGTTTTCTTTTAATTTTGAATTGTAATTTGTGATATATAAGTTAAAGGAAAATCCTCGCTGGACAGTGCGACCATGATCAACAATTATGAGATAATTAGAAAAACATTAAAGGCAGTTAAAGCCTGTACAGAGACATGAGATTGAGAGGACATACTAAATGGAGATAGTTAAAAAATATTGAATTGAATAATAACGAAATATTTTTATAACTTAAAGATGTTTTATAAAAAAAATTAACTTGTGTCGGATAAGTGACATTGATGAGACAAGTTACTTTTTTGTGGTAAAACCTCTTTAGATATCAAAAACTGGCAGTAAAATACTTAAATATTAAAAGTATCATAATTATTAATATGTTGTTTCAGGAATTGGCCTTTGTATGATCTACATGCCGGCAGTACTCACTGTTGGCTTTTATTTTGAGAAATGGCGCGCATTGGCTACAGGCCTTGCTCTTTGCGGCTCTGGCGTGGGAACCTTTGTAATGGCACCTCTGACTGATAAACTGAGAGAATCCTTAGGTTGGAGAGTGACTGTACTGGTCCATGGAGGTTTGTTACTGTCATGACTATACGTATAAGTAGTTTGTCCTTATGAGATTCAGCATATTTAGCAATCCTATTCAGATTACCGCGGAATAAATAACAGCTGCATTATATTAGTATGCTTCTTTGCAGGTATGCTACTATCATGTATAGTGTTCGGATCAATGTTTCGACCGATCGAGCCTGTCCGTGTGACTCTCGCTGACACAACAGAGGAAGACGAAGCGCGTCGCCACGAAGAAGCTGTAGAAAAACTCAACAGCATGCTTAAGTTGCAATCTAAATTTGACTCCGGCATCTGCATGCCGCATGAAAAATTCATCAACAGAGTTACTCCCCACACGTGGATGGGTGTAGCTAGTAACACACGATACCCCACTGCCGAAGAAGTTTTCCGTGGTAGCAATTCCCACTTGACGCAATACACACGGCGATCTTCAGCAAATGCGAGTGCCATCAAAAATACTCTTGGAAACAAACCACTATTCATAGACGTCCCCGTAGCTGAAAAGGATGAACAAGAGGATTCAAACAGTAACATCGACAACACTGAACCACTTATTTCATCTACTGTCAAGGTCATGCCAGTGAATTATAATTCACGCCGTTCTCATGCTGATTTGGCAAGACCTCTGTATCGTGACGATATCTTTTTCGGAGCTAGTTTGACTAGATTAGCACAGTATACCTCACGTACATCGCTGGGATATCATTTGGCCGTTACGCATGTGCCTACAAAGGAAGACGCTCAAGAAGAAGTTTCAAATAAATGCCGTTTTTGCCCTGAAGCTGTGAAAAGAGTTTTAGCGACTATGTTGGACATAAACCTTTTCCTTTCGCCTACCTTTGTGATTTTGGCTGTGAGTGGATTCTTTACCATGTTAGGATTCTTTGTGCCATACATGTATATCACACAGAGAGCTCAGCACAACAACATGAGCAAGTCTAGCAGTGAATGGTTGGTGTCTGCTATCGGAGTATCGAATATCGTTGGACGTATTATTTGTGGATTGGTCTCATCAATGCCGAAAGTTTCACCATTGTGGCTCAACAACATAGCCATAACCGCTGGCGGCATTGCCACCATGTTCAGTGGATTTAACTACAGCAATGTATACCAGTTTGGATACACAATCATTTTTGGCTTTGCTGCCGGTAAGTAATATAAATATATTTGGTTTTAATTTTCTATGTATGTCCCAAAGTTATCGTGAATAACTTCATTTCTTTAAGTTTTACGTTATAGATAATTTGATAATATAATAGAAAAAGCTTTATATTATTACCGTTTTTTTAAATGAAAAAAATGTCGTCATTAGACAGTACATAATTCTATTATATAATAAAAACTTCTTTATATTGCAGCATGTTTTGCTTCACTTCGGTCCATATTGGTGGTAGAGTACCTCGGATTGGAAAAATTGACAAACTGCTTCGGTCTGTTTTTGCTCTTTCAAGGACTAGGAGCGTTACTTGGCAATCCCATAGCTGGTAAGATTCAACCCGTACTTTCAATAACCTAGCTGTGTTAACAAAACATTTAAGAAAAATCAAAATTTACCTGGACCAAATTTTCACAATAAATATTTATTTGAATTATAATTAAAATTAATTTATTCTTACCTATCATTCATTAGTTGGATAATACTGTATATACCAGTAGTATTTGGCACTGTGCCTGTCTTTATAAAGGCCGTCAGAAAGCCTTCGTGGCGCCAAGTATTATGCAACCACTCCTAATTAATTCATGCTTGATGTCAGTTGTTACATGAATAAACCAGTTCTTTTGAAGATTAGTCCTTTTTTTCGTAGGTGTGCTATACGACCAAACGCAGAGTTATCAAATACCGTTCTACGTGTCTGGTGCTTTCCTTCTTGTCTCTGCGCTCATGTGTTACCCCGTGAACTGGATCAGCAAATGGGAAAAGTCTCGTAAAAAACTCAACGGTGATCAATCGGCGTGTATTATGGGTTAAAGGCTGAACGGAGAGTTAAACTCAATACTGAACTATATTTGGGACAAGAGACATTGGTGCCAAAAGAACCCCAAACAGAATTAGTGCATCTATTCTGGGTTGGACGAGCTCCTAGTGCATACAAAATGTAGTTTCTTAGGCTGGCATTCGACGTTAGCTTGAAATAATTCACCACTTTCCTTGAATACAAGCCTTGGAATGTCCTTTTACCCTTTTCCCGTCTACTAATTGCGGAAATTGTACCAAATTATTTCCCCATGTTATAAAATAAAATTGGTAGTTATGATGTTATACTTATAAATGAACCTCGAATATAAAAATTACGGAAGAAAAACATTCCCATCAGAGACCCTAAGACAAAACTGCAAGGGACGTTGTAGCAGTGGGCTCAGTTAAGTCGATAAATGCATTTAAAAATAGGTTTAGAAAAAAGTACAAAGACTCGGACGTAAAATATAAGATTATATAGCAGTTTTGTTGAAAACACCGGCACAAGATGATTGAGGCCAAAAGTTTTAATAAATTATATTATATGATAACCAAACTTGATCCGTAAATCGGTGCATAATGTAAGACTATTGTTACTTATTATTAATACACCTATTCTAGCTTAAGATATTGCATATCAGAATGTGTGTGTGTGAATTTAATGGTGACTGCAATGTAATGTTTGTGCCTTATTGTACAGAGTGATATGTCTACATAATGACGAAGTTGTTGTTTTTGTAATTTGAGCTTGTTTGAACACAAGTCCCAAATGTCCGTTGTATTTTATTTACATTAGTTTATAACAGACTCTGTGTTTAACATAATCGTAACTCTTAAGTGCTACAATTGTGGCTGTGGTCTTTTAGAATATTTAAACAATTATTTTAATAAGAAATCATAGTCATTGATCAGTCTTCCTCTTTAAAATTATTGTTGAGCCTAAATATTGCTATATCAACTATAATACCTCAATTTTAGGCGAATCTCTCGCATATTCTGGACCTTTTGTTGAAGAAACTCTTCCATTTTTTCATTAAGATTGTTATGTTATGTACTTACGTACAGTCAAGTGTAGGAATATGTATCTACTAAACAATTGACGACCGTTTGGTGCAACGATAGCGAGCCTGCCTTTCGCACCGGCGGCCCTGGGTTCGAGTCCCGGAAGGGGCAGATATTTGTATGATGAATACGAGCATTTGTACCTGAGTCATGTGTGTTTATATATATTTCTATTAATATTACATATATATATGTATCATAAATGTATGTCTATCCGTTACCCTAGTATCCAGTACAAAAGCCTTACATTGCTTACTTTTGCCTAGGTTAATTGGTGTGAATGTAAGAAATATTATATTACACACTAACCACCTGGCAATAAATAATATATTCTGAATAACTGGTGTATAAATATAACTATATTAAATATTGCAATAATTTATTAATATAGGATAATAGTTAAAATAATTCGATAATAATAATAATGCAGAAATACTCTTGCGATAAGAATATTTCTGTATTATTAGTTGACAATATGTCTTAAAATTAACTTTTGTAAATATTTGTACCTATGTACATATATATATACACACATAAAAATAGTCTTAAATTTTACAAGTATATATAGGTATATACTACTTTTTAGTATTTATGTAATGATTCATTAGATAGGTACATATTACACACTCGGCTGTACAGAAATTGTGTAGATACCTAGGACGGTTAGGATACATTTCTTCTCTTAAAAATTATTGTAAATACAATGAAAAAAATCATTTTCATCGTTGAAATTATTCTTTTAAAATATATCAACTAACATCTTGTATTTGAGAGCTCTTCATTGTGATTTGCGATGACCATTTTCTAATAACAACACGGGGCTAGCTTAACCAATGACATAATAACTAGTTAGTTTAACTTTCTCTCTATTAAGTCCTAATAATGGTTTAAGGAAATTTTAAGAGCTTTATTCCCTATTACATATCTGATAGATATCAGGAACGAATCTGGTCAGTACTCATAGAGATTATTTGTATATAAATGGAAGTTTTTTTTGGTAGATCTGGTTGATATAGACTTTATTGGTTGTTACGGATAGCAGCAAGCCAGCTTACAACGAACTGTCAAATATTCCCATTTGATATTCAAGTTGAAAATCGAATAGAGAAATTTGACAGTTTTGTAATAGTAAATTATTTATTGACTTCAAGAAAATCGTTGTTATATATTTATGGTGACTATGATTTTTTGGATGTAGAGCAGTTTTACCACTTTGCCATTAAACTGCTCACATACCTACTGTGATTAATGAATAAATTACGAAATATTCTGTAAAACAACAGAAATATTTAAGCGAGGAAAATTTTTATAATATTTATCGCCTGTTAAAGGAAAGTACCTACTTATATTATAAATATAACCCAGTTAATCACTGCCTAAATATATTTATAAATTGTATAAAGATTTTTAATGTTATATTTATTCATATAACATAAAAACAGGAAATAAAACTGCGAATTTCATAAATTCATGTAGGTACCTACCTAGCAAGCGGATTTCCGATATTTTGAGTTCGAGTGTTTAATCCGAAGTCATTTTTTGAAACAAATTGTATTTAATAAAAACTTTTGTTGAATATGATAATGTGATTTTATTTATATTTATTTTATTCATTGTGAAGGGTGGAATACATATTTACATAGCCAGGTATTAAATATATGCACAATTAAAAGCAAAAAACCCACATAAATTATGCATTCTCTGCTTCTAATGGACCTTGTCATCCTGGATGTTTTCTCAATTACCTATCAGTCTGTAATCAGCGGGTGTGCCAACGCTTTATCATGGATCAGCGCTGCCGCAGCGCTGGATTCCAGGCTGATAATTTTGCGGAGACATAACTACAACAGTATAATTGTCAACATATGAATTGTTCTAACAAGTTACGATGTTTGTGCAAAGAAATTACATTTGAAGGGGATAGACTTGATGTGTCTTTATTACTCGGTTTCCTTTTAAATATCGGAGCAAAAAATTTCGCTTTTTTTTTTACATTAACAGTGATAAACACTTCTGCATAATCCGTCACACTAGATGATGTTTTCCATTATGGCTAATTAGCAGCTAATTTATTGGTTTACTAATATAATAAAGTTTCAAAACAGTAGCGAGAGACGTATAAACATCGTTACATTTCTATAATTAACTAGAAGGAAAGGTTTGAACCTTGACGACCGTTTGGTGCAACGGTAGCGATCCTGCCTTTCGCACCGACGGTCCGGGTTCGAATCCCGGTAGGGGCAGATGTTTGTATGATGAATACGAGCATTTGTACCTGAGTCATGGATATTTATATATATTTATATGAATATTACATATCTATGTATTATATGTGTATGTTTATCCGTTACCCTAGTATCCATAACACAAGCCTTACTGTGCTTACTTTGGGCTAGGCTAATTGGTGTGAATGTAAAAAATATTTATTTATTTATTTCCTTCCTTCCAAATTCCTTGCTTGCTTTTGCACTTGGATATGACAGGCTTTGGCCCAGTAAAGCAGTGCCATTCTGTAAGAGAACGCTCGCAATTTTGAAATGCAAAATTAAATTTAAAATTAAGTAAATACAATATACTTACTGTAAATATTCACTTTCTTAAACATTTTTATAATGAACGGCCTGTTGGTGCAATTATAGCGATTCCGCGTTCACAGGTTTGAAATACTAAGTTTCAATAAATAAACAACTTGCAATGCCTAAGTTCTACTTGTATAACTTTTATTATTGTTTGACTATTTATAATTACTTTCATTAAACTGCTTTCACTATCATTGCGTGCGGCGTTTGTAAATTAAAATAGTGTCATCATAAATAGTAAAACATCGTTATATACTGTGATATTTTATGATGATCATTAGAGACCCAATGAATGCCCTTAGATGAGCAGCATTTCATTCATATAATTATAAATTATAGTTTAAACTCAATAAAAATACTTATAAAACTTTTTTATCAATTGCTGCCTGCTGCCGCCTCGAAACCTGGAGTAGTTAAAACAATAATCTATGATATTTTTACGAGTTGTGTCCATCACGAAGTTCCGGTTACTAGATAACAATAAAGATAAAAGATACGATACTTACAAGTTCGTTTTATTTAAGTATATTTTTCAATGGTTGTTTTATTATTCGTGGACCAATAAACCAGCTTGCGTTGATGTCTTTATGATAGAATTTCTCTCACGAATACTAAAGTGGAAATACCGGATTACGCATTGACTTATATGTATGATATAAGACGCGAGCGGTACCCTAGCCAGAAAAATGTTGAATTTACTATTTGAATATATGAGCTGTCTAGCTTTCGTTGATGCTTTGTTCTGCTTGTGTTGTTTCTGTAAGTCTGATAACAATAGTTCTTGTTAGGGTAACATTACATACCCACCGTAGCCAGAAGTATTGTCAATGGGCACCTATATTAAAATAGATATTACCTACATAATTACCTGCCTAGGCAAGGTAAATGTGTGACAAAATTTGCATTTATATCAATTATGGTTGAGAAGATGAGGTGAAGTTGAAACTTTACTTTACTTTAAAATGAAGTCTTTATCTTTTGGAAGGTGAAGAAGAACCGACTATGTAATTGTTATATTTTTGTTATTAAAGCAGTTAAATGCTAGTAAGTGGTACATTAGATGTTGTATGTAGTAGTATCAATAACACGAATACACACATCAGCCTAAGAAATACTTGTAAAAAATCGTCAAGTATATTTGAGGTCTCTGAGATATAGAGGGGATGTGGGTTCGTGTCCCGCAATTGTACAAATTTAGCAGTTAAATTTTTTAATAACAAAGTATATAATAAGTAAGTATAGTTGACGACCGTTTGGTGCAACGGTAGCGATCCTGCCTTTCGCACCGACGGTCCGGGTTCGAATCCCGGTAGGGGCAGATGTTTGTATGGTGAATACGAGCATTTGTACCTGAGTCATGGATATTTATATATATTTATATGAAAATTACATATCTATGTATTATATATGTATGTTTATCCGTTACCCTAGCATCCATAACACAAGCCTTACAGGGCTTACTTTGGGCTAGGCTAATTGGTATGAATGTAAAAAATATTTATTATTTATTATTATTTATATAATAAGTAAGAAATAAGTTTACTTTGGGGATACCTACTTATGAAATTTAGGACTTCACACATCTGTAGGTAGTTAAAATCAACCAAATAATGGGTAAAGTAATTCTGGCGCTCTTATTGAAGTGCAATAGATCATATATATCAAAATGTATCTTTATTACTGTTGGAAACTAATATTGTGCCAGGATGGAAATAATAAAAGACGAAAATTGTGCGAATCAAAACTTGTCTTCTCAAAGATTTATTTCAAGTAATTGTCAAAATTACATTTATTTTTTCATAGACACATTTGTAAGTATAAAAAGGTTGATTCACAACATCCTCCCACACCAGAAAAGTAGTAACCAAACATGTGCATTAGAGTAAAAAAAAAAAATAATTAAAATACATACAAATTTGGCGAAAATGTATTATGATGTCAACGCATCTTGTACTTCTAAGGGATATAATTTTTGTATAGGTCGTACTAAAATCGAACCTCGGTCTGTTTTTAATTTGACAGATCGTACATTGCCATCTCTGCCCTTCATACATTCTAATACTACGGCTAGTGGCCAGAGATGACGTTTGTTATCTGTGTCTAAAAGCACAACATCACCTTGCTTTAAATTATTAGCAAAGAACTTGTGTGGTTTCTGTACGAGACCACCTAAGTACTCGCTACGGAATCGAGATCTAAAATCAGATCTCATCTTCTGTATGTAGCGATGTCTTTTATTAATCTCTGCTGCATCCACCTGGTCTAAGTCGGGCACTTCTGTTTCTGAAAGGTCTTGCATGAAACTATTGGGTGTCAATGACTGTAAACGCTCCGTATCATCTGCCATAAACGTCAATGGCCTGGAGTTTATGGTAGACTCACAATCACACAACAATGTCTCAAGCTCTACATAATTAAGTGATGATCTTCCTAACATCCGACGTAGCATCTCTGAGTGTTCGCACAAGTCTTTCCCAAAAACCGCCCCACCAGGGACTACTGGGTGCATTAAATTTCCACTCTATTCCCTTAACAGTGGAAAATTGTTGAATTTTGTCCCAGTTTACAGCCTTTAATAAGTTGTTAGTACCCACAAAACTCGTACCGTTATCGGTATAGATAACACTGACTCTACCTCTTCTAGCCACAAAACGTCGTAAGCTCATAATAAAGGCTTCTGT
Source organism: Calamotropha paludella (assembly GCA_927399485.1). Lineage (NCBI taxonomy): Eukaryota > Metazoa > Arthropoda > Insecta > Lepidoptera > Crambidae > Calamotropha > Calamotropha paludella. Next base: position 7,984,936 of record OV656814.1, on the reverse strand, counting down.
GGAAAGTGACTCTACAAGTTCTAAATGAACTCCGCGATACACCGCACATGTAAACAAAACTATCCATACCTTTGAGCCGCATTTTAAGATTAGTGGTCCACAAAGATCGATACCAGTTACTTGAAAGGCCTTTGAAGTTTTAGTACGGTTCTCTGGCAGTGAAGCTTCTGGTGCAGTCGCAGCTTTGCTTAAGCTTTGCTTAAACCTTCTGCAGAGAGGGCAGTCGCTAACAATTTTTTTTACCCACCTCCTAGCATTTAAAATCCAGTATTGTTCTCTCAAGTTACTCAACAGTGTTCCCGTCCCAGCGTGTTGTAGTGAACAGTGCTTACAATTTATTAGTTTCTGCACAATTTTTGAGTTTCCGGGTAATAAAATCGGATACTTGAAATTTTCCGATTCCATCGTATTTAGTACCAAACGAGTTTGCACTCTAAGTAGTCCGTTTTTGTCTAAGAATAACTCCAAGTTGTATTTACGCTTAACATCTGCACTATACTCACGCTGTAAGATTAAAAATATCATATTTTCCGCACAAGTATATTCCTGAAAATTTATATCTTCAGTCCTTTTGTTAATTTTATTTTTGCAGTTATGAATAAATCTAAATAACCACGCGCACGTTCTTATTATTTTTGGGTATTTAGAAAAATAACTAAAAGCATTGGAAAAATTTTCACAAACTGTACTCGTAGTAGCAGGAGTTGTACTAAGCGACTGCGTACCAATAAAATCGAATGGAGTTGAAGGCCAACAAGAGGGATCTTCATTCAGCCATTGTGGTCCCTCCCACCAACGACTATTTCGCAGTTGCATTGCATCACAACCTCGTGAAGGTAAATCTGCAGGATTCAATGAGCCTGGAACATGACGCCATTGACTTGACAGCGATACTTGCCGTATCTCCTTCACTCTATTCTTTACAAAAACTGGCCAATTTCCATCGTTTTTTATCCATGTTAAGACCACAGATGAATCTGACCAGAAAACTGTATCAACATGAATATTATGCACCTCAAAACTATGTTTAATCAATTCATATAATCGAACACCAATGACAGCAGCCATCAATTCTAATCGTGGCAAAGACAATTCTTTTACAGGCGCTACACGCGACTTCGCCAATACTAGCTGTATGTGAACATTATTTTCAAATTCACTTCTAAGGTATATACAGGTAGCATACGCGTGCTTGCTGGCATCGCAAAAAACATGAATGGTATTTTTACAATATTTTACATTATGTACAGTTAATCGACGAGGCAAGTGAATTTCATTTATATGTTCAATTTTATCGAGCCATTGAATGAATTCACTACATATATCTGTTGGTAACTGATCATCCCAGTCTAAATTAAGTAACCAACTCCGTTGTAGCAACAATTTAGGTAGTAAAGAAACCGGACTTGTAAAACCAATAGGGTCGAAAATACTATTTGAGTAAGAAAGAAGTAATCGTTTCGTCAAATTCTCCTTATTTATGTCATTAAATTTTAAATTGGTACAAGAGCATCAAGAACAAGATAACGGTTGCCATTGGGACAGACTGCCAAGTTGTTGCCCACTCAACATTCATATTCGACACCCAGACAAGGGAGGTTCTCATCACTGAAGAACAGATTAACCATTTCTCTGACAATTCGTACTCAACAGTACGATGTGAGAGGATCCCAACATTGTTTGAATTCATACGGCAAAACAGGGGCAGAACAATCGAATTACCGTTTACAACTGAAGGAAAACGACCGTTATATCTCCCCATGAATAGGTCAGTAGCAGCAGGTATAATCCTCGCATTTTACAATGGTATGAGAGACCCAGCAGAAAAAATAATGTCGATGTTTGGAGGAGACATTGGTGATGCCTCTGATGAAATAAGTCGACTGTTAGTAACATATTATATTTGTTGCATCAAGTACTTAACAGATATAGATTTGTCAAATGTTGTCAGAGATGGATCAAACGAGCATTTAGTCTTTATGCTCGACGACCAGACCTGCATTCCCTCGAGTGTCCAGGCTCAGTATATTAGACTGAAGGAGACACGGATTGCTATTCCCCAAGGGACTGTTGCCTTCCACGCGGTTTATGGAGCATATGTTCTATGCCGACCAGTGGCGAATAAACAAGAATTCAGACAGTGGATTTTAAAACGATACAATGCTTTCTTATCCTCAATCCAGCAGTCAACTGAGACTAATGTACAAATGGACCTCCAATCGGGGGGAACACGTGTCAATAATCTGGCTGTTTCACGTCCTACATTGCGAAAAGCAGTATTTAATGTTATTAAAGGGGAATATGCAGATATTAGAACAGCTGCTATAAAAAACCATATAAAAATGTTAACTGCACTATCAGAGATGACTACTTACGCGTTGGTACAGAAAGTGATCTCTGTCGGTGGGAGTGTTATATGCATTAGACCGTTACCAGAGCAAGTGCTGAATTTCCTAACTGAAAAACGAGATTTGGAGTTAAAAATTGTAGCAGATGGTTACACAAAAGAGGATTTGATATACAAGGTTATTATATAAACACCATCCAAATTTTTTCTAGGCATAACATATCATTCAAGCACTTCATTTATGAAAAAAAATTGGGAGGTAAAATTTCCGCAAAAAAAAATTTTGTCCGAGCGAATTATTACAACAGCTGGTTACTGGCAAAATAGGTACTTACAGTTGAACGACTGACCGCCCGAAGCGCCCCACCGAGCTGCGCGCGCAAGTTGTAACGACATCGGCGCAATGAAATCAGTCAGCCGCGGACTTTCCGCGATGTACAATGTTGCGTTCACGCATTTACGTCGCATAATTATCTACCTAACGAAATGTGTTCACACTTGCAATTGAAATCGAGGGCGAAATTGAACGACGGGTTTATGTGAAGAAGGCCCAAAGCCTCGAGAACTTAAATATAAATATAATCCGTGCATTTAACGAAGTGACAAAGTGAAAAAACAAGTAATACAATAAAAGACAATGTTCATAAACGTGCAAGACTGTTTAGAGAGAAATTACCTACACTTTAAGGTAGTGATTGTTTTCAAACTTCATGTAAGTGTATTTTGTTTGGATTTTTAATTAATTATTTTGTTGGAGTAAAGCAAAATGTGTGCAGGGCGGCTAAGACTTGTGAAATTTTTCACAAAAATATAGAACTATTAATTATACATTTCTTTATCCTATCGTGTAAAATAGACAAAAATAACTTAGGTAGGTAGGTACTAAGGTTTTGGCACTGCATTTGTTTTTGCGATTTTCGAATTGCCTTTGCGATCCCTGTGTTTTTTTAGATTCTGTGGTTAAGAAACAACCTTTGCTTTACTCCAACCAATTACTCTACATAAGTTGATTAAGTTTTAAAAAATGCGACGTAAGTGCCTAAGGTGTGGTTTACTTTTATGTTCATTTTTTATTTATTAAAAGTGTTATCGATTAATATTGTTATAATCAAAGAACAAATCAACTTATCTCTTCTTCAATTTGACGTTCCTATTTTTTTTCGTTTAAATTTGCAACTTATGAAAATCATTGTAATGTATCAATGAAATACGGGAGGGCGGGGCGGGGGTCGTGTAATCATCTGCTACAACACCGTGCGTAGCGTGACTGTGACAGCAATCGGTAGTTTTCCTCGGATAACTTTGTGTAGTAAAAAAATCTTGTTTTGTTATTTTCTTCAAAGAATATAATATATAAATTTGGATGGTGTTTATAAAATAACCTTGTATATACATCTTTTCATGCCAAATATTCAATGTTTCAGATCTGCTCAGTATGCTGACTTAGTTGTCACTGCCAACGTAATTGAAGAGCATATATCGCCCAAGAATGTGACCCTTGACAGATACAGGGCCAAGATTGAAGGAGCAACAATAAGTGCCAAGACAGTTAAAGCTTTTCTTGCTGCCCAGTCATCCAATGTTAATTGCTCCATGGATCCCGAAACAAGAGAAAGAATGCGAGAATTATTCGGGGATGCAATTGATTCCATGATAGAAGACGCAGACAGGGTCATGAAGATAATAAATAAACAATCAAATCTACACTACTCCCTCCCATCAGTGATGACCATATCGAGTCTTCATGAATTATAAAAACCCGAGTACATAAAAACAATTGACACAAGACATAAACTTTAATCGAAGAATTATATTATATTATATTTAATATTTAATATAAGTCAACACCTCAGACTGAGGCCCAACTCATCAAATCCCAACAGTGAACCACCCCAACATCAAACATCAAATAAGAATGGCGGAGTCAGGCATTACTCCGAACCAAAGAGCAGCTAATTCGGAGAAAATTGAAAAGACTAGGGGAATGAGGGACATGTTTGAACGGGTAAAGAAGCTTGAATTGGAGAAGCATGATGAATCCGAATCCATATCCTCAGTAATTGAATCTACCCAATTTGCTAATCTTATTCAAGATAAACAGGTAGCTAAGGTTTTAAATCTTGCCAAAGAGGATGACCTCCCTGCAATCTACATTCAAGTATTAGAGACAATAGCAAAAAAAGCTTCAGACAAACAGGGGCCAAGTAAGTGTGGAGGGTCAATGGACCTGAGCTCAGAACTTAAAAAAGCTCATCATAGGAACGATCAAATAATCCTCCCCCTTGATGGTATTGTGGAGTCTCCCGAGAAGAGCCCAATAACCGAAGCATCAAAACAAACAACCCAATGGGAAGAGGAGGATTGGGAAGAGGCAGACGAGTTTATAACCAATGTCAAAAAAGAAAACCAGAGAGTCTCTTCTAAGGAGATATCCTAACCTCCCTGGAATTAAGTGCCCGAGGAGTCTATTCGTGTCTACATTAAGCTTGGGATATGTTAACAGCTTATATATTACTAATAATGAGGCTTTTCCTAAAGGATGGGACAAGCTTAAGAAAGATGATCCATTACAAGCGTGGCACTCCCTAAATCAAACAATAATTCCTTACATAAATAAAAAGTGGTCACATCAGGGCATTGACATCGGGTGCTCGGAAACTGCGGTAGATTGCTACAATGTTAATGCGTTGAAAAGTGCGCTTGTCGACACCGTAAACAAGGCACTTAGTGATAATATGATTGTTAAGGGTGAATCCAACAGAAACCTCCCACACCAGAAAACACCAATGACAGCAGCCATCAATTCTAATCGTGGCAAAGACAATTCTTTTACAGGCGCTACACGCGACTTCGCCAATACTAGCTGTATGTGAACATTATTTTCAAATTCACTTCTAAGGTATATACAGGTAGCATACGCGTGCTTGCTGGCATCGCAAAAAACATGAATGGTATTTTTACAATATTTTACATTATGTACAGTTAATCGACGAGGCAAGTGAATTTCATTTATATGTTCAATTTTATCGAGCCATTGAATGAATTCACTACATATATCTGTTGGTAACTGATCATCCCAGTCTAAATTAAGTAACCAACTCCGTTGTAGCAACAATTTAGGTAGTAAAGAAACCGGACTTGTAAAACCAATAGGGTCGAAAATACTATTTGAGTAAGAAAGAAGTAATCGTTTCGTCAAATTCTCCTTATTTATGTCATTAAATTTTAAATTGGTACGAAGAGTATCTGCTTTAGTTTCCCAAATAAATCCTAACACAGATAAAACATTACTCTCCTCACTTGGTCCAGTAACCCACCCACGGAGGTCAAATTTGCCTTCGTCCATCAATTGTTTTGCTGTGTCAATAAAACATTTACACTCGTCTTTCGAACCTACGCTAGTGACACAATTATCGACATAAAATGAGGCTTTTAGCTTCTGTGCGATGGGTTTTCGATCATCAACTACTTTATCTAAATGATAATTGATAGTGGCAGCTAGTAAAAACGGCGAACAAGTCACTCCAAAAACAACGCGCCTATGACGGTAAGTAACTAAATCTTTGCGATTGTTTATATCTCGCCACCATAAAAACTGCAAATAATCCCTATCATCAGCCTTAACTGAAATTTGTAAGAATGCCTTTCGAATATCTGCAGTGATACCTATCTCTTGTAGTCTAAAATCGATAATTAATTTAAGTATTATTTCTAACAAGTTTTTCCCCTTTTCCAGACTCGAGTTTAACTCATATCATCCCAGTGTTCCATTTTTCAAACGGTTACTTTTTTATTTTTTATTGGAATGTCTGAAAGCATCTTAAAATTAATATTTTTATGTTGGTATTACTAACAATACTTGCTGTCAGTTGAATAAATGTCATTTTACTTCGCGTGGTTTTTTCTGTCTATAAACATAATTTTGTTTGGAAGTTTTTAGTGTAAATTATGGCGAACAGAAAAAAGTAAGTAATTATAAAGTTTTATAGTATACTAGTGAGTATTTATAGTTTATATTCATGCTATATCATTGTTATATCGTGTCATAATACGTTTTCACAAATAAAAGTCGTTATTTGTGGGTAAGTGTGATGATAATGTACCGTTCCATTATTTGAGCAGTAGGAACATACGCACATGAAATTTTTATACATTGAGGTTCATACCTTATCAGTATTGCCTCAAAATTGTGATATTATTTTATTGCAGATTGAATGTTGATCAAATAATCTCGCATTTAGAAGAAGATTATGATCTGTTTTCGGCTGATATTTTCATCACACCTCCTGATAATTGGCAAAATAGTGACGAAGACAGTGGTGACGAAGAGTTTGCAAGTAAAAATAATTTGTCAAGACATCAGTTACTTGCAGAAGCTGAACTTCGGGTCACCAGATCGTCTCAAGCTGACTCTACGATAGTCAACGAGCTCGTTGGAGATGAAGCTAAAGTGGACCCAATACCTTCCACATCGTCAGCGACGCAGTCTCCACAGCCTAGCTCCTCGTCGTCAGTGACACAGCCACCGCCAAAAAGAAGACGCGTTGAAGTCACAAGAAAGTGGAGGTTTGTAGATATTCCAGAAAAGGCTGGAAAAGAGCACTGCGAACCAGATTTCTTAGAAAACCTTCAAAATCCTATACAGTTTTTGACGTGACAACGTCTTATAAATTGGTTTGCCGGGTGACACTTCAAGAAACTGCGTTACGCTCCGCTCACGTTATGCGCTTACAATGAGAGCGAGTGAGAGGCACGCGTCCCTTCCACTCGGGCATGGTTAGCCCGCCTAAGAGCGAGAGAGACAGACATAAAAAGAGGAAGGGACGCGTGCCTATAAAATTAATGTTTTAAATATAATTCTTTGTATAAATAAATGTTTTAAATTGTTACTATTATTTCATCCTTCTTCCTACTATACGAATGAATATTCACATTAAAATTATTTTACCACTCAAAGTCGTTGTCACGTAAAACTTTCGCCCGTATACCGACTTTACAGGCAACCAACCAGTTTTTTCGAACTTTTTTATGATGAAGAGGTTTTTGAATTACTCCGATCAGAAACAGAGAAAAATGGAATCCAAAAAGGGAAACATGCATTTCGAGTTTCTACTACAGATATAAAACATTTTATAGCTATTTTATTATTGTCTGGTTATAATAGTGTATCGAGATACAGAATGTATTGGGAACAAAAAGTTGACTGTAGTTTTCCAACAGTCGCAGCTCTTATGTCAAGAAATCGGTTTGAAGAGTTATTGCGTTATTTTCATGTTGCAGATAATAATAAACTTGACCGTAATGATAAGTTTGCTAAAGTGCGCCCTTTATGGAACCTGCTCAATGCTAGGTGGATAAAATATTATCCTGGCGATAAAAATTTGAGCATCGACGAATCGATGATTCCGTATTATGGTAAACATGGAACTAAGCAGCACATCCATGGTAAGCCTATTCGATTCGGTTACAAAAATTGGTCCATTTGTACGCGGCTGGGCTATTTGATATATGGCGAGCTTTATCAGGGAGCTAGTACCGGAAATACCCATCCTGAATTAGGTGGTGGTGCCTCAGTGGTATTGGATCTAATTTCAAAATTGCCACAAGGTAGCTACAGCTTTTATTTCGATAACTTTTTTACATCTCTACCATTGCTTGACGAGTTGCAAAAAATGGGTCACGACGGAACGGGGACTATACGAGCTAATCGAACTGCGAAGGCACCTCTCAAAGATCCAAAGGAAATGAAGAAAACAAGTAGAGGATCTCATCACCAATGTACGGATACATTATCTAATATCACTCTTGTGAAATATAATGACAATAATATTGTCACAGTGGCCTCGACTCAATGTGGTGTAGAACCTATAAGTAAAGTGAAACGCTACTGTGACAAACAAAAAACAGACGTTGACCAACCCCGTTGCTTTGTAAACTACAATAAATATATGGGCGGCGTGGACCGACTCGATCAAAATGTGGGTTGTTATAGAATCGCGATTCGTCTGAAGAAATGGTACTGGCAGTTGCTCATGTTTCCACTAAATGTTGCAGTCAATAATGCTTTCCAACTTTACAAAATATCTCCAGGTGCAAAAAAACATAATGGTACGCCACATGATCTTTTATCATTTACGAGAGATATTGTTTCTACATACTTTCTAATGAAAGATTCAGCCCCTAATACTTCAACCATGTCAAATCCTAGATCTTCACTTGCAGTAATAAAACGTGTGCCCGATGCTATTAGATTGGATGGTAAAGGACATCTAATTGACAAACAAAATAAACAAACGCGATGTGGTTTATGCCATAAAAATACGACAATGAAGTGCATCAAATGTAATGTTGCATTACATAGCAAATGTTCCATTTTTTTTCCATAGTGAATAACATACTAACAATAATTGTTACGTTATAGTTATAAGATTTAAAACATATGTTAGTTTATCAAATTTTTTTACTAATACAATAAATAAAAAAATGTGAATAAAATAGTTTTATTTGCAAACGAAATCTATAGCCACTAATAGTATCTTCCATGTAAGCCTAGTGTTCCATTTTTGGAACGGTTACAAAACTAAAAATCTATATAAGACATATTTTTTTTTTATATGTAGCTATCATTATACTTCTATAAACGTGCCCCAATCCGATTTTCATAAAAATCGGACCTATTTTACTATGGTTGGGATGATATGAGTTAGAGTTTCCGAAGCTGTCCTTCGCAGAAGCATCGAAAACTGGTCGTATCGGGGTGGTGGCACTGGATTCCTTAATAACTGCATGGTGTGGTAAGTATAATCCATTTTTATTTCCAGGCACTTCCTCAATGATCCCTTCTGTTATCCAATCTTTAAAAACTTGGTTGTATTTACATAGGTAGTTTAAGCTCACTAACCTTTTAGTAGTAGAATATAACCTTTTCAGTGATATGGATTTGTTATTATCTCCAAACTCCTCAGGAAACCCCTCTCTCCAGGGTAATGAAATTTCATAACGACCTTCTTGATTGATGATTACAGTCTCCCTGAAAAACTGGCAAGTATTAATTTCCTTTTCAATTGACATTTTATCACAAGGCGACTTAATACCCAACGTTTCCAGTTCCCAATAATCTGTTATGTTAAAATTTACAGATATATAGTTGGATACATTCAAGAAATTGGATGGGATCACCCCTTGTAACGACCATCCTAGCTTGGTTTCAACTGCGTACAGCCCGCCGTGAACATGAACTACATTACCTGAAAGCAAGTACCCATACACATCTGCTCCGATCAACAAGCCTACGTCTGTAACATCGTCACCTATGTCAGACGCATAGATTTGCAAGTCACTAAGCTTTTGGATACTAGTTGGACAATTCAATTTCGGTAACGGTCCAGTGAGCTTTTGCCAGTCAGTGCCAGTGGTCCAGTCAGCCCTAAGGCAGACATAGGAAAAGTAAAACTATTATCTACACTACAAATAATAAATTCATATTTACAATACGTACCCTTTTTTAAATGTGCCCCTCCAAATAAACAATGACTAACCGTCCCTTTATCGGTAGACGGTATACTTAAAGTTTTAACTAAATCTAGTTTAATGTATGAGCGTTGTGCGTCGCTGTCAAACAAAGCCCGGGTTGTCAGTGTCCTACCGTTATAACTGACATTTAAAGTAATAGTTTGTAATAAGGTGGTACTATTTTTCTGGCATAGAGATATTTGCGGTACATTATTATTGCTATTATTACTATTATTAAAACTAGAGCTAGGTTCTTCCTTCTCAAGCTTGGATTTGCTGTTAATATTCGGACACATTGGTACTGCATGCCTTTTTGTACATAATAAACATTTCGGAAAACTTCTACATTTTTTTGCACAATGCCCGACTTTCAAGCAAATTGTACAGGCATTCTTCTTTTTCAAAAATTTCTTCCTTTCTTCTAGAGTCAGTTTTGGTATATTGAAACATTCAAAAGAAGTATGAGTTGATTTGTCACACCAGATACAATTTCTGTCCCTATTTTCATAATGTTTCTGTTCGCTTGCTACTATACATGACGCCGTCGGTTCTTTGTGTGACTCACTCGTAAATCGTGAGATGGCAATACGTTCTTCTCCTTCTACTTCTCTCTTCAGGAATTCCATAAGAGCGGTAAGCTGGTTCTTCTCTTGTCTAGTCCTAGACCTCTCCCAAACTCTAAGCGTTTCACATGGAATTGCGGACTCTACCATGGGCAGAAGCATGGAAGCATATTTGTCACACGTAACATTCAGCGACTCGAGTGCTTGGATGTGTGATGACAACTTATCATATAAAGCATCAAGCGACAATTGCTTATCGCGGGCTAAGATCAGCTGAAGAAGTCCTCTAATATAATTTTCTATTAGTAAATCTTCTCTAGCAAAACGATCTTTTAATTGCTCGATAGCTTTCTGGTATTTTTTTCCATAAGGCGGAAAGCTCTCGACAAGTTCCCTCGCCTTAGATCCTGGTACGGTAGCTTGAACTAAGTACTGATATTTATCACTATCGTCAATGTCATCGTCATTATGGATCTTCGAGAACTGTCCCCAGAACGATATCCAGTTGCCAACCTCACCATCAAATTTGCGTAATTCAATTTTAGGTAGAGTGAAACGCTTCTGCAATGACTTTTCCGAGCAAGCAGTATTCATGTGAGAGTGTGAACATACAGAGGCTACATCACATGCTACATCGACATTACTCGGGAACTGACGATGGTATTTTGTACTCACTATTATCCAACGTGACTTCTTTGATTATAAACATGTCTAGATAGAGTGGTGCGCTGCAAGTATTACAAAAGAAATAGGCCAGATTTTAGATACTTGTGTGCATGTCACGCACACAAGTACACGTAACAACTATTGTTCTACAAGCGCGCTCCGTCACTGCAGACGCGCTGAGTGATACCGGCTCCCCAAATATTTCCCATAAAAGTAGGTAGAAAATAAATGTCTATTATTTGGGATCTATTAGTATTTTAATTAATTTAATTATGATATTTTTCTACATAGAATGAAGTAAAATGATAATTTTGTGAAAAGTTATTTTTTTAATGTAAATTATACATGTAAAGTGAGTTATATTCGTATTTTCAGTTTTCGTTTAGATGTAACATCCCTGTTAATATTATCTAATTTTGACTTATAGTAGTATCTTTAAGCCAAATATTTTTCCACGACCAGTCTTATCAAATGAACTTGATGCAGAAGACCGCAAATATGATCAGTTTTTACTTCAAAATAATTAGCACCTCCAACAAATTGTTTCATTACTGTGGACACTATTTTTGCATAATTATTTGGCGTCATTATGAAATCTTGATTGATAAACTTCCGAATAACATTTTCTGCAGTCTAACACAGAATATACATCATGAGAGAAGTATATAAGTCCATCTTCATCTCTCAGCTGGTTTGAGCTTGTTGCCATACATCCTCTTCGCGGCTTTTTCTTATTATATCTATCCACCTACTTCTTAAAATAGGATCATTAGATATTCTGTAAAAAATATAAGTACAATTAAAAGTTTAATCAACACCGGCTTCACCACTCAAATCTGTCACAATTATTTTAACATACTAGTTTTATTTATTTCTTTTTTTCTAATTATCTTTGTAATGATATCCAAATTCCTTAAACCGTGGATTATGATTAAACGTTTTTGAAATTAACTAACGCTCTCATTGGAAATTTCAATTCAATGAACAGGCAACACTGTAAACATGTCGTTGCATCTTAAGACAAAATAACACTTTAGTAATTTAATTGTATCTTTAACGAAATGTTTATTTAATGTTTACTCAGCGATGGTAGGAAACTTTTTAAATAGCTGTGAAAGTGTTAGTGTATTGGTGGCAAATCATTTCATGTTTTTCTTTTATTTTTCAAAATAATATTGGAAAAACTATTTTTTGGATTTACGTGAAAGGTACTCTTTTTTAAATCTTTTTGCTTGTACCCCCAAAATTGTGACTAGTAGAGCGACATCTGGTGCCCGGTAACGAAAGCTCACGCATAAGTACCTTCTGCTTAACGACTTCTCACCAAACGCCATCTAGCGTGATACTTTGGGACTACTTAGGGCCTATAAATAATCTGATAATGGTCAACTGCGGAGCTTGCGGCAAATTTCTTTCGGCGACAGGTGGCGCTGCGTGCTCTTCGTGTCCGCTTAGGTATCACAAAGGATGTCTAGCATTACCGGATAAGGCTCAGATTAGCAGAGAATGGGTCTGTCCTAGTTGTAAAAAAAATGTTAAGAAGGGCGACAACAGTCAGACCCCGATAAAAGGTATATGTGACACGCCACCTAAATGCGAAATAATTTCTGAATCTCCGCATCGTGAGTCACTCGCTGGAGGTGTCAGTCTGGGTGTCGACCAGCAGGACAATGAGCTCGCGATCTTCATGGGTGAGATGCGTGAGTTTAGGAGGGAGATGAGCCTATTGCGCGAGTCCCTTATGCAGCGGATGAATGATTTCGAGTGCCGCCTGAACGCGTTGGAGAAGCGAGTCTCGGAGGGCGTGTCATGCGCCACCGATGAGCTGGAGCGCACCATCGAGGGCCTCAAACAGGAGCTCAATGACCGTGACCAAGAGGCGCTCCTATCCGACCTGGACATCGGGCAGCTGCCGGAGGAGCCGGGCGTGAGCGTCGTGCAGTCGGTGGCGATGCTGGCCGCGCGCCTTGGCATCACACTGGAGGAGCGTGACGTGGTGTTCGCGGAGCGAGTGGGCCCGCCGCCCTCCGAAGCGGGGGGCCGCCCGCGCCGCGTCGTGGTGCGCCTGGCGCGCCGCCACCTACGTGTCCAGCTGTTGAGTGCGGCGCGCGTGCGTCGAGCCGGGCTGGCGGCCACTGCTGGGCCGAAGGTATTCATAAACGAGCGGCTGACCCGCTCCAACCGCCAGCTCTTTCATCGTGTTCGCGAGGAATGCCGCAGGTTGCAATGGCGCTGGTGCTGGACGCGACGTGGTCGAATTCTCGCTCGGCAGGGAGACGGAAAGCCAGTCTTTCAGTTTCGCTCCGATAAAGACCTCTCGAAAGCATTTCCATCGTAATCTCTATGCGCTCTCGCTTTGTCTTCACTATGACCTGTGCAGAAATAAATACAATTTTTATTTAGGTACTTATCACACTAATGTTTGGTACACGGTTGTATGGTTCCTGGGTTTACTGTTTCTCAAAAAGTTAGGCTATTATTATATATTATGTCATCGAAATCCATTAAAAAATAATTTAAATATAAATATTATATCCATATTAAATGTACTCACATGTAAAAATTGCCAATGTCATGCCTCTGTCTTTGCTTATACTCTTGTGTTGTCTTTGTATCTACATTGCCCCATGTTGTGTTTGTTATTCTATAAATTAACCTATTTACAAAAAAAAACAACATTAGATTTGTGTTATATACTAGTTTATTTACTGTTCATGTTTTGCAATTCGTCAATACATATCCATTTTACACTAGTCTTAGCACAGTTTCATTATACCAATTTTTTGACAAATCAAATGGTGAATATCTTATTCATAATAAATATATTATACTATGTAAATCATTACTGCCAACTGTTAAATGATAGCATTTTTCAGTGTTTCTTTTGTATAACTATTTGTTATCTAAATTTTAAAATATTTGTTGTATTGAACATACTAATTACACGTGAGACTCGCCAGCGTCCTGCCTTTATCTCTCTTTTCACTTTTGTACCGTGTCTAAAAACATATTTCTCTGATATCGTTGATTCACTCTACAAACATAACCAAGCTTTCTTTTACTTTCATCCTTTCTTTGAAGACCCACAAAGAAAGATTAAATTATGTCAGAGTCATTTATTTTTTTACTTGTTGAATATAAACCAATCATTATTACTCTACAGGTTATCAATGAACTTTTATATTAAATTAGTCAAAATGCATTATCATTATAACAGAATTTCTATTATCCAAAAAATAAATATATTTTTAATGTTTGATATATGTTATACACAATGCTACAACCACTCATTGAAATTGAATAATATTTTTAAATCTTTCAGTTTTATATACAGTCTTTCATATGCATATAATCTATTACAGTCGAACCTCGTTAAGTCGAACCTCGATAAGTCAAAAACCTCCAAATCTCGAAAAAATGTTTTGTTCCCTTCCCTTCAAACACCAAAACCTCCATTACTTGAAATCTTGACCCTTTGTTAGTCGAAATAATCACCGAGTCCCTCCAAGCCATTTTGGTACATATTTTCACTCTATAACTCGAAAAATTAAATTTGACCTCTGTATCTCGAACATAGCAACGTTTTATTTTACAACCTTTACAACTTGATCATTTGGAATTTATTACCTCTATTGTTCGAACAAAAATAAGTTACCGACTTTAAGAACTTGCCGACAATGTGAGTGTACACTATTGTGTACACTTGAAAACATTTTAGGAGTATACGATAATAAATTTATGACTCACGCACACGTGTTTGCTTGCTTGGTGTCAGGTGTTCAATTTTGATTTCCTTTGAAATTTAGCTAAGCAAGTCATTTGTTTTCGACTTAAATACTGTCAGATGTAGTTTGGTTCTACTGCAATACACATCAATTAGTACAACAGTTAACATGAGTGCTGTGAAACGTAAACTAAAAACTTTGAGTCTTGCTGAAAAATTAGAAGTGCTCGAAGCTGTGAAGAGGTGTCAAAAAAAAAAAGATGTTGCTGAACAATTTGGCCTGCCAATGAGTACTCTTTCAACAATAATAAAAAATGAATCAGACATCATGAAAAAAATACAAAACGGTCAAAGTTTGTCCTGCAAAAGAAGACGAATTGCAGAATATCCGGGCTTGGAGGAG
Organism: Calamotropha paludella; assembly: GCA_927399485.1. Classification (NCBI taxonomy): domain Eukaryota; kingdom Metazoa; phylum Arthropoda; class Insecta; order Lepidoptera; family Crambidae; genus Calamotropha; species Calamotropha paludella. The sequence continues at coordinate 7,969,721 of OV656814.1, read as the reverse complement.
TGCTTACTTAAATGGTTTGAGCAGTGTCGCAGCCAAAATATCAGTGTTAGTGGACCACTGTTACAAGAAAAAGCCCAAATATTCTCTAAATCATTGGGACTCGTTAATTTCAGAGCCAGTAATGGATGGTTAGAAAAATTCAAAAGAAGACAGGATCTTGTTTATAAAAAAGTTTGTGGGGAAAGTGCAAGTGTCAACATTGAAACCTGTAACAAATGGAAAAGTGAATTGCAAGATTTGTTACATGGTTACGAACCTGACAATATCTTCAATGCTGACGAAACAGGCCTGTTTTTTAAATGTCTTCCTGATAAGACTCTAACTTTTAAAAATGATAAATGCCATGGTGGGAAGCATAGCAAGGAACGTTTGACTATCCTGCTAGGAGCAAACATGTCGGGCACAGAAAAACTCTCACCATTAGTCATCGGCAAATCTAAAAAACCTCGTTGTTTTTCAAGATGTAAATCACTACCACTGCAATATCAAGCGAATACAAAAGCATGGATGACTTCTGCAATTTTCAAAAACTGGCTCATAAGCATTGATAAGAAAATGGCCAAAGAAAAAAGAAAAATCTTGTTGTTCCTTGATAATTGTACAGCTCACAATGATATTCCACAAATGAAAGCTGTTAAAATACATTACCTGCCTGCCAATACCACATCAAAATTACAGCCTATGGACCAAGGTATCATTAAAAACTTCAAGTCATTGTATCGAAAAGAAGTTGTCAGGAACATGTTGGATAATATGGAAGAAAAAAAGAATTCTACTATAGATGTATTGCAAGCCATGAGAATGGCTGATAAAGCTTGGCGAAATGTTACTGCGACTACAATAAAAAACTGTTATGTACACTGTGGTTTTTCATCGTCATCAACAGTAGTAGCTGAAACCGATATTTCTATTTCACCTCCTGCAGAATGGAACGCAGTGGTATCTGAATCAGGAATATCCTTTGAGGACTTTGTTTCGTGCGATGATGGAGTTATGACTGCTGGGACATTATCTGATGACGAAATTATCGATTCAGTAGCTCAGAAAACCGATACTAATGATTTAGATGACATAGAAGACGTGAATAGTACATGCGCTCCATGGGTTTCCATCAAAGAGGCGCGAACTGCATTGAATACCTTACGTAATTTTATAGAGCAGACCAGTAACTCCGAAGAAGAAGAATTTTCTGCTCTTTATAGATTAGACAATGCTATAGATAGAGAACAACCAAATTATCTAAAGCAAAAAAAAATTACTGACTTTTTTTAATGCCATATTTTTTATTTTAAAATGATTTGAAATAATGTTGATTTATAATAAATAAAAATATGTATGTTTGTCACCTCTGCAAGTTGAATTTTTATTTATTTTACCTCTCTAACTCAAAATTTATAAGAATAAACCTCAAACTCTTTATGTCGAATCAAAATCCGCTTAAGTCGAAATCCTCCATAAGTTGAAAACTCTATAACTCGAAATTTTTGGCGTCTCCCTTGATGTTCGACTTATAGAGGTTCGACTGTAGTAAGAAATGCAATAGTACATAATTCTATACAATTGACAGGATCTCTTTATAATTTGACAATAATAAGCTTTGACTCAACATATAATGCTTAATAAAAGGAACTTCAAAGTTGGTATTTTCAACGCTGGCTCATTGTGTACTAAGCATGAACAGTTTTTGGTGGCGATGGAGGAGTTGGGACCGGATATAATGGCAATTAATGAAACATGGTTAAGGATCGGAGAGGAAGGAAATGCTCCTAAAGTACCAGGTTATAATCTACGCCACATTCCCCGGCCAGATCATGTTCGAAATGGGCGAGGCGGTGGTGTTGGGTTTTTTGTGCGTAGAGGGATCAATGCGCGCACTTGCCCTTACCCTGTCTCATCTTCAGTGGAGCAAATGTGGCTGAGAGTGCGCCTACTGAACCAGTTAATTATAATAGGCACAGCATATCGTCCTCAGTGGCTAGATATTAGCGAGTTTTTGGATGCCATTACTGTCTCCATCGCTTCCTTTGCTAGTTGTGACGGCATTGTTTTGTTGGGTGACTTTAATATAGACCTGTCTGTTCAAGGTAATGGCCCACGGATACTGTCACAATTTCTAAATACAATGAATCTCCGTCAAATAGTCACTCAACCAACGCACTTCACTGATCATAGTGAGAGCTTAATCGACATAATTTGTACTGATATGCAATCACAAACTGTAACAGTGAAACAACCCGATTTAAGAGGTCATGCTATGGTAGTAGCTGACATGAAAATAAAAAAAGGAAAGATACATCCACGTTGGGTTGAATACCGTCCAATTAAAGATATTGTACAGAATCTTTGGGAAAATGACCTACAACATATTGACTGGAGTTGTTTCGATAATCAAAATCAAGGAACTGTCAACGATTTAGTAGATATTTTTAATAGTTGTTTGGCAAATTTGTTTGACCTGCATGCTCCAATTAAACGACGTAAATTTAAACATCCGCCACACCCGTGGATTACAGATACAATAAGGACTATGATCAAAATAAAGGACAAATACCTGCAATCTTATAAATCTGGAAAAACAGAATCACAAAAGGCATGCTATTTGGATATGAAGCACCTCGTACGGAAGGCGATGGAAAATGAAAAGAAATGTTTTTTCAACAAATATGTTAACTCTAATTTAAAAGACTCCAAGCGCCTCTGGAGTAACCTAAGAAATACTCTACTGCCTGGTAAAACTGAAGCCGAACTGCCTCCAATTTTCGAGAATCCAGAAACCATAAACAACCACTTTCTTAATGCACCTGGTCATAACACTGTATCAATATCACACCTTACACAATTTGAATATCTCAGGTACGGTACAGCCACACTCTCACTGAAACCTGTTGACGACAACAAAATACTTAAGATACTTAAGGGTCTTAAATCAAACGTTCAGGGCTGTGATGGCTTATCTTTGGAAATGATTCTTCTTACGCTCCCCCACACCTTAAATGCCATAACAGTCATTATAAATAGGTCAATTGAAGAGAGCACCTTCCCTGATGCCTGGAAAACTGCTGTGGTTAAGCCCATCGCCAAGGTTAACACACCAGAATCTCTCCAGGACTTGCGTCCTATAAGCATCCTGCCCTGTTTGTCTAAGGTACTTGAACGGGTTGTCTGTGAGCAGCTTACCACATACCTTGAACAAAAAGACATTCTGCCAAGGTACCAATCTGGATTCCGAAAGTGTCACAGTACTGCCTCTGCACTGTCCGATGTTGTTGACAACATCCTTTCTGCCCAAGACCAAGGAGCTGTCACCATCCTTGTGCTGCTTGACTTCTCACGTGCTTTCGAGACTTTAAATACCACTCTGTTGCTGTCTAAGCTTGCTTACTACGGGGCAGATGTGGCTACAGTACGGTGGTTTGAAAGCTATCTGACACACCGAAGGCAGTATGTAGAACTGGTGGATGCGCAGGGTACTAAGACTCGTTCATCTCCGTCCCCTGTGGCACGAGGAGTCCCACAGGGCTCCATTCTCGGTCCAATCCTATTCATATTATACAGCGCTGACCTCGTTCAAAATATCAAGCATTGCAAATATCATCTCTATGCTGATGACTTGCAGCTATATTATTCATTTAGTCCAGGCGATGTACAGAATGCTGTTAATATGATAAATAGTGACTTATCAAATATTGCTAATTGGTGCAGGTCAAACTGTTTGGTTCTCAACCCCAAAAAATCTAAATTTATGGTAATAGGCTCCAAATTAAATGTCCACAAATTAGAGACTAAGGTGATTGAAATACAACTAAATAATGAAATTATTGACATAGTAACCAGTTGCCGAAATTTGGGTGTAGTTCTAGATTGTCATCTTAACTTTGAGAGTCATATATCTGAGTGTGTTCGCAGTTGTTTTTATCGGTTAAAAGTGCTATACAAAATTCGTCCTTACATAAACGAGCAACTAAGAATCACACTCTGTGAATCACTCATACTTTCAAGGCTAAATTACTGTGATACAGTCTATGGTCCTTGTCTTTGGAATAAAACAGCTAAGCTGGTCCAGAGGGTTCAGAATGCCTGCACTCGTTATTGTTTCCACGTGCCTCCACGATCACATGTGACTCCTTTCTTAAATAATTCAAATATGCTAAAGATGGCGGCACGCAGAAAACTTCACTTGGCCACTCTTATGTTTGGTGTTATTAGGACGGGGAAGCCAAATTATATGCTTAGTAAACTCACATGGGTTCACGGTGGAAATATATCACAAATGAGAGCTTGTAGGAATGTTTTTAAGACGCCAAGACACCGCACCAGAGCATTCCGTGGGTCTTTCCGGTTTGCTGCCTCGCGTTGCTGGAATGACATCCCGCCGCCGGTGCGTGACCTAAAAACATTAAAAACTTTTAAGAAACATGTAAAAAGCCATTTGCTCTTATATCAACTTGAATCAAATTAATTTCTTACTTTATAATAATAATAATAATAATTAAATCCCTTTATTTCCAAATATTACACTGTTTTCATTTTAAATTGTAATGATTGTACTTAAACCAAATAAGAAGTTGAAACATTAATTTAACAAAACTGCACTTAGGTCATAAAATTTCTCTAATTTCGGTATGCCTTACGGCAAAGGCCTCTTTCAACTCTTTCCACTGTTTCCCTATCTGCTGCTATTCTTATCCAATGGGGTCCTAAGATCACTTTAAAGTCGTCCTCCCATCTTCTTGGTTTGCGGCCTCTACTCCTAATGCCGTTCCTTGGATACCAAACTGTCTTACTTACTGTATGGTTTTTCACATCGCGTGGATGGCGCCGGGTTATCGGGGCTTGAAATCGCTGTCTTGGTTTGCTTAATCACATTCCTTAGGCGTATGGACAAGACGGATACACATAATGAAACTTCACTGTGAAATGAATGTAAGGTTTTGTGTGTACTTTTTGATGAATCCCCAAACATATGATAATGATAATACATAATTTTATGATTGTAGACGTGGCAATTCATGACGGGAATGAGTCGAGTTGGCTTTGTATTGTACACGTGTAATGTCAGTGTCAAAATTGTCCATGGATCCATGGAGTGATGTCTGTTTGTGTCACAGACTAGGCGCGGACGAATATTACTCTATGGATATAAATATTTGTCAAATAGTTGTTATGTACATATATATATTTTATTTCATTTTTTAACTGTTTTTTATTTTTATTTCTTTTTAACTGTGTCCTATTTTTTGTTTGTGTAAAATTGTCTTTTTATTTATAATGTAGTACCTCTCACAGGCCTTGCCAGAATATCAGCGCCGTTGCACTGTGACATGTCACAGAGCAATGGCATTATGCTGAGGCAGGGTCCTGATTGGCCCCCATGTTTTTTTTTTTTTTTATTAATTTATTTTTATTTTTATATTTTTACTTTTATTAATGTATAATAATGGGTCAATAAACTCTTTCTTTCTTTCTTTCTAAATTATTTTCAATCGTCCTTTGTAATTCCTGCACACTTTTAGGGCGCAAATCGTCATTTTTAACTGTCACAACTGCCGTGCTTACCACACAACGGCCGTGTCGCTACTGAGCGGGCGGAACGAACTTATGAGCCAACTGTTGGCTGATACATTTTTTGGCGTTTAGACGCTCATACTCTCTATCTAGACATGTTTATAATCAAAGCGTGACTTATACGATTCTGCTGTTTGCAGATCAGCGAAAATGGTATCTTCACTCGCATCTACGTCCGCAAGCCACAGATCTTTGATTTGGTCATCTACGTTGAATAGTTCGTCGGCCTTTTGTTTCGCGATTTTGAACATCGCATGGACATCTTTATTGGAATTTACCTCCATTGCATCTTCCAAGTCTCGCTCCGCAAAAGAATAAAATCGGCGTGAGATCGAACGCAACTTCTTTAGGCCTTCCATTATGTAATTATGTCCAAAACTAGGTCCTGTCACGGTCGCCAGACATGTTGGAAACTAATATTGTGCCAGGATGGAAATAATAAAAGACGAAAATTGTGCGAATCAAAACTTGTCTTCTCAAAGATTTATTTCAAGTAATTGTCAAAATTACATTTATTTTTTCATAGACACATTTGTAAGTATAAAAAGGTTGATTCACAACAATTACATTATTATCATGGTGGGCACGGCCCGCGCCGGGCACTGATTTCCGCGCTGATAGAGAATAGTATAGCAGATTGTATTTCGTGCCGTCAGTCTATAGTATAGAAGATTGTATTTCGTGCCGTCAGTCTATGGGTTGGTTATACGTTTGTACTGCTAGAGTAGTATCAACTGCTTAAGCAAACTCTCTCAACTGTGCGCCGTTAACAACTGTAAGTGGTTGGCAATGTAATTACAGTTAAAATAATTATAAATTTTGACCAACAAGCATTGTACTTACAGCGGAGGGGATAACTGCGCCACAGTAATCAGTGTTGTATGTCTGTCAACTGCTTGATCATACTGTTATTTCACTGTGCTGCTGACCTCCCCTATAGGATTACAATATCTCAGAATTTATTCTGGTATCTTAAGAGTTTTAGGCTCTTCTCAGGATTGTGGCCGGATTTTAAAAATCTCGGGAAGTATCAATAGATTTTTTAGCTCTTTTTTAAAAATAGAAAAATCTTTATTTAGAGACTGACTCCCTGGGTCTTCAGTGTGCAAAATCAATAATAATTTGACTTTTTTTTAACAAAGATGTAAATAATGTTTATGAGAATATTCGCATTATGTAGGTAAAATCTCTGGATTTTTTCAATGGAAATTGGCTTATATCGGGACTTGTATTTTACATCGGATAATCTTACGCCTCATGTATCCCAACGAATTCAAAATATAGTTTCGCTTTGCAGTCGCTACTTAAAGCAGTCTTAAGCGTCGTGTAAGCCCGCGTTTTCTTAACAGAAAGTCTGAGAAGAGAGCAGGATTCTCACGAAGTAATTTAATCTATGAGATCAAGGACTTGAAAAGAAGCAATGCTATTGAGTGAGGGAGGGGAGCCGCTGACTTCTTACACTCGGACTGCCATTACTATACTACACTTTAAGGGAAGACCCATACCAGTCTATCTGTAAGCATCTTTTTCAGTAGCCAAGTTGCAGTATTATAATCTAAACAGTATATAATGAATTTACTTGAGCAGAACAACAATTTGTAACTTACGGGGGCGGTAAATCTCGTTCCGTACGGAAGCCATGCCTGCGATGAACACTCAGAAGCGACGACGAAACGCAAATGTTTGTTCAAATTAAGCATAGTTATTAAGAGTTCGTTCATAAATTATAAAATACGGAGCTGATTACCTATGACATATCCCGTATATTGTAAATCTACATCACGCATATTAGATCAAGGATTTAAAGTTCGACAGCATTCCTTGTGAAGTAATAAGTCCTATTATTCTACTACTTAATCGTTATATCTACGGATTTAAAAAAAAAACAAAAAATCCGGATTTTTTTTATATTATTAATCCCGTAAACGTTTTTCAATTACTGTAATATTGACTTTGAAGATATTTCTTAACAAATACGCATGTCAGACACGCAAGCGCACTAGTTTAAATTGAGTAAAATAGGGTGGTAGCGCCAGTATTCAATTTGAATGTGCCACGTTACTTATTTGTATGTTTTTGTAATTTTTATTAGTTTGGTCGACACTCCTAGCCGCCTCCGCCTCCATCTACTCCATTTCCCTTTCGCATATACCTTGTTTCGCATATTGAAGAGCGAAACGACCGCGCCATCTATTGGTGGCAAATCAAACCACAATGTAGTAAACATGCGGGCAAAAAAGACGACTGATAGACGCTCGCGCGCGTGCGCAGTTTCGCAATTTTAAATTGAACTAGTAAAAAACTATTGTTTTATGTGACGGTGTCTTCGTATGCGTAACCATAAGGAACAGCAAAACCCAGGGACGTCCCCGGCAGAACCAGCATCTCACACCACGCGGCGGCCAAGGCATCGTTCCCCCTTCATCTTGCTCTTATATTTGTTGTCGACATTAATTTCCTCATACAGCAACACAGTCCACTAATTTTGAATCGCCCACACAACCATAGGGTATTTGACTACAATGAAAATTTAGATCTAACTATTGTAAACATTTATTTAAATCAAATGAGCTCACATATAATTAAAAATCATGATTCTTATAAGAACTCAATAATAATTAAAATTTCATGTTCGATCACATGATCGAAGATGCACGGAATTGACGGCATAACGGAGTGACGTCACTTGCTTGTTTACAACAAATGTCAGTATGTTTTACGTATTACGATTTATCAGCTTAAAGTTTGCATGCAAGCAAGTGCATTGACGATGCAAGTGACGTTATTATATTAAGTAACTTGCATATCGACGGTCCAAACAAATAAAGCCGTAAAGATTTTTACATTACTTTTAATATTAATTACAGAAACGCTATCTAAAGGTGTCATTACGTTATGAGAATTTTCTCACAAATTTATTGCTGCTAACTTTTATGTCATGAGGGTAGGCATCTTTATATTTCCGTATATAATATATACTTTAGTTAAAATTCCACCGATTTTTTCGTCTCCTGTAAAGTTGGTAAATATGACTTATGCGGTGTTGTTAGCTAAGGGACGATATTTAAAATTACCAATTATTCATGCAGTCGGGGCAAGCCGAGAATGGCACACTATATCTAGTTATTAGTTTAATGTTTATTAACCTTCTATTTACGAAACCACTTTTATACATTATTCAAGCTATAACTAGTAGCTTGAATTAAAAAAGAAAATATCACATATATAATTTTATAATTAATCCGCATCAACAGCTTGGACATCAATAGCATTAGGCATCAAAATCTTTAGCGTTTTGGCGGATTTTAAGTTCATTTAAACTTTGTCATTTTTATAGAAAATAAGAGAAATTAACAGATTCAAATGGCAATTTTTTTATGCTATTACGAACTATTTGAGATATTATCATAAAACTTGTCAAATACCCTATTAGTCTCATAAAACAACTGCTCGTCCATCGACTTTAGAGAAATACATTTCTCTAAATTTATATCGTGGTGGTAGTATCAGTTTTGCCTAGCGTAAAGGTTACACACATATTTTGCCTTTTCTTAATAGTTTTTTTGTTAAAAATTAATTATTTGGATATGCGCTGATAATAAAACAATCGAATGCAGCAAATAAGATGTTATATTTGCATATTATTTACAAATAGTGTAACCTACGAGTTGGAGTTGGGACCACGGCGGCGGCCGAAGGTCTGGACAACATTGACGAACCTGTAAGAAATAAGTGGAAAATATTATTAAAGTGTGTAAGTTATTATCTTATTCTATGCAGTAGAAAAAAGTATAATGGTATTACTAGCATAAGAATTCAAGCAGTATTTTTTTCTTTTAATGCCAATAAATCTTAATTCTTCTAACCCAGAGCCAGATGGTGTGAACCATTATAACATGAGAATGGGAAGGATATATTTTTTTACAATTTAGAAGGAACCCCAGTAAAAATATGTAATATTATCTTTCAAAAAATGATAAGAGAGAATTTGATTGCGAAACTTTAGGATGGTGCACCTGCTTGTTTATGAAAAATAAAATGTTATACAAAGAGAGTTAAGTTATCTACCTAAAATAATTATTACACAAGCAGAAATCCAATCCAGATACATATATCATCATTAACTCGAGCAAAGACATCCACTGCTGGACAGAAGTCCCCCTCACAAAGGATGGGTTTTGCCATAACATTCACACTTGGTAGGTGAATTGATCACACTAAAAGACCACAATTCCGAAAACACTGCTGGCTACTTTGAATTTAGGAGGTGTATGCCAATTAATTCCAATATTGTTAGTCGTCTAACCATAATAGTTTTTTTTATAAAGGCTACTGGTTAGTTACTGGGTTAAAGCTGACATCTTAACCGATTACCTATGACTGCATTGACACATTATATTGCAAGTATTTTTAAAATTGGCTAAAACAATGCATTTGGTTTCTTAGACTTTGTATAAGTGACATAAAATAGCAAAAAGTTGGTATAATATAAATAAAATTTCATTTCAAGTTCATCTAGACCCATCAGACAGTTCTTATAAGAGTAGGCATCGGCCAAGACAACCTCTACCACAATTCAGATGGTTATATTTGCTGAATTTAACCTTAGCAATTATATTTACTTTCATAGAATTTATGAAATTTTGATAGTAATTCTGTAAGTATTATCACTAAACGTTTATCATTTTAAACATAGCCACTAAAACAATCAAAAATATGGGTAATAATTGAAGTTTTCAAGCTATAATACTCTTACCGTCTGTTGTACTGGATCCTGCGCTTGGCACGGCCAGTCTTCTTCTTTTTCTTTTGTTGTTTTTCAACCTTTGGGGTTTGACCTTTGACTTTACCTAAAAATTAAAAAAGAAATGGTAGAAAATTACATCATACACATTCATAAAGTTAATCAAATACTTTGATTATTTTATCTTATCAACTTATTTTTAACTGTTGCTTATGTATGTTCAAGTAATTTTTTAATAAACAATACATCAATTTCTGGCATATTTAATCCCAAAATCATCATCATCATCATCATCATATCAGCCGTACGACGCCCACTGCTGGACATAGGCCTCCCCCAAGGATCTCCACAATGATCGGTCCTGTGCTGCCCGCATCCAGAGTTTTCCCGCGACCTTGACCAGATCGTCGGTCCACCTCGTAGCGGGTCTACCCACTGAGCGTCGTCCGGCACGCGGTCGCCATTCGAGAAACTTTTCGCCCCAACGGCCATCAGTTCTCTTTGCTATGTGTCCTGCCCATTGCCAATTCAGCTTCGCAATTCTTTGAGCCAAAATAAGCAGAGTTTATACTATGGTATTTAAATAACATATAAGTATATAGATAACATTGTCTTGGGAACAAATACTAGTACTCAATACAGATATGTTTAAACACATCTATAAGAATTTAAACCCTGGACAATGGCACAGAAGTTCACCATTGTTGCACCATACAACTGTCTTAAGCACAAAGGATTTCAATTACACAATATGTTGACATCAACCAAGTTAAAACTATGTTAAGCGATTATGACAAGAAAACAATCAATTGATCTCTGCTAACAGGTGGAATTCAAACCCATCGCTTCTTACTAAAAGTTCTAATTTGACCCCTTGTATTTTTATATATTGATAATTAATGAAATGCACTATGTTTCAGCTTATGCAATGCTATAGTTAATAAATTGATATTCTTCAACTCCTGTAGTTCTGAAGTTTGAGTTCTGTCTGACACCTATGCATATCAGCAGTCAGATACTATCAATTTCAAGAATATTAGAAAGAGCAACTTACCAGCACGAGCTAGAGATCCATGCACTTTACCACCAAGCAGTGGAACTGTAAGGTCCAATTCAGTAGAGGAAAGCTCAGAGACTAGACATGAGTCTTCGAGGGGAGCACCGCTGACAGACAGTGTTAGTTCCTCCGCTCCGACCTCAGCTAGAGCTCTGATGCGATCCTAAAACCAAACAACACAAACTTACAGTAAGTACCTACGTAAAACATCGAATATAATGTAAACCACCTAACCTTAATTATACATACTTTTAAGAAGAATCAATGTCACTTCGAAATTACAAAATAACATAGAATAAAACTTAATACAACTTTAACTTTGTTTCACGCATGAAAACATTATATACCATAAGTAAATTAAACGCACACGTGAGAAAACAGATCGGTACACAGATTTTAATGTCGAACATCAATATACCTTAATTTGTCCGATAGACTCCTCGCCATTTACATCCAAAACGTGCGTCGACTGACCTCTGATGTGCAGCTGCATTTTGATGCTTCTAAAACAAGAAACGCAATAGATAACAGCGTGGTCTCAACACACCACCAAAACGACACCAATAACAATTATATATTTTTGTCCCACTAGGCTTCTTTAAACTTGGTTCTTTTGTGCACAAAACAAATAAAAAAAAAACTAAGATATAAAGATGAAGTAGCACCAATAATCAGCTAAAAATTAATAGGAACAAACATTACAAATTCTACTAACCTCTTCAGCCACTTTGACAAGAGAAAAAAGATGGAGGCACGGAAACGGATATGGATGACTGACAAGTAAATGCGATCGGATACTGTTCTGTGTTCTTTTTGTTGAATCCAATATACATTATTTAATCTGTAATAACTTTTTATTTTTCTTTAATTTTAACGTAATATTGTTTTATTCAAATTAATATTTTCAATGTAAATGTTTTTTAATCATGCAATAAAAATATCATCGTACTGAGTGCTATCCAACTTGTGAGTACTTGTGAATAATTAATAAATGCAGTATTGTAAAGCGTTATGTGAAAGCTATATAAAGGAAACCTAAAACACATTCGCAAAGTTATTACGCTGTCTGACAAGTAGGTACATGTTATAACAGATATTTAGCTCGGCGATAGTAATTCTCTATTCGCTGAGTCAATAGCGAACATAAACTGTGCTTGCATATTTTTAAAAAGTCCTTCTACAAGTTTCGACCACAGAAGACAGTAATGGTCAGATATTGGCTGTATTCCGAAATAAACATAAGAATACTAGCCAGTTGTAATGACATCATGAATCCGTCGTCTTTTGTACTGGTCAAAGTAAGAGAAAGTTTGACGTATTTTTCCGGGCTTTTTCCTCTCTCTCGCTCTCACATTGTTTTAAATATGACATCGAATTCTGACGTAAAGACATTGGCCGGTATATTGCGGAACAAATCAATAGCATGGCGTCGATTCATAACGTCATTACCACTGGCCAGGATACTGATTTATATTTCGAAACACAACCATAGTCTGTCCTACAGAATGATGTTTGACTGTATTAATTTTTATTTTTGTAACGTATGTAATTATATTTCAATACCCCTTACTTAGTGTTTTGTATTTATTGCAAAGCAAGCATTAGTCACGTAATTGAAAAACATTAAAAGGTTTAACATTCGTATTTTATTACTTTTAATATTTTTATTCTAATTTTAACCAAGTTAGAATGTTATGAATATAGTAAGAAATATTACTTTAAAGATCAGAAAGTCATTCTTAAACTTTTCATAATTAAAAATCATCATTATAAATCAGAATCTCAAGAAAGGTCTTATTTTTAGTCTAAACGATAAAAAATGAATTTTAAGTTCTTAAAAGCGTTAAATACCTTTATCGTTACAATAGAAAAATCACAAATCACTTGTGACCCGAGTCGATTTTTTCTAGTATTTTTCTATTGTAATAATTTATCTTATAAGATCGCATTGAAAAATGCATAAAATATATAAAAATTGTAATACCTTTATCGTACTTAAAATAATTTTTAAATATTCATACTAATCTACAAACACTCATTTAAAATATAAAAATCTTTAAATTAGATTTTAAGGTAATAGATCACTGAAAACGCTATCAGTGCGGTCTTGACGGGACGGACTGACATTAAAAGTGACAGTTGCAACGTGCAAGTGCAAGTGTTTAAAAATCAGAAATGGTATTTTAGAAGTGTGTATGTTAATAGTAGGTACTCGGCGTTTACCTTAATTATTTGCTACTTGTTCGTTGCAACAGTCACTTTATTTACTATTTACCATTTTTATAAGGCTATGTACCTATTGATTATTCAGATATTAATATTATTCTGAACCATAACAGATAGCATAAAAATCTATTAAAAGTAGATTAGCTATTTTTAACTACACTTACTTATATTTATTGAATAACTATAACGATAATGTATTAAAACCATACATTTAAAATATTTTTATTCAATTACTCCGTTTTCTACATTTTTTTTTTATTGCAGAAAGTTGTCAAACAAGCAAACTGTCCACCTGATGGTAAGTGGTAACAGTCACCTATAATAAATGTGGCTCTTGTGTGATTCGCAGCAAAACTGCAACCCCCACAAGAACCACAGTGTACGTTGCCAACTTGTGACACAAGATGTAAAGTCACTGTACCCAGTAATTTCACTGCCATATCTTACCCTTCAAACCGGAACACAGCAATGCAAGCACTGCTGCTTTGCGGCAGAAATAGGTAAGACGGAGGTACCTAAGCAGACGACCCTGGTACAGAGTCTCCCTCCAGTCTCATCACATCTTACGAATCTCGCATAATTCTAATAAAATAAGCCCTTTGAATCAGAATTTAGTTAGTAAATACCACGCACAAGTAGCATTCTCAGAGACTGCTAAGTATCGAACGGAATGTATAAAAGGCTTTATTTTCTGTCGTTTCAGTCAAATAAACATCATTAATTTACTCTCCCTCTCACTCTTGCAGAAAGAGCCTCTTTTTTTTCTATCCTGCTCTGTTCATTTTTCAGTTTTGCGAACTCATTCTTTTTTTATATGTTCTTAATTCCTGTCATATTTTTACTATATTCGCGAAGTGATAGTGTTGCGGCCGCGCATTGTTTTTAATTTTATTTTCTTTGAATCGATTATTTTTTGTAGGTAGTTACTTGCGTTTTGTTAAAATGATTATTAATCCAGTGAGGGTACTTGTGCAAATTTTGATTGATGCTTTTCGCTGATTCCTCAGTGCATAAAGGTGCGCCGCGCGGGCAAGACACCTATAGTTGCATATTGTTGCTTCCATATTGGAAAATCGATAAAGTCAACTTACTTCATCTTCTAGGAGAAAACTTCTGCCGTGGATCAGTGGATGGTCATCGTGGATCGATGCAGAATGGAGGATACTTAAACATCTGTTCCGATAAGCGAACGGTAGTAGCTAAACTCGATGAGTGTACGATAAATTTGCTTATTTCAAGTGTCCTCACATCATAGACTTTTTTTTATTCGATTCGTTGTACGAGGATTTTAATCTTAACCTCTTTTGAATGAAGGTATCGCATATTTATTTACAGATATGCGATTTTTATTGTTTGTGTAAGTTTAAGTATGTATCATAAATAACATTCCCAATTTCTTAATATCTACTACGATGCCTAGCAGTGATTAAGATTTACAAATGAGTTACTTTAATAATAGCAACTTTGTTTAAAGAATGCGTTTCTATACTGATTACTAAATGTTGAACGATTTTATTTATGTTGGTAAGCCCGATATCCACCCTCGAGCTCGTGATTGGTTATCTGGAAAAAGCGGCTGACTTGCCTTGTAGACCGTCTCGTGTGATTCACTGGGGGCCTGTTTATTTTCTTAAAATGTTAAAATAATCGAATAATTGTTAATTCTAAGTTGAATCAAATTTGTCTTGAATATGCTGTCAAGACTGCTTCGGCAGTTTTTGTTTACAATCGTACATTTAATTGTGTCTGTACTTGTTGCTGTACAAAATGTTTATCTTCAGTTTTGGACACGAAACTGTGGTTTATCTGGTGAAGAGGATACAAAAAGCGATATTGAGGTGATATTAAGGCATGTTCCTAATTTAGTGAAGAAGCCGAAGCATTTAGTAGTTTTAACAGACGTTAGCCAACACTCCTTGAAGGATCTTGCCTTGGTGGTTATCTGGAGTCTCGTGGCAGGAGTACCTTACATCAGTTTTCACGATATTACAGGTAATTATATTATTGTGCAAAGGCATTGACGCAGTTTTCTTATTATTTTAAATAAACACCTCACTATGTTTTAATTAAAGTTTGTCCTTGGCTTTAGTGTCAAATATATCTTGACGGCGATTAACTAAGTTTTCAAACTGGCGATAGGCTGTTGAATTAAAATTTAAGGATTTATTTCGTTTTGTTGAGTCTCTGTAATCCCATAAATATTTAGGTTTGATATACATCTGATTCACTAGTATATATCGACAAATATTTAAGCAAACATTATGTAGATACTTATTTAAACTAGGGTAGCTGGCAGTAACTAGCAAATCACATTTAATATAAAAATTATAAGTGATGATGCAATTGTGTCATTTTATGACAACATAAATGATGCAATTGTGTACTTATCTATTCAAACCACTTATATAGATAATTTTTATTTCAGGCGAGCTTAAAGAAAAAGAGTCCAAGCTCTTCCTGGAAGTAGAAAAATGTAAGAAAGGTGTACCAGGTTGCATAAAATGGTCAAATAGACCTAATTTGAATGGATACACAAATGGTACACAGGCACATACTATTACTATTAACATTTTCACATCGTCTGATGGTAGACCAAAAATAGCAGAATGCATAAGAAAGATTGCTACAAATGAAGTTGAGTGTCAACAAAAGTTGGACGAATACATTGCACAAGAATTAGATGAAGTTATAAGAATGTTTTATCCATCCATTCCTGATCCTGATTTGGTGATGTATACTGGGTCATTGTGTTGTACACATGGCTTGTTACCGTGGCAAATTAGACTCACAGAGTTTGTTCAACTTTCTGTAGATCAATATATAAGTGTTGAATGTTTTGTAGGTGCTCTTTATAAGTATAATAAATGTGATCAAAGGTTTGGAAAGTAGTCATTATATTGTTATTTATGAGATGTTAGGCCTAAGTGTAATAAAATTGGAGTATGAAGTGAATATTAATTTATTTGAGAGCTGTTTTTAATATTAAAATGAACCTGAACCTTACATATTGTTGCTTAAGTTTTGACGAAAGTATTTTATATATCACTATTATTATTAGACAATTCAGTGTAATTGTCTAATCAGAAATGTGTAGTGTTAAGAATTTAAGCAACCATGTGTAAAACCAATTATATAAGAAGCTTGATTTTATCTTTACTGTTATTCAGTTTACAATTTTCTAAGTCTCAAATCTTTTACCTAAAAGGTATCAAGTTTTTAAATCGTGATTTTTTATTGATATATATTATATGGTATTCTGGATATTAAATAAGTCTACCGGTATTATTTTCATACAATATAATCCTTATTTTCCTATATTTATCAAAAAATCTGGTTATTTTAATGCTGCCTGTTACATCCACATTTACCTATGTAACATACAATTCATAAGCAAATATACTCTGTAAATTATATTTATTGTTTTGAATGTTAAGAAAATTTCTCCATGATAATGAAAATAAAACAAAATATTTGAGTTAAAGTTTATTGGAATAATGCATGGATGCTTATGCATACTAAATACTATACATAAATACTAAATATATACACCTGAAGGCAATGCTCCATCTGAAAGAGAAAAAGAGTCAAAAATATATCACAGCCTTTGGCAGTCATTAATTGAACCTCCTACCGACCTCCACCAACGGTCATCCATCATTTGTTTAAACTAGATAGTATTCTTAATATCTTGTCTTGTGAAATATATATAGTTCATTTAGTTTTCCAATATTAGGTTATGAAATCAGCAAAATTAATATAAATATAATGTTATTCATTATTTGGAATGACTGTTGGAGATTGATTTATTATAACCATTAATTTATCTATTGATAACCAAATACATAGTTGATTTATGTTTAGATAGCCAATATTATACAGCTGATAAACAATGTTTCTAATATATATTCCTTATTACATATAAGAAAATGTAGTTATCACTTAGTATTATTGGCTAACAAATGTCTGACCACACTCATGGTCATCTTTAACTAAGTAAGGGTTTCTGAGCACTTGAATAATAGTTATTTTCAGCGATCCTGTGTGTATAAACTACCTTGGTCGCGATTAACTTAAACTTCGTAATACCTATTATGGAATATCGGATTGCATTAGCTTATGAATGAACAAAAAAAACAACCTGTTGGACTTGTAACCTGATGTTCATCGTCTGTGGCGAGTATGGCTGCCGCTGCGCGAACGCCGCCGGTCGTAGTCCCTAGACCGCTCATACCTATCATGCTTGTCGTAGTCACGGCCGGATCTGTCGTACGACCTATCCCGCTTCGAGCTTTCCCTATCATATGACCTTCTGTCCCGCCGACGTGAGTGCTCCTCGGACCGATCCCTCGACACCCTTTTCCGACCCGTCCTTGATTCGTAACTGGCCGAACGAGAACGCTTCGTACGCTTCCTAGGTCTTTCCTCTTCTGAATCATCCCTATATTTATCTTTATGTGATCTATCATAGTCTTTACTTCTAGAAGACTTATGCCTGCTATAAGCTTCATCTTTCCTCCTTGATTTAGATTTTTCTGATCTTTCATTGTCATCATAGTGTTTTGATTTGGAATACTTCTCGTCCGTTCTGTATGATCTATCCCTCTTGTATTTTTCTTTTTTGGACTTTTTCTGTGACTCACTAGAACTAGATCTTCGTCTTTTGCGTTTCTTTTCTTGTTTAATTTTCACCTTTTGGTTCGATTCACTATCCGATGACGAATCACTTGAACTTGAAGAAGAATCTGCCTCAGAATCACTAGAGCTTGAACTGTTTTTGTTATTGGGCTTGGTATGTTTTTGTGGACTAGGTGTATAATCTCGTTTGATTGACTTCTTTGGTTTCTCTTCCGGAATAGTTTCTAATTTTCTAACACCGTCTATTTTGTCATTAATTCTATGATTGCCTTTCTTATCTCGTGACAGACGGCGCTCAGGAAGTTTTTCTGGCGTATCACTTTCCGGAGGTGGTGGTGTTGCCGAACTTTCTGTAATAAATCAATAAAGGCAGATAAGTAATATAATTAAATAAAATATTTTTCACATTGCTACATATTATTGGAACTGCTATTATGTGACCTTAGTATGAATAAATAATAAATATTTTTTACATTCACACCAATTAGCCTAGCCCAAAGTAAGCACTGTAAGGCTTGTGTTATGGATGCTAGGGTAAAGGATAAACACACATATAATACATAGATATGTAATATTCATATAAATATATATAAATATCCATGACTCAGGTACAAATGCTTGTATTCATCATACAAACATCTGCCCCTGCCGGGATTCGAACCCAGACCGTCGGTGCGAAAGGCAGGATCGCTACCGTGGCACCAAACGGTCGTCAATCAATTAAAATTTAGAAATATAATTTCAATCAATATTGTAAAATTATTTATAATAAAAGAAAAATGCTATCGGGCCGTTGAAATTATCATCTCTGCTGAAAGAGGTCTGCACGGAAGTCTACCGTAAAACAGGGGGTTTTGACATGATCTCCACGCGCGGCAGGCTGCTTGGAGATAGTTGTAATATAAAACGCTGCCTATTTTGTGGTCTACGGGAGGTGTACGGTAATTATCTCCAGTACCATAAGTCTGTTTTTATGACACCCTGAAATGCGATAGGGTTTGTTTCTACTGTTGAAGTTGCATGAAGCTCAATTTTTTTTGTATATCGTCATTATTTTTTCCTGTATAACAAATCTCTTGAATAGTTAAAAAAAACACACACACAGGAGAAACAATAGAATATCTCCAGAAATAAGAAGAGGTTAAAGACTTTACCTTATGTCATTCTGTTTATGTAAATAAAATATTTCAATCGGAGTTGACACAAATACGCAAAAAGTAAAATTCGTTATTAGGGTTCCGTTCTTCAAAAAGGAGACTGAAATCCTACTACAATAATTTGGTTGTCTATGTGTGACTTTAAGACCTTTTTTCCAATTCAAGTCTACGTCATCGCATTCAATTGTGCCGTCATTTAAGCGGAATATCTTAAAATTAGAAAGTTAATCAATAACATTAAATATATATAATTCTTATTTATTCAATGTGTGGACACACGGTTTCTACCGCTTTATTATATACATAGCTAACGTACAGACTTTATCCTAGTAGTTGTTAAACTATTCTTAAATTGGACGAACTTGACCGAAATTTCATTCAACGATAAATTCAACTTATCTATACTATAATATTATAAAGCTGCAGAGTTTGTTTGTTTGTTTGTTTATTTGAACGCGCTAATCTCTGGAACTACTGGTCCGATTTGAATGATTCTTTCAGTGTTGGGTAGTCCATTTATCGAGGAAGGCTATAGGCTATATTTTTTTTTCAATATTTGGGATCCGTAATAAAATTGCTATTTTGTAACACAAGGTGTAAAATCGAAAACCTATTTTTGCGTGCGCTACAAAAACTATTGACAATAGAACAAAATGATGTACTACGGGTTTGTAGATCCCAAAAAAGACCTTCAAAAAAGTCCGTGAGAACATATATCTAGCTATCATGGTTTAATCACAATAACCGATATTGTGTTCAAAATGATTATTAAATCGTCTGAAGAAAAAAAACTACGTTAAATATGTATCGTAATATTAATCTTTATAGAAATTAAGTATTATGTTATCAAGAGTATTTATGTAGAAGTAAAATACTTTTTGTTTCATCTCAATCGGATATTTCGTTTAAAAGTTATCACGTGTGTAAGATGTTAAGAGTTGGTACCTATTAATGAGTTATGGGCCATAGTTTTTTATCAACATAAAATCCTGTAATAATCTTTTTCGAAATATATTTGTTGATGATTGTAAGTATAAGATCTTTGAAGAGTATAATAAATACATTTCTAAAATAACTCTGTTAAGGAAATCCACGCGCGCTTGATGCAAGCAAGACAAGACGCATGCAAAAGTGTCGGGATCTCATTGTTATCTACACTAATATTATAAGGAGGAAAGATTTGTATTTTTGTATGTTTGAAATAAACTCAAAAACTAATGAGCCGATTTTAAAAATTCTTATCCATTGGAAAGCTACATTCACACTGAGTAACATAGGCTATATTTAATGCTAGAAAAATTTAAAGAATTTTGTCCACCCGTACGAAGCCGGGACGGGCCACTATCGTTGAATAAAATCTTAAGGCTAGCTAGCTAGTGTAAGTACAAACTTTAACACATTTTTTATGCTTGACATTCATGTCGAAAACATACTTTAGCCGCGGTCTATCAGGAAAGAAATAAATAAAAATAAACAATGAATGAATATGTTATTTATGCTTTTTTCGTTACTGCAGTATCTAGTGTTTGTAAAACCCTAGTTCTGATGTTTGTGGATCTTCGTGCCGGCGATGTTGCAGCGCCAGTGATTGGTATTTTAGATAAGCCATTTACGAAATAGTTCATTTTAAGTTCTCAATGACTGCTTGGGCTGTGGCCTTTAATTAGTGGCGGTCTGATTATGAAATCACTATCACTACTAGATAACATATTGCATATCTATTAATTAATTACTTTTGTAGTTACTGCAGTAACATAGACGATAAACGATAAAACCAACCAATAAAAATAGGAACAATTCTCATTTTTAAATTTAGAATAGAATATATGCAGAAGAAACCAAACGCCAAAAAATTTTTTATACTTTTCGATATAATTATGTTTGTATCGTTTCGTTAAGTTTTAATTTTATACTGACGACCGTTTGGTGCAACGGTAGCGATCGTGCTTTGAACACCGACTGTCCTGGGTTCGAATCCCGGAAGGGGCAGATGTTTGTGTGATGAATACGAGCTATTAATATTACATATCTATGTATCATATATGGCTGTCTATCCGTTACCCTAGTTTCCATAACACAAGTTTTACAGTGCTTACTTTGGGCTAGTGGTGTGAATGTAAGAAATATTATTATTATGGTGTATAAAAAAAAACAGCAGGCAAGCAAAGAATATTGATATAACTTAGAAATACATATACAACGTACTTTCTTAGCATGTATAGTATTAGAGGTAATTTCTCTATGAGTCATTAAAAAACGCTATTCAAGAAATTTCTGATGATCCCTTTTTCTCATACTAGAGTAGTTTTTACAAAATATTATTCAGCAAAAAACTTTTATCTTGAGTAGTTTAGGAGACATCATAACCCATGCTTGTTCTGGCTTTCAGCCCAGACCTGAAACTGGCTGACTAGGCAGACATTAGATCAGCAGCTCCACAATTCTACTTGAGTGTATTTGTAAATCCTTACTATTGAGGCTCGACAGTTAGATCTTTAACCGATCATAATGAAATTTTGCATACACTTTGTCAGGGATACAGAGAAGGACAGTTTATCCAGTACTTTTCCAGACAGTAATATAACTTACAATGGGCGAAGCCGCGACTAAAAGCTAATTTTAAAGATAAAAATAATAGAAAATTACTGTAAAATGTTTGTAATAATAATTAGGGGACTGTGACTGTATTATCAACTGGTATACTATTAAATAAACAACTTTGTAGTAAGAGTAAAGACAAATATTTATAAAAAGGTTATACTTACGTGATCTTCTAGGTCTTTCGGGTGTATTGGCTCCTGGCGTAGTGGGTTCCTCTCCTGACTCACGAAGTTCCGCCCGTCGCACCTCCGCCTCAATCTCGCGCGACGTTCGTTCGAACTCTTGCCGCTTACGCTTGATGATATCCTGTTATGTTCATAAAAATAATTTACATACCCATTTCTATGTTTAATTTTAATGAAACACAGGCATAATAATCTGTTGTAAAGGTTTGACAAAATAATATGAAAAAGGAAAGTGTGAGCCGGGGGTGGTTTGGGTAGTCATAGTTATGTCGCCGTCATCTGGTTGAATCTGCTATTTGATTGAATGACTAGCGCGTTCATTGAATGCAAACATTCAATTGAATGACTAGGCCGAACGTTGATTGAACAAGCGTCGCTGTCGTGTGACAGCATGGATTTACCTATTATTACCCCGCCGCCGGCTAATTTTAAAGATAAATTTGATGCGAAACTGGCTGAATACGAACAAGAAAATCAAGGTAAGTTGATTGTTATTGTTTAGTTTATTTGTGAGAATTAGGGCTTTGTAACTTAGTGTTCTTGTTGACGTGAACACAATAACAATTTATTCTAACCTAACCTAACCAAACATTACAAAATCGGCTATATCCCATTCAACTACTATGCTAAATTACGTTCAGTCAAGACGTTGAACGTTACATTAAACAACTTGACGTGTTGTCCTTTAGTCATTCAATGAACGCGCTAGTCATTCAATCAAATAGCAGATTCAAGATAACTGCGATAGTTATATTCTAACCGGGACTTCCGTTTGGCCTTATTACTTGGGACATTCTGTATACCTAGCCCGAAGAAATACTTGCCTTAGCATTGCACAGTGGTTTTCTTGTATGATTATTATAATAATTGTTTAAATATATTTTTGGTTATATTAATCATATTACTGCTATATTTTTATATGTAAAGAAACAGAGAAAAAAAAAACCGAGACCTTGACAGACCCGATAAATTTTCTCAAGTGTGTCTTAAGCTGATTACCAGCGCCATCTCCTCAATAAATAAAGAATAAACAGCTATGTCATATAAAGGAACCTTGTTGCTAGGTTTTTATATGTCAAGAAATTATTACTAGAAATTTAACTTGTCACTGAAGTGCTCTTTCAATAGAGCCACTGAGACGCCCGGATAGCCTTTTGAGACAAGCTGAATTTGGTTTAGTGTTAATATCTATTGTTGTGTGAATAGAGGGAAACAAAAGTTGAGCCTTAAAAATCAAAAAGGCTGCATCATTGCCTGCCTGCCCACAGGGATTACAGCAGTATATTTGATCACCCTTATAAGTATACAAATATATTTATCCTTCAATTATAACAAAATAGAGCGACTGTTTATATGTGGAGTCATCTCTGGAGCCACTGAGTCTGTTTCAAAAATTGTACATTATTCCAAACAAACAAAGGTTTATGTGTACATTGTTTCACCTGGGCGAAGTCAAGGCGAACCGCTAGAATTCTGTATGTATAAAAAGATTTATTGTGTCAAAGTAGACGCAGTAGCTACTTCCTTCGGTGCCGTAGTAAACTTTTTACTGTATCCAATATATTTGTCATTTATATTATCACAGAATAAATTAGTAGGAATTCGGGCTACTTGTGATCTTTTAGCTTAACTTAAATTTTACGGTGTACATACCACCATTTTGAATTTAGGATGGGTGGAAATATGGAAGCCTCAACAAAAATACTTAATTTTGTCTTTTAATAATAAACAATTGATGTGTCAACTGATCATGGCTTTAAAACTACCTACTAGCACATAGCTTAGCACATAAATGTATGTAAGACTTTTTACACCATGTCAAAAGCAAATGAATTATTATGATGATGATAATGAAACGAATTTTTGAAGAGATGTTGATTGGACAACCCATATTATTGAACATAAATGATCTCAGTTACTAATATGACTATGACTGTATTGTTCATGACTGAGAACTATTTTCGCTTTTACATTTTTAAATTATGAAATAAAAATATTGAAGGTGTTGTTTTTTCAAGTATTTGTTTTCAGTGTGATAAAAATGCATCTAGCCTTTGTCACAAAATGTTAATCCTATTATTATTGTAGAATCAGAATTGTGTTAATATGACAATATTACCTGTAGCTGTTGGTCAGACAGGTCATTCAGGTTCTCTTCGTCTGCGCTCTCCTCGCTGCTGCTCTCGTATGCGCCCAGCCCTGCACATACATACTAAAAATAACACTATGTAGCACAAAACATACCTAGTGCCTCAACAATAAATCACTTAAAACTCAGTCCTAATAGAACGAAATATATAAAAATTGACCTTATCCTTGTAATTTTGAGCCACATGTTGTCGCCTTACATAGAAAGAAAACTTTTTGAAAACAAAAAAGAATTGTAACACTCCTAATAATATCTTTAGATAACAGACACATATTGTTACAATTTTATTACAAGAAATATTATTTTAACTGAGATTCTCTTAAAAAATATCACATCAAGAGTAAAACATCGTTATTACAAAACATGTTACAAGGGCCAAAGTAACAATATCTATACAAAATTCTGGACATTTCTTACCAATATATTTCCACTATACTCAATGTACAAATTGTACATAAAAGTATTGCCAATGTCAACACTAATTTATAAAACTTTAGCACCACCTCTGAAATGAAAGAATATTTGATTGTCACATAAATGGTGGTTACAGACGTTGTTTTGTTAATCTGAATAAAAAGAAATTATTGGAGATTAAGAAAACCACCACTTATGTTGTTTGGAACCATCCCGCAAACTTAGAAATTATATTATATAAGTTCAAGTTATTTCAAAGTTACATTCGTATCAAAGTGAAATGTGCGAACTTTAATTAGTTGATACTATGCGTTGAATTGTGCACGAGATGTTTCCGAAAGGCTAACTTTAGGAGACAACTTACCGAGCCCTGTGGCGATAGCAGCGAGTGCCTTCGACTTGCTCGCCTTCATGGCGTTGAGGCGCGACGCTTTTACCATATAAATAAAACCAATATTAATCACACACACCACATATATTCAGTTTTCAACAGGCAACATCTGAAATAAGACTTTATTAGGAATAAATAAGACACATTTTATCACAGCACATTTCTTCGAGTTCACTAAGTGGTCTCAATATGAGATAGTAGCACAGTGCAAAAATCACAGTTTTCAGTCAATACGCGAATGTTTCTCGTTGTATATAGTAAGGTCTTGGAGGGCGTCGGGCCGTTTTGGAAAAGCCTATATGAGTGGAAATACCTTGAGCGGCGGTATATCGGGCCAATTCTTCCTGGCTCACCATTTGAATCTCCTGGTCAGTCACCTCTAGGAGGATTTCAGTTAACGAGCGACGTACTGCTAACATCTGTACCCAAATATACCGTTTTATAATTAAGAAATACATTGAATTTTTAGATTTAGAAAAAAATATTAAATTAGAGAATGTCTATTAAAGAACAAAGATGTCGATAGCAAACAGAATTTAGTTTGATGATATGATAACTGTCTGCTAGCTTATTATTGCAAATTAAAAACTAATCACAACACACATCCAAAAGTAATTATAAAGCACTTTAGTATTGAATAATACTATATTCTGCTTACCACTTCCTGCATAATCTCCTCTCTACTTTTCTTAATGAGTGGTGGAGGTTCCTCTGAACGGGCATCCATAATTTCATTTCGGTCTTCAACAGGTGATGATGATTGTTTTTCTTCAGAGACGTCTTCATTTTCTGACTCCGAATCTGATTCCTATAAAGAGATTTGTCACAATCTTTTATCATATTATTATGAACAGTTCATCTAAATTAATATCATTCGGATAAAATTGAAAAATTAATGAAACTACAATGCAGTACTGCCTCGTAGTTAAAAGTCTTGGATTTTTGGCATTTTAGTTTGGTCTCAAATTAGTCCTAGATACATATATTTTTTGTTATTTAAGACCTAGATTTATACATCAAAAAAAAATTTAACACAAAATTCAACTATTCTCAGGAGAAAGGCAGGAATCGAACTCTTCTTTAAAGGAAATTTCTTCTTAGATTGATGGAGATAATAGTTATTTATTTTGAAAGACTGCTTTAAGATTTGGCCGCGAGTTACTCCTATTGAAACATGAGCAAGCGATGGATTCTAGGATTAAGACATAGAAACCTGCAGAAAGAAAAACAGTAAATAGGTATTTTCGTTGCTGCTGGACATTTTTAATATTAATTCTTTCCGATTTAACAAAATTTACAAATGCATATGAAAAAACTAAAATTGGTTTCTATTTAACGTGAATTGACTAAAAGTACCAAAGATCATTTTGATAGTTCTTTTTCAGGTGCAATTCGAAATATAATGATATGTAATGAAATCTTATCTACTATACATTAAAAATTCATATAGGTACTTGACAAATAGTATATTCTTAATATTATTTATTCTCATTGTTTTTATGATTTAAGAGAATAAAACAATTGAATGAAACCGAAATGGAATAATTTAGTATTCATTTAAATCAGGATGAAATTGAAGCCTTTTTTCTGTTTTAAATAATGTCCTAATTTCAAGTAATATTAAATAATTAATTAATTATGTACACAAATGACAACATCTTCTACTTATAATAATGTTGTGCTTACCTTTAAGTTAAATGATTATATGATAAATTTTCACAAAGTTCTGTACTTTTAATGTGACTTATCATTATGCATTTAGTTGGTAAGCCTTATTAAATAAATAAGTAACTTATGAAAATTATAATGACGATTCAGAACCTACCATGTGTTTGTTTTTCAATAGCAAAGTTTAAAATTTAAAACGCTTTTCCACGCTAGCAGATAAAACGCAATTTTCCACGTATTTTTCTGAATTAAATGTTTAAATGACAAACCAAAATTTTGTTGCATGTGTGGTGAAAAATACATTTATTAATGCTGGGCACTTAGAAAATCTTGAAGTAGCTTACAAATTTGCTTTTAGGAGGTGGTATGGGCTCTCCACTTGCTTCTGCCTTCATTCGCGCCATTTCTTCTTCTTCTAATCTCTTCTTTTCTTTCTCTGCTTCTTCCCTGGCTTTTTTCTCTTGTTCTCGTTCTAGTGCCTTTTGTTTTTCTCGCTCCATTTTTTCCAATCCTATAAAAATATTTTTCACTTGGTACACAGGTGCTTAAACTGGAGACCCACTATTATAAAAAAAAATCGATTCAAATAAAAGACCAAGAAAAGCTATTTTGTTTTGCAGTGATTCTTCTGTATGTTATGATGAATTCTGTGACAATAATTGTGATTGTTAAAAATTAATTCAAGCTCTCCTTTTTCTTACAAAGATTAACAACTCTTACCTTCTCTGATCCAAGCAGGGAGTTGTCTTCTCTTAGCAGCATCAATTGTAGGAGTGGGTACTGCTGTTGGCATCACAATCGGCTCCATGACAGGAGGTATCACTGGAGCTACTTTATTTTCTCTGAAAAGGAAGTTAGAAACAGTTGAAGCTTAAGATAAAATCATGTAGTCATTTCATTACGACAAATTTCTAGTTGGATTTTGTATTATTACTTTATTTACCAATATATTTATTATTATTATTATTTATTTGTTAGCAAGACTTATAATGACATTACAAATCGGATGTCATATTTCATTCACCACTTCTTATAACATACCTTTGTGTTCTGGTAGTTCTCAATGCTTTGTGATCTCTGTTTCTACTTTTGGACCTTCGGTCTCGACTACGACTGCTGCCCCTGCTGTCAGTATTTTCATTAGGTTGAGGGGCTGTCCAATAACCATGCTGGAAAGTTGGAGCTGGCACACCGGCAGTTGTATAACTATAAAATTGTTACCAATAAGTGATAACAATATTAAGTACATAATGAATACTGTGGAACTTTAACTTTTAGATGGTTCAATGTGAATAGAACACCATTTTACTTATTACTATTTACTTATCACTTCAGAAGATATTTAGCTTATAAAATAAAATTTTTAATTTGTTTTTGTTTGATTTAATTTTGTACACATATATAATTTTTATTTTCGTTATGAGCAACATGTAAATGAGTTGACTTATAGTTTTTAAGCAGGATTAAATGTTTAGATTCTATTGTCTGGAGGAAACAATAAAAAATAATTTATTAGTTTGGCATGGTATGTTAAAAACAGAATTTATTCATAACAGATAGTACTACTTGAGTTGTCAAGTTTGACATGCAATGTTTTATCAACTGTACTTAATACAATAACTCTTAGTAAGGAGAGGCAATAATAATTTTAATTTTACCAAAGGTAAAATATATTACCCAGACATAGCTGCACCACTGTCCCCAGGATATCCATCCATCATTTGCCTTATTGCCATGGATTGATCAGCTGCCAACTTGGTATCAACAGGACCGGATTCTGACCATCCCCAACCTAAAAAACAAATGGAGTAACTCTTAAAGTGCAATCTAAAAAAGAACAGATGCATATTTTTAGCTTAGTATTGCATTTATACTCAGACCTTTTATCCAGATATGTTGATAGCCGTTTTGGCTGATTGGGAGTGACCCTAAATGTATAAGGAGTGATGGATGCATTTGTATGAGAGTTGTGTACACATTTCTAAACTCGACAAAGCATAGAGTCATTAATGCCTAACTGTTTAATACTAAATCTTACTCAAAAAGATAGAAATGTTTAATGTGTTGATAACTTAAAAAATTGTTAATATATTTTTTTATAATTTTATGCAGTTGCAACTAAAAATATGCTGAGGAGATTTCTCGAATTCATGCCAATAACATCTTTAAATTCAAAATGATACAAAATTAAGTATCTCAAAAAAATAGAGGTATTGTTACTTTGCCCTCGAAATATTACTTATGTATTAATGATGAAAGTTTATCCATTGCAATGTGATTTATAACAACCTATTATATTATATCGTATATCTTATCATAACTAATAAGCAAAAGAGGTTATAATTATGAGTTGAGTGTCAGTCAATAATCTTACCCCACTGGTTCCAGTTATTACTCCATGTGTTGGTAGCTGCGTTCCATTCAGCAGTTGGTGGCACAGCGGTTTCTACATTATCAGGGTTCTCGACTTCCATTGGTGCTTCACCTTCTTCCGCATCAGGTTTCATTGAAGGTGGCGGCGGCGCTGCTACGATCGCCGCCGCCTCCTTCATAGCGATCCATTGCTGAGCTAAAGCAGCCCAGTCTACTTGACTTGTGTCCACATTTTGATACGCATTAGGATTCAAGGCCCACTGCGTGGGATATGACGGGTTTGCCGCATCCTTGCCGGAATACATTATTGTAAAATATAATTGAAAACCACTTATTTCTATTTATAACATATCACGACATCGCGGTTACTTATGAATAAATACTATGCAAAGATACTGTAATTGTAATTAATTGAAAGAAAAACGCAAGTAAATTATGCTACACCAGCTTTTCATTGCTGCATTTAACACACAGATTAGATATGTAGGTATAAGTTGGTTTTGGCCATAGACTAATTTCGTTTTATTTAGGAATAAGGGATTTAGGTAAACCCATGAAGTAAATTAAAACCATTTTTTATTTAGGCGGCGATGATGATTTATGAATTTGAAGTGAAAGTTGTTGTCACAGAATAATTTGAGGTTGTTGTAATAGTATAGACTCCGTCTATTAATATTCTCTATGCTATTTATACTCTCTCCGAGTAGCACATTTTCTACAGATACTATAAATAGCATATCTATAAATCTTTTGCTTTTTCGCCTCAATGTTTAGTGTAATGTTTCCTTTTGTCGATAGATGGCAGTGATTTTGAGTGACGAGATTAATATAACGCTGCTAAGTTAAATAATTAGTTTGAATAACTCAAACTTATACTCTCTGTGTAGTCTAAGTAAATGTCTGACAATTATAAGAATTTAAATGTCAGTACTTAACTAAAAGAGTTTTATGTTAGACTCTAATTTGTTTCTATATATATTATTTATGTCTATAGAAAACAAGACACAAATATAATTTAGGGGTTTACAAGTCACGAGTGAATAGGTATCTTATAGGCAAGCGTTTCGCATCCTAGATCGCATTGTCGCTTACCATCAGGCGAGATTGTGGTCAAGCGCCTGCCTATTTTCTAAAAAAAAAATGAATAAATACTTGACTGGAATAACGTAACCCTTATCTGATGATCTGGTGATTAATTTATTTTTCGCGATAATGCCGTAAATTCTAATGGATTGGTAAATAACAATTGTTACTTGACCTATTTTTGAATTCATTCGTCTGAATTCATGGAAGAAACATTTCAATAAACTTATCTCAAAGAGAAACAATGCCTATTATATCCTCGTGTCATTCTTATATAAATTATCCCGTTATTTAGTGCTCGAAATAAAATGCTAAGATCAAATTAATTGTTTACTCATTTTGGATCGCTATGGCGCAGTGGTTAGCTGTAGTATCCGGCCTGTGATTGCGTGGATTAAGCAGCTTGCATAAAGGTCAGTCTTTGAATGGGTGATCCGAAGTTTATTAATCTGCTATTACTTTCTTTAATAGGTCAGGCCTATGTCCCAACCAGTCGGAACATAAAAGCTGAAGTTTACCAATATCTTTTCTTAGCGAGCGTTTTCACCCTTTTATAATCACACTCTCTAAATTTAAAGGTAAATTTAAATCTTTAGGGTTACCAGGTTAGGTTAGGTTAGTCGCTCAGACAGGCAGTTAATAAGGACAAAAATTTTTATATATGTATTTAGACCATACTATAATAAATTAGAACCATTTTGGTACATGCCCAAATTCAAAGGACTCAATTGTCGAAATGTGAATTAGGTATTCCCGGGAAAAAAACTTCAAACTTTATCATATTAGACTGAGTTATACCTAATTATGTATCAATTATGGGACTTTTTGATATGGTTAGAACTATTCAGATATAATTTGAAAAATCCGACATTCAGTTCTTTTCAGATATAATCAGATCTAGATAGATATCAAAAAGTACCAAAATTGATACACACATAATTAGATTTAATTCTGTCTAATGTGATCTAAAGTTTTTTTCCTGGGTTTCTATTGTTTGTTTTAACTAATGATGTATCAAGAAAATATTCTATATATTTGAATTAAACACTTTTTTACGTATTTTGCGCATATTCTATTTTATTTTATATGTAATCCTGTCGTTTCGACTCCTTTACAGGTGCCGTGATCCTGTGATGTGAATATGCGCAAAATCCGTAAAAAAGTGTTTTATTCAAATATGTAATGTGCGCGGAAGTGTAAGAACTAAATATATTCTATATTTTTTTATGTTAGTAAGATCTATTATGTGATCAGTTAAGAACATAAGTTCTATTATAAGTAATGAAATTAAAGTGGGAATAGTTGCTACTTTAAATCTTTATGGATTTAAAAGTAAATCTAGTGGCTCCCCGTCAGAGTCGTTTGCGATAGTTGCTGTGGTTTTACATAACAAACATATTTTGTGGCTGTCCTTCGCTCAAGCACCCGAACGGCTTACTCTAATGCTGCAAATGCCCAAGTGTATAAGTGTATCATGGACATGAGTGTTTGTCGATTACAAATTAAGTTTTAAATGTAGATGGAATAATCAGTCGTGTGCGGGAACGCTAAGTTTATTCCTTGGAGTTCACAATAATAATGCATACATTATGGATCCTCTCGGGAACAGCTTTAAATTTACTTTTAAGTTGTCCTTATAATAATCAGTACCTATATGAATTTCCACTGCTGGAAATTGCCTTACGGAGAACACTGTAGGAAGAAAAGGCCGTAACATTCGGCCGTAACTCGGGTTTGATACAAATTGATAGGTGTTAACGAATGCAGCTGAGGTAGCTGGGACCAATGGTTTAACGTGCCCTCTGAAACATGGACATGGTCGATAGTTTTTTTGGTTACCTATCCCATGACCAGCCCTTTGCAAAATTTGCTTAACCTTCGCAATCATGGAGCTAAACCGTTGCCCAATGCGCTATCGAGCCTCTTAGTCTGACTCGTCATTCAAGTATTCTTGAACTCTAATAGCTTTTTGATTAAGTAAATCTTAACTTTATTCTCACTTTTTCATTATTTAGTCTTTTTAGTGTGATGGGTATTGTGCCGTTGTAACGTTTATAACAAAAGGTTGTCAATGCAAGTTTGCCAACGTTATCATAATAATGATAATGTGCCGTTGCTTAGTGTTGCGGTCATCAACCTATTTTTATTATATACTTATATGAATTAAGAAACACATGAAGATAGACAAGACAACGGAAGGTGAAGTTCCCCGATAGCTAAAAATCTATGCGCTCTGTCTAGTTTCAGTTGATTGCCCAGAGGTGTACAGTCCACTTGGCCAGAAAGTAGTGTTCTCAAATTTTACCAAAACATGTCATGATGCTACATATATTTGATGTTAATTTTTATATTCATAAATAACTCGTTTATGTAGAGGAAAGAAAATGATTTTTAATTGTAACGTTAAAGTATTAAAGACTGTGTGGTGTCCGGTAGTAGAATAATAGTAACATTGGAGATAACCATAATATGGGCAGCAACTTTTCCTAACTACTTATGGTATTTTTCTGAGATCTCCAACCCGCCTGGCAAACGTAGATATTATCGCAAAACGATCCTTTTTTAGGGGAAGGGTTCCGTTTAGCAGTGGACGTATTTCGACTGAGATGATGTACAAAGAGTTTATTTAGATTGCTTGTAACGCTCAACAAAGTAGATACTATTGATAATTTATGTTTGTAATAATATGCCCTAAAATAATAAATAGGTCTTCAGAACGATCCAAATTTAGAACTCATTTAAGAATTATTTAAAAGTGTGTTGGTAAAAATATTTAACTGAACTTTAATAAATCGTCTCTATGTTAAGCAACTCGAATGATTGCTTTCTTGATCAAATACATAGCAGTAAAACGCTGTTTAAATATATTACGCCTTTCTTCAGTTTCGATTTTCAGTTTATTTTCGTGCATTCTCATTACATGCATTGTAATTACGAAATATTTTATAAGCGTAAAA
Source organism: Calamotropha paludella (assembly GCA_927399485.1). NCBI lineage: Eukaryota > Metazoa > Arthropoda > Insecta > Lepidoptera > Crambidae > Calamotropha > Calamotropha paludella. The sequence continues at coordinate 7,936,516 of OV656814.1, read as the reverse complement.
GACATTTGTCGTAATGCAGATAAGGAAAGGAAAGCTTTATTATCTCTTGAAAAACAGTAGGTACGGGAAAGATACCGTCAACAATTAGGGTAAAGAAAAAATAAAAAATTGACGATCGTTTAGTGCAACGCTAGCGATCCTGCCTTTCGGGCCGACGACCCCGAAACCCAGGTTCGAATCCCGGAAGGGGCAGATATTGCCCCTGTTGCCTGCTATTATATGGAAACTGTTATATACATTCCTCAAGTTAAAATTAGTAGCGTTTACTACAAAATTAAAATATGTCATAACTAATTTTATTATTTATTAATTTAAAAGGCATTTATCATTTGATAGATGCCTTTATCATTATATTCTGGAAGTGTCGAAAAATGGAAATAATAAATTCATAAACAGTCATAAATATTTCAGCTTACAAGTAAAAAAATAATATATGTAGACTAGTGGACCCGACAGACGTTGTCCTGCCTGTTATTTTTTCAGTATAGATAAATAACCTAGATACCGTCTGCAGCGCCATCTGCCGGGCTGATTTGTGAATCTAAACCATTCTCAGATCCCCTTGAACACACACAAAAAAAATCATTCAAATCGGTCCAGCCGTTTAGGAGGAGTTCAGTGACATACACACTCACAGAAGAATTATATTTATAAAGATATCACTTCAGCGTTTTTTTGAAGGCAATGGTCAATCAAAAGGGGATTATGATGCACTTCTGTATTGAGAGAACAAAAAAAATATTTAAAATTATTATTATTTAATCCAGTCCATCCAATCCAGTAATTAAAAAAAAATGGTTTTAGGATGACTCTTGAAAAATAATGGCCCAAAGGAAGGAAAATAAAAGTTGATTGTGCTAATTCAAAATTACTTTATTATAGGTGTAGTTTGAACGATGAATATAAAATGATTACCACCAAACGTCCAGTTTCTCAATGAAGAAGGAACAAAATATTCCAAATGAATACCAATGTCTACAACCAGTATTCATTTCAGCACTTAAATTGTAAATTAACTCATAAGTGTAAAGGTTACGTCCCGTAAAGCACAGCAACATCAAATATTATAAAACACTATTACAATCATATTAACTTAAATGTTAATTTATATTAATATTATATATTTTATTTAATACATATAAACCAATTTTATTTTATTATTATATAATTACAATATTATCAAATTATAAATTATTATCTTCAATTATTTATTCTGCGATATTATGCAGAGGTTGTCATTTATATTAGGGGTTAAAGTATGAAATTGCCGATTTGTACTGAAAATCTATATTGTTTATTTTTTAAATTTTTAACAAATTTATTTAATCAAAATAGTTGCCATTATTATCTATACATTGCTGCCATCTAATGGGAAGGTCATTAATGCCTTTGCGATAGAATTCCGACGATCTAGACTGCACAAACTGTGTGAAAGCATTTTGTACTGCCTCCTGGGAAGAAAACTTCTTGTCACGTAGATAATTGTCCAAATCACGAAAAAAATGGTAGTCCGTTGGAGCAAGGTCTGGTGAATACGGAGGATGACGAATGGTTTCTAACTGCAGTTCCTGAAGGGTCAAAATGGTTTCTCGTGCTGTGTGAGGTCTCGCGTTGTCGTGGAGCAATAATGGTGAAGATCGATTCATGAGTCGGGGCTGTTTTACTGCTAGTTTTGTCAACATGGTTCGGAGTTCGGCACAATAGACATCTGCCGTTATTGCTTGACCAGATCGGAGAAAACTATAGTGAATAACACCATGCTGAGACCACCAAACAGTTACCATTACCTTTTTATTGGTAAGTTTTGCTTTAGGACACTGTTGTGGCATTTGACCTGGGGTCAGCCATTGCATTTTTCTTTTCCGGTTATCATAAAGAATCCACTTTTCATCACATGTTACAATTCGATCCAATATTCCTTCATTTCTGTACCGGTTCAACAAGGCAACACAAGTTTCAACACGCGTTTCTTTCTGCAGATCAGTCAAATCATGAGGCACCCATTTTTCGTATTTTTTTATTTTATTGATTTGACGCAAGTGAGTCAATATTGTGGGTAAGGTAACGTTAAACCATGCCGCTAATTCCTGGGTACTTTGACTAGGATCGGCTTCCACTATCTCTCTTAATTCATCGTTATTTACCTGTGTGGGCGGTCTTCCTCGTGGCTCGTTCTTTAAGTCGAAATTTCCATCACGAAAGCGTTTAAACCAAAATCGCACGGTGCGTTCATTAGTAGACCCCTCTCCAAACGCAGCATTGATATTGCGGGCTGTTTCTGCCGCGTTAGTTCCGCGTCGGAACTCGTATTCAAAAATAACTCGAATTTTCGCAGTATCCATCTTTCTTGTCTAAATTGAATAACAAAAACAATTGAAAGTCGATATTCAAATGTTTTACATTTTTTAAAAAAAGAACATCATAGAAACCATTTAAAAAAAGTTTCATTCGAAAACCTCAAACCATGAAGATTCTATGTCAATTCAAAGAACCTATTGCAATAAAACGGCAATTTCATACTTTAACCCCTATTATTTATTATCAAAATATTTTCTTATACTATAAAAAAGTTTGTAATTAGATTTTTTAGTTCTAACATTGCCGCGCACATTACACATTTCTATAAAACAAATAATTTGGATTTTTTAGTTAAGAGCAACTTTTTTATGTGTTTCGGTAAGTGTTATATATTTGAATTAGCATAAAATGAGAGCATTTTTATTTTTCATTTATTATATTTTTGGAGTAAAAATTCTTTATTTATTTTGAAACTATTTCCTCACAAAATCAATTGAATTTTGAAGAAGTTTAATTCAAATGTTACTTTTAATTAAGACCCTGTTCATTTTATTGGGAGTAGTTAAAATTGTTGGTTAATGGTTCATTAATAAATATTTTTTAGTACTCATTTGCTGTTTTTCTTTTGGAGTGAAAAAGGATCAGGTTGCAATTATTGACATCTTAAAGCCATTGTCGAGTAAATGGGTAATAGTTGAATACGTTAATATCAAATCACGATTAAATGTCAATAAATAAATGTCCAATATTTTTCGCAAAACTGTTGGTGGTTGTAGACGAAGAAGCGATATAAAATTATACAAAAAGCTCATTAGAGTATTTGATGAATATAAAAGTAAAATAGTTTTTAATACTTTATTTAAAAATTGAGTAATGGTTACACTTTAATATTTACAACAAATGACCATTAAAATATGTACTTATTAACACACTTCATCCTTTCTTAACATGTGCCTAAATATTGACTTAATAATATAGAAGTTATAGACATACTAGCTGGTGCCCGCGACTTCGTCTGCGCAGGATTAGTATTTCGAACAATATGTTTATAAATTGTAGCCTATGTGTTATTCTGATGTATAAGCTATATTGTGGTAAAGTTTCATTCAAATCCATTCAGTAGTTTTTACGTGAAAGAGTAACAAACATCCATACATCCATACTTACAAACTTTCGCCTTTATAATAGTAGTAGGATAACTATTTTTTTTTGCATTCCCATAAAGTAGTACTTTTGATGCTAATGCTTTGTTTGCTTTGGGCCGTCGATATCAATGTTCTCTGTTCTATCACCTTATGGCTTTCAAGGCAAATAATATTTAAATTATTGCAAGAAAAAAGCATGTATAATGTATAATTAATAGCAAGTTATGGGCAATTTTGAGTCTTTGCCTCGTATATTTATCATACTTTCTCTTCATTAATCTTTCCTTAGTATATATTTGCCTATAAATTTAGAGACTGAATGCTTTTAACAATAACGAGGTCACAAATAGAGACATTTGTTACAAACAACTAGTTCAATTTTGTAACTGTACCTAAATACACTTGCGCCACTTTTTGTGTAGAGAGCTGCAACACCATTATGATTGATGGGAGTAGGGGATCAATGAAAAGTACATCAAATAAACTTAATACTTTAATTTATATTCATCTTATACACACAATCCTTTTATTCATTCGTCACCCAAGCAGAGAACACTTACACAATCGCACTTAAACGACACTTACATAAAATTAAGTTTAGACACAAAACTTTTAGTCACGCGCTGACATCGGCGGCGACGTATGTCACACACTTTCCAACTGGTATATATCACTTACGCAATGCAAGTCTTTTTGTATTATACTAATTTTAACTTAACGCTAGTAAAGGCTCCTCCGGATCGTGTTTTTGGCTGTGGGATTTTGAATATTTCTTTTTCCATTGGTCTTTCTTATTCAACATCCTCTGTTTTGTTACTTCTAACTTTGATTTTGACTTTGAGATTTTCGGTGTAGAAGTGGTTTTGTCTAGACGTTCTAATGTTTCGATGATGTTCTTGGGTTTGGATAGGACCCTTCTAGTTTCCTCGCTAATCTCGTCCATTGTCGCGTTTTTATTAGCATAAACCACAACGAAGTGGGAGTAAGCGGAGTTAGAAGGTGCATTGATGTCAGCAAAATCCCTGAAGTTGGCGAATTGATCTTGGTTATAATTTGGCCTGGGGTTAGCTATGTAACCAACACCTACAGATGGCCGGCCATGTCCATTATTATAGAAGGCATTGAAGCCATCGCTGTAATCATCTTCGTCGTTTTGTGCTAAGAAAGTGCCTCCTTTGATTATGCCGAAATTTCCTGATCCAAGTACACTGGAGCTGGCGTCTACTAGTGGGGCTGCAGTAGGGGTGCTTTGTTTCCCAAATCCTTCAAAGTTTCTGTAGTTGCCAAAGAGGGGATAGTTTAGTAAAGACTTGTACGAGTTTGGTCTCTGACTGTACGCGCCCTCATTACCGAAGCCGAATCTGTAATTGTTTTGCTGTCTATTCTCTCTACTTTCAAAGAGGTTTGCAAAGGAAGGGAAGAATGTTTGTGAACCGCCCACCAGCTCTATGGAGTGATCTGTTTCGTCTGCTGCTGCGGCGTTATCGTCTTCTTGGTCTTGGTTTTTGAATGTTGCAGGTGGTGCCACTGCTTCTGATATGATTTCCGAAGATTCTGCATTGAGATCTCTGGTGTCATCTGTAAAGATAGAGAGAATATATATTAGTCTACAAATATCATTTAAAGTTTGTATTATTCAACAAGTCTGACTCGCGCATCGAGGTCACTTTAAAAACTTGGATGTTGACAGTTCATCCTTCATACGAATCACATTGACGTATTGAAATATATCTATATATATAAAAATGAAACCCGTTTTCCGTTGTCACGACATAACATGAAAACGGCTTGACCGATTTGGCTGATTTTTTTTTTGTAGTTTTCTAATACTCTGTACAAGGTTCTTACGGAAAAAAATATAAAGAAAATCTCTCAGAAAGATTGAAAAATATAACGTAACGAATGTCAACGTCATTCAATTTAAAACAAAAAAATCTGTGGTAATCTGTGACAACACATCCATAACCGCGCTAACAATAATAGGATTCATTTTTATATGGAGGATATTATAGATTCCAGTTCAAATTGAATAGGTACATAAGATAGGTCAGCTATACAAAATAAAGTAGTGCATCAAAGCTACGCTAAGGCGGTACGAAGTTCGCCGGGTCAGCTAGTTGATAATAAATTAAGTAAGCTAATGTGAGCTAATGTAAATTTGCAATAGAAAATAAAATGTTTTATTGTGATAAATGTGAATAAATGATTTTAGAATTTTTACTTTATTTGGGTTTTTTTTTTACCAAATGTAGGTCAACGTGAGTTTTGATTTTCTTGCGAGTATAGAAATGTGTAGTATATATGACAGCATTTTAGGTATGGTCACTTTGAAATATTTTTTTTTACTGCATTGAGGGATTGTTACACTTAATATATTAAAATAATTTCAAAAAGGTAACTAAATTCGTTATTGAAAAAGAAATGTTGAAAACACAGACAGAGAGAAAATAAAATTATCTTTTGACAGTTTGTTTACTCCCCTTTAAAGTGAGAAACCTAAAAAAATAATACACATATAATTCGATGTCTATATACCGATTGATATTCACCGAAATATTTTTGTTTCCGAATTTAATATATTGAAATGTTATTATATGACTTTATAATAAGTAGATAATTACCTACACATAAGTTTCTTGTTAGGAGGTACTTTATGCGTGTAAGGTGTAATCTATGCAAATTAAGTCATTGGTTTGTAGGCGTGAATCTTTGACAAGGAGACGACAACATAATGCTGAATAAGTGATGTATTTGAAAGTGCTTTAAAAGGTGTCATGTGAACATACCGTATAATGCACACAAAACTTCCTGTTAATAATATAAAAGTAGTTTCAGCTCAATCAACAATCTATTGTAACATGTAGGCACTTATAGGGAAAGAGGAAGCCAGAAACTAGTTGACTGCGTAGGTGATACAATAAATAAGTTTTTAGATTATAAAGTTATTAGCAGTCAAATAAAAATAGAATCTACTGTATTGCTTTAAGTTTTCCTTTTCTATGAAAGTATAATAATATAGATACATAGTTTTCTCAGTAAAAAGGGAGGAACAATCATTATATTCATTCTTATTCAACAATATCATCAAACACCATATGATGTAATAACATCTTAGCTTTATAAACTAACCGTACTACATATTTACTCAGAAAAGAGTAACTTGACCTCTTATCTACCATTGCTTTCCTATTAGATAATACTAAGAGGTTGTCTCATAGTCAACAGGTTCTACTTAGATACCTCTTGAGTTTTCCGGTCGACCAGTCCAACTAGTAATCTGTTTGTACAGAGAAAATATATTATGTCATATGTATGTACTAGAATGTACACGATTTCTCCGTTTGTGGTTAGCGGTTTTTGTATAATCTGCCATAATAATATATAAGGATTTATTAATTAAAACAACTTTTGAATCTATTAGTCAGCAGCAATTTATATAATTGGAAGTAAAATGACCACAATTAGATCACATTAGATTTATTCGCAGTAAATTACGTGATTGTAAATAATAAGGTAAGTATACCTAAATACTGAGGGATTACATAAACACTTATAGTTTGAAATAAAAATCAATGTGTATGTATATTACGAAATAACTTTTAAAATATATTGTTAATAAAGTTAATATTAAGTTGTTAAAAACGATTAATCTAATATAAACTCGGCGTCAAAAAAATCGCACCTTATAAAAATCTTATTCAAAAATTCCTAAACCTTATATAGAGGATAGTGTTAGGTATCATTAGAAAGGTAACAAAAAGGAGCATCAAACAACAATTAAGTGCAATCTTTTTTTTAATTAAAATTATACAAAAAGCATAAAAATTTGAAAAATAATAAAAAATCTTAATTAAGTCCTAATTAATAATCGATAATTTACAAAAAAAATGTACAAAAAGTGTCTTAAAATTAACTCAAAATCTAGTGTTACCCCCCCTTGCCCTGATGACGGCTTCCATACGGTCCCTCATAGACCTCACCAACTTCAGGAGCTCTTCTTGAGGGATAAGACCCCATTCTTCAATCACCGCGGTTTGGAGTTCCTCTAGAGTCGAAGGAGCCGGATCCCGAGATCGAACCTTACGTTTAAGATGGTCCCAGAGGTGCTCTATCGGATTCAGATCAGGACTTCTCGCTGGCCACTGCATCACAGGAATTTGGGACCTCCGCAGGAAGTCGTTCACGATGGCTGCAGTGTGTGCGCGAGCGTTGTCGTGCATTAATGTGAACCCCTCGCCAAAAGATTCGGCAAAAGGGACCACATGCACATCCAGGATCTCTGTGATATAGCGGCGCGCAGTCAGCGACCCTTGTCCGCGAGCACCTCCGGTCCGGGAGACGCAGACCAGGTCGGTTTTGCCGGCAGCCGACATACCGCCCCAGAACATGCAGGATCCGCCTCCATATTCCACCGTCTCCTGGATGCAGGCTTGAGCGAAACGTTCACCCTGCCTCCGGTATACTCTTCTTCGTCGGTCGTTGCAGAAAAGACACACTCGTGTCTCGTCTGAGAAGAGAACAGCTCCCCACTGCTCAATGGTCCAATCGACGTGGTCGCGAGCAAACTGCAAGCGGGCTCGTCGGTGCGCTGCAGTCAATTTTGGACCTGTAGCAGCTCTGCGGGCTGCTATGTTCTTCTCCTTCAGTCTTCTTCTAACCGTGGATACACTCACGGTGCGTCTGCGAACTGCCTGGAGCTCCTGTTGCAGCTGAACAGCGTTTGAGAAGCGATTTCTCAAAGAGTACGACACAACGAACCGGTCGTCTCTTTCCGAAGTGCAGCGACGTCTACCGGACCCATGTCGCCGGATATAGCCACCGGTCTCTAAAAAGCGCTGGTAGACTCTACGAACCGAAAAACGGCTCAGATTCAGTTGCCGGGCGACATCACACTGCCGCACCCCTGCTTGCAGTAGTGCAACCACTTGAGCGGCCTCATCAGCTGTAGTGTCCATTTTCCAGATGTTCTTTCTTCAGTAAAATCAGTGCGTGTGTCCCCTTCAACGGTTTAATAGCGAATGACCCACATTGAACCCGTGTTGACCTCTTTATACCCACAAAGTTAGCGCAACTCGCGACTCTCCCGAGCAGCAAAATTTCCTTAGAATTTTTGTGACCCTTTATTTGTTGCTTTAGGTTTTATTTGATAATGAAAAATAATGTTTTTTTATTAAGTTAATTAAGTAACCTTTTAAATAAAATTATAATTAATACGACTGCATGTGCATATCCAGAGTTAATGCCATTTGAACGTGATTTTCTTAGAGGTGCGATTTTTTTGACGCCGAGTGTAGATTATGATAAAAGGGAAACTCAATACCAACAAAACACGCATTTATGTGGAAGTAGTGTTTGGTTATGATAAGCAGAAGTTGCATGGAGAAATAAAATAAATAGATAATTATATGCAGCTGCACGTATAATAAGTTGATACAGGTAATAAGATTATAATATGCTGGTCTGGCCCCTAACCTTTGTGCTACATCACAGTATAATTTACATTTTTCTTTGGGAGACAAGTAGGCAGTGTTTCAAAACTGTGGCCCAGGTCAGGAGAAAGTGGGGTTAGATTATAACATATACTTAATGTGCTTTTTGTGTCAGCACTATTAAACTGTAATAAAATTTCTAAATTTTATTTAGTCATGTTGATCTTTTAGGTGAAATCAATAAATTTAAACATAATGTTTTGTTTTCGTGAGTAACAGTTGGTTAGCTAAGAGCAAGTTAATGGATTTTCATATTAATTAAAAATAAAAATTAAGAAAGTGTGCTCGCCTAATCAAAGTTTATTCCATTGAAACTATTATTAAATGTATTTACACATAATAGTCAAGTAATTTTTGGTGATTGTTTGTGGTTATCCTATCCAATTGTGGAATTATAAATTCATTACTTACAATTACAAAAACGTTAATGATGATGAGAACCGATTTAATATTTTCGACACAAGATTTAACTCAAGATTAAAACTTATAAATACAATTACAAAATACCATTAATTAATGAATATTCTGATAGCATTTTATAATTTTCATATATATATTTTGGATATTTTCAATGATCCCTTATAAGATAAGATAAATTATTTTAATAGAATAATACTAGACTCGGCTCACAAGTGAATTCTCAGGCGGAATCGAACCTACCGAGTCTTGTGAACACCCTTGTGGCATGATAAAACGTTCAAATAATACCTATATTAATTTTTCCCCTCTCCTAGTTGGGTCCATAAGGATTTGTATACTTTTATTTGACATTATGGTTTAAGCAATAAAATATTGAGTATTGAATGTAACATAGCCGATGCACTTCAGAAACTTGGCCAAGAACCACTCTGAAACCAAGGTGGTAGTGCACTAGCATACCGGACCAACAAACTTGATGTATAGTATGATTGACAATATGAATTAAAGAGCTTCACTAAATCCCATCGGTAGATCGTAAATCTGCGAGCCAACATATTACGGTAGACAGACTCTTCCAGGTCATAATTTAGATTTTCAAAGAACTAGGTGACCGAGATATTTAAACTGGAATAGTTATGTTATGCATCAGTTCTAGTATTTGCTTTGGAAACCGTAACTTCGTTTTTCTTAGCATTAGATTTTATTTCAAAGAAAATTCTTCGACAATAACTCCGGCAAAAATGATAAGAAAAATCCAAAATAAATAAAACAGATGATTTACAACTTCTGAGTGCGTTAACCCTTGACAAGTCCGGGATTCGACAAATAGATATTCCTCGAATTTCAGTGGTTACAGACTACCTCTGAATATTGGAACATGTGACGATTCGGGTATATTTTTAGTAAGACTACATACAGTGTCCAACAGTTTAAAAGAGTTTTAGGTATAAAAAGGGAGAAAAAATGTTGTAGTCAAATTCATCTATTCCATTATGATCACCAATAAACCAGACAACCTCTTCACATCTTGGGTCCAGATCCAGACGGCGCCAGCAAGAGACAGACAGTAAGTGCAGAGCATCCATGGCATCCATGACATAATTATTAAATAGATATCAGTCCACTTAAATTTAATAGAAAGCTTAATGTAGAGACAATATCTTAAAAGTCAAATAATTCAAAATAAATATAAAAATAAAATTAAATCAAATTTTAGTCCAATTAAAATTTCAAATCAAATTGAAAATTAATTGCAATGCAAGACAATGAGAGTATTACATTATTATAAAATGTCAATAGAATATTTAGTTCTTATATTTTGCTTCAGTTATCAAAAGTGTGATAGGCAGGAAGAATAAACACATTAAACACATCGTAAATCTAGTTAAATGGGTTTATATGAATGTAAATAGTAAGCAAAGTCATCAAGAACTGCCAAAAAATGTCAAGAAAGCTAAGATATGCTTTTGCCTGTATAACATCATTTAGGCAACTTCGCCAAAAGACTACTGTGTAGATTTCTATCTTTATTATTAGGTTGCAAAATTGTTTTTTTATTGTCTTGTATAAGTTATCATTACAAAAATCTGATTTCACCTTTTGAGTTGTTCAACTTCTTTGAAAACGTGAGGTCAGTTCACTATTATAATATCACAATCAACGTATGAATATGGATAACTTTATTTGAAACACTAACGGCGCTATGAAATATTAGATAATAAAAAAAACAGACCAAACGTAATTCAGAATCTTCTATCACCACGGTATTGGGCGAAACTATGATTATAAATATAAGAATATTGGCGATAATAATTGTTTAGGAAAAACTCAGTTATCTAAAACAAAATGTTTGGGAATCTTTTATGATCTAGATCACAATTTTTTAGGTCATCACATATGACAACGTGGAGCTTTAAAATAAAATACCTATCATGCTTTTCATTGTGACCAGTCTTTACCTTTTAAGGTACGCCTTACCTGTCCTTGCCATTAACTTTTTCTTCAAAAATTATACAAAAAATGTGGTATCTTAAGGAGCGTGTCGCAATATAATGGCCAGCAATCACCTAAAAAAGGACAGCCTTATACTTGATTATAACATCTATACATATAAATAAAATTGGAGTGTCTGTTTGTAATATTGAAATAACCGTTTTTTACTACATGCATATGAATATATATACGGTACATACACCCCAAATAACATTTTTCACAATTTTTGTCTGTCTGTCTGTCTGTTTGTTCCGGCTAATCTCTAAAATGGCTGGACCGATTTTGACGGGACTTTTATTGGCAGGTAGCTGATGTAATAAGGAGTAACTTAGGCTACTTTTATTTCAGAAAAAATCTTTAAAATTACTATGCCACAGCAACGCGTGGCTGGATCAGCTAGTTTGTAATATAAAAAAAATCTAGATACTGCGTTCCATCTCTAAAACTAACTACAAATCATCCACCTCGAAAGAATAAAACTTGTATTCTATAGATCTGGAATAATGACTGCATCTCAACCATCCAGACGCGAGACAATATAAAAACCAAGGAGGTAGTATATAGTAATAAGGAAGCTTTTTATTTAGAGCAGATTGATTAATCTGAATATTGACATCCGTATTGTGGTTAGTTGATAAAAAGTTATGGGTAAGGTTGTATTCATTTACATTACGTCTCCGATTACTCGTTGAGAAATATACTGTTAATTTTTATTACGTGCTACTTGTGGTTGAAGGTATAATCAAAGATAACTGTCAGAATCATGTAACTTCACCTTAGGTTAGACTGATAGATAGAAATGTTTCAGGTTTGTGTTACTTTTTTTTGGCGGCGGGGTGTTTATTTTATTTATATAAACTCTTGACAAATAAAATTTGATATGTTCTTGAATAAGATCAAAAGTAAAGTGAGAATTTATTTATTTATAGAAAAATTTCAACGTCAGCAGATCCATTTTCTCATTTTAATAACGTATAAACGTTTTGAAACATTTTTCTGATGTTTTTAAATATAAATTTGTTTTTATTACAATGCACGCAAAGGCAAGAACATAATGCGCCGCACGGCTAATTTTTTTATAGAAACAGCTGCGCGTCTCCGAAAGGAGAGTCATTGACAAAATCGTCGACGATAGTAAAACTATAATGTTTATAATAAAACTCTTACTATTACTTAATTTACACATATTTTTTGAGAATATATCAGCCATAACTATTTACCGGTTACAATAGTAACGAAAATCAGTATTTATAGTTTTAAAGGTATTGTAAACTTATGATTACTTATCCTACAGACAATTTGGAAATCATCGATATAAATTATTTTATATATAACTAGCTGAACCGGCCACGCGTTGCTGTGCCGACTGCAGCATCATCTGCCGGACTGATTTGTGAATCTATACCATTCTCAGATCCCCTTGAACACACACAAAAAAATTCATTCAAATCGGTCCAGCCGTTTAGGAGGAGTTCAGTGACATACACACTCACAGAAGAATTATATATATAAAGATGATGATGCCATCATTATAATATATAAAATAATTTATTTTAATGATTTTCAGGTAATCTTCTTTGTCGCTAGATTACATTAATTTATATACCATAGCGCAGTCTGTACGATAAATGTGTCATTTTTTAAATTAATACCGGCTAGATCTTGATAAAATTATAGTAGTATTTATAATTTTCCAAAGTAATCACTTCCTTCGTTCGACTTGTTCTATGTTTTCCTGACAGCCTAAGGTGAAACCACGATGAATGTACCTAAATCATTATCTTGTAATTTCCGTTGTAATGTACATAATAGTTTTATTCCATTAAGCGGATTGCGGATACCTTATTGTGGTGCTTTAGAATATATTTGCGTTGAAGTTGATGTCATGTCTGTTACCTGATGATCTAAAGGAAGAGAAGATGATAAATATTCAAAAGCACGTCTTCCCTGTTATTTTTAATATATTTTATGCTTATTTATAATATGAAGCCTATGCTTCATAGAAAAGTAGTTTGTAGTAGTATTTTCCTACAAATTTATTTTACGTTTTATAGACTCAGATTAAGATTATAGTTTTTTTTTTCCACATGAAATATGCTAATACAGTTATAGAAATTAAAGAGGTTTACGAACCTATATCCGTATATAAAACTTTTTTAAATGGGAATTTTCATTATGTTTACTTTTTACATCTTACGCGAATATTTTTATATATTTTCAACCCTAACATTAGTGATATGGAATGTGCCCGATATATATTGGTGGTTTGGGCATGTAGAGAGGATGGACGAAAAATGATTGACAAGAGAAGCAAATGTGCATGGGCAACTTAATAAAGGCAGATCATGGTGAACTTCAGGGACCAAATAGAAGATGTCCTGAAAATGTCCAGGTCAAAGGTACCCTTAACCGACGAGCTTGTATGAAAGGTCTGAAGAAGTGAAAAATGTATGTCAAGATAAGTGGAAATCTGTGAACTCTGCTTACCTCTGTGGGAAAAAGGGGTGATTATATGTATGTATTAAGATATAACTAGCTGACCCGGTAACGCGTATACAATGGAAAAAGAGCGGGAAAAAGAGCGGACAGACAAACAAACAACAAATTTGTGTTCTTAGATTATAGACTAGCGGCTCGTCCCGGCTTCGCACGGGTGAACAAAATTCTTTAATTTTTTTCTATAATTAAATAAAAATTCCGTTAGCGCCACCTAGCGTCCGGTAGACGAATTACTTGCGATTAACGCGTTGCTATGGTAACGTTATTGATACAATTGAAAAAGAGCGGACAAACACACAAATCACTGTGATCTTAGATTATAGATTAACACACATCATTGCCTTCATATTGTAAGTAAAGCTCTTGAAAAGGATGTTATGAAAATAAACGCTATATACTATACCTCAGCAATGTCTAAGAACATCACTGAACAATAGCACATCGAAATAGATTCGAACAAAAGGATTTTAACAAAGAGGTGAGTACTTTTTAGTGAGCGTACATTTACTTTCCTTCCATTAGCGGCAGATTTCCCAATAGCAAAGTCTAAAGACATCTCCGTTAAGCTCGCGATGACGAAATTTGGAGCATGACATCGATTTTCTTGATATTTACTACGTGAGTTTGTATATGTATATACTTCTAATATGTGGAATAGGTACGTGACATGAGCAGACATTGCGAGGGACAAAAGAGAAATGTGTAATATTTACTTTGGATTTAGAACTCATTGGTTTGGCAATAAGAAATACTTTTTGCTTTTATTCAGAGCATTAAACTTAAAAGTTATAGATGAAAAAGCTCACGGATTGGTCAGGTTGTCGATATGAATGAAAATATATATAAATTTTCGTAACAAAATACTATCGTACTTTCAAATAATTGCGTGTTCATGCTCGAGTAGACATAAACACTTGTCTAAATTACTATTTAATTTACCATTAAATAAAAAGCGAACACAACATTTGTAAAAACCAAATAGAGCAATTTCATTCAACTGAGCCCTCAGGCGAGTTAAAGAAAAACAAAATACAAACGTTATTCAATTGTCAAAGTTATTAAATTTAAACTTTACATAACAGCATAAGTAATTTAACGCCGCCCTCCTTGTGAACTGCCGCAGTCACGAGTGCTCAATGACGAACGTAATCTATTCAGAAAACATAAAGAGACCCGGAAAGTCGTATGTAGACCGTCTGGTAGTTGGGTGTAAAGCCAGTCGAGCCATTTATCATACTCTTCCTGATTAGTACAAAATTACATGTGACAAAAAGACATAGTCTAATTTGTTATATTTTTGTATGTAACTAATCCTATACATGTTGAAGGTTGTTCATTACAGGATGTAGACATGCATTCAAAACAGTTGTATAGAAAACTTTGGTTTTGTTTGTATCGCCCCAGCTAGAGATAAATACCGTCTTATAATAAAAAAATGAAATGAAATAAAAAAAAAAAAAAATTTTTCAAAACCTTACAAAAAAATTAAAAATGCTTTGCATTTTTAACTTTGGATTGGTTTCTAGTCTACTCGTATATTGGCAATGAAAGTTTTTGTTGTTCGTTTATTTTTCAAACATTATGAGATTTGAGTATTAGAACTTAATCAAAAATGCTAGATTAATAAACAGTTATACAAGATATATAGTTTCACGTATGTTTCATGTTTGTAATTTATTTAAAAAATATATATTATAGTTACGTCCAATCTGCTGTCTGAAGAAAAATATAAAAGTAAAATAAAAAAAGATTAACAAAACGACTGTAATTTTTATGAGTAGGGATTCCATTAACAAATTAATCTGAACGAATTATTCTTTGCCTGAATCTGTATTTTCTGACAAACACAATTAAGGGGTCTTCAAGGCACGAGTGAATACGTATCTTCTAGGCAAGCGTGTCACATCCTAGATCGCATCATCGCTTACGATCAGGCGAGATAGTGGTCAAGCGCCTGCCAATTTAGCATAAAAAAACATTGAAAACAAAGTCTATATTCAAAGAAATAAAAAAATTGTATCAGTCATTGAAAAAATTAAACATATAAATAAAATAGTGTGCAATTTCATGAATAATTCACATATCATAAAGCCTGAATCTCTAACTCAGTTGCTTGTAATTATAAAATTCAAACATAACATAAGAATGTTCTTCCTTGTTAATAAATGTCCTTTATGAAATTGATTTATTAATAATGTTATGAAATAGATATACAATTGACGCAAAATACGATAGAATAAGCTACGCTACGCATTGATATATCATAATCGAATGACTCAAACCACAAAGCAATAAATCTGATAAAATGTGACTAATAATGAAATAGCCATAGACAATTATAATAATGTAATTTTTATCCCATAAAAGGTAACTTTACATAACGATTTCGAATCGTTACATACACTTGAAAGCATTTTCGTTTGCTATTATTTATATAATAGAAATTTTAATAACTGTTAGTTATGTTACGTTACTTTTACAACTGTCAGTTGTTGATTATTATAGCCTTTTGTTATTATAGATCAAAGAAGAAGAAACGTGTGAGAGAATACATTGCGTATAGTAATGATATGTAGTTTTGAGGTTGATTGTTTGAAGTTATGCTTCCATTAGGCGCCGCTATCAGACGCTATAAAATTATTTATGTGAAATTTCATGCTACATATGACGTACGGATGTACATTTAAAATTAAATTCACGACATTTTTGGCGGGATATTTGATAGAAACAGGCTTTACTTGGCGATTCATTAATAAAACAAAAAAATATGCAGATATCGCAGACACCTTGCACTTTTACCAACCATTGCATCTGCGTTTATTTGCGGGCGTACGGGTGGTCAGTTTTGCTTGTTTTCAACTCTCCATAGCTCTCGAGTGATGTCTGCGGTAACTGCTTTTATTTGCCTTAGGCGGGCGTTGCATTTTTCTTGCTTAAGTTTTTGTAAGCTAAACATTGTTGTTTTACTTAATTTGGACGGGATTCTGATATAATAGAAGAGTGTTCAAATATTTTCGAAGGTGTATAATATTATAATTAAAATGTGCAGCTCAGTGGCATTGATTAACGCGTTTGGCATAAGATTTTTGACTGAAATTTCGCTAGTACCGGCTACTTATTATGTTGTGTCGTTGGTTCTCGCCTTTCTACAGTCATTATTACCAACTGATCCGCAATAGGTCCGCATACTGGATTATGGCCAACTAGCTTTCTGCCCGCGGCTTCGCCCGCGTGGAATTCGGTTATATTGCGGTATAAAGCACAACTATAAGAAAACTTCTCAATCCCACGGAAAAATCTAAGAAGCGCGATGTAACGCTTGATACAATTAGTTGTTAAACCAAAACTGAATGGTACACTATATTATATGTTTTCCCTTGTGGAGCAAAACATGCAGATTTTGGACACCCAGCGCCATCTATCGCATACCTCAAGAACTAAATAGCGTAAGCTATCATTCCACTTCTTATGTAGGTATTTTAAAAAACACATCGTTACCATGTTTTAAAAGCACCCAGCGCCATCTATCGCATACCTCAAGAACTAAATAACGTAACTAATACTTATACCAATTAGTAATTCGTTGACTTTAGTGATTTCAGGATAAGTAGATGTAAAAAAAAACAATTTAGACGATAAAACAAATTGTACGTCATCCCTCGAGAATTCCTCATTTTCGAGGATTCATTTTCGTATCATTTAGCTTCAAAATTTACATGTTCATATTCGTTTGCAACATATAAGTAGATGTAAAAAAAACAGTTTAGACGATAAAAAAAATTGTACGTCATCCCTCGGGAATTCCTCATTTTCGGGGATTCATTATCGTATCGTTTGCAATATTTTACCTTGTTTTAAACGACACACAGCGCCATCTACAATCCATCCATCAAGGAAACAATATTTTTGTTTTTTCTCGGGAACATAAGTTTTTTCCAGGATAAAAAGTATCCTATTATTTAATCCGGTCTTTTATCTTTACGTCTGCAAAATTTCAAAGCAATCGGTTCAGTAGTTACGGCGTGAAAGCGGAACAAACAAACAAACAAACTCACTTTCCCATTTATAATATTAGTAAGGATTCTTCCTACGATATTTTCAACACAACAATATGATGATAATCTTTTAGCACACCGCATAAATTAAAATAAATGCGATGCATTAACTTGACAGCTAATGCATACGTCTGTTATTTTAAATGCTACCGGTTTCTACAATTATATCTAATCACTACTCTATATACAAATAAACGTGACTCTGCTGAGATTAATATCGCTGGCTGTGGATGCTAACGATGCCTGTTTAGTTGCATATTATTATGGCATCAATGGCGTTAGAGCGGCTCAAGGTTTACATTCATATCGGGGTAAGTAGTTTAAAACAAGCTAAAACATTTAGCGACAGTTATAATCCTTAAGATATCCAAAATGATTGTTTTTGATAAAATTACCATGTAAAAAAAAATTACCTCTTATTAAGTAATTAAATCAAACTTAAATTTTAAGTCAAATATATACCAAATCATTTTTTATTGTATTGTACCAAAATTGGGTGTTCTGTTAGTAGGACGATATTCAATAAGATTTTTTTTCATCTATCACGGGCTTATTACGATTGAGTTCAGTGCCGCATATAAAAAGTAACAAGTATTTATGTTGTTATGTTGTGTGTGTGTATTGTGTTTAAACTATTGTGTTGTTTACATAAAAAGTCTTGAATGTTTATCTTCTTAATTTTACTGTTTGTTTCTTTTATTTAATATCATGAATTAGTGTCTAATCTCGGTTTTATATGCATAACTCTACATTCTTAAGTTTTTAATGCATTCTCATCATCACAAAGGTGTTTTTAAGAATATAATGGTATGAAATGCGATAAATTTCAGTTGTTTTCAGCCCATTCCAGATTGAGTGAATGCAAATAGATATTATTGTGGTTTAATATAAAGTTCGATTAGGAGAAGATAATGATACTAGACTTTTCAAACCACATTATTTCCGGTTCATATGACAAAATAGCAGCACAGAAAGAGGTTGCGGTTTTAATGAGACACGTAATCAAATCGAAAATCAGAAAACTAGTTGCGGCCGGAGCCCATAAGCAGCATACGTGAATGTTAACAGGAACAGAGACATACATCACGATCGCAGTGAAATTATCTTGTCATTTCCAATTACGTAAGCTGTTAAGAAACATTCATCGGACAAACATCACCGTTTGTCAAATTGCTCGCTCTCTTTGATGACTTTGAGAAGATGGATAAGCTACAGCACGAAGATATACGTAATATTTTATGTCATACATGAAGCTATTATGAAGTGTTTTGGTCTTTGGCGATACATTATTTAGTGTCATTTTTGCTTTTAAGACTCATTTAAGATGCTGGATAGAGGAATAAGATTGTTAAATGACATACAATACATAATATAAAAAAAATAACTTTAGGATATCAGTTATAGTTTTTGGGGTCGAAACGAAAGTTCAACATTCTTATAGTAAATAAATGGTATAAATATAAAAATATAAATTTCTTTGGTTTAATTAAGTCTTAGATAAAACCATGAAACTCACTCGGTAAACCTTGCCAAAGTTTTCAAGGCTTGCATCGATTTTCGAAGTTTAATACGACAATTTTTTTCCTTTCATAGTAAATAGTAGATTATATATTGGTAAAACAGTACTAGTTAATGTTATATAAGATATTTTAGATATGTCAGTGAGTTTGGTTATATCTTTCTATAGATATTGTTAGTCTAAAAAATTTCTATGTACATAAGTAAATTATTATTTTTATTCTTTGCTATAGGTAGATATGGTAAATAAAAATTGTTAATACGAAGCATATTACACACCCATATAACATATATCCTTATTTTCAGGAGTCGTGTTTATAATATGTCGTAAGTACCTAACCAAAAAAGAAATGAAATATAATTTATGTGATTTTCAGATAATTGTCTTTAAAATTTGTAATAAGGTTCAATATGGAAACAAATACTACAACCTCTCTTAACAATAACAATTCAAGTTTGAACTCTTAAGAACTCAGAACATGTGTTAGTAACACCTACCTTCATTTGAAAAATATACGATCCTATTCAATGACACTGAACATTACCGAACAATAGGTTCGGATAATCATTCCCATACATAATAGAAAGTAATAGACTTCGAACCCACGACTGTCATCAAGAATAAGCATCTAAAGACTGATACTTATCTTTTGACGATGTATTAACCAAGTGAAACTTTTACAACCGATCACGATTTTATTTCCACATAGAAAATAGACTAACTTGTACTTAAATAAATTAAGAAAATAAAAGAAACTTCTTTTGTTTTATAATTTATATTTATTTTATGCATTTTTACAATGCTGTCTTATAAGATAAATTATTATAATAGAAAAATACTAGAAAAAATCGACTCGGCTCACAAATTAATTCTCAGGCGGGAACTTCTTTTGGTTAATAAATGATACAAATTCATTGGCAAATCACAATTTTTTTTAGTTGTTTAATCTATAAAACTGTTAGGTAAATTGAACTCTATTTAAAGTATTGTTTTTTAGGTATTTTTAAATGGCATTGGACTAAGGAATTAAAAATTCGGTCAATCGATTCCAAATTGAAGGGCGTTATTACACCAGAAATTTACAAGGTAATTAAGTGAAAATAAAGGAAAACAAAACCTCCAATAGCTGCGCGTGGCTATAAAAATGAAGTTATCCTATGTACAAATCACACATAGTCGTGTTATACAACACGATATAATATTTCAATAAGTTATTGTTTGGTATTTAACCTTAATAATAATAACCGTTGTCTAATGAAGATGTCAAAAGAGAGATGTAAACAAATGAAGGGCTAACCGTGATAAATTCTGCTGTACATGAAATTGGTTCCGGAGTCACTCGCATGGGTACCATTTTGTTGTAATATTGGTGAAGTGAAAGTAAAATTACATTTATACAATTGATGATATGTAATTAATTAAATATTAATTTAAAGACAATGTCTAGCATACCTAGTGTATGCTGTCCATATTACCTTGAAAGGGCGTCGATTATTTCCTACATATACTCATAAATCCTGTAAAATTGATAGTCATTAAAAAATAAAAATAAACCATATAACATTTTTTGGTTTTGCAGAATTGATCCTTATACATAATAAATTTTTAAATACAGAGCTTTTCTCATGTTTTCTTTTGTTATATATAGACAAGATCAAGACAGCAAACAACTCCAAAACACCGAAAACACACTAAATTTCATAACAAAACGTATTTTAAAAGACAATCTTAAAATGTTTGTAAGAAAAATATTTTCTTTTACATCCAAATATTTATATAGAAATCGGTAATTTCAAATGTAATAACCCTCACATTTACTATTATTGTACGATTACTGTCTTGTACGTTAGAACTTGCAATAATGATCTATATGAAAAATATAGAGACAAGTCAAATTACAAAGATTGTCCTTCATTCGTTTGCAAAGAAAATGACCTTTATTGTTGTGTAACATAAGGTATTACGTAAAGTTACCTGGTAAAGTGACCTCTAACTCTTCAAGAGGTTTTCATATAAATCACGTGAAAATTTTTTTGATTGCGGGCGTGCCTTTTGGTCTTTTAATTGTAGTTACATAAACAATTCTGCCATTTTACTTACATTAAATAACACGCAATGCTATACCACGTTTTGTCAATAAAAATTTTGATTAAATATATTATTTTTATTATAGTTGTTATTACGTGAGTATTAATCGTTTATTACATTTTATGTAACAGCTTAATTAAACGTCAAAAAATCATCCAGTCCGCACATATGGAATATTAAAGTCTGTGTGTTAATCTGTGCTTGGCTAGAGTTCAGGTGAAGTATAAAAACCTTAAATTGTCGGTCGTCTTATAAGTATTTATAAGTCAGTTCTGCGCATATTAATTTTTCACTGTTTGCTGAAAGTTTTCTTTGTCCATTTCTTTAAGTAGTTTTTATTTAAAGTCATTTGAATAGGTACTTTTCTTTTTATATTATTACTTGCAGTAACACTTGTATTGTGTTATCTGTCAAATTGCAATGGCTTTTCAATTAACACAGAAGTTTTCCTGTTTCGCTTTTATAAATCATAACAGACCAAGAGTCTGTTGTTGCAACTCATTACCTGTTACAAAAGCATAATTAGTAAGTATTCCTTCAAGTGTAAAAGTTTTAGATCACTATTTTTGATTCCATCTTTTCATAGTTCGTTAACAATGAGCGCTTCCTGTTACATGCATTATAAAAAATCTAATTCAGGCGTCCGTCTAGTGACTTTTAGTTTAAAAAAGAATTTGGTTTGTGTTATAACGATTAAACTGTGGCCTAAGGCCTTTTGGTACAAGGTCACATATGAATACGTTTTGTCTTCTTTCATTCATAAAATTTTATAAATGACTTGAGCGGAACAAGTTACCATGCTTTCAAGGACAGTACATGTTTGTAAACATTTGTTGCAATCGTAGAATTCGGAGTGTAGCAGACCGAAGAACGTAACTACCGTTTAATAAACATAAATTGAAACCAGTTTCAACGGGTGCTAAAAATATTGAATTTGGTAGTGAAATGTTATCAATCATCGCTCACGCCATCAATTATTATATTGTTTCCTGACTAATACAATTTAGGGGTCTTCAAGTCACGAGTGAATAGGTATCTTCTAGGCAAGCGCGTCACATCCTAGATCGCATCGTCGGTCGTCGGTCGCCAGCCATCACGCGAGATAGTGGTCAAGCGCCTACTTATTTACTATATAAAAAAAATTAGATCGTTGTTGTAGTAAAAGTACGTTCAGCCTATGATGGGTGGTAAAAATTGAATTATCTCAAGCTATTCATTATGGTACATAATATAATCATAAACAATTAACTTCATAAAATGTTGGAGGCCACATAGAAATAAGAATATAATTTATATTTAAACTTCAAACGTATTGTATTTTTTATGAGTTAAAAACGAACCCTGAGCTAGTAAATATTTTTGTTGATGGAATTAAAGTTAAAAAAATCTGGAGATTTGACTTTTTCCCATATGGGACAGGGTATAAAAAATAATAGAGGGAGAAGTCTATCAGATCAAATTCGATCCACGTTAAAAACCACACTCCGCGACGCCATCCACATCGCCGGAGACAGTACAAGAAGGCAACGTATAGTCTATGAGCGAGTGTTTCAGAGAGGTCACGACCCTCAGCATTGAGGAAAATCGACGCAAGAAGGAGGAAATGAAGAAAATGGTAATTAACGAAAAGAAAAGCAGCTAAACCGTGGTTGCGACAATGGTTTATAGGTCCTTACACCATCTAACTTTAAATTTATCTATGTGTTATTTTTTGGATATTTGTAAAGTTTATTTACAAACAAGATATAATTGCTTTTTACAAAAAACAATGGCAAAATATTTTTATCATTACTATGATTTTATTTATCTAGACCACACTTGGGAAATGTATAATTTCGGTAATATTGAAGATTAAATCAATATTTCCAATTCTAATAATTAAACACACAATTATAATTCGTGATACACGCGGAGACTATGTTATGTGCATTTTTTTGCGCTGCATAAGTGATACTGTGTTTTTGACATACAAATAATAATTGTCATCTCCCATGAATTAATTTCGTAATCTTACTTATTAGCTTCATATACACTTTTAATTATTATTAATAGTCTTATACTTGGTACATAAGATGGTCTAAAATATTATCCTGCGAAGAAGCCTATTTATGATTAAGGCGGTCATAGTTTACGTGTGAGATATCAACTTTAACGCAAGCGGGTCCGCTTGGGACGTTGAGAAGTTCGCTCCTTACCAATATATTGCGGAAGTGAACCCACTCCTAACATAAGCATTTACCACGAGGGGTGAATGGAAATATTTACAATGTGTTTAAAAAAATAATGGAATAAATTTTATAGCCTGCCTGCAGCTTCTATTAAATGTATTAGAAATCGACAGGTTACATAAATCGGTATACCAGGGTTATTGCCTTCGGTGGATTGTCTCACGGAAGATTACGTAGGAAGCTGACTCGTCCCACGTTTTTCCGTTCTATCTATTTACCATTAAAAGTAATATTGTGTTAGGAAGTGAAATTTTATTATGCTTAAATTACTAGTTTGTGTGGTTCTAAATAAACCACCTAGCTTTAATTAACCAGTAACAATGTCTATTGTTATGGTTTTGCTTAGCTTGTAGCATATTTCCCGAGAGTAATTTGTTGTAAATAAGGTAAGATAATGGTCAAGTTGAAAGCAGCAGCAGCACTGGCTCGGATAGGAAGGGATAATAAATAATAAATAAATAAAATAAATATTTCTTACATTCACACCAATTAGCCTAGCCCAAAGTAAGCACGATAAGGCTTATGACATGTATACTAGGTTAACGGGTAGACATACATATATGATACATAGATATGTAATATTCATAGAAATATATAAAAACACCCATGACTCAGCTACAAGTGCGTATTCATCATACAAATATTCCGGGATTCGAACCAGGGATCGTCGGTGCGAAAGGCAGGATCACTACGGTCGTCAAAGGGATGTGGTTTCGAGTCCCGTCTGCCACCTGAGACAATATGATTTTCTTCTTGGAATAATTTCTTTAGATGAAAAAACAAGCAGTTAATTGCTTAAAGACAAAAAAATATAGTAGTGGTTTTCACCCCTATTATTTACTTCTCAATTATGCGGAGATGTGTGGTTTCCGGCGGATAAGAATAGCACCAACTCTTCAAATTTAAGGGTGTTGTAGAAGGCGACTAATAATACTGGATGTAGTCACCATACCAGTACATCACAAAATGTGAAGAAGCGTTTTCCGAATTATGCCCTCCAATTGTAAACTCCAACCGCCACCTGGCATGGAGGTTATAGCTAAACCCCCCTAATTCGAGTTTATCTTCAGATTAGATGCAACTCCTTTTATGCAACTCGCGAGGAACAAAATGTTAATAGTGTTATACAGACGTTTATGAGTCACAAAGCAAATATTTCCTTATGAATCTTATAAAAATTACATAATTAACATTTGTGAAATAGAGACGCATATATATAAAACTGGAAGCTAATAAAATCGTTCAGTGATATAACAAAGAATTGTGTTAATGATTAGAATGTGTGCCAATGCTCCACCAGTCGAGTGTGGTGACAAAGGTCAAAGGCATTACCATGTGTTTATACGATTATGAGTTTTATAATACTACTCTGCTCATGCAGCAGCTAATTTGAATGGTTCTCTTTTTTTTGGCGGAATATTGTAAGGCATAATTTGATATAGCTTGCTGGCTGGTCATTGATAAAAAATATCTAATCCACCAAAAACTATCAATTTATGCAGTTTGATTTTGTGTTCAAGGAAATTGGGAATAAAAACATTAAATGCGAAATTTGAATTGGAGATTTTTTGTTATAAAAGAATTCTAATTATAACACCGTATGATATTTTTGCGCTTTTGAGAAAAATAAGCGCACTGCTTACTTGATTGAAGACAAACGGTGCACGGTAGGTTATTAACATTTGCGAAGTCGTCAGGAATATCGTTAGTACCCTAGCAATCATACTCAATAACAGAAATGCAACACTGTCGGAAAGGTTTGTGTCTTTTGCATGTTATGCTTTTAATTTGACTTGAATGTTTTTTCAGTGTTAGTTATGTGACAGCAGAAAATTAGAAATCTTTACCAATATATTTGGTACTGCATTAGTAAAATGATGTATGAATTGATTGAATTTTGAATTCGAGCCGGAATATTTTTTTATTACTTGAATAATTTTGTAATAATTATTCCAAATTAGGGAAACATTAAACAAGCTTATTTCTTTCTCTGAATATATACCGTGATGATACTAAATTAAACCGGTTTCGTTTTTCTAAGATAATCTGTATCAATTACTAAACTCACTAAATGTCACAATTTTTCATCAGTTATAATGCATATATAGTTAGTAATATTGTCTATGCGCAAGTAAATATATAAAAAAACAACCTTATATACAAAGTTTTAAAATTAACATTTGCACGAGTGTCGACATGAACTTATGGTAGGAGCTACAAAGAACGTACCAATGATAAATGATGACCATCTAACAAATCATGGCGGCCAATATTTACGCGTAAACAGTTATGGCACAAGTTACGTGCCAAGATTTCTCCGTAATAGAGTCATTGTAGCTTAATCAGTGACTTATCCAAATGTCTGTACGGTCAAGAAGTCAGGTCACTTCCGGGTCAATTCTATACAAATGGTCATCAAAAATTTAAAGCATAATTAATAGCCTGTTTAAAAAGATATACTAGTTGACCACACTTTGTTGATTAGTGTGTCTTGTATTTTAATATCTTTTTTTATTTTAATTTTTAGATGATAGTCTATAATTGACAATTGATAAGAGCTTAATAATTTTAAGAGTAAATAACTCTTATTTTGTTTGATTGTTACCAAATGTAAGAAATTATCCAAAAGGTAAGCAGTCAGTGAACACATCGTACAACGTGTCCAGGTGATTAAATATTTTTGGGATCATAATAAAAATCCCATTTTATATAAATTTATGCGGCAACTCATTAAAACAAAATACTATTTACAATTAGGTGTAAAAATAGCTATTAAAAAAAATAAAGTAACTGGAAAAAAGTCAAAACGTCACAATAAAAAAATAATTTAAACTTGTTATTAGTAGTGTATTCCTAATAAATTAACACTAATTCGCCTTTGTTACTTTGAAAAATAATTTATTACAACAGTTACTGAAACATTTTTTTAGGTTCCAACTAATTGAACAAGTTAATTGTCACGTGTTACCACGTGTCTGTACACAGTTATTACTACATCGAAATTACAAGTTTATTTTTATTTAATTTATTAAATAGTTTACTGCGTAGTACTAAGGAATATCAATAAATAAATTTCGGAAAGTGAACGCCTAACTTGATAAAACCAACTATAGACACACGAGTGTGAGCGAGCGTTCCGCAGATTATCGATTATTATATATTGTCAACTAGTGTTTTACATTCGAGTGTCTATTTGTACAATATTTGACACATACATTTGACAAAAATTTAGGAATTAAAGCATTACAAGCATTTTTAGTAGTTAAACGAGTAAGTTAAACTGCTTCTTTTTCTACTCTGACCCGATTGACACCTTTCGTTTTAGAAGGTGTGAATAATTACCGTAATTGACCGATTTAATGTAGTGAATGTAAATATACAAAATTAGTTTAATTTTTATACAGTTAATGTTTACATCTAACTTAGCATGTGATTTGAAAATCCAGCACAACACGATGTTAATATACGAAAATTATAAAATAACTAGTGGACCCAACAGACGTTGTCCTGCCTGTTATTTTTGCAGTATAGATAAATAACCTAAATACCGTCTGCAGCGCCATCTGCCGGGCTGATTTGTGAATCTAAACCATTCTTAGATCCCCTTGAACACACACAAAAAAAATC
The DNA here is from genome assembly GCA_927399485.1 of Calamotropha paludella. Lineage (NCBI taxonomy): Eukaryota > Metazoa > Arthropoda > Insecta > Lepidoptera > Crambidae > Calamotropha > Calamotropha paludella. The sequence goes on along the minus strand of OV656814.1, from coordinate 7,909,156 downwards.
ATTCAAATCGGTCCAGCCGTTTAGGAGGAGTTCAGTGATATACACACTCACAGAAGAATTATATATATAAAGATAGTACTAATTCCACTTGACTAAAAACGTGAACGAATGTAAAGCTAATAATGAACTTGATGAATGATGATGATGATGATGATGAACTCTTAACGCATTTTTATATTCTTAGAACTACTAAAATATTTTCAAGTGACCATTTATTTTTCTAAGCAACTATATTTGTTTATTATATACAAATTAAAAAAAAAATATTAAAGCTTTAGGCGGAATGGCGATTTCTATACACCTTCCTGAATAAAGATCATGTCATACTGTCCATGGCAAGGTTTAGGTTTTATTAATTTTATTAATTAGATAAACAAGGAAATGCTTTTAATTGATTGCTTAATATTGGACCGTAACATATGTAGCGAATAAAGAGTTATTGCAAGATTTAACACCAATATTACAAGCCCATTAGTGGTAAAATTTTCAAAAAGATATATTATTGCAATTTGTATTATATGCTTATTATCAAACACAAATCCACCAAGAGCTTGAGTTTTTAATACATTTTATTGGGTTGTGTAACGGAGGATTTAAAGCATATTTTCGCAAGATTGAATTCTGTGAAGATAATTTCTTTTGTCGACACAAGAGTGGTGCAATATCGGTTAAAGACTGTCAGAAACGCAAATACGCATCTTAATTCGATAATTAGCATCTTACGTGCATGTTTAAATAAATTATAAATCTTATATATAAGCGTGTTAGTATTTGAGATTAAATAGTAGATCATAAAACATACATATAACACTATCGCTTCTTCAAAAAGAAACTTTAAAATAAATTGAAAATTAGCACTTCAGAAATCAATTTAAAGTATTTCAAATACAGTAAAAGCTCTTTATTCGCGGGATATACGTTCCATAAATATGCCGCGAATAGAGAAACCGTGAATATGGAACGGTAATTTATATGGGATTATAGGGGATACGTTCCTAGGTGACAAAGGAAAAAACAAATATATAAAGAAATCGATTTAATTGAAGTTTTTGACTATATTAATCAATTATTATCTTCAAGCTTAGGCAATGGTTTAAAGAATTTTGTAATTTTTTCTTGCTTAGCAGTTTTTAAAAGCTCCTCCAATTCAGACTGATATTCAGCAGTGGCATTAGCAATTTGCCTCTTAAAAAAAGACTTCGTTCCATAAATGGATCAATTTTCATAAAGAACTCACAAATCACAATTTTTGTACCAAATGGAAAGACGAAACAATAAAACACACAAAACGGCTCTTATCAAAGGTTGGAACTTTTAATATGCGACAGCATTTAAAAATATTCTTTATTCACTGAGTAATAAGGTTGCTTTCATTCTATTTGTTTACATTCTCAAAAACACCGGTCGCCGCGAAGGCTTATGTCAACGTCCCAACCAATACAGGGGCTATCATTTAATAACAAACAGATTTTGGGTTGTAATAAGGCTTATTTTACTTTTTTATTAGTCCATTTGACGGCGTTTACAAAGAATATTGGGTTGGATACCTATTGCAACCCTTTTTATTATCATGTATGTACTGATTAGATCCGCGAATAAAGAAATCTTTCGCCGCGAATATTGGAATTGGGTCGCAATTTTTTAATCCGCGAATAGTGAAAACGCGAATGAAGGTAGCGCGAATAAGGAGCGTCTACTGTATTTTAAATAATAGGGCATCCCCATCTGGTATACCGAGTACCGAGCAAAATATTTTTCATAGTTTTCGTATTACGCGTTTTTCACATTTTTTGACAAACTTTTTAAACACAAGGTTTAACATTTTTATATGGCGCAATGTTATGCAAATTAATCTTGGGTATTATATTTATCAATATAATACACCTAATTTGGAAAAAAAATAAGTACTTATTTAAATAATTGATGTCTCTGTAAAAAAAAAAATAACTCGAATACTACGAACAATCTTTGCTTTGGACTTCCACTTTGCTCTATTTTGGAAGAGCCTATATAATAATATACGAGGACTAAAGCGGTTTTTTTTTGTAGAGCAGATTGAATTAAGAGGTATGCCAATCAGTATCTAGTGATCTTTATTTAGAATTTGTAAATGTTTTTATGACAAGGATAGGCTTATAACGAAGTACTATCTTCAAGTCAAGGTAACCTCCATTGCTGATAGAACTATTTCAATCAAACGCCAAACATACGGGCACGGAATCCGAGCAACATTGCAGTGTTAAAATAGTTGGCTTCAGTATTCGCTTCATCTCATCTGCATGGAGTTTCACAATCGTTAACTAGATAAACGTATTGAAAGGAGATCTTTGATTTTATTTCTTCATGCTGAAGTAGCAAGTTCGATCTTAGAAAAATAATGAAATCTTTGATAATTGTAATGTTGAGGTTTTTAAGTCCTGAAGGCTTTATCTTGATATATTCTGATACCATGACTTATATGTCGTTTTCCAATACTAATGTGGCGGTTGATTCATGACATATTTATGAAGAGATGTTTAATTTTTTTTATATTTTTTTCTCCTAATTATTTATTATTGTAAAGAAATATGTATATGTGAAATTTGGAAATTGTTACGAGATTCTGCAACATACAATTTAGCCGTTGAGCTCGATCGTTCGATATGGTTCGAACACGAAGACATAGTGCTCGAAAAAGAAATAGCAGAATCGCGCTAGTGGTCATATTTTATTTTAAACTTCAGCGGGTATTATTGATTTTTCATGTTAAACCACACTATAAAATCTCTATAGATTTTGTATGCAATTAAGAAATACCAATCGTAATGTTGTGAATCTTTACTATAGATAAACATGTAATTAAGATTCAAATTACACCATACTTTTCTATCCTATGTAACATATATTCCTTAATTTCATTAACGTCCAAGTCTGCGTTATTAGATGCTTGCACTGTGTCTTCGGTAGGTTTGAAAAAGTCAGTAACAAGCGGTTGAACTGTTAATAATCTCGAATCGATTAGCTTTGAATTTCTTTGCTAAAGATAATTTTGAGAAATTGCTTTGAAAAAGATAGTAATTCAATAAATTAATACAACACGAAATTTTATTAACTACTTAACGAAAATAATAATGCGTTACGGTATAAAAATATTTCAGAAAATATATTAAAATTTTATGCATTTAACGTTGTAATTTTGCATTAGCGCCATTTTTAATTCATCGTTTTGGTCCAGTTGATATTGCAGCAAGTATTAATTTTATGCCGTAAAAACCATTCGTTATCAACCCGAAGGTTTTTGTTTGAGCAATCCGATTGACTGAGACACGCGATTGTACTAACACAAATGCAGCTATTGTTTTAATAAGTCGAAATCGCCATTTCTAATCGGCAGATACGTATATTTTATCTGACTTTTGATAAAATTTTTAATTCTTCTGATTTAAGCATAAGAAAAGCATTAATATGATGTGTGGTAACTCTTTTTATACTGATAGATTTTTCTTGAAATTTTTCGTATTTGAGTTAGTACCCAATTCCTTGTTAAAGGTATGCTAAGTGCAGGTATATTTATGATTTAATTCCTAGTTCGCAAAAGAAATTTATGGAAAATTGATGACTATACCTTGTCAGTATATAGTGGTGATCACAATTTATTTTATACTTAATACTGCTTCTCCTTGGTACAGTCAGATTAAAAAATATGTGCACACTTGTGACAGTTACTAACTCTTAGTACAAAGCACGTTTTCAATTAAGAGTATTAATGTGTATAAGAACCTCACTGTACCAAATACCCACTGTACTGTAGTTATATGATTACAAGAGCAGTATGTCAGTAGATTAAACTCGTATTACTCGTAGCTTCTGCTCCATTGTTGATGTGATGCCTCCGCTCCAAGGCTGTGGTAGTTTTAAAGTTTTTTTCGAGACTGCATAGGTCACAATTTACAACAGATCGTCATGCTTTGATGGATTGACATGCAGTACGATAACAGTGTTTAACTAGATTGAAAAGCGTGTTGGTATTTTTAATGCAACGTTCTTTCTCTAGATAACGCTTCGTTGGGTAACCTTGCTTGGAAATTGCGCATTGCATTCGGGCAGTAATAGAGGTAGTACCAACAGAATGCTGAAATTATGGTAAACATACTGTTATTGTGCACAACGCTTGCCCTTTGTTGGTGACTGTTTCTATTTAGCGTGATTATCATCAATGGCTGTGAGAATGAATAAGCTTGAACTTATAAATTGGTCTTGTAAATTTGGACTGATAAATTATACTTTATTGCATATAGAATGACGTTTTATAGAAAACAACAATTAAACAGCATATATAGGAGGCGGAGATCTTGGGTGAAGAGAAAATAATTTGAAAAATATGTTAGAGCAGCACTACAATAAGAAAATGAAGTGACGTGTCTTGCCATAAATAAATACGAAAATAAGAAAAAAATACGGATAAATATGGAGTGCTAATAAGTTACAGAGTCTTAAAATGTTATTAATCATAATCATCTTAGCAGTAAGATGCTGGACGGAAGCGACCACCTAAAATGAGGAAGATTTTGCTATAACCTCTCCACTCTTGGCAGGTGGGTTGGAGATCGCAGTAAAAACCTATAATTTGTAAAACGTTGCTGCGTATTTTTTGTCTAAGGGAGTTGTATGGTAATTTTCCAAATGATACTGGACATAATTACCATACAACTGCCTTTTATAACACCCTTAACTTTAAAGGATTGGTGCTATTCTACTCTGCCAGACACCACACGACCAGTTTATGCGTGTAAATGTTTTTCTTTCCGTCTCCTTTTTTACTTTGAGTTATTTCAAAAGAGTAACTGTGTCTTTCATGTTTTTTGACTATGCGTTCGTCATTATGTTTGTGAATAAGGACTTAAAGTTTAAAACTAAATTGTAACTCTAAAATGAAACAATATAATGAAAGTCGTGTTTTTGCACTTCAGAAGTGACAGTGCTAACTTTTTGCAGCGTGCCTGTCATTACCGCATTTTCGATTACATCTTCGTTTCACTCGTTGTGTTAATGATAGAAATAAAAGAGTGAACAATGTTCTGCAATTGTTGAGTACTCTATATGACTTGACACGAATTAAGAGTTTCGTCACAGTCAACTTCTACACCTACCTCTAAGTGCAGATTTGATAATAGTTATATAGTATACTGCCATAATTTCGTTATAAGTATACTGAATTACTAACCTATTATAAAAATACCGACATAAAAAAATAGTTTTACTTTATTTTAGTGCTTGATACCCTTTCTTATATAAAATAAAGATACAGTATACCATTTTGAGGTTCTAGCTGCATATAAAATATTAATAAGGCGTTTGTTATACAAAAAGATTAATCAGAACTATATTATAAATTATAAATAGCCCAAAGAGAGTCAGATCGAGAATTTAAAAAAAAACTTGGAATTCTGACGACACCACGGTCTTTCCTTACATATAAATTATTATTGATCTGGTAAGGTATTTAGATAGATATAAACCTATGAAGAAAGGTTAATGTGGTAAACTAAAAGGAAAGATATTATAAATTTCATACATTCGAAATAAGAAATAGTAAAAAATAGCATTTAGAATCAATTAGTGCGATTTTTTACAGATTAACAAACATTTTGAAGAATATAACAAATGTCAATGTTTTAAATAGATTGTGGTTTTATCTCTTTTATATTTTATAGAGGTTATATTTAGGCATATGTAGAACGCAATTAATGTATGTTATGTAATAATAGTTATTTAATATTCATGTAATTTAAATATGACATTATGTAAACTCTATTTTTTAAGTGTTATTTAAATTCAGTGTAATATTTTTTTAAGATTTAATTTAATATTTATTTCATTTCGTAATTTTTATTTCTTATGTTTTGAAAATTAGGTAATTAATATTTGCTATAAATAAATAAACATACTGCATTGCAAATAATGAATGAAAATCAACTAAGATATTTAAACATACAAATCCAATTTAAAATCTCAATGCTAATCGACCTATCTGTAAATAGGTGTTGACATAACCGTCCAGTGCCTTTTTCTTTATTTATTTATCAATTTTTTTTATTTAGTTTCTTGACGAGGTTTCGTTTATTTATTTATATTATTATTATCAATAATAATAATAACAATTTTTCTTACATTCTCATCAATTATACTAGCCCTAAGTAAGCACGGCAAGACTTGTGTTATGGATACTAAGGTAATGGATAAACATACATATATGATACATAGATATGTAACATTCATAGAAATATAGAAATACCAATGACTCAGGTGCAAATGCTCGTATTCATCACACAAACATTTGCCCATTCCGGGAATCGAACCCAGGACCGTCAGTGCTACCGTTGCACCAAACTGTCGTTTAATTAATAAAAAAGTTTTTTCCCTTCTTTCGAATTGAAAGAATTTCGATCGAATAACGACTTATGCGTGACTATGAATACAATTAGTAAATAGCGAAATCGGATTAATTGTGACTGAATTTTATGACGTCATGAATGCCATACCTCGGTTGTAAAACGTGACCAACTGTTATTTATCGTCACTATAAGTGTGTATTATACAGCGTGCGTAAAATGAATTAGACATTAACAATGCGATTATAAATACAAAATTATGTTTCGAATTAATTCTTCCAACACGGTTGACCGAAGTATTTACCTTTGGACAAGGTTAATGCGAGAAATAGAACGTAAAAGTACACTTTAATAAATTAACATAGCAGTTAGTTGCTATTATGTTTCATGAAGTTTTTTCTTTTGTTGCTTAACTATGTTTTAGCGGTAGTTCATTATTGTCGGTTGCGTTGTAACCTTTTAAGCTTCCGTTCCTATTTTGACTAAGTACATTTGTTTTTAGTCTATTTTAAATAGAATGCATGTGGTAGTGATTTGCTAATACAGTGTAATGGATGTCTTATACAATGCGGAAAGAGTTTATTTTTATATTCTTCTTTTTATTTTAACACTTGTGATTGCTAAAAGGCTTTATTATTTATTTATCACGGTTATAGAGTGGTTAAAGAAGGACAATCTAGAACGTTTTGTAAACTAATAGGGAAATATTTTTAAATTTTACATTCATTTTTTATATTTATATATTACCAATTCAGATACAAAGTTGACTGACTTTCTTTTCATATTCATAAAAAGTTCAAACAAAAAATCCATGATAAAATTGTAGTGATTGCCTTACAGTCTCGAATTTCAGATATTTAGCTGAAATATTTGAGAAGTCATGTTCATATTGTATATTTTTATATCTAGATAAACTTATAATACAAACATTATATGTATAGTGTATAAAACTGTTAAGCGATTTAAGAGGGACAAATTTGAACTTGCCATAAAAATCATACACATTTCAAAAGACCCTGGGAACATTTGGCTGTGAATTATTGTAATATCGCTGCAGTATTACAACCATAGTTCTGTGAACGATTGTTAAGAATAATCTTATTTTTAATATAAAATATAATCTTGCACCTCTGGGAATCAAAACGCTATTCAAGGTCTATGTTTGCAATAACTTCATTAAGTTGCGAAGATGTAGAATTACCTAAAATATTACTTTTAGACGGAATTTGCGTCATGGTTATTTTAATTGTACAACTGCAAGATTATTTTAAGCGTTTCCGTCTTTATGTTGCCCTAAAATAGGTTATAAATTTGTTAAAATAAGAAAATTCTATTGTTTTTTACTATGAGCCATCTAATGTATTGTTCTTTTACTGTCTATATTAAACGCTGTCTATATTATTTTGTAAAACATAACGCTAAGTAAAATTATATTACATCAGTAAACCAACCAACAGCTCAATCTCAGATCTCACCGGAGTGTGACATATCAAATTTGACAAGACGTGATGTAAAATAATTATAATGTGTTTATCTTACTTTTAATATGTAGTTAATTTATTGGTCATTAATAAAAAATATTTTAATTAGGCAAAAGTGACCGTGTAATGATTATAAAATTAATATTGAGACTTATAAAGTTCCTGTGTGGCCTAGTCATTAAGAAGTGGGTACAAGGTCTGTAAGTACACATACAAAGGTTTTAAGTGTGCAAGAGCAAGTAATTTAGGTCCGGTAACCTTACGTGTTAGTTGTCTAATTTATAATCTAAGAACACAAATTTGTTGTTTGTGTGCTTGTCCGTCCGCTCTTTTTCCATTGTATACGCGTTACCATAGAAACGCGTTACCGGGTCAGCTAGTTTAGTCATAATTATTTTAATCGTCAATGAACCTATTTATAGTTGGAAGTTTGCAAACAATTAGTCTATGTTTTTGCTTTAGTATTTTCTAGTCATTGTTTCCCAGCTTTATTCGCAAGTGCCTAAAGCAATTCTCCAACAGTTATGGTGTAGCATGAAGCTGTGTTGTAGACATAGGTCAGCGAAGCTAAGGTTTACCATCAACGGCAAAAATGGAGGATAAAAAAACATTCCAAACTTAAATGTCTTGGTTTAGGATTCAAAACATTATGTTAAAAAAAAGCTGAAAGGTTTTAGTTGAAGTTATGTATATTAATAAGGGATTATACTCAACCTACCTAAAAATGTAAAACGTTCCCAAGTGACAATTAACTCTGTGCGCTGAAATAAATTTGGAATACTATTAAAATTTCCAATTTTTGGCCTGATTAACTTGTTATTTGTGGTGACGGTATAGTCGAAATTACATCAATCATACTTTTTGGGCCTAGAGTAAATATCAGTAATGGAAATCAAATATAGGTAATGATTGAGTTTTAAAATATTCCAGACTAAAATAATATCGACATTGTAAAAAAGTCGCTTTAAACATTGAGCTCATTTGACAGCAGAGGTCATATTAAAAAAAAAACAATTCAATCAATAATACTCGTAATTTGATTCGGTATATTTTAATTGAATAATAGAATCAACTTTAAAGTATTCAAAAATATGTTTATTTTTTAAACTAGGACATGTCCGGGGAAATTTGAAAGGATGTGTACCCTGGCCAGGCTGAATGTCGCGAACATCACGCAAACGTTGGTTATATTCACTACTTTTGGTTTAATTATGAAGTCATTGCATATTTTCTAGTTGCAATTAAATCTGCAATTAATAACGCGTTTGTTGTCATTAACATTGAATGAATAATGGTGTTAAGCTCCAAGAGCGCTTGCAATAATGAAAGAAGAAACACTTGGATTAGTTAAAGAGAAGAATTTGAGAATATTAATAATGACAATTCTTAAAAAATTCATTGCCAATTTTTTATCCTAGAGACTTCGAAATCATACTCAATTCTAATTACAGAATGACGCTTTAAATTGCACAAAGCTGAAAAACTATATGCTATACTCGACCTTAGCAAATCATCATCAATAATAGAAATCGTCAAAACTTCAAAAATCAGAAAACTTTTTGGAATTCTCTGACTGAATCTACTCCGTTAAAAGCTATACTTGACTTTATTATACACTCAATAAAATAACTCATCCTCCATCAACTGATTTTGTTTTAAGAATCCATTTAAGTGAATGTTAAGATCTGCTGATTATATACAATTAATTATATATAACCATAGATAAATCATTTACTTGTGGAATAACTGAAGTTCATGTATTTTATTTGGCGTTTAATTGGGATTTACTCGTATATTTCTAATAATTGCCCACATCCCTCTATTGTGTTGTTAAATTCTAATTGATGTGCCTACTTTACAAAAAGTTGGTTTTCAGGTACTACAAAGTAACAAAACAACCATAATAATGATAGTTAATTGTTGTCTTTATTTAGCTTAGTTAGCAGCGCGACCATTTTTTTATAATTATTTTGCCATACCCCTGTCTTCATCGAAAAGCACTTGTGTATAATGTAAAATAATATTATATAATCACATTCTATCTTCGTGCAAACGATTGTTGGTTAAAGAAACAAAAACCTCTTCAAAACTCTTGATATCCAACGCATTTTATAATAAACGTAATCAACGTGTTTAAGGGGTTAAAATTTATATTTTATTGTGTTAGCTTGTCTATATGTTAGTTAACTGCAAAGATACGTAAATGCGATAGGCTAGTCATTCAAAGATTTATTTAGTATTTGTTTCGATCCTTGAACTATGAATGAGATGTGGGACTAATTGAAAGATTCAAGGTCTGTCACAATTCTAATGTATAAAGATCATTCGATTTATAGAGTATTAAAAAAAGAAGTCTTTACGTCTTAAAAATAAATGTTCATTTCTTTAAAAAAATCTTCTCTTAATTTGAATATTTACGAATATGATTTTCGCAACTTTGCGTTTGGAGTGGTAGGTTTTATTATTCTGTGGGGTAAGGTTAAGGAATAGGGTAGTCAACGAAAGTTACGATTGCCAACGTTTTTCTTCCGTTTACTTTTGATTATACGATAGTATTGACATTCCTCGAGGTAGATATTTCTTCAAGTTCTGTATTAGAGAGCTTTTTGTTCCTTGAGAAAGACAAGAACTTTCATAAATTTTTGTGGTAATATATTACTTTAGTAAATATTTACATTGCTTTGTTCCAAAGTTAATTAAAGCACTTATGTTCGATAATACCACAACCACCCAGACCCGAAACAAAACAGAAAAAGTAATTTTTCACATTGACCCGGCAATGGATTGAACTCAGGACCACAACCTTGGATGTTGTTAAAGTTTTAAAATAAAATACTTGTTGTCATGGTGTTGACTACAGAAGGAATAATATATTTTTAAAATATAGATGACAAATATTGAGAATACAAATAAGACATCTATCAAAACTGTATTAACCAGTATTTTAACATAAAGGAACCTACGAGCTGGAATATTAGTAACTTAAAACATCGTTGGAATCAAAATCTTTATTGACAAATTATCACGCTTTGAAACACTATATAGTCATATATTTAATTAAAAGCTGTCGAATAAGTGACACAAATATTTAAGATGAGTTATTTTGTATTGTCCAACATTTCTTATCTACCGCCAACGCAGAAACTCTCTTACGCAAGAAACTCGTCAGCATTAACAAAAGTAACGACATGAACAATATTATACCTCGTCACCATACATAATTCACAAAATAACGGTGTTATGGTTTCATTACATCATTGATTACAACGAAGTCAAGTGCTATCATTGATATAAAAAAAATATATGATAAAAGACACAACTATAAAGCTAAAGTAAAACATAATTTATCTTAAATTTACTTAAAGCTAATATATATATATATTTATATAATATGACAACTAAAATATATTATAAAAAGGAGTCCCTTTAGGCAAGGTGCCGAAGATACTGGCGTACGATACGAAGTCAATAACTATCCAAGTGTACATAAGCATACTATAACGTACAGATTATCATCATATGTAAAGGTAATTGTCTATAAGACTTGTAATTTAAAAAAGACCTATTTCCCAGAGCAGTTCCCGTACATGACAATGACGCGTGAATATTTTGGGAACATAACGACCAATTTCATCACCACCATCTACGAGTGTATCTTCTATGCAAGCGCGTCACATCCTAGATCACATCGACTCTTATTAATTATCAGGCGAGATAGTGATTAAGCGTCTATCTATTTACTATAATAAAAAAAATGCTTCAGGAAAGCATGTCATAGTCCAACTACCAGTAATAAATTAGTGTTAATATTTACCAATATTAATAGGTGTATGAATGAAGATAGGTTAAAATGAAAAAAGCAAAAATTTGTAATTATATTGTAACTAATTCAAAGTGTGACTTTCACAGTTGAAGTAGGTGATGATTCTATGAGCAGAAACCTGTGAATGCCTACTGAATTAATACATTTTATTAAATAACACCACTGAACCAGCACCATTACTGAGAAAACCAAAGAAACAAAGAAAAACTTAATAGATGTTGTTACTATGATACCATAATTTATCGATCAATTGAATGAGCAATTTAAGGTACTGCAATCTTTGGGTATAATTTTTTCTACATTTAATAGTTTCCGTGGCATACATTCTATATGTGTGCCCAAATTATTATTACCACAGAAGCGAGCCTAAAAGTGTTTTTCGTGACATGCGCATGGTATCATAAAATTGTTCCGGCAATTTTTTTTAAGTGACAACTTTATCGTTCCAGTAGTTGCGGAATGGCGCGTGCGACGAATCAGCCACGCCATTTTTTATGCGCAACTTTTTACTATATCTGTGGACCTTGAGCTAATTGCTTAAGACTTTCTAACGTTTTTAGCCGGATTATTTTAGTGTCGGATATTAGATTGATTAATGCCTATTGTTAATTTTAACAGGAAACAAGCTTCCTCGACTTCGCTCGCGTTAATCATACGTAGGTGTGCATATTTTAAAATTTATGTCCATTTAAAGAATAAAGTCCAGGTTTATCTCGCTTTAGTGCATTAATATAGGAACGAGTTAGAGCGAGAGAGAGAGTCCAATTCAAATTAGGAGTTCAGTGACGTACACACGTACAAAATAATTACATGTATAACTAAAGATAGTACTATCATAATATGCATAGTTTGACTGAATAATATGAAAACATTATAAGCTGACTGTTCTTGAATTAATTTGTAGCGCAGTCTCACTGTTTTAACCGACTAGATTTTTTTATTTGACCATGAATTAGTTGCGTTATTAAAAGAAAACTTCATTAATAGGTACTATCAATTTGGGTTTGAAATCGTATCAGTTAATTCAAGGTTTAGTTACTCAGTCGACTGAATAAAATCGAAGAAATACTTATAATTGAATTATAAACAAAAGGAATTTAATAAGAATAAATAACGATACCGCTTTTGAAAATAATGGTTTATATAATTATATTTTACATATTAAAGTATTTATTTCGTACTTACGTATATTTTATTTTATATTTAATCCTGACGTTTCGACTCCTTTACTGGAGTTGTGATCGCAGGATGACTAAGATAATGGTTGTATGTATTTTCTACTAACTTCTCAATATTTTAATTCACAATATTCACAATATATTAAAATATTTATTCAAATTCGATTTTCCCTAATGTAAAACTGTCGTTTGGAATCATACCAGTAAAAGTATTAAGTAGCATGACCACGACTACAATGAAACAATAGGTGTATGGTGATTTTGACATAGACTATGATAGTTAATTGAAGATGTATCTATGGAATTTGCAATAAAACGATGTACTTACAACAACCTTATCACAGCGTGTACTTCTTTAAATTCCGAATTGAAATTCAATTTTTAATTTGTGAAATATCAAGTGAGTGGTTTAATGGCACAGGTTAGCGCGCTCCACCTAACATAACGACGATTAGGCAACTAAGAAGTTATCGGATGAGTGACCAAAAATTTATTATCATTTAAACTCCTCCGTGATACAGAAAGACCTTTAAGTCATTTACTGTCGATCATCGAACCTATCATCGATTCGTACTGGGCCTATGTTGTGGGTATAAGTTTTCTATAAGGAAGCTTGTAAAATTTCTGATATTTGATTTCCTTTCTAAATTGTTATTTTCAGGTAAAATTTGATTTTATAAACAATACGGATTTCTTAAACACGCTATGGATGGACTTGTTAGATTTTTCGGATAGCAAGATGTACATGTAAATTGAGGATATACATTTTTATGTATACGATATGTGAGCGGTCTTCCTTCACGCAAAATAGTGAACTTCTTCAGTCACTTCCTTCAGTCTCAAGCGGCGTTTCGATAATGCTTCTCATATATCTTTCTTCACCTAAATTGTATAATGGACCACGACTCTTCGATGACAAAGAACATCAAGCTTAGATTTTCAATGGAGGTGGATAGCATTGCCACCCAACAATTTTCTTTTCTTGCCTTACGATGACCATAAATAGGTCTCAGGGGCATCTGCCCCTAAGAGGCAGAACGTGACATGTTCACGGGTCAGTAATGCTAACAACTATTTTATATTTGCATGAGACGGAAAAAAAGATATTCATTATATTTATATCGCATTAGAATTAGACGTGATTCTAAGATAAGTTGATTGAATTTTTTGATTTGTAAAACGGGAATGCTTAACCGAATTTCACGCAAGCAAGGTCGCTGGCATCAGCTAGTAGTGGAATATTTTTATGGATTAAGTAATAGTCAATAGATTTCGATTTCGTCAGCTTCTACTAACTTACAAAGTTGCGTTTAAAATAAAACCGGTGGCAGTTGAGAGCGCACCAGTAAAAGCGGTAACTACGGTGGCCTTGACCGCAGTAAAACAATAGTTGGCGGGTAAAGATGCCGCCGCATAATTCACTGTGGGAATCCACTCTTGACTTATTTAGGACAAGTTAACAAACATATGTGATTTTATGCACTTCGTAATGTAGTCTTAAAGAGTTCTATGCATACGTGATTCGTGATAAACTGTCTTTAAAAGTAGGCACATATTGTTGGAGATTTCTATTGTTTAAGTAAAGTCATGAAAAAGCTTTTAAAAATAGTTCGAATATGACAACCTTATAATACGCTTATCTTCAATAAATTAATATTTCGACTGAGATAATGTTATGAAATCATATCGCAAACCCTTAAATTTTCTTATTTGTTTTTTTATTAAATGACCAAGATGAACTATGCCACATTTTCATTAGAAGATAAGAAAATATTAATAAGAACACAGTGCAAAATAAACCCTTTTACTTTTTAAACATTGGCTTAAGTGTGCTCAAGCTACCGTTCAATATTTTTATGCGACACTTTCTGACTACTACTATTTAGGTATCCGTCAAAGATGTTTAACTCTAAAAAGTGCATAATAAAAATTATCGTACATAAAAATCAATGCAAATGTGTTGGAATGAATATGTTAAACATGCTATATAAAGGAATGTTTTTTAAAATCAAACACTACCACTCTTAAAGTGAGGCAGTATACAAGTGTAGAATCGATACTATTTCTTAAACTATCGATGCTAATTTATCATTTAATGTTTCAGTACCTGGGTGACCTTTGTTACTATTTTTGTTAAATGACGAGAAATTTAAGGTTTGCAACCTTAGCTAAGCAACGAGAAATAATTAAGGCAGTAACAGAATCAAATTAGACTAAGAAATTTTAACAATTAGGAACGTGCCCGTTTAAAATATTGTGAAGGTAGTAGAAAATACATGAAAACCATTATCTAACTCATCTTGTGATTAAGACTCCTGTAAAGGAGTCGAAACATCAGGATTAAATTTAATATAAAATATGCGCAAAAACCTTAAAAAAGTGTTTTATTCAAATGTGTAATGTGCGCGGAAGACTAAGAGTATAGATTTTTCTTAGTGAAATTGCCATTCGATTCTCATTAAAAGAAGACATCGAAAACGCTTAAAATTTCTAACATGTTTTTTATTGAATGTCGAAGGTACACGATGACTCATTTTCATTGAAATATTTTTTGGACAAAATTGCATTTTTACATGAAATAAAACTATAAGCAAAACCTTATCAAACATTTTCTCCATCCAATTTATTAGAGCCGTACAAGAATTGCTCGTTTCAAACAACTATATTGTGGATAAGATAATTATTTAGACTGTTTTACAGGTTTCTTAAAAAAGTTTTGATCTTTTTTGAAAAGTTTGAATAAACTTCGATATTTAGAGTAATTTAAACCATTTGGAAATAAAGTTAATGATTGCCTTTTATATAATTTTCTTAGTCTTAGTGATTTTAATACATTAACGTTGATATTTTTAATTATATATTATTCCATATTTCTTTATTGTTTTATCCAGTTACACTTTTTTATTTGTTATTTATTATATGATTATGTTCGACATCCTGAATTAATTAGTTGGCAAAATTCTATTCCAATCGGATAAATGGTAATGCAACGAAATGAAAAACTAACAAACTATATATATATATATATATATATATATATATATATATATATATATATATATATATCTATATTATAAATTAGATTTATCTGTCACATTGATTATTAAATGAAAGACAAGATCATTATATTGTCATAGTCATCTACTTCTCTTATTTGTGTCAAGTAGAAGTACTTTATGTCACGTGTTTTCCATTTGAATACATCAAGCACTGATCAAACATCCCACCATCATCATTCACCTGTAGACAGAAGTACCGTAAACAACATACAAAAAACAACATTTACATCGCAAACATGATACGTATGACATGTAGTGTTGCCCAAATTCAGTCTTGGTCTTGCAGTCTTGGTCTTGTTCTTGCGTTTTTGCAAGACCAAGACCAAGAACAAGACCGCGTATTTTTAGCAAGACCAAGACCAAGACTGACCGTGCAAGACTTGAGCAAGAACAAGACTAAGCCTGCAAGACTCTTGCGTCTTGCAGCTAGGACTTAGCGCTATTTCACGGAGTAGTTAGGTGTAACAGTTCGGTGTATAGGTACGCTTAGGAATTCTATGAGACGCAAAAAACTGTATCAAAGAATATGAAAAACTGGATCTATGCGCATTACGACTAATACCATAAACATACCTACATAGCGAATAAAAAAATATCCATTAAAATCAAACTGAGTGCATGCATAGTTATGTTTTAACCATCGGCACTTTGATAATGCGGCATCAAAGGTTTTGTACTTACTTCTCAAAGAAATTTGCTGCTTTTCGGAAGCACATGGTTATAATACACGCGCCGGCGGCTTCTTTTGAAATCATATACAACAATCGTTGCCGCCGCGCCGAAATCACAACATTTGACACTATTTGATTGCCGCCACAGGGCGTAGGCGTAGGTATACTCATGCAAAATAATTTCGAATTTTAAGAGTACCTACAGGTGTTCCAAAGAATAAATAAGTTTCAGAGTGCTTATAATGAAAATGAATACATTATACTGATCACGCAAGTAGTATTATGATTAGAATAAAATGGTAAGGATAGGTAGTAGATGTCATAATAATTTATTCTAGTAAGTATATATTATAATATTGATTATATGGTTTTAAACTAATTACTTAGGTACTATTATTGTACATTTAGTCATTATATTTCTTAAGTTTTTACAAGAAAAAATAGCAAAAAAGTGTTCAAATATCACCCGTTTGATAAATATTGTAGCCACTTTTAAATATACTTGAAACGTGTAAAAAAATTCTACATAATTAATAAAATAATATAAAAAGCGTAGGTACTTACCTACTAATAAAATAAAAAGCCTGCGATTTATTATTAGTAAATAATCACGGCAGCCGAGAGTGTGTCTCCACTTTTGAATACATAAATCATAACCAGATCACTAGAGCCACTTCAAAAAAGAAATTTGTAATTCCTAGGGTTCAAAATTATTTTGGTGACAGAACTTTACAGAAGCGTATACCATATCTTCTTAATTCGTTGCCCGAAACTATTAGATGTGAAACGGATAAAAATAAATTTAAAAAAATATTAAAAGATTATCTGATGACTACTATTTAACACAACAATTGTATGTTTTTATTTATTTTTTTGCATTCACAATGCAATATTTCTATAAGATATAAAATACGTGTGTAAAAAACAACCACGCCTCCGAGCCCATCTGAGGGCTCGGAGGCGTGGTTGTTTTTTACACACGTATTTTATATCTTACAACAATTGTATCTTATTATTATCACCGCTAAATTTTCCTTCAGTTTGTTGTAATTCAGTCTAAATCCAATTATTGTGCACTTAACTTTACCTGATACAGTTATAGTTGTATTATATACCTACATAATTATAATTATAAGCTAAGAGACTAAAGATCCCTCAGTCAAACCGACAAGTCGGTTTTGTGGGACTAAATTGTATCTTTGTATTTTTTTTTCTTGTATATGAAATAAATAAATAAAAAAAAATAAATAAAAAAAAAAAAAAAGTATTTACAAGCAGTGCCCGCGACTTCGCCCACGAAGAATAGTAACTTTGGAGGTATAGTGACGTTCAGGATTTATTTATTTATTTTAAAACTTCTGTCATCAAACATACAAACAAACTCTTCAGCTTTATAATATTAGTATAGATTAGTATAGATGTACGCCAAAACATTCACTTATATGTAAAGAATAGTGATTGGCACTAATTCTTTACATATATTTTATTCACGCGTCGCGTCTGTACAAGTAGGTAATAATCTGTGTTTGTACGCCGCACGCGGCATCGTTTGATTTGCGGCGGCATCCTTTTAATAGAGCCGGCACGTGGCGAGGCGGCGCGGTAGAAAGCAAGGAAACGTACTATAAACAAAGGAATTATTTTAATTCCAGTCATTTCCAATTGAGCTGTGCTTCGAGTCTAACTTAATAATTGTTTTTACTAATTCTTGTTGTTTTCTAAAAACGTATCACGTGTACAATTTAATATGAGTGACGAAGATTCAAATTATTCTAGTCCGAGTAACGAGAGTTTGAGTCACAGATCTAAAAGACCCAAAAGCAAATTTGAGGAGTTTTTCGAAATAATTCATGCATCCCAAACTGCCTTGTGTAAATTGTGCCAACATAAAAAGACTGAAATAAAAATGAAAAACAGAAACACTTCAGGCTTAAGGAAACATCTAATATCTTTCCACAAAAAGGAATCACAAATATTTCTTCCTGTTAAACCAAAATTAAGTGGAGATATCACAAGCTTTTTAGTAACCGCTGGAAGAAGTGGACAGGTAAGAATATATTTTTTTTATATGAAAACTCCAGGAACTCAAAAAAGTCTTTTTTGAACAAATGACTTTAAACTGACTTCGGAATATTTTATAGATATTGATAAAATAGTAATACATAGGTACATATTTCGCGTCATTTTTAACAATGGTCGAAATTGTCGCTACGGGAATTTTAACTCCGCGTAGCTGTTCATGCGATACTTTCAAAAACGCCATTAACTTACGTAAGTATTTTTGAGTTAGTGGTGTTTTCATCTAGGGGTGCGACATATTAAGTATGTAATTATCGTCTTAAATATTTTTATAAACACCTATATTTTCATTTGTTTTCATAATCGGCCAGTAACAACTAAGTACTTTATTTTGGTAAATTACAGTACAGTGCAACCTTAATATAACAAATGTCAATTTAACGATTTTCTCGATTTAACAACAACAAACCTCCTCCTCCTAAACGCTCAAACCTAGTATGTTTTAAATAATAACACAAGATTTATTGTTTTATTTCAGTCGGAAAACAGCAGTGACAACATCACGACAGCTACAGTTGATTGGGTAGTGAAAAAATATCTTCCCTTCTCATTTTTCGATGACGAAGCTACACAAGTATATTTTCGACGTATTTGCCCTAATATGGAGTTTCCTAAAAGGTCTACACTTAGAAGGAAAGTCAAAGAGCGATTTGAAGAGCTCCAATTTAATCTCAAGGAACGACTTCAACAATTATCATCTAAAATGTCATTTACCATTGATGGGTGGACGTCAATTGCTGGTAGGAGTTACTACGGGGTTACTATGCATTATATAGACAACGAATGGAAGTATCGATCTGTAGTTCTTGATTTTATACCATCACGCGGTCGACATACTGGGGAAGATATTGCAACGATTTTCCATGAATGTTTATTGGAATATGGCATAATTGATAAAATACAAGGTATCACGGTCGACAACGCAACTGCAAATACCAAATTTATGTATGAACTGGGCAAACAGTTGCCACACTTTGATTCAGACAATCAACATTTCCGGTGCTTTGCTCACATTTTAAACCTTGGTGTACAAGATTTATTAGAGACCTTAGCATTACACTGTGAGTCTGACACTAACGCGCAAGATCAGCAGTATGAAGACTATGCAGACGAAACTGAGGAAGATGAAGAATATGCACCAAATATTGCTGACTCGCGTACATCTGTAACAAAGTTACGCAGTATTTCCAGTAAAATAAAAAGAAGTGAGATAGTGAAGAAGAAGTTTCAGTCTGCTTGTGAAGCAGCTGGCGTGCCATCAAATCTAAATGCCATTCTTGACTGTCCAACAAGATGGAATTCCACACATGATATGATTGGATTTGGTTTAAAAGTGAGAGCGGGCATTAACATATTGTGCAGTTCTGTCACCGAATTGAATGATTTTCAAATCACAGCTAGTGAATGGCAGGTACTCGAAAAATTACATAAATTTCTAATAAACTTTAAACTTTTAAGTACAAAACTTGGTGGAGACAAATATGTTACATTACCGCTAGTCATTGTATCATTCAATCTCTTGCTAGATAAAATTGAATCCATGGTAAAACAGTTAGATGAGAAACCTAATCGATCTGAAGTGGATGAAAGGCTCATTCTAGCTTTCCAAGCAGCTCGAGACAAAATGCTTAAACATTATAAGAAGAGCAACTGGATTTATTGTACTTCTTTAATTTTAGACCCAAGGCATAAGGCTCAGACTTTTGACCTGACAATGTGGGGGAAGCAACTTAAAACAGAAAGTCTGCGCAAGTTCAATGAACTTTATGAAGAATATAAAAGTCTACACTCACTGAACAAATCTCTGGAATTGCCAAGAAAAGAAAATAAAGTATGTGATGAAGATGAAGACATTATAGACTTTGATAAACTCTATGAATGTCCCTCGACGTCATCTGGATCTTGTCTTCAAGGCTTAGTGATAGACGAGTTGGAGGAGTACCTGAGAAAACCAAGAACTGCCAGCTCGGAAGACATTTTAGATTGGTGGAGGACGCATGAGACAGAGTATCCGACTTTATCGAAGATGGCCCGTGATTTTCTCTCAATACCTGCAACTTCAGTACCTGCTGAGAGATTATTTTCTAAAGCATCATTAGTAATTAGAAAACATAGAAATAGGTTAAGTGATGAGTCAGCCAGATGGTTACTTTGTATTAATTCTTGGTCAAAAGAATTGATATAAAGTAACATAACCTAATGATAAAGCTGTTGTGTACTGTTATGTTTGATTTGTGTTGTATTTTATTTTTGATTGAAATAAATGATAAATCATAAAACTCTTTTATTAAATTTCATGCAAGTTGAGGGTTCAATCTCTTTCTAGACAGACATTGTTATTTAAAATACAGTCAAGTTATTGTAATTAATTTGTTTTTTTACATGTTTTAGCAAATGTAAGCTTATAAATCATAAATGTTTATTAAGAAACAGTTACTTCCATGGAAAACGACATATAGGTCAGTTGATTTTTCGACTTTCTTATCAAATCTTCAGTTATTTATTAATCTGATTGATCTTTACTATGGCTATGTTAATTCAAGCTCACAATGTTCCAATTCTAATACGTTTTTCTAAGATTTAAAGTAAACTTTAATAAATAGCAATAGACTAATAGGTAATTGCAAGACTTGCAAGACTCTTGCTGCAAGACCAAGACCAAGACCAAGACTGCAAGCGCAAGACCAAGACCAAGACCAAGACCAGGTGTATTGGCGCAAGACCAAGACCAAGACTGGCTAAGTCTCGTCTTGTTCTTGCATTTGGGCAACACTAATGACATGGAAATAAAGACGGTGCAATGTTTGTGGGGCAAATCTCAGCGTAAATAATAGGGGTTAAAGTATGAAATTGCCGTTTTATTGCAATAGGTTCTTTGAATTGACATAGAATCTTCATGGTTTGAGGTTTTCGAATGAAACTTTTTTTAAATGGTTTCTATGATGTTCTTTTTTTAAAAAATGTAAAACATTTGAATATCGACTTTCAATTGTTTTTGTTATTCAATTTAGACAAGAAAGATGGATACTGCGAAAATTCGAGTTATTTTTGAATACGAGTTCCGACGCGGAACTAACGCGGCAGAAACAGCCCGCAATATCAATGCTGCGTTTGGAGAGGGGTCTACTAATGAACGCACCGTGCGATTTTGGTTTAAACGCTTTCGTGATGGAAATTTCGACTTAAAGAACGAGCCACGAGGAAGACCGCCCACACAGGTAAATAACGATGAATTAAGAGAGATAGTGGAAGCCGATCCTAGTCAAAGTACCCAGGAATTAGCGGCATGGTTTAACGTTACCTTACCCACAATATTGACTCACTTGCGTCAAATCAATAAAATAAAAAAATACGAAAAATGGGTGCCTCATGATTTGACTGATCTGCAGAAAGAAACGCGTGTTGAAACTTGTGTTGCCTTGTTGAACCGGTACAGAAATGAAGGAATATTGGATCGAATTGTAACATGTGATGAAAAGTGGATTCTTTATGATAACCGGAAAAGAAAAATGCAATGGCTGACCCCAGGTCAAATGCCACAACAGTGTCCTAAAGCAAAACTTACCAATAAAAAGGTAATGGTAACTGTTTGGTGGTCTCAGCATGGTGTTATTCACTATAGTTTTCTCCGATCTGGTCAAGCAATAACGGCAGATGTCTATTGTGCCGAACTCCGAACCATGTTGACAAAACTAGCAGTAAAACAGCCCCGACTCATGAATCGATCTTCACCATTATTGCTCCACGACAACGCGAGACCTCACACAGCACGAGAAACCATTTTGACCCTTCAGGAACTGCAGTTAGAAACCATTCGTCATCCTCCGTATTCACCAGACCTTGCTCCAACGGACTACCATTTTTTTCGTGATTTGGACAATTATCTACGTGACAAGAAGTTTTCTTCCCAGGAGGCAGTACAAAATGCTTTCACACAGTTTGTGCAGTCTAGATCGTCGGAATTCTATCGCAAAGGCATTAATGACCTTCCCATTAGATGGCAGCAATGTATAGATAATAATGGCAACTATTTTGATTAAATAAATTTGTTAAAAATTTAAAAAATAAACAATATAGATTTTCAGTACAAATCGGCAATTTCATACTTTAACCCCTAATACAATACTCGATAACAGTATCCTGACATTTGACTTGAGTAATTCGTTGGCATATTTCTATACCACAAGTACCGGTATTGAGTTGTTATTTGCTGGACGGAGTAAGATTGAGTCTAAAAACACGAGGGCAGCGGAAATAAGTAGGTCAAGTTGCATATTGCTGGTTTTATCGTCATAGGGTTCTTTCTGATAGCGATTTTACCACTATTCATTTGTTTTTAATTTGTAACTTGTGAAAGCATTGTCGACGAGTGTAAAATTGTTCATAGAAGTGTCAATACTATGTATTGATTATAATATGATAGTATGCCTTTCATAATGGCACGATGTGATATAAATCACTTCGTAAAGGATGTCTGATGTCGATGTCGTAATATAAACTCGGCGTCAAAAAAATCGCACCTTATAAAAATCTTATTCAAAAATTCCTAAACCTTATATAGAGGATAGTGTTAGGTATCATTAGAAAGGTAACAAAAAGGAGCATCAAACAACAATTAAGTGCAATCTTTTTTTTAATTAAAATTATACAAAAAGCATAAAAATTTGAAAAATAATAAAAAATCTTAATTAAGTCCTAATTAATAATCGATAATTTACAAAAAAAATGTACAAAAAGTGTCTTAAAATTAACTCAAAATCTAGTGTTACCCCCCCTTGCCCTGATGACGGCTTCCATACGGTCCCTCATAGACCTCACCAACTTCAGGAGCTCTTCTTGAGGGATAAGACCCCATTCTTCAATCACCGCGGTTTGGAGTTCCTCTAGAGTCGAAGGAGCCGGATCCCGAGATCGAACCTTACGTTTAAGATGGTCCCAGAGGTGCTCTATCGGATTCAGATCAGGACTTCTCGCTGGCCACTGCATCACAGGAATTTGGGACCTCCGCAGGAAGTCGTTCACGATGGCTGCAGTGTGTGCGCGAGCGTTGTCGTGCATTAATGTGAACCCCTCGCCAAAAGATTCGGCAAAAGGGACCACATGCACATCCAGGATCTCTGTGATATAGCGGCGCGCAGTCAGCGACCCTTGTCCGCGAGCACCTCCGGTCCGGGAGACGCAGACCAGGTCGGTTTTGCCGGCAGCCGACATACCGCCCCAGAACATGCAGGATCCGCCTCCATATTCCACCGTCTCCTGGATGCAGGCTTGAGCGAAACGTTCACCCTGCCTCCGGTATACTCTTCTTCGTCGGTCGTTGCAGAAAAGACACACTCGTGTCTCGTCTGAGAAGAGAACAGCTCCCCACTGCTCAATGGTCCAATCGACGTGGTCGCGAGCAAACTGCAAGCGGGCTCGTCGGTGCGCTGCAGTCAATTTTGGACCTGTAGCAGCTCTGCGGGCTGCTATGTTCTTCTCCTTCAGTCTTCTTCTAACCGTGGATACACTCACGGTGCGTCTGCGAACTGCCTGGAGCTCCTGTTGCAGCTGAACAGCGTTTGAGAAGCGATTTCTCAAAGAGTACGACACAACGAACCGGTCGTCTCTTTCCGAAGTGCAGCGACGTCTACCGGACCCATGTCGCCGGATATAGCCACCGGTCTCTAAAAAGCGCTGGTAGACTCTACGAACCGAAAAACGGCTCAGATTCAGTTGCCGGGCGACATCACACTGCCGCACCCCTGCTTGCAGTAGTGCAACCACTTGAGCGGCCTCATCAGCTGTAGTGTCCATTTTCCAGATGTTCTTTCTTCAGTAAAATCAGTGCGTGTGTCCCCTTCAACGGTTTAATAGCGAATGACCCACATTGAACCCGTGTTGACCTCTTTATACCCACAAAGTTAGCGCAACTCGCGACTCTCCCGAGCAGCAAAATTTCCTTAGAATTTTTGTGACCCTTTATTTGTTGCTTTAGGTTTTATTTGATAATGAAAAATAATGTTTTTTTATTAAGTTAATTAAGTAACCTTTTAAATAAAATTATAATTAATACGACTGCATGTGCATATCCAGAGTTAATGCCATTTGAACGTGATTTTCTTAGAGGTGCGATTTTTTTGACGCCGAGTGTATATTCCCAATATTGAAGTAAAAGATTTGAACGATATTAAAATTAATAGCAAACATATAAATAATTTAAATATATTTAGAATTTGGATATAGATAAAGATAAAATTTAGCAATATACACTTTTTTAAATAAGAGAAGACATAGAAAGAATTTTTATGTATTTTACAAAACAAGTTGTCTGTCAAACATTATTTATCTAATCAAGTTTCATTTATTTTTAAATAACGAAACACTTATGAGTGGGGTGGTGATTATCACGACTTCATAAATTCTCAGTTTGAATCCAAACAATCTCGAATAGTTAGCATTTGTGATTTTGCGGTTAGCCAAACAGTTATGTACTCAATTCTAACAATATTCACCTTTTATTTCTTATTCCAACTCTGAGTCATAAGTCACTTGCATGCTTCAGCGATCATTGACATTGATCGTCATATTTATTATACTTTTTAGAGATCCTCAGTTATTGCTGTCAGAGTTTCTCAAAGTCATTTTCCCCGAACTAAAATTGTTAAGACCATGTATCATAAAGAAAATAGGGCGTATATTTTTATAGAATTAATATTTTTTCGTACTTACATAAAAATATTAATGCTGTTGGTTTTTTATTGAAGTAAAATTAGTGACATTTTTGACAGTGACAGTTTGGTGATTTTACTGAAACACACTCACTTTAAAATATATTTAAATGATTTAATTTTTATTTTATTTATATCTAAAGGCAACCAATATATATGTAGGTGCTATTTAATTATCGTTCGCCACTGCATAAATTTCTAAAATAGACATGGAAAATAATTAATTCTGATACGGATCCATTACACGAATTCTACCTCGGCTTGACCACTTAATGACGCTAACAAATATGCTTGAACATTTTACCTAGTGACCTCCTTGCTATTTTCAATGTTAAGAATTTACATTGCATGATTTAAAACAGTTATTTATATTCATTTCTTTACAACCTCTAAAACGGCAATATAAATAGGTACGCTTATATCGGTCTATCAAAATATGTATAATTACAGATAGTTACACACCAAATCGGTAATATTTTATTTATTACTTGTAACTTTTTTCATCGTAACAAATGTATTATAATTATTTTCTTATTTTTGTTATTGAGGCATTAAGCTGCTATATTTTTATATCTAAAGAATTTTAAAAGTAACAAATTCTAACTGTTTTTTCACCTATCTATGACCGACTCTTATAAAGATTCCTTAATCTTTTCAAAAGTAGGCCCTGACACGTTAACCGAGCACCTCATTTAGTAACTTATATATACATTTTAATAGATATTGGTTTGGTTAAAATGTGGTCATTTATGTGATTACTATTTCTACCAAGCTTTGTAGAATGTGTTTTTATTAAATAGTATAGAACGGGTTATCTGTTCTAGCTTCCTTGTAGGACCTAGTTTAGTGAGTATTATGTTCATATGTGAGCAATTTCGACAGTTAGCGTACATTAGAAAATACTGTGTAGCTGTGTAGATGTTTCAAACGTATTAATTAGACAATTATTTTATAATTTTTATTTACATTAACAAAAAATCTATATATCGATTTGCTATATAAAAGAAATATAAGGTGACAATAGAAAAACTGTTTTTAAGAATATGCAAACAATTTGACAATCGCATCGCGTTAATTATCATATTTTATAGTTATTCGTCCTGATTTTTCGATTCCTTTTATGTTCACAAACGAACACAGATCAATATGACACGTAAAAAGGCATCGAAATGTCACTAAAAAGTATAAACATATGACAAGAAACAATTCTCATCAAGAAACAAACACAAGAAACATGTGACAATAAATGAAAGAAAATGTGTATATTATAGTTTTTAGCTTCTCAACGCATGTAATCCTAGATTCGAACTCAGATGACATAAGTGCGGTATCTACTGATTAGTACTAATTCTCTACCTACGGTGGGTTACGGTCTGATTATTTCATGTGTCACTGACCACGCAGGAAAGCCCAAGCGAATCAGTTGGAAAATTATAGACTAGATTGATTTCTTGAAAATACTTTTCATTACTATTTTAACGTTTCTGGAGTCTGTTTCGCTATTTTTAACTTAAATGCGATTTTGACTTTTAGTTTTGATGGGGACGGAAATGAGCCCTGAAGGTTAATTTAAGACTTTGTAAGGTTTATTGTCAGAAACCTTCCTTACAAAAGCATGATTTCCTTGACTTTGTGGACAAATAAAAAATCTCGAAGATAATCTTTAGAAGATCCTTTTTCTTTTGTGTGTTGCAGAAACAAAACATATTTCTTGAACTGCGGATATATGTATATATGAGTCATCAAACGATAAGGGTAACAATTTGTTGTAAGTAATGATCTCTAAAAATGTAGAGCTTGATGTTTTAAAAACTTTCTCAAGACCAATCTGATTAAACCAAACAATGATATACTTAAATATAGTTTTAGGGCCTTAAGCGCATTACATAACTTTGGAGCTCATCTTTATTGAGAATAAAGACTTCAATTCGGACAATATGGGGCAATATTCGGTTTATCTTTACGGAAATGGAAGATAAACAATATAAAACGCATTTACTAGTCGCTTTCGTTGCGTCATTGTGTAGTTTACTTCCAAATATTCTCACGAATGTTAGATAATGAAGAGAGCACTCACAGTTAGTTTTGATTTCAAAGTTATTTAGTTTAGTATTTTATACGGTTTCTGATACTTGTAATTCTATTTATTTTGTCTAAAAATATTTGTTTCTAAGTAGGTATAAGTAATAAGAATAAATAATAGTTAATTTCGATAGATTTGAAGACAAAGATATTTTCTTTAAGCAGATATTAAAAATAAATGTAAATAAAAAAATGCACTGCTTTTTAAGTGCTTTTTAATCATTCAATATTTTATAGCTACCACGCTTTTAAGATGTTTTTAATTGGAAACAAGAACGGGCGTAAAAATCGTCAGCTTTAACAGATGTAAGGACATTTAGAGTATCTATACATTAAAAAGAAAAATATATAGTAAACACAATAATAACAGTGTAGGTAATGATTTTATTTTATCGTTGATTACAACAAAGTCAACAAGTATATGTTTTAAATAATTATACTCAAACATTGCTATAACATACTTGTAAACCAGAATTTAGTTTCAAAATAATTCTCGAATATTTTTTATATATAAATAAGATGCAATGCTATAGCTAAGTTACGCAAACGAAAAAAGTTGCTAACTATAGGAGTCATTTTTTAATTTTAATTTATGGTGTTGTCCTGTCTTTAAACGTTATGTTGTGATATTTTGGTTATTTTAGTTTATTAACCTTAGATTAAATGGTATCAGGGTAAAAAAATTGCAACAAGAGACACAAACTATAATTGTGTTATAAATGTAAATAAATGTAAATTATAATTGTGTCTACGCTCATCTGGCCATGGGTACGCGTGACGAGTTAGTGCAAAAAAATGTTTTTCAAAGAGGCTCAAAATAAAAGTTATTTTAACTCTGGCTACTTCATAACTGGTGTGACGTCCATGAGTATGAGACTTACGGTCCAACCTACTTGTGTGTATTACGTGTGCGCGTTGATGTCTTTTACTGCAACGTAAATAAGCAATTCGTCGGTCTAATTTGTTAAATTGCTATGTCTAGTTTTGAATGGTTTATAGGATATACAATTTTTTTGTTTATTGTTTGTATTAATATTTTTGATAACCGGTTTGACCGAGCAGTGGTGAGCGAGTGATGTATCGTACTGTATCTATATCTAACGGATACCCTAGTATTTATAACACAAGACTTGCAGTGCTTACTTTGGCCTAGGCTAAGTGTTGTGAATATTAGAAATATTTATTTGTTATTTATTTATAGTGTTAGTACTTGCTAGACTAATTAGTATGCTAATGAGAAATATTGTTATTATATCTACCAATCAATATACTTCTGTGTAGTCTTGTAATACGAGTACTTATAGATATCAAAAGACTAACACTGAAATTAAGTTTTGATCCTGATGCATGGATTTTTGTACAGCGATAAATTGTGTCCGTATCCTTTAAATTTATTTTTATTTAACTGATTAAACAGTAAATACAATGAACGACTTAAACGACGAAAATAACTACTCTGTAGTTGCAACACGAATAATTATAATTAGCCGCAAATTTTGCAAGGAATTGTCACGAAGTTCCAACAAAAGTAAAAGTCAGTAACACAGAGTGATTATTTAAAAATGTTTTTTGACATACACAAGAAATAATTACGAATAAGATAAAGTATAAAACTCATTCCCCTTAAGGCTAAGTCTCATTTACCAATTAATAACATAAACCTATTTGTATTTTCTCTTAATTGAAAATTGAAATGAACTGTGTGTCACGCACTATTGTAGTAACATGTATCTAAATTTTGTAAGAAGTAATTACTTAAACGTCGTTTTTTCAATTAATAAATAATGCTTATATATAATACAATCACTTGACCATGTCTTTAAAATTTCAAAATTAATTTATTTTCAATTAAAGATCTATTTTTGTTGTCCTTCAATTACCAGTAGTAGTATTGTTACAATCGGTAGTTAAGACACAGTGTATTTAAATAATAAATTTCTATAGATTTGCGTAAACATGGTCGTTGTTACGAATAGATCGGAAGGTCCGTGACAGCGCCTTATTAAACCGCGAAATGTCTCAAGCTCAAAGACAATTCGTTAAGGTAAATATTATAGCTTTCACGGCTATCGTGCGATATCTGACACGCCACCGCTAGAGTTCAAATTGCTTAGAAAACAAATTCGAAAGAAGATCAATTTTAGAGTATAAAACCGTTATACTAATGTGAATTCTAAAGACAACACTGAAGTACTAGATTTCATCTTTATGGGACTGGCTGTTGGAAAAGATAAGAACTCGACTACTGTATGGTAAATAACACGTTATAGCTTGTTAAATTAATGCTTTTGAATTAGTTTATTTCTATTCCAAAGTTCTTAAACTTCTTTCTTTCTCTCAACAATAGAGCAGTCGCTTATGCAGTGCGTTTCTCTAACTTTTTGATCGTGAACTTTATAAAGAAAAATAACTTTGGACAAGAATTACTAAATGTTAGAACTTTTTAAAATATTAACAGTAGTCATTTGTTTTTCTATATATTTAAATGTATGATCTTAATTCAAGCACATTGTTCTCTATGTCTTTTCAATTCTTACAAAAGAGGTTTCTTCACGTAAGTTTTTATGACCTAGTTGTATGTAACCGTCATGCAAAACGACTAAGAAAAATATCAAATCAGTGAATATGTAAATTACAAGTTGAAGAGAAAAGGAATCGGAGCGAAACCTGTGTTCTTTCTATTCCGTATGTGAGTTAACAGCCATGAGTACTTTGTCAACTGAATATGAAAATTGCATTTATTTACGCTTTTCTTTATATCAACGACTATTATTTAGGGTTAGGGTTACGAATACCAAATATTCATGAAACCAATAAAATATAACTAAAAATCTTAACCTTATATATATGTATGTATGTATGTATAAAGTGCACTAAATCTGGTTTCGTATACGTACTTCGGATTTGGTATCTTTCTGTTAAACCGGGAGAGTCAATCGCTATGGCACTAAGACTTAAGTTTATAGACGTCTTAAATAAAATATACCATAAATTTGTCGTACCGATCCTTGGTAAATAGCTTCTTCAAATTTTTGTGGTTAACAGAACATAGCCCACTTTGTCAGAAAAACTATGAATCCCTATGATATTATGAATATTAAATTATAGAAAGTTGATCAAACGTACTAACCACTACGCCATAAAGGTTCTCAAGTAATTAATTTTGTAATAAAGTTATCTTGACGACACTAGTGATTTGTAATGATATTAAATTGTAGTAAATATAAATATTTTATAACTATTTTACCTATTTGTTTTATAAACATAATCTACGCTTTAATTGCTCTACTCGTATTGCGTGCGAAATGAAGATCACTTATCACGTACAGCACGACCTTTGATTCATCTAATAGCGATCTTAATTAGAAGACAAGCAATTATGTATTGCAACGTATTAATTAAATTAAGTATACAATTAAGTCGTGTGCTACCAAATAAGGCTATAGTCGGATACCGGCCGAATTACTAGTCTTTGAACTAACAAGATCAAACTGGAACAGGTTGTATTATAAAGATCCTTGTTCTTAATTAGTTATTAATCCAATTAAATATATACGGTCCGATAAAATGAAATTAACAACCTAGGGACATAATTTCACTTAGAATGTTGCTTTATTTAGAAAAACAAAAGAGTATAGTTAGTCTTATAATTCAGTTTTCAGCTTATATTAAAGGTGTTCAAACCATCTGCTTTGATGTATGTGATTAGTAGATAAAGTGACTTATGTACTGATTATAAGGCTCTTATAAAGAAAACAGAAACAGCAAGGGCGGATCCAGGGGGAGGGTCATGGGGGTCATGACCCCCCCCTGGGCCGGGTCCAGGACCTATGTAGACCACTATTTAAAATTGATAAACAATGTTTTTATATATTTTTCGCACAAGATATTATAAGATTTAATGTAAATACCTTCAATATTTAATTAATTTAATATAATACTTTGTATGATGGCGAATGCATTATTCGGAAACGAACGAATTTAAAATTTTAATTTTACCGCCCCACCTTTCATCTTCGTGTGACACTTGCGCGCGCTGTGTTTCGACCTTAGACTATGGATAGCAAAGGACATGAAATACTGCGAAAAATTTGTGTTGGTGCTTTAAGATAGCGGCAAAAACTAGGGACACCGCATCCAAGATTCCGCACTTATTATGTTTTTTTTATACATTCCCTTTGATTAATCAAAGACAATTCATTCAAAAATTCAATGAAAAACATAGAACTGTAAAATGTATTCACAAATAATGCTCACTGACTGATAGTTTAGCGCAATCACACGGTGCTTTGTAATGGCAGATTGGATGCAAATTTATTTGTGCCATTGTTAATACATTGCGAGTCCATTGGTATACTTAGTCTGAGGTCAATCGGAACGACTAAACTTACTTCAATCAACTATTAAAGTTAATAAAATACTAAGTTAAAAAGCATTCAAAATCACCTGTGTGACCTTGGCACCCGACTTTGGAAAATTTGTTTTTTTTATTATTTTTTTTCGAAAGATGTTTATTCGTAGTGGATAGTAGTGAAGTTATTTTCGTTAGTGATAATGCTAAAAAAATAAAAAAAATAGTAAAAAAATGTCATCCCCAAAATTAAAAAAAATCTGTTTCTCTTGTTTCTCATAGATAAACGTTAGAAGTGGATTGTAGTGCAATTTAATTCGTTAGTAGTAAAATAGAAAAAAAGCGTGTGTGTACTTATGTACGCGCGGATGAAGTTATACTTTTTTAATTTTTAAATGAGATATCTTGAAGTCAACCTATTCGATTTAACAGCTAACTTCATAGTATCGCTTTTTCGTTGCATGCTGGGTGCGAAACTTCCGTCACATGAAAAATTTCACTCTCAATGCGTACAAAGACGTATAACTTTAAAAATCATTCGCAACTACTACTGTTTGTTAACTGCACTTCCTTTCGACTTTTATTTAGTACCTCTAAGAAATAGTCAAACGCATTATTACGTATTAGTTTTTAGTCTAAAGAAATCGTCTAATCACTGCGAAAAAAACCTGTACGCATTAAAAAAAAATTAAACAATATGAAAAATATTTCTAAGCTATAACTTCCAAAGCCAACTGAAAAGTTTTTAGTTAGCACTTTAGTTGAATCAAACTTGTTTTGGAGCGATATTTTCTGGATAAAGTCTGTTTGAAGATGAATACGATTACTACAAACGTTAGAATTGACTGAGAGGGGTTCGTAGAGGTTAGTAGTGGAAGATTTTTTGATTGAGTAAAGAAAAAAAATTCTAGGAGCACTTTAGTTGAATCAAACTTGTTTTAGAGCGATATTTACTGGATAAAGTCTGTTTGAAGATGACTTCAATTACTACAAACGTTAGAATTGACTTAGAGGGGTTCGTAGAGGTAAGTAGTGAAAGAATTTTTGATAGTAGTAAAGAAAAAAAATTACTAGGAGCACTTTAGTTGAATCAAACTTGTTTTGGAGCGATATTTACTTAATAAAGTCTGTTTGAAGATGAATAAGATTACTACAAACATTAGAATTGACTAAGAGGAGGGGTTCGTAGTGGAAGTATTTTTGGTAGTATTAAAGAAAAAAATTACTAGGAGCACTTTAGTAGCATCGAACTTGTTTTGGAGCGATATTTACTGGATAAAATCTTTTTGAAGATAAATACGATTACTACAAACATTAGAATTGACTAAGAGGGGTTCGTGGAGGTTAAAAGTGGAAGAATTTGACTCAACTAAAGTGCTCCTAGTATTTTTTTTTAATTTTCAAACAGACTTTATCCAGTAAATTTTGCTCCCAAACAAGTTTTACTCAACTAAAGTATTTCTAGTAATTTTTTTTCTTTACTACTATCAAAAAATCTTTCACTAATAACGTCTACGAACCTCCCCCTGTCATGTCTACCGTTAGTAGTAATCGTATAAGCCTTGAGTATTAACGTCATAAAATGGTTTTTAAAAAATACTCCGAAACATTTTTATTTTTTTTATTTTTTCTATTTTACTACTAACGAATAAAATTGCACTACAATCCACTACTAACGTTTATCTATGAGAAACAACCACAACAGATTTTTCTAATTTTCGGGATGACTTTTTTTTTTTTAATTTTATTATTTTTTTGGCATTACTACTAACAATCTTTCGAAAAAAAAAAAAACAAATTTTCCAAAGTCGGGTGCCAAGTTCACACAGGTTTAAAATTCTAATTTAAGGAATAGTGCTCTTAAAAATTTAGGTAGGTAGGTATATTTCTTACAAACATTAATAAAATATCTACGTTTTACCTGTATCAACTATTATCAAAATTTAATTATTACTTCTTGTGACTTGACCACGACTATTTGACCCCCCCCTGGCGCCAAAGCTGGATCCGCCCTTGAGAAACAGAGTCCATCAAATTCAAAAAATCAAAGTGGAGTAAGAGCCTTAGTAGACTTGCAGTTACGGTGCCACGGATTATCTGAAAGACGTGGGTTCGAATACCACATGAAGCGATTTTTTCAACGTATTACGATATTTAATAATGACTAGAAGCATTAATATGAGCAATATTAATAATTACACATTTAAACACAAATCAGAATTATGTTATTCGATATTTAGTCAAAAGTTTAAAATTGTACATATACACATATAAGAAACGATAATAAATAATACATATTTCCTACATTCACACCATTTATCCTAGCCCAAAGTAAGCACTGTAAGGCTTGTGTTATGGATACTAGGGTAACGGATAGACATACATATATGATACATAGATATGTAATATTATAAACGCCCATGATTCAGGTACAAATGCTTGAATTCATCATACAAACATCTGCCCCTACCGGGATTCGAACCCAGGACCGTCGGTGCGAAAGGCAGGATCGCTACCGTTGCACCAAACAGTCGTCAATTTCATCAGTTTAGATGATTGAAGCGTAATGTGCATAGAAAAGATTTGCAAAAGCGATTAGGTTTAGACAAACTGGGTAACTAGATCACAAATGTCGTGGTAGCATTGGTAATCGGTAACTAAAAGAGTCAGACTATAGAAATGATGTCTATCGAAAACAAAAGATTTTCGAGCGGAAAGAAACTAATTTTGGGCGGAAGTAAATATATAAACAAAAGCGAATGAATATTGCTAGCAGCATGCGAGAAGTAGGAAGAACGATTGCCGGTTACGCGTTTGTGAGAAAATGCAATTACAAAAATTATGTAAGCCAATGAAGGAGATAGGC
Source organism: Calamotropha paludella (assembly GCA_927399485.1). Taxonomy (NCBI): domain Eukaryota; kingdom Metazoa; phylum Arthropoda; class Insecta; order Lepidoptera; family Crambidae; genus Calamotropha; species Calamotropha paludella. The sequence continues at coordinate 7,874,488 of OV656814.1, read as the reverse complement.
GTTTTGATTCTAGCGAGATAGCAATACGTGAATTGTCGTTTTTAGTAAAAGTACGCAGATTGCGATCTAAGGAATCGCTTCCTGGTGCCTTATTTGTCTTGTTTGCTGTAAATAATTTATGTCGTAAAAGTAACTGTTACCATGAGTGAGAAGTCATTATTATGTGTCAAATATAAACGTAATTTACTTTAATAATGATCCTGTCAGTAGCCATTATTTATGTTCTGTTAAACAAAATAATTAATTAAATTCTTATACATAACCTGCTTCCTAATTTTGTTCTAATTTGAATATTAACATTATCGTGAGATTATATTGTACGATAAAATTATAAACGAACTAGTTTCGACAGTATAATTGATTGAGTAGTCGCCAAGTTTTTGTTATGTGCTCATTAAAGGCATTCATTACTTAAATTATCGTAATCTGTGCTGACAAAAAGTTACATGTTAAGACAATATATCCTTATTTATACGCTTTATAGTTTATTGGCACTTAAAAATGTGAACAGTATTGTAAACAGCCATTTGCAGAATATAGATGTCAAAGTTTCTTCATATGTTAGCTTAAGTATTCCGCTTGCATCTTAACAAATGACGATCAAACTTCGTGATTTGGGCCGAGATGGCTCCATGCTTAATTTCCCGGTGTGGACGGCGACTTGAATAGCGCCAACAAGCAATCAAGTAATCGAAACATGTGTATCTGAGATCGATGCGTGATTACATAACGCGCGACATCGCGTCCATTACAAGTTTCACTTTCGCGCGAGTTACAGTTTCAACAAGAATAATTTTAACACTACGCTCAAGTTAGTTCGCTATGAACTTAGTGCGCACTAGCATGTTATTCTCCCATATAGCTTTTAGAATTGTAAATTGATATTTTATTATTTTGACTATTAGTAAAGTCAATTCTAACACAAATTAATAAATAAAAAATATTAATTGCAATGGTCGGATTATTTAAGTCGAATGATCAAAAAGTGATAGGCATAAAAATTAATCAATATGAGACGGGAACGTTTTGAAAACAATAAAATGATATTTCATGCAATAGTAATGTTACTAATAAAACCATTTATTAATTAACCACTACTCGGTATGACTTTAATTACAATACTTGTGGGATAATCACATAAACGTGCAATCTTTTTGTAATGTTTGTATAATTAAAAACTATGTCAACAACAATGTTTATTCAAGCAAAATTGTTGCATTGCTTTTTCAATACTTAAAATCCACGACATAATAAAAATAAAGCAGATTTTTTTTTAAATAATTTTTTATGGTCAATTTAAAAACCGGAGTACATAATATATTTAAGCATGTAAGTAAAGACTTATATCTATAAAATACGATTGACATATTATAACTGGCGCTATTCGACCCCTAAATGAAATTTATTATATTTTGTTATTTAAGTGCTAGATTTTTACATGTAAAGAAAAAAATCAAATCCGTAATCCGGGCGACCTCTCTTCCGATAGAGGTACAGAGACCTTGATTTTGTCAATTTGAATTTTTTCCAAGTGGTTTTTTAACCTATGTTCTAGCAATGGAACTCTGGAATTTATTATAATGTCGTTTTTCAACTCAATCTATTTTTTGTATGATCTTATTTCATTTTGTTTGTTGTGACTTCTGAAAGTTCTATATTATGTTTAATAAATTTATTAAGTAACAGTGCCTAGAAGGATCTAAATAAAACACAATAAAGACAAATCTAATCCTAAAGCAATAATTTCTTTTCCATAATAAAGTTGAGGTAGAATTTCAAGTTCAAGGTCATACAAGTTAAGCTTGTATATGTTACTTATGTTGGATCCAATTATGGAGTAACATTACACAAACAACACGTCAACATTACGTGTCAACAAAATCATGCGTTATATTGTTTTAATTACAAGAACTACGACACGAGCCATTTGCTCGGCCTTGACCAATATTGGTAAATGCCAAATCGAATATTTGATCCAGTACGCCAAGTTAGTGGATGAAAGCGGTAATTGACACGAAGCCATTTTAAATGCCATTGGTCCAAGGTTGCCATCTATTGTCCATATTATAATTACAAGATGTCAGCGCAGTGCAACAAATGTCAGAGTAAGTGGGATGATATATTTGATTGATTGAAAGTAATATATAGAGTATTATCGTTTACAAATGGACACTAAGTTGCCTTGTGGAGACACAAAAAGAAACAATTTTTGAATTGGTGTATAATTTATTATTATTGTTGTTGTTAAGTATCTATTAAGTGAGATATGGAAGTGGTTTGCTTGAAGATGTTTATAAAGCGATTTAAACGATTTACGACTATAAGCCGAACATTTATCTCCACTGCTTACATGAATAAAAAACAAACGACCGCGTAATATGATAATCGGATATTTTAACATATAACATCACTTTATAATCTTTCAAGTAATTAATATTACAAAATAGCAGTCATATATGGAGCATCATGTAACATTTCTTTAAAGGGTAATGAAATGCATGAGAATATTAACAAGGAAGTTAAAGAGATAAGGAATTTCCGAATGAGGTAACGTTTACGACAGTTTTGGTTCTATTTAAACCTAATATGGGAAGTTAATTACTCCTTTTTTGCAGTATACATATTCAACACTTTCTTAGAAAGATTATTAATTTCTTCTCATAAATCGTAAAAGAGTTAACGTACTTTATAGCGCTTATGTTAAAAGATTACAGTGGAGAATGATGTCGACAAAATAGTAAAGAAAATATCAAATGCCTTATACTATTGAGTCACTATAAATATTTGAAAACTTAAATGCTCTCTGTGATGGAAAAGAGTAGCATACAAAGAGGTATACAGGTGATAAGGTTAATTTGAGGTACGATTATTGCTAGTTGAAAAAGGTGATCTTAACTGAACCTTAAAAAATTCAAAACCGATATGCAACTTATAATTCTACAGGTTCCACATTAATTGGGAAATATTGACGTGTTTTTCTATTGCATGGTACAATACACTACCCTACTATAAGAAAACAACGTGATCAAATAATAATATGATTATGTTTGTCAGGTGAAGTGTACATCTTGAAAGGAACGCTGCAATTTGGGCGAATATCTCTTGTGCTGTATGGGATAACTTAGACGAGACTTTAATGACGAATTCTGAAAGTATTAATGTTGTAAGAATATAAATATCAGTGTGGGCATTACCAAATTTAAAAGACGATTTATCCGATTGAAGAGACATCGATCAAGATAACAGTCAACTAGTTTAGTGCCTCTTTGTTCTCAAATAAGCAATCAACACTCAATTAGATAATTCTTTACGCAATCTTGATTAATATGGAGCAGATGTAAAATTAGTGTCTGGAGATAACGTTAACGAAGATTAGTCGTCAGAAAACAAATAGCTTGAGGCAACGATGGTTAAGAAAGCGATTTCATACGATTGATCGTAAAGACAGTTGGTCAGCTAGAAGCTTGCGGAGAGATATCAAATATGACAGCTTCCAATTAGCTCGCGGCGTAGATCGATATCGCGTATGTTTAGTAAAGTTAGTGGAATATCTTATATAACTTGTAAGGTTAATTTTATGTATTTGAAGATAGCAAATTGTCTTTTACTGAGGATTTTACAAATAAATAGGATGTAAGTTTAAGATATTTCTTTCTGGTAAGTTTTTGGTGTTTTGCTTAGTTCAATATTAGATTAAATCATGCAAATTAAATTAACTGAAAGAGGGTTCGAGCGATAGCGAACATTATTAAAGCACAAAATAATGATTTGTTATAAGACATGAGAAGTGATTTATAATAACGTTAGTTTTTTACTTGTAACTGTCAGTTTACAAATTTATTAATTAGAGATAATAAAGAAGTGATAGATTTTATTTTTAATAACTCCGTTACTATTTAGCTCCCAGGTTTGTGATGATAGGAAGAATTCGTGGCTTTAGCTCTCATTACAGATATTTTTATACATGGTCAAATCTTACAATGGCGGATCTAATCGACACACTTAGTGATTAATATCCCTTTTTTTGCATTATGTTTTTATTGTTAATTTACTTTGACACAAATTGCAGGTTAGGTAAGGTTAGATATTTTATATCAAATTATGCCTTTTAAAATAATGTCTTTCAATATTTTGCCAATAAACTTTAAACAAGGAGATCCAGTGACTACTTGCTCTTTGATCGACATTATAATATGAATATACAAAGAAAGTAGATGTTTGAATTATACATTAAATTCACCATTGTGAGAGGATCGTGAGTCAGGCAATGGAAGCGAAAGGCCAAGGCAAGGGTAAGGCTGTTATACAACGATATCGTATGACTTGACGTTAAAAATAAAAATATAATATTTAGGTCGGTATACATATTACATACAAATCTAATTGTCAGTGTAGCCTAGATACATAAATTATGCTATACTATCAAATCTCTTGTGATTTACATATGTGAGTTATTGATATTCTAATGACATAATACTGACAGATAGATGATAAATTATGTGAACAAAGCAAGTTGAAGGGTGAAGGTTTCAAGTTTAATGATTACAAGATCCATTTTTATGTGTTCCCTATTGTTAAATTAATTAAGAAATATATCGATGAATCAATAGCTAATAAAAAGTAATCAGATATACAGTAAAAATATTCACGATAGCTAATAATGTTATACTTTTTATTTATTCTTTCGTGTGATAACTTTTAGTGATATCTATGACTCTGATATCTTAAAACCAAACAAAGAAACAACTAACGATCGTCATGATCATATTAATTTAAGAAAAGTAACGGGATTATTATAAAATTAATATAATTTTGTTGTAAGTGAAAATAATTTTTCAACTGTTTAAAAATAATTCTTAATAACAGTATTTAATTAAATCGGTACAACAAACCTCAGATGTAGATTGACTTCAACAATAATACATATAAGATATTATCACTCACAGTGTTCTAAATCCGAGTTAAGTAACTAAAGCAACCTGTGCTATGGAATTCCGAAGCAACGACGGTACCACAACACCCAGACTCGAGCCAATAGAGAAAAGTTTGTTTTATAATACTATGCCAATTCATCTATTGCATACACTTATGACGTATCGTAATAGGTGGTGTGTGAAGGTACTAAAGTATTTAATTTTGATCTTATTCTATATATATCTTCTATATAGAAAGTCTTTGTATTGACCCGGCCGGCAAAGCTTAAAACTGTGACAAAAATTACGTATAATTAACATCAAATCAAACAGACGCAAACGAAGTGTGTTTTGTCAGTTACCCTTAATCGAAAAATAGATTAAAAATTTTAGTGATAGCAACTAAATAGACTTAGTGTCTAGTATCAGTGGAAGACAGAATACAATAATCAACTCCCATGAAAATTGTAATGAACAGCAGTAAACACTGCCAAACTTCTTATTTGTATAGTATACATATTGTCTTCCTCCAATGGTAGAGAGTCGACAATTTTACTAACCACCGCTCATAACATGCATCTAAATTAAATGTGAATCTCCTAAATTTTTCACAAGACTTGGTTCCACTTGACCTAACGTAAGTAGAAAATCTTTAGCTTAAAAGATGCAGACACCCTAAATGATATGTTACCAAAAGATTAATTTTTAAATACCATGTTATATATTTAAATTAAAGAAACTAACACGAGGAAAATATTAGGATTGATTACAAATAAAAAACGTAGGTTATTTAACTTATGGTGACCCCTATAAAAACCAAGTAAGTAACTTTTATCAAAGAAAGGTTTAACGAAGTTAATGAAGCGACTTGCGGTTGATAAAAAATGACGTTGAAAAGAGATTTGAAGGAGCGACCGTTAAAAGAATGAAACACGAGATTATAGATGAATTTATAAAATATAAAAATATATGTATATCAAAAAAAAGTATATTTTATTACTTTTATAACAAATAGTTGTACTCAAAACATATTTGTTTACTTTATATAAGGGTGACAAGCAGCCACCTTTCAATCATGTCAATCAAGAGCACATAGCTTCATCCGATTTACGACTGAAAGTTTCATGTCACAGAGTTCGATATCAATTAAGGAGAATGTCATTTTATAAGTCGACTCAGACGACTGTTGACTTTCTAAAACAACAAAATAAATAAGTAATCAAGTACATAATTCTTAATTGGGTTACTTTCGTGCTTGTTTCGTGATGACCATTCATTGGTAATTTATATGGTGGAAGGCATTAACTTGAATTATATGTCTGAGTCAAAGTGTGAACTTTCACTGCAGAGAACTTTGTACTCATACAAAATGCATAAATCGCATTCATTGCAAGAGTGGATTGCGTTACTCGTAAAGGGGCGTCGCCACCGCGATACTCGCGCTATTGTCTGGAGATTCAAATCGAATGTTAAGTTTGTATTATTTAACATATTGTATAAGTAACTTTGTGTGTGTAAGCTTTTTCAAGTTTATTTTCAACAGTTGACAAGAACACTTATCACTCTCTTTTTCAAAGCTTTAAAAGATTATTGGTTTTAGTAACAATAAAATATGTCACAATTTCAATTGAAAAACTTTCATGTGATATGCATTACACTGATTCGCGGCGTATAGAAACACTTTCTACAATAAATCAATAAAGTTGAAGTACTGGAAAACCTGCAAATAATTAAACTTGCGAATCATTACAATTATAGTTATTTCCTCAGATAAGTAACTCGCATTGCGGAAGTGTTCGGGAAATTTAACGCAAAATACGTGTTTTATTTTTATTACTTAGTTCATTTTACTTATGACATATTATTTACGGTAAAAGCGGTAGCGGTTTAATTACATATCCCTCAGCACTTCAGTCACAGAAACCATTTATAACCATTGACAGGAGCAAATAAAAAATAAATGGATTTATTTAATAGAGTAACATATTTTAGTAAAGCAATTTATGAATACCTTCAAGAAACAACTATTATAAACTAAACAAGGTGTTTCGAAATTACTGGTTTGCAACTAGTTCAGTTCGGATGTAGGTATTGCTAATTTGCCTACAACGCTAACAAAGAACTTATGTGCAATTGTGCATGAGAAACTGTAAAATATTATGAAGGTTATGTGTTGAATACGCGGAATACATTAAAAATAATCTATAAACTTAAACCCTCATCTGCACGGTTGTAGTTCATAATTAAAATTTCTATGAATGACATAGTATAAAGAAATATAATAAATCATATTTATACAAACTAGTAGTCGATATTTGGCTGAAATTAATTTAATTTCAAGGAGGAAAAACAGTTATGAAAATGTTTTTATAGCATAATAAATAAAAAAAAGATTGGTAAAGGAGTAAAACGTATTGCACTTCTTTGTGGTTATCTGAATAAAGAATAAAGACTATTCTTAAGACTAAATATGAGCAAAAAATAATCAAAATTTACCCCTTACTTTTTCTATTAAAATGACTAATGCCATAGCAAATATCTAAATATGTACCTATTATGTTCTTAACTAGCGTCATTGTTCTCAAAATTTACTATTAAGTAAATACTTTAAAGTTATAATTTAGCCACAGCGGAACACCTTACAATCTGTGCTAAGTTGATGACGTAAAATATTAAAGCAAATATGGGTTTAAAGTTTGAAACACCATTGGCTTCGCATGAATGGGCCAATTAGGCAACGGTACACATTGTTGCTTATAATCTTACTTCGCACTCTATCTCATTGTTGTCCAGTTAAATCGGTAGGTAGCTAGTAAAGGCCTTTAACGATTTTAGCATTGGCTTTAGAAAGGCTGTAGAGGGATCTAGCCGATTCTAGTTTGGGTTACCTAATTTTAATACTAGCTCCCAAGGAATGTACGTATTTTGATGTTATAAACCGAATGATAGAATTAAATAAGTAACATTGAATTATTCTAATCAATTCAGAGATAGCTAAAGCTTATTCAAAATATCTAATTTCTATATTGCAAAGTAAAGCATAACGTGAAGTTGAATAGTATCCCATACAATATTTATCGACCTTGTTGGTTATTCTGGTTTAGTTGAAAAAAAGTAAGAGACCCGTATTTTGGAACCTTTTTTTATATTTTTTATTCAAAAAATAAAACAAGAATGGCAGCTACAGGTCAGTTAATAAATGTTACTCTATGTATAAAACGCCTTAATAAATACTTTAATCATACAATTGAAAGACACAATGCCAGAAAGACAAAACGATAATAATGACAGTTACCTATTAAGAAAATAAACAGTATAAATATTCAAAGTACAACATTAAAATAAAACAATTCCAAAAATGCTGGCAAGTCTGACAGGAAACAAGGTACGGTATTACAAGTCTTTTTGATTATGTGGAAACGTTTTGAAGATAATAAAGGTGTCTTCATAATTTCGCATCCTGTATTTAAATATTTTAATTACTATATACCAAAACTAACTTAAACAAAAATCATGTTTCTAGCCGCATTTAAACCACTGCTGGCTGTCTTAATACTAATTATATACACACAATGACTTTAATTGTAAAATAGTCAAGGGATGAGAAAATAATTGAAAATATAAATAAATATTTAAAATATATGTAATAAAATATAATCAAAACTCGAGGCGTGAATTAAAGAGACACTTTAAAAAAAGTAGAGTTGTACAGTACATCTTAACACCAAATAATAAGTAGGTTTTTTATTATTTAAAATAGGTTCAAAAAATCGAGCGAGTTTAAGTTTAATATTTTCATTTAAATATTAATTTAATCTCTTTCCATCTCTTACAATTAACCTGTAAGATATAAGATGCCTGTATGAGAAGGCAGTAGTTGTTTCGGTTGTGTTAATTACATCAGTTCATAAATATTCGTCTTGTTCTTAAAAGAGTTGTTTACGTATAATTTATGACAATTGAAACAACACAAAATTCAAATTTGTTATAAAAAAATACAATTTTGTGTATGTGTAACTCAAAATTGTAGTACTCCATACACTGGTGGTATAATATTCCTGAGGTACCGAGTAAGTTAGCCGAAAACTGCAGGAATCCAATTCTAATGAAGGACGTGAATTGTTTTGTCAGCGTCGAATCAGGACAATTGAATGACTCGTAATAATAGAGCATTTTTGATTATAACACGAGTGTTGGCATAATGAGCGTTTGTCAAATCACAGTAATTGTGGTGGGGTTTCGTCCTACGGTCACGACTTGACGGCGAAATAAGAAGTGTTGAGTGGTGAAATAATGTTACAACTGTGATAATTTGTGTAATGGATTTTAGCAATAGTGGTACATAGGAAAAGCTTGCGAAGTTTATAATAGTGTACTGTACTTTGAAAATCGTGTACCACAATACTATCTGGGCTCTTAATTTATTTATTACCTATTTAATGTAAATAATTCGATGGCGCAGTGGTTTGTGCTTTAGGCCTAATATTATGAAGGTAATGAAACTCTTGCAGCAGATGTACTTCAGCTGCAGTCGTTAAACCTCTAGGTGTACTGGAGTATGACCTGTTTACCCTACAGTGTATTCATCTTAACCAAGACCTGTACCACCCCAGAAATGGTAATATGGCTATGAAATAAAAAGAATATTTTAATTTTAGTTAGTAAAAAATAATAAACAGCAAAACTTATTAAAAAAAATTTAGGCCTATCGCAATAAAAATTATAAAAAGATCTGCTTAGATCACAAGTTGTTCTCAGGTGGGACATAAATGTAAAATATATATGTAATTTACTTATTCAAATAGTACTTAGGCTTATGCAAATTGTTTTTTTAATTATTTATTTGATAATTAATTAACTTAATGCAATACAAGCCAATTTAATATTTTTTGCCACTGTATAAATTTCTAATTAAAACTGTTTTTTTGGATATAACGTAGGTACAAACTTCCTATTTCTGTTTTTATAATCAGCATAAGAAACGGTCCATAAATCATTAGTCCAATGAGTAATCAATAATTTATAATTAAACTCAGAATACAATATCGATTTAAGGTACCGAAGTCGATCTTAAGAGCACGATACGCCCTCAATTTTGCAAGATTCACGAATGCTTGCCAAACCAATGCATCAAATCGTGAGCATGCATACAATCGCATGCACCTTATCGCCCTTCGGAGTTATTGCACATAATAATACTATAAAGCAGATTCATTTGAATTTTCTAACCAATCTTAATATATATAAATTACGTGTTACGTTGTTTGTCCGCGATGGACTCCTAAACTACTTAACCGATTTTTATCAAACTTCTTAACTATCTGTTATTTGATCTAACTTAAAAGATAGGATAGGTTTTATTTTAATTTATAACACAGCAACGCGAGGCCGAGTCAGCTAGTAATATATATAAATTACGTGTCACGTTGTTTGTCCGCGATGGACTCCTAAACTACTTAACCGATTTTGATCAAACTTCGTAACTATCTGTTATTTGATCTATCTTAAAAGATAGGATAGGTTTTATTTTAATTTATAACACAGCAACGCGTTGCTGGGTTAGCTAGTATTATATATACCCTTATGGGAAATAATTGCATAGTGAGGACAGAACAGTAAGCAGATATATTTTAAATTAATCACAATTTCTTGCTTAAATGTACATTAAGATCGGCATGCGATTTTGGATGTTAAGTAATGTTCGCAAGGACCAAATTTTAATATCTAGAAGTCCTCAACGATTCGGAAGGCACATTAAACCGTTTGTCCCAGTTGTATTGGTTAGCACTCAGTATGTACGATATACTGATATCTATACTCTTGTTGTGGATTTTGACCAATTTTGCCTAGGATATTATAATTATAAGAGAAGGTCTGTGCTAGTAGTGGGATAATTAAGGCTAAAGATGATAAGCGATTTTCTGATACGGGGAGCTATTTGCTTACTTAAAACTATAATATTGAATTAGAATTCCTAAACCTGGATATAAATACAGTTGATTTTTGAAATCGGCGATTTTATCTCTAATTTTTGTACAGAAATTGAACTAAGGATGAAGATATTCTTAAAATATCGAAAAAAGATGTCTTAGCCCTATAAAATTAGTAGCAGCAACAACTAAGAATAGCAATGAGTTACGTAACTATAGGATATAAATAATAAAGGCATATTCACATGGTTATATTATTTGTATGTAGATACCTACACTCAAATACTATATCTACTTACGTACATATAGGCGTCCAAAATTATAGCCAAAAGTTGTTACGTAGACATCTTTTTTGTGATAAGATCGCCCATTGTAATATCTAATTTTCAAGCTCTTTCTTACGCAAAAACTACTTAAAACACTATATTTTCTCAATAAAGTGTTTTTGTATTGTATATTGAAAGAAATATAACAAAAAAATTGATTTCAAATTCAATTTTGTACAGACTAGATTAGAAAACTTAACTACTTCGGTTTATCTTTATTAAAATGACAAAATTTTGTTGACGAATCATTGTTAAAGTGTAACTGTTACGAAAAGCTATGCACGATTGGATATTGATATGTTACAGACTTATTCGGGTCACTGCCATTGTCAATTTTGTGATAGCTGGCGTATGCATGTTGCAACCAGCTGCATTATGGCGGTATTGCAAATTCCTTTCGTCCGTACAAGCACAAAAGCCTTAGAGTATAATAATTTAATGATTCCGTACTAAGATAGGATAAATTTAATTGGACAGGGGCCTTTAAAGTAGTAATTTATGATCTTAAAAAATATGTGTACATCTTTTGTAGATTCAAAGACATTTTCGAGTTGTTTACCTTGAATTGTTTGTACCTATACTATATGTATGCAGTTTTATAAAATTTAAACCTGAAAACATTTTATATTCATTTGCAAAAATAAATTAGCAAGGAATAGAAAAATAGTTAATATATATGTTTTAAACTTTTTTAAATTCAATTGATTTTCAGATAGCTATACCTAAAATTGGATAATAAGCATTATTTTTGAAAATGATTATTTAGCTCTTTAAGCTAATATAATTACAAAAAGATACTATTTTATTTTCTTAGTATATGTATATATCTTAAGAAAGAAGGGACTTGATTTGGTTTTAATTTATTTTCCACTTCATTTTTATTTTATTATAAAGGTATTTTATGTTAAAATAACTGCTGGAAGTTATATTGTTACTTTTGCTATCTTCCAGCGTTGAGTTTACCAAAAAACTGGCTGTTGAAATAGTACTTTCAATTTCATCGAGACTTTCACCTTACTTGCCTTGTAGCCAATGACCTCGTGCTTTCTTGGCTCGCAGCCCTTATGAGATTGTTATAAGACGCGCACTGAAAAGTTTCTGAGCTTAGGTTCTTTAATTTATTGTAAATGTTGTCCTTTTGGGAATATTTGTTTATGACTTGCCAGTGATGATCTAGACTTTAATTTCAATATAATTACGAATGTATAATAACTTTATGAAGAGTTAATAAGTAAATAATATATAAAAGTTAATTCGTAATCCGCTTTGATAATTGTATGCCTTAGATAACTTCTTCGGTATCAAGTTATGAATATACCACGATAATCTTTTTTCGGGTTCCGTACCCAAAGGGTACAACGGGACCCTATTACTTAGACTTTGCTGTCTGTCCGTCCGTCTGTCGGTTACCAGGCTGTATCTCAAAAATCTTGCGATAGCTAAACAGTTGTAATTTTCACTAATTATATGTCTATTGCCGCTAAAGCAACAAATAATAAAAACCAAATAAAATAAATATTTAAGGGGGGCTCCCATACAACAAACGCGATTTTTTTGCCTTTTTTGTTCGATATCAATAATGGCAACAGGTAGGCACTTCAAATATTTACAAAATACTCAGTTGTATTTTAACTTTAACAAAAAATAATATAAAATTTGTGTACCTACTGTTGTTTACATAATCAATGGTACGGAACCCTTCGTGCGCGAGTCCGACTCGCACTTGGCCGGTTTTTTTAACTATTCTACTTTTTTAAATTCTACTACTGCAACGAAAATTAAATAAAATTTTCTTTTGTTATCAATATTAATTATTACTATTTAAATGGCTGTTTTTACCATCTATGTTAAACAAATATAATTTTTTACTTAATATTTGGTTATAAATTATTATGATTACACACAAAATGTACGAACGTTTCTATATTAATTAGCTCTGTGCTTTATGGTTAATAGATTAATGAAGATCACCTACAGCATAAACTTGCACTGACAATATATTTCATCAAGTTGATTAAAATAATCTATATGGCTAAAAAAATATAAATGGAGACCGCATGAAAACATAAGCTTAAGCGTTACTACACAATATGATTTGGATATTGAACTAATACAAATAAGTCATACGTTTCATAAAAATGCTACAATTAGTAATTACATCATAGTTTTCTATATCTGATTTGTTTTTTAGATTTTTTTTATTAACAAAAAGATATTGTGCTTTCTTTAAATAAATTATTACAAAAAAATTTTAATAAGACTTGTTTGAGAATATTTAATTTTTAAAGACGCTAAAATTTATATACTATTATATATACTAAGTTCAAAAAAATATCAGTGTATATAAAAATAAAATTGTTAAAAAAGTTCTATTATATATCTATTATAGAAATACCCATGACTCTGGTACAAATGCTCGTATTCATCGTATAAACATCCGTCCCATCCGGGTTTCGAACACAAGATCGTTGTTCCGAAAGGCAGCACTAAACGCTCGTCAATTTAGATTCTAACGATTATAATTTCATGTTACTATAAATTCACTTCAAAGTGTGCTTTGATTAGTAAGACAAGATTTTTTCACTACAAGGAAATCAAATTTTGCCTCGTATTTTTTTATTTTAAAATTAAAACTTTAATGTTATGTAATTAAAAAAACTCCCTAAAAGTTAATAACCAAGAATACGGTGGTGTTCTTATTACACAAATTTTTATTTGGTTAAAAAAAACTAATATTTATTACTTTCCGCTACCTCTTTTAAATTGACCAAATCAAGTAAGCATCATATTTCCATCTGAGTTCATTGACACTTAAAACACTTTTATTAGGTAGTATAATGACGCCCGAGCAATGATCTGAACGCATATTTCATTATAAATTTACGACGATCATAGTTTGTATAAAATTAAATGATACCTCGATATTTTTAAATATTTTTTTCATTCAGGCTTAGTTGGGCGATTTTAATGTCAACTTTATTAGCAAGATAGTGCAACGAGTACAGCTTTTATTGCGCATAGCGATGTTTTGAAAACGCTCTATTTCAAAATGTGTCTATGGCCAAAGTTTGACGAGTTTGTGCTTGTGTGAATTTACTTACGTCTTGTGTAAATGTGCTCATTTTGTAATTAAGGTTATTTTTGTTGGACAGAATTAAAGTTTTGATTTGCATTCTTACTTGTGTGTTTAATATTTTAATGAGAAGAGGGTTAATGACATCTCGAACTCTGATGACTCGAATATCTCGAATTCCAGTGTGTTCGAAATTAGGTTTTGATACTCTTACTATTTTGGATATGGAGACTTTCCAGTAGGTTTTTTATTATTTATACGAATAGAGTTTTTTATGTCTTCCTTCATTATGGCGTTAAGATGTTTCATAGTGATTAAGTGATTACTATACTACATGAACACGAGCAATGACTTAAACTTTCATTAAAAACGGCAAATCATCGATAATGCCTTTTGATAACAATTATGACACTCGCATGCGATTACGCTAAATTATGTCCCAAAATAAAAAAGTTTTTTATCGAAACAATTGATTAACGACGCATTTCTGTAACAGCGATTGCAATAATAACATTATGCATTGGTGAGTAAATAACTATTGCACTTACATTAATCGGTTATAAAACATCGATAGTCAGTAGGTTTGTGATAAGTGGTCTATCGTGACATACGTGAGGTATCGCGATTGTTTTAATCTTGTGTTATTAGGTTACAACATTGAAAACAAACACCTGTCTCGGTGTAGTTCTAGTTTTGATGAAACACCTTTTTGATGTTTTGATTTTTCTCTATTGCGTCACACTGTATATTTTGGATACATTTTCGTAATGCAAGGCTGTAAAAGGTGTAGGTTACATTCGACTCATTTTGTAATACAGAAACATTTTATATTATTTTAAAATTTCATGGTCAGTTACATATTGTATGCTTTTATTGTTGATGCTCCGATATTTTAGGGTTGTGTAGCGCCTTACTCTGGACTATCTAGTAGAATTCGCGTCACTACGCCGCGCCGCTGGAATGGACTAAAATGTACTCAAACTCTTATAAAGCACGACACTAGATCCATGATAAAGACACAAAAAGGTGAAAAGACATATAAAAAAGAAATAAAAAAAATATCCGAGCATACAAATAGATATAAAGTCTAAGTATTTATTAAGATAACAACTAAGCCATAAAGTTTTATGAAATTAATGGAATTCAAATAAAACAACGACATCGCATTGGGAATTTCACTTATCGTCACACTTGTGCCTTCCTTACCATAAAAGATAATAAATACTTATGGATTTCAAGACGTTTTTCCTGTATTTGCGGTTTTAACCCTAAACTGAATATGCCAAAACATTTTAGACAACGACATTTCAGTTTTAATAATTGTTTACTATTATCTGTGTATACAATATCAAATGTTAATTGACTATGCATACCTAACAATCACTCCTGGATCATTGTCAAATCGACGGGTGAAATCACCTCCAAAGATAAGCTCAATTAAAGAAAGACTTTGATTACGAAATATCGAACCCTAGGAATCAACGATATCTGTTTTTCAGTCCTGTCAGTTTTTTTATACAAAACACAAAAAGTTGACTTTTTAATACATTAATTTATCATATTTTTCTTAACAACGATCATATAGTAGAGAACCTTTTCTTTTGCTATTCAAAAACTCAATCGAGGCCTATATGCATTTAGAAATGATACGTTTAAGATACCGAAAGTCTGAATTTAATAAAAATTAACATATCTGGTTTTCAGTATATGTTGTTTGTTTTAATAAGAGAACGCGAAATAGTGAGAAATGAATAGTGTAAATTTATGACAATATAGTCAAAATAAGGAATTCAAACAGGTTAAGATTGCAATCGTAAGCGCCTGTATTGTCAATATTGACGCATCAGACGGAAAGGTTAACGCACTGGAAGGTTGCATACCAAAACCAGGTAGAAGAGTTGTAATTTCAAATAAAGTTGAAAGGATAAAGCTATTGCTTTTATCTCTCAATGTTGTAACTAAAGGTCTATATTCCAAAGGAGTTTGAAGCTACATTTTTATACGACATATGTAGATATAGAAGTAAGAAAAGAAGATATATCAAAGATTGCTATCAACTTAAGGGAAATAGTTGTACTATCTATGTATTATTAATTAATCAATTCTAAGTTTAGCATCCAAATTACAGGCTCTCTCGCTATCCTAGTTTGGCCTAAAACAGAGTAAGAATAATATAAAAATATCTTAATTACCTAGTAGTCTCTTCCTTTTTATTATTTCTTTCTGTTTCGGTCAACGAGTTTTGATACTATCCACAGCAAGGTTTGCCTCTCACGGGCACTCACGAAAGCCATTAAACGTTTAAGGAAAACGACTTTCATCATATAGCTCCGCAACAATACATAATATTCCAACTGTTATCAAGAAATGTAAATTCATTATTTTTCTTTTGTTTTTTGAATATTTTCGCTAAGTTGATCCATTAATCTTATTCGTTCCAAGAAATTTCAGGTATATCAAACACCGCAGTGCAAAGTTCATATTCCAATATAAAAATAATGGATTTAAAGCAGGGTTTCTTAACCTTTTTGCAGTCACGGACCACTTTCACAATTTAAACTATTCCACGGACCCCAGCCATAAATATTTTTAAAAATAAAAAAAGTCTAATTTATAATAATCAAAATTTCTTTTATTGGCACTTTTATTGCACTTACTACTATGTTAATGAGAAGATTGCTGCTTTTTGGCCTCAATGAGCACGTTAAATTGTGGGACAGTCTTCAACAAGGCAAGGTGCATGTCATCTGCGACGTTTAATCGGTTGCGACTTTTTGTTTTTATTGATACCAGAACCGACCCTGCCTCGCGAAGATACGTCGTAGCAAATGGTATCAGAACAGACATAGCACGCTTGACAAGAAGAGGATAAGCTTGACTCAAAGAGCACCAAAACTCGCCAAGATCTTTTGCATGAAATTCAGCTTTCAAAACTTCTTTGGATCTCATGTCAATTAAGTCATTAGTGGCCGGCCGCGCCGGCGCCGTGACATCGTGTTGCGTCTGGTATGAAAGCATCGTCGATACAGGGCGGAAGGCGACATCTTTTGGAACCGATTCCTTTTTTTCTTGTTAGCTTTTTTTATTATTGAAGCTACCCGACAAAGTCTCGTCGAGTTTACTACATAATTCCCTAATAAATATTATTAGACTGACTGACCTACTGCGGACCCCTGACACACATGCTACGGACCCCTAAGGGGTCCATGGACCCCACGTTAAGAAACGCTGATTTAAAGAAACTGCTTAGCTGTAATTTCGAAATAGCATTCTTTGCAAAATATGTTGTTATCTATGAAAAGCGGGTGCTGAAAAGACTTAAATTAATTAGACCTCAATAAATACTTTATCGTTATGTATACGTATGCGTCAATCACCAACTTTTCGAAAGTGAAATCGCAACCAGAACATTTAGAAGCCGACACTATGGCAGTGATCGTTACACGTTTGGTTGTTACTTTGACATTACAATTTGACAGTGAAAGTTTATCCCGGATCATGTTTAATTAAATTGAGCACGCAACAAAAAAAAATCATTTCAATAGGTACAGTCGGCAACGCACAAGGCTCACTCTCAAGATGAAATAATCTCTATTACAATTGCAAAAGGTCTGTTGATACGTCAGATTGTATAACTTGATATTTTGTCTGTATAACTTTAATTAAACACAGATTAAAATATTTTTTTATTTGTTATGCGGAATTGTAATATTGGAAGTCTCAGCTATATGGAACATTTGTTTATTTATAGTTGATAATATGTTATACGTTAAGTAGATACTGAAACACTGTATCGAAAACACAAATACCTAAGTTTTTGGTATATTTTATGGTAGGCTGTTTGGAACTTCGTTGGTCTCAACTCGTACTTTTTTCAGTATACTGACATATATGGTGAGTAGACTATTATATTTTATTTTAGTAAGTTTAAGTAAAACTAGCTGTAAAATCATTGCAAATTTCAAATCTTTTTTGAAATAATAACTTTCTAATAAATCATAAAAATAATAATCTACATTATACAAACTCAAACATGTTTTTAATATAAACATTACTCTTAATGAGGTACAGAGTTTATTGATTCGTGGCTGCATCTGGTGATGTAGAATAATCTCTGGAAAACCCTTAAACACTTCAACAGTACCAGAAAAGCACTGGCAAAGCTCTCTGCACTAAACTTCGCCGCTAAAACTATGGGATTTTGAAATATCATAAGTGGCCAAAATAGCATCCTGCCTTATAACTTGGTGGTTGCCTCAAATAGCTTCGGAAGTGAATGGTTCCACTAATGACAAACAATAATGTACAAATCTAGCCAAAGTGGTCACAGAGCATCAACAAAACCTTCGAGTTTCTATTGTTGTCTTCCTCTGTTAAAGGTTGAAGCAATTAGGCTATTTGAGGAACCTTGGTGAGGGAAAATCGGTTAAGCGCGATTTGATGAACGTTTCCTTCAAT
This sequence comes from Calamotropha paludella, assembly GCA_927399485.1. Taxonomy (NCBI): domain Eukaryota; kingdom Metazoa; phylum Arthropoda; class Insecta; order Lepidoptera; family Crambidae; genus Calamotropha; species Calamotropha paludella. The sequence goes on along the minus strand of OV656814.1, from coordinate 7,855,788 downwards.
GTGATGTTTGCATTTTCAAGGATTTTTTTTCGTTTTATTAAATTGCAGGCAATTTACTAGAACCCAGGTCTTCTTGCTAATGAATTCTTAGGCATTGCAGAAGTCGAGTTCGAAATTACGTATATATATTATTGGAACTCTTAAACGGAGCACTATTTTCTATAAAGTACGGTAGCTTTAAAATAGTAACTCACAACAGTTGTTTACTTTCTTATTAAGCAATTTGTGTAAGACCCTTAAGTAACGGTACTAAGATAAAATAAATATAAAAACAAAAAAAATACAAAAACATATACACACATATTTGACGACCGTTTGGTGCAACGGTAGCGATCCTGCCTTTCGCACCGACGGTCCTGGGTTCAAATCCCTTAAGGGGCGGATGTTTGTGTGATGAATACGAGCATTTGTACCTGAGTCATGGGTGTTTATATATATTTCTATGAATATTACATACCTATGTATCATATATATATGTATATCCGTTACCCTAGTATCCATAACACAAGCCTTACAGTGCTTCCTTTGGGCTAGGCTAATTGGTGTAATTGGCTAATGTAAGAAATATTTATTTATTTATTTATATTTCATAAAGTACCCTAAACCGACGAGCTTGTATGAAAAGGCTTATGAAATTTGAAGAAGCTAGAGATGTATTTCGAGATTGTAGTAATTAGTAATCAGTGATCTCTGCCTATCGATTGCGTTCTAGAAGACACGGGTTCGAATCCCATCGATGAAGATTTTTGAATCTTTTTACTATTATCACAGCCGTTAGAAGAAGAGGAAGACTATATTTATATACAATTTTAACACGAGAAATAAAATAATGAAAAGAAATTTGTAACAAAATTTAATAAAATGATTATTTAAACAATTAAAGTGAGTATATTTTTTTACTACAATGATAGTAAAATGTAGCAAGGTTACAATTTAGATTCTCCTTCTACATTGTAATCTTGCTACATCTCCTTCATCCATATACACACACACACACACACACAAGCACAAACACATGCACAAATAGTAAAGTTTGTAGATTGTTTTCTCATGTGTTATTTGTTACTTTTTAAATTTGTTTAATAAAAATAATTGATAAAGCTCGAGGTGGGCGCTAATAACTGCGATACAATCTTAGAATTATTATTATTATTCTGGACATCGTATAACTACCGAAACAAAGCCTTGAGCCGGGTTTATTGTATCCAGCGCAATCGCAACCATTCTTTTCTTTGAGTTGAGACACATGAAAAAAACTGGTGAATTAAAGTGAAACAGTTTTTCCAGTATTGTTTTAGAGTCGGCTTTCGCATGCCCCCACCGAAATTTTACGGTGCTATCAAGTATTAATTTTTGTAAGCATATCTGGGTCAGAATACTTGTGCTAAATGAAATGATTAATAAGCAATGTTATGCTTATGTAGTCAGGTAATTGACCACGCTTACAATTGCAAATCTATCGGTCAAATAAATTGTACCGACATTCGCCGCAATTGACTAATACATTCACTATGTAACCTAAATAATGTTATTTTTTTGTAGTAACAATTCGTTCCTACTTAAAGCTTATTATACAAAAAGAAAGTGAAAAAATTTAGCCACATAGGTATCATGCCTATTTACAACAATTGATTTGATGCAGTATCTTTTTTTACTACACTGCACATACCGTGAGATTTCGTGATACCAGATAAAAGGAATTTATTGGAATTCCTTCTGCTAATCAAACATAGATCGAGATACCTCATCTGAATGGCTTATGGTGTTGACACAGATCGCCAAATTACAGAATTAAAAAAAAAACTTTTTTGACTTTTAACTTATTTCTTAAATTCTTGGTATAATTAAAACATTAAGATTCTTCACATAAACGATGAGTTTGAATTAACAGTTAGGATCCGAAGCTTTGTAGAGGTATAGATTGTAACTATTAATTTATTTATATACATAGTTGTTCAGCTGAATGAATAGAATGTTGAATAGAATAGCTGTGTTTTGTATAATTCTATTTCGTGACGAATTTAAGTCATAGACAAAAAGACTACGGTTTTACAATGACAATGCATCGAGAAGAGACGAACGAGTCATTCAAAATAGAGAACCGGTAGTTTTGGATAACCTTAAGATAAACGAAAGTTGAAGTGGAAATCTTTTATTTTCAATACTATTGAAGCTAAATACAGAGAAGTCTAGTTAAAGTTAAATATTGGGTATTATATTGCCGCGTGTTTTGCGGCAGAGAAGAATAGCGCCAGCCGTTCAATTTAAGGTTGTCGTAAAAGGGAATATCGATACAGAAGAACCTCCTAATTCTACTTATAATAGATAACAACCTGAGCAGCAGCGTTTTCGAATCATGGTCTCTAACTGCGATATCCGACTTGCTTGTTAGGAGCGAAGATTATACCGTTTTTGGGGTGGTTTCCATCCAGCAGAGGAAATAAGAAGGCTGATATTATAATGGTGATTATGCTGATCAGTAACATAATAACGATCTGAGCAGGGATGTAAAATAATACAAGATCGCCTCTAGATACTTTCGGGAATTCAACCCGCGACCACGGCTAACCAGTTGATCACGGAGGTCGTCGAATAGCGTCGACAAAAAGGACTAATATCTTTAATAAGCACCGTGACTTCTCCGCTTTCAGTAGGTCATTGTCAGACAGAGCGTGCAACCAACTTTATTTAGTGTGAAATTATCCGTAAAAGTTCTTTACCTCTGTTGCAACTAAACCGATAGTTTTTTAATCTGGCTTGCATAAGTTTTTTTGCAATGTTAACGGGTTATTTCCCTTCAGTTTTGATAAAATTTGTTAATATTCAATCTTAATTTATTTGCAAAGTGATGAATGATAATGAAATCATGATGATTAGGTGCTTATTGTTATATAGTAATTTTATGCAAGAATTGCAGCCCGCGCAAAATTTGCAATCAATAGCATTGCACCCACAGTGCATTTAATTTTAGTTGCTGTTGAGATGATTTCTTATTGTTATTTTTTATTAATTTATTCTTAGTAAACACCATTGTGTACTCACCGGAATGTCTCATGTCTCCTGAAGGAACAGCACTGGCAGCGGAAATCATTAGAAACAAAAGGACAATCCTTGCACTGGCACCCATTTTCGTAGTCACCTATTGTTTTTAGTTGACAAAATATATGTATAATCTCGTATGTTTTCTTTGATAGATTCACGTTCGACGCAACTATTTCCCGCGTGCTCTCGGTAACATTTGCGCCGCACGCACGTCCGCTTCTGCCGGCGCGTCTTAAACGACTGAGGTATGAATATCGCGTCTGCACTTTCTATCTGCTTTATGCGCCGACTCAGCGGCTACTGCACCCGTAGCAATAGAAATATGCTACGGTATATACAATGAAAAGTAATATTATTAAGTTTTTCGTCCATTCCTGTGTTGTCAGTGTTGCGTTTCAAATGTGTAATGCGTACAATGCTACGTATACCAACGTTTAGCTTATTCTCACTTTCATTTCAAGTTTCATAGTACAAAACAGCTCGTAGCGCATGCAGTATGCGTACGCTTTGTTATTGCTTGCATAGATATTACAAAACATTGTAATCAAATTAAACTATTGATTTGTAACAGGTAATAAAATAATCGTTATGTCATTTATAGTAATTAAGTTGGCAAAGGTGTTGTGACAGCATAATTCTTGACTGTGAGATTATATTATTTCTTTGATATTAATTTCGAAAGCAGCAATCTAATAGTGGAATATATTTAATGTTAATGATAGTTAGTTAATAAGACCATTATAACATCCACTACATATTTTGCTCCAAGTTATATAGTTATAATGTAGATTAAAACGCAGTCGTCGGGATTTAACAGTAATAGGTAGTCTTATTACTGTTATTTTGCGTTCCCGCGTAATAACGAAAGTCAACTTAATTTTTGTGACTGATTTAATGCACACGGTCCGATTGTCCATTAACCGTGAGCGTCAAGATGGCGGGATCAAGTCCCCAATTTGAAATGTATCACATTAAAATGTTTGTGCTACATATGTTCTATTTGTACCCCGAACCAGACATTTGTACCTCTAAAGGTAAATGAAGTATGTAAAGATCTCCCTGATCCCGCCACTTTGACGTCAAATTGGCGGGACCTTCTGAAAGCTCTACTCAGAGGCAGGCAATTCACACCCGAAAACTTAGTACTACATATGTACTTGTATATACTCAGTATTCAACACAGTTGTAAGTGCCAAATTAAAGTAATGTGATTAAAACATTGGTCCCGCCTATTTGATGATTCATGTTATCGCTGAATTTATATGAACATTGTTACAACTCGCGCAAAATCAAATGTGGAAACTTATAAGATAAATTATTATAATAGAAATAATTTATCTTATAAGTAAATTATTATTTATCTTATAAGATAAATTATTAGTACGGCCTAAGTACATGAACTTGTGTAATTTTCATGTTCATAATTTAAGTACATCAAAAGTTATCTGTCATTCATCGTTATCTCTGAAATGGACACATTTATACAGAAATGAAACAACAACAACAAAATAATTATAAGTTTTGCCTTTAGTGTTCTAATGAGAAAAGTTACATAAAAAATAAAAATAAAGTTTATAACAACTTATTTTTGCCCATATATTAAACAATTAGGCACTATGTACGTTTGACTATTCGTAACTTTCGTCTTTAAGTCATCGTAGCACTCCCACTTACCAAATATTCGAGAAATGAGCTCGATAATGCCCGATACCGCTAGATGTAGGTGGAGCTATAAACTCTATAGCAGATAATATATAATAGCATTTCCCTTTAAAGACAATTTGTCTCGGAATTTCAAAAATATTAATCTTCTTCAGATCATTAATTTCAAAAAATATAGTAGATGATAGTGAACATAATGTGGTTTTGATTCCATTACATCCAGATGCACTGCATGATAACATTTGATTTTGACCTACCCTCAAACTCAATAATATTTTCTCATAACTTGTAAAACATGGTTAGATAATAATTATCTCGTTAAATACAAACTAAGTTAAATAATTAGGGTTTCCATTGATAACCAAAAAATATTTGTTTCATTACTGCATATATCTGTCCAATTCTATAAAAATATGTCGAAGCATTCGATTATTTAAATGAAACTCTAGAGGTTAAGCTTAAAATAATGTTTGTCAGTAAGGATTTGTTTACAAAATACGATTTAATCAAATGGAAAACGTCAGGTTAGTACCTGGGTGAAATCCTAGATGGCGTGACTTTGAGGAGGCGTTGCAAGTTGGCAACACTGAACGTTTCTGAGATGACTCTTGATAAGCACAGACTGTCAGCGTGCTATAAGTGTAAAACGTTTAATTAGCATGCTATAAGCGTGAAACAGTTTAAAGTGACGTTAGCACGCTATAAAGCTATAACGTTTACTTCATAGTTTATACCGAGCGGGACGTCACTTTTCGTTGGACCGCCACGCAAGGAGGTTGTCACGCCATCTTGGGGATCACCACGTTTTTCATCTATCGAAATCTCGTGCATCACTTGCGGTTTTAGGCCGCAAGTGGTTTCAGATAATAAAGGAGTCTATCCTTCAACCATACGCGCTCTTATTTTGACGATCACTGCAACTCGTCATGGATAATAAAGAGCATTCCGATGACCGGCGTGAGGCCTCTCCGTTATCAGAAGTGGGATGCAACCACAACGCGCCACATAATGTGAATAGTGAATTAAACACTGGACAGTCTAATAACGGGACAAGTGCTACGGAAAAAAACACGATCGACGAAAAATGGCGGTTACTGATGAAACAGCAAAACCGTAACTTTTTGGCTTTGGTGCAAGCAATGCAAACGCCTACGACGAGTAACAATTTTCGTCTACCCGATTTTGATCCCGGAAAAAACGATGTTGACGCTCGTGCCTGGATTACAAACGCGAACATGTGTGTGAGTGATCAGCATCAAGAAGGCGCAACACTGATGATTGCGTTGAGCCGCGCTCTCAAAGGAGAATCCTCATCCTGGCTGTCATCTGTTTCATTCCCTGGGATGACGTGGAGCGACTTTAAGGAGCTATTTGTGACAAGAAACTGGCCTTCACGACTGAAATGAAGACACGAAACCAGATGCAGAAGGAACTGAAAGCTGTGTCATTTCTTAAGAGAAATGCGCCAATGAATAAAGATCATGATACTCCCGAAGCTAAGAGAATCCGACCAAATGGGCCTAGCAGAATACTCAAGTGTTTTAACTGTGGGAAACCTGGACACAAATCCGCATTTTGCCGTACAAAGAGAGACATGAAGATAGAAGCCTCATCCTGTCCAGAGTGGGAAGCCTGCTTCCATCACCTGCTTCCACTGCCGGGGTCAGGGCCACAATGCGTCGAGCTGCCCTGAGCGAAACAAGAAGGGGACTGGAACCAACTCATCGAGAGAGAAGCGTGTCGACGTGTGCGTTGTGAACGCACCTGCTGGGACCCTACAACACTCCGGTGAGCGATATTGTTTTTCGTACGATGTTGGTGCTGAATGCTCGTATATTAAGGATTGTGTTGTTCAAAGTTGACTGGTAAACGTTTTAATAATGTTACTGTCATGACCGGTATAAGCCAAACACAAGTATTCAGCGCAGAACAGGTATAATGTTGTGAAGCGATTAACCATTTGAGATTTTTTTTAAGTTTTACAAGACCTTTATTTGCAAAATTATATTAAGATCGGCCGAAACATTTTTGGTTGAATTAGTGTGAATTCTTTTATTTTTTTATGAACCTACCCTCGATCTAAATATTATCGATACGTCCGTATCGTTACGTATGGTAATAGTTAAACTTTGAAAGCTGTAAATTCTAACCTTACAAATACCCATATGATCGGTTGAGAAGGATGCCAAAGGGTTATGTACCAGTCGAAGTTGAAGTTGAGTTACATGTTGATCAATGATAATTACTTTTTGTGTGGGAACTCGAGCGGGTTCTTGAGCCGTAAAGGTGTCGACCGTACCTAGAGTCATTACGCGGTGTGCATTTGACTTAGGTAAAGGTCGTGGTCCCGGTGGACCGTAGTGTGTAGTCAATGGGTGATACACACGGTGTTGTGGATGTACAGAGTGGTACAAGTACAGCAATTTATATTTCTGTGAAGTTCGTGGCAAATAGAGGTACTCGAGTGTCCAATTAACTAAATTTAGAAATGGCATTAATGAAGTGTTGCTGTGAACGATCATGGTACATAGCCTAGCTACTTCTGTATACCTAAATGATGATGCTTTTGACAATTTTTTTTAGTTAAATGTTCTTAGTTTTGTTTAATAAGTTAGTTGTCAAAGTAATAAAGAACAGTAGGGCATTATTAGGTGCTCCCATACGTATAATCGCTGATCAGGGTCGTTGCTTTTGAAGTGAAAGAACATTTTACTGTCCGGCACTATCTCTGTCTCTTCAGGTACCAGTTCATCCATATTCCGTTAAGAAGACTGCGTTCATTACTTCGGAGGGTCATTTCGAATACGTAACCATGCCATTCGGTCTGCGCAATGCTCCTGCTGTTTTTCAGCGTGCTGTAATAAAGGCTCTTGGTGACCTTGCAAATACTTACGTAGCTGTCTATATGGATGCCGGAAGGTTACGTTCCTCCTGACGTTGAGACTATAGACGAAGACCAGGGCTCTGCTTCAAGTTAAGTAGATAGTGTTAAATTTATTTTCTGTAAGCATAAGACAAACAGAGTTTTGTTGCGCTGTCAGAATGATTTCTGATGGTATGATATGGTGTGTGCGCTATCAGAATGGTTTCTGATGGTATGATATGGTGTGTGCGCTGTCAGAATTGTTTCTGATGGTATGGTTTAAAAAAAAAAAGTGTTCCGTTATTGGCCGAAGGTGACGAAGAATGCTTACATAAGATGTGTACCTTATGATGGCGATGATGGATAGGGGGAGTGTGCCTGCTACTGCCGTAGAGTAGTGGATGATATGGTGAGGAGGAGCACTATTTTAATTAATCAGTCCATCTGTTTGTCTTGTGCTCCTGTTGCAATTTTAATTTTAACATGTTTCCCCTGAAATCGAAATGTTGTCAGGAAAGCCGAGCGAAACGGTTACTACTCTTGTGACTTTCTCTTGCAGATGAGTCACTCGAGGACGAGTGAACAAGCAGGATGGCCGTGTCGAAGCATTCGATTATTTAAATTAAACTCTAGAGGTTAAGCTTAAAATAATGTTTGTCAGTAAGGATTTGTTTACAAAATACGATTTAATCAAATGGAAAACGTCAGGTTAGTACCTGGGTGAAATCCTAGATGGCGTGACTTTGAGGAGGCGTTGCAAGTTGGCAGCACTGAACGTTTCTGAGATGACTCTTGATAAGCACAGACTGTCAGCGTGCTATAAGTGTAAAACGTTTAATTAGCATGCTATAAGCGTGAAACAGTTTAAAGTGACGTTAGCACGCTATAAAGCTATAACGTTTACTTCATAGTTTATACCGAGCGGGACGTCACTTTTCGTTGGACCGCCACGCAAGGAGGTTGTCACGCCATCTTGGGGATCACCACGTTTTTCATCTATCGAAATCTCGTGCATCACTTGCGGTTTTAGGCCGCAAGTGGTTTCAGATAATAAAGGAGTCTATCCTTCAACCATACGCGCTCTTATTTTGACGATCACTGCAACTCGTCATGGATAATAAAGAGCATTCCGATGACCGGCGTGAGGCCTCTCCGTTAAATATATTCTCCGGCAAATAAGTTGAACATGATTTTGAAATCACGTGACATGCGCAGTAGCAAGTTTAGGTACATTATTCACTACTGCGCATGTCACGTGATTTCAAAATCATGTTCAACTTATTTGCCGGGGACAATACTAGGTACGAAAATTAATAACGATGAATGACAAATAACTTTTGATGTACTTAAATTATGAACATGAAAATTACACAAGTTCATGTACTTAGGCCGCACTAAGTTTCCACATTTGATTTTGCGCGAGTTGTAACAACGTTCATATAAATTCAGCGATAACATGAATCATCAAATTGGCGGGACCAATGTTTTAATCACATTACTTTAATTTGGCACTTACAACTGTGTTGAATACTGAGTATATACAAGTACATATGTAGTACTAAGTTTTCGAGTGTGAATTGCCTGCCTCTGAGTAGAGCTTTCAGAAGGTCCCGCCACTTTGACGTCAAATTGGCGGGATCAGGGAAATCTTTACATACTTCATTTACCTTTAGAGGTACAAATGTCTGGTTCGGGGTACAAATAGAACATATGTAGCACAAACATTTTAATGTGATACATTTCAAATTGGGGACTTGATCCCGCCATCTTGACGCTCACTCGTAAATTCATGGCGTGCACTTTCCTCGTCATAAACCAGAGCCAACTACGATAGCCGCTGCACCCTTAAGCCCCGACGTACGCATATGCTTTTGTCTCACTTCCGGGCAATTTGATTCGCTGTTACTTTATTGATAAGGCTTTGTTTTGCCTATAGACTTTTGTAAAGAATGATTGATAATTTTTCCGTTCATTCATATCACAGACTATTAAGACATTCATAGAAAAATAAAACAAAAACGCCATCAAAATTTGGCGTTCTATATGAGATCATCCAGTTGTCATATTGCTGTCGTAATGTACTGCCGAGTTCCGTGAAAAGATTTTTGTTGTGATAATTTCTTTAGAAAAGGTTGTTATAATGTTATAATATCTTTGGTTTAAGTATTTTGTCGTATGAATTGTATTCTATTGCTTACGGTATTATTTGTAAAAAAATCAGAAGCTAAAATAATAAATCTTTTTTAGGTATAGAGTGTTTTGTCACACACTCGTTTATTTTTATGCTAAAATAGGTTTTTTATTAGTAATCATAAAAAACAACTTTCAGAGTGATGTGTATAGCTTTGCGCGCGAACAGTTTTTTTCGACGACATTATTTTATTACACAATAACAAAAACAGTAAAACATATCCTAATTCCACCTAATCACAAATATAATTTGTTAAGAAATTTATATACTGTTTTCAAATTTTAAAACATTTTTGATAATTATTCAACAAAAAAAATGTGTTTGAAATTAACGGTGATAGGCAGCGCGAGAACGTTTTATTTTTTCTAATTAGCACTAAGAAAACTAACAAAAACATATAGCAAAATCGCACCTCATAAGAGACATAATTTGTCAAAGTCTTTATATGTGTAAAGTTCTCGATTTAAAATCAATCAGAACAGCTTTATTAATTTATAAGAGCAGTCTCTCGAGCCTCTCATTACCAGTCTTAGTGCCAAGAAATAGAGGTTAGTTTTGCTCGCGCACTTCGTTTAAGAACTTTGCTGCTGTAAATCATCTTCCAATTATATTTTATGTTTTTTTTATGACGCGTACTTTTGTGTTTTACTTAGAAAAGTAATCTAAGTAAAATTATTTTTACAATTGTAAATAATTATAATATAGGTATAAATCAATTATAATATATATAAAATTCGACTGCAAGTGCTCACCATTTTAAGAGTTTTCGTCACACGTCGGATTGTCCATGAACCTCTGTAAATTGAAGATACGTGGTCTTACTCTTGCGATCTATAGGCAAAGTTTTGAAAAAGAATTAACTCAAAAATCAGATTACAGCATGCCTTATTTATTAAAATGTAGGAAATTCCGTTTTTAGAGAAAACGTGTTGAAAAAAGTTTACACCTGCCACGGCTTTAATAAGTTTTTGTCAATATGGTTATCAATCGAATAGAAAGCTAGGCTTGCTGCTCTTCTAACAAAGCAGGCCAGTAGCCGCTGAGACACCGGTGTTCTTCTTATGATGTGAACCAATATATATTGTATATTCAACCTCAGCCTTTTAACTGCTAGGAACTACATTTGTGGTTCTCTACAATAGCCTGACTTTTGAAACAAATTCCAATTGATCGACATTGGAATCTTGATGTTTCGTACTCTGAAGTTTGACTAAACAGCAATTCTAGCAGCACATTGGAATCATATTGCCTGGTCGTTGTATGAACTAAACGACCATGATTTTATATTTTTTTATATATTTTATGCATTTTTCAATGCTATCTTATAAGATAAACTATTTTAATAGAAAATACAAGAAAAAATTGATTCGGGGCACACGTGAATTCTCCGCCTGAGAATTAACTTGTGCCCCGAGTCGATTTTTCTGGTATTTTTCTATTATAATAATTTATAAACGACCGTCAGTATGAGTTCAATATAGCGCTAGTATTGCAAAGGTATTTAGCAAGTTATTACTTGTTAAATACCTGTTCATTAAGCTAAATAAATCATAATATAGTGTAGCAGATCGAGCTCAAATTTATTTTATACATTTTATAAGAGCCGGCGTTAAAGTTAAAGTTTTAAAAAGCTTTTTATAACATTTAATAACTTTCTATTTTTAATGAAATGATTATGAAATATATTGTTATCCTTGCTGCTATGTTGCTATTGTTGTTTTGAGACTAACAATATTAACATACACTTGACAGATAGATAGACAAAATAGTGAAGCGGTATGTATTACAATGGCATAAACTTCATGTACTTCCGATTGTTTGATTGATTCATATTTTTTTTTGTTGCATTGCAAAAGCTTACGTAAACTTTAGGTTTCACATTAAACGCATGTAAAAATTCCGTCTAAAATTCGATGTTGATATCTTGTTGTTGGTATTAAAAAGTCAGTTTCGAAATATTTTCAATAAAAATCCTAAATTTAATACAGATCAAGGCTAGTTATTTTTAGTGACACTTTCACGTGTCAGCTATCTAGTCACTTAATAGAGCGTGGTAAGAAAACAAACACCTTGATTATTCGCAATTATGTTGTCAAGGTGAAATATAACATGGAAGGATATCCAAAATCTACTTGTAATTATTTTTTTTAATTTGCTGTGCGTGTACCAAAACGCGTGTCATTGACAGAATTTATTTTGTTTAAGCTCCGATATTAACAAAATTATTTAAAACCTTAGTAATAATAATGCGACTCGTACTTATATTCAATTTTATTTTTTTATTAAAAACTAATAAAAGAAAAGCTGTGGAATTTTAAGCAGAATTATTTGTTGTATGTCGGAATTGTCAAAATTAAACACAGTTTATTGTTTAGTACAATCTTAGCTACTTTTTATATTTGCTTAAGAACGTTACTACCCTGTAATGTTTTATAGGACAAGTTCCTTTGCATATTCACACAATTTGTTAATTTGAATAAAATAACTTTTTTACGGATTTTGCGCATAATTAATTTTTTATTTTGAATCCTTTACAGGAGCCGTGATCACAGGATAACTCCTTAGTCATCCTGAAAAGAAAATTTATTTAATGGTCGTTATATATATTTTTTCTTTATTTGTGGCTTGCACGATTGGTGCATTTAGCCAATGTCAAGTAAAAATAATTGCCAGTTCTTGAGTAATTTCTTAATTTAATGATGAATGAACAGTAATATATTTTTTCCTAGGTTTCAGTAAATGTGTGGGGTTTTACTGAAACCTCCCCGTGGACTTCTTGAGAGAGCAGGAAAAGACAACTTCCGCTGCTTTGTTACACAAAAGCTTTTGTATGTTCACAAACACTTAGTGGCTAATAATCCACCACAAATAACGCACAAATATCCACAACAACATAAATTTCAATAAGAGAAACAAAACCACCAACATGACGCTTCCCGCTCCCGCCAAAAAGTCCATATATTTTTTACTTCCTTCACAATATTTTGATCGGGCACGTTCCTAATTGTTAATTTTTATTTATAGTATAAAAATCAAATTGATTTATTTTATATTTTATTTAGTTATTAAATTCTCACTACGATCCACCTCAATACCTCCATATTTTAATTAATAATACCTCCTAAGACACACATTGCAAGACCTGATGTAGTTGCTCTTTTTGCAAATAATAACATTAAGATGGAGGTCGGGGACCGAATTTCTTTCGCCAGTTCTTCTCGGAAGGGCCTCCCAATTTTCGAACTGGTAGTATACAATGTAATCTTAGTGGGAATTTAATAACTAAAAAAAATGTAAAATAAAACAATTTAATTTATATAAAATTTTAACAATTAGGAACGTGCCCGATTAAAATATTGTAAGGGGTTGTAAAAAATATATGACGACCATTACCTCAGTCATCCTGTGATCACAGCTCCTGTAAAGGAGTCGAAACGTCAGGATTAAATATTATAATAAAGATTGGGAATATTCTGAAGCGGGTTTCTATTAAAACTTACTTTAAACCAGCCAGGAAGATTGACCAATTCTTACGATCGGTCAAGTGTAATATACCCCTTCAGGCAGCGGGTGTCTACAAAATCGATTGTGACTGTGGGCTCTCATACATCGGGCAAACAAAGAGAAGTATAGGGACGCGCATTAAAGAACACGTAGCTGACATGAAACATAGGCGCGATAATAGGTCTGCAGTGTGTGAGCATGCTTTCGAGGGGCCAAACCACTATATTCGTTTTGATAAACCACAAATTCTCGCTAGAGAACAAAGATTTGTTCCTAGGATGCTACGCGAGGCTATTGAAATTAGGAAACATCCTAATTTCAATAGAGACGAAGGTTGGAGCGTTCCACCTGCTTGGGACCCCATAATTAATAAATTAATACCCACAAAAACACACACTGCAAGACCTGATGATGTAGTTAGCTCTTTTTGCAAATAATTAAACAGTAAGATGGAGGTCGGTCCCCCTGCCCGAGTTTCTTTCGCCAGTTCTTCTCGGAAGGCCCTCCCAATTTCCGAACTGGTAGTAGACTCAGTAGTATGCAATGTAATCGTAGTGAGAATTAATTAAATAACTAAATAATGTTTTAAAATAAAATAAAACAACTTGATTTATATAAAATAATTTAATAATTAGGAACGTGCCCGATTAAAATATTGTGAAGGTAGTAGAAAAATACATGACAACCATCATCTTAGTCATCCTGTGATCACGGCTCCTGTAAAGGAGTCGAAACGTCAGGATTAAATATAAAATAAAATAAAACATGCGCAAAAATCCGTAAAAAAGTGTTTTATTCTGATGTGTAATGTGCGCGGAAGTGTAAGAACTAAATATTAAATATAAAAAATAAATTGTGCGCAAAATCCGTAAAAACATTGTTTTATCCAAATGTGTGATGTGCGCGGAAGTATAAGAACTAAATACAATTTATTAACATTTAGTTTGTCAGTTAGATTATTATTTTTTCTTTTTCTTAAATTTTTTATTGCTACTTCTGAGGCACTGTTTAATCACCGATTAAATTAATTTATGGTTTTTAATGTTAACAAAAAGGATACATTACTTCGATGATGAATCAAATAGTCATTGCATATAAGTATAACGAAAACTTAAGTTATTATGTTTTTACTATTGAAGTTCCCGCCTGAGATTCACTTGTGACCCGAGTCGATTTTTTCTGGTATTTTTCTATTATAATACTATTGAAGTGTCGTTATATCACAGCATTTCCGTGTTGTTCCGACTGCAGGCAAAGTTATGGCGTCTGGGTTCGAAGATAATGAAGGAATATTTTATATTGATTACTTATCGTAAGGTAAAATTATAACTATAAACTTCTTGATGTAAATGAAGAAAAAGTATCAAACTTGATGTTTCACATCAATTACGCACCTGCTCATAGCTTCACGGTGATCCGCATATTATATATTCACTAGACAAGGGACAAAAATCACAAGGGACTAACCCTTGTGATTTTTACTAATTCCTACAATTTAAGAAGCACATTCGTGCAACAAACTGAAGAGGCTTTAAATGAAATGTATAGAGTTAGAAGTAGATAACTAATTATTTCACACTGGGAAAGCCTCTTAAGCTCCTATCCGATATTGTTAGCAGCAGACACCTTTGATTCATTAGTACGCAATACCAGAAAACTTATCGGGGTTTTATAATCGAGAGTTATTTCCTTATCGCTAAATAATATCGCTTAATAGAAAATTTTAAAAGTTTAGGTGGATTTTATCTTTATAACACATAAATAATAAATAGTTGCAGGCGGACGTACGAAGCGCTTCACAATTTTCGATAATGCCCCCAGCTAAGAGGGGGCTAAGCTCTAGAGAACTGACCTATTACATATTCCGAACAAGCTTAATGTTCGGAATATGTTTAAGAGCAAGTCCATTTTTAGCAAAAACAAAACCCTATAACAGTTATGAAATACCTCTAAATGCCGCGAAGTTTTCGGCTGTTGAGTATAACTTTAAAAACTAATACAAATGTGTTGTGTACTAGTATTTGGCGCCGCCGACATACAAGAGCATCGCCAGGACCATTGTTAAGTGATAGGTAAGGAATGCCTTGTGGCGGCGTCGGCGGCGGCCTCCAAACTTTACGCTCCGATACCATTTCCTATGACGAAGCCTGACGCAAGTCTCGTTTGCCATATGACTCTACATATTTCTATATTTTATAATTAGGAAAAAACATCGATTAAACACAGAGGTGCACTTGTTAATTTGTACAATGACAATTAAAATTAAAAATAAACTGAAACGACTTCATAACTAAACGAAATTTTGGCTACCTCTTAAATCTGATGACAAATCCCCTATGAAAATATAGGTTTTATATTCTGATTTATGAGGTCCGTGTGCTTTTTCGATATGCCCTTCATAATCGCTAGGCTCTTAACATTTATTTTCTGTTCAGCTCAAATAATCGTAAAAATGAATTGGTTCCACACATTAGAGATTGAAATCCAACTAAAACGTAAAACATACTCTTTGAATCCAACAATATTGCCTACTATTCAATCTAGGACGTATGAGCCCAATAACCAAACTATAGAAACACAACAATAAAAATGTTAAGACAACGTGACTGTAGTGAAAAAATTGACATATTCCTATTCGGAAGATCTTAAATAGAGAACTAGAAGTTATTTGCCGTTCATACATATAAAATATTAACGATGGTAGAATTTATTCTTCACCGCCACGCGGGCACACTTTATACTACTTACTAACTGTGATTCGGTCTTGTTCAGTAAAAATTGTGCAGGTATTCAAAATGTTGCAAAGTATGCACTAAAGCTTCAATTCTTGTAAAATATTATTTGTTTTAAAATCAAGATTTTTTAATTTTATTCAATTGTAAATATGTACTTAACAAGATTTTGTTTGTAAAAATATGTGAAAGATATGATTTAACTGAAGTTACTATGACATTATAGAAATTTAATGGGCGTGACCTATATCTTTATATATATAATTCTTCTGTGAGTGTGTATGTCACTGAACTCCTCCTAAACGGCTGGACCGATTTGAATGAATTTTTTTGTGTGTGTTCAAGGGGATCTGAGAATGGTTTAGATTCACAAATCAGTCCGGCAGATGGCACTGCAGTCGGCACAGCAACGCGTGGCCGGGACAGCTAGTTAGGTATATATATCCCTTTGTCATACTTCACCAGAAACATCTGTTTAACAGACGACCGGTCAGTACAATACAAACGTCTAGAGATGGATACACGGAAAGTTGGTCACTAGATAGGTAAATATGTTCTTTCTGTCCTTTTTATAAGTATGTAAGGGTAGTTACTAACAGAATAACATGACATTATATCTTTAAAATAGTGTTCCAGTAATTATTTTTATAGTGATTAATCAAAATACTGTTTTTAGTTTTTATTTTATTCTATTAAGTAAACAATAATGCTATACCCAGTTTTAAGTAAAAGAGTGACATCTAGACAAGAAAGTAGAAAATAATAGCACCAATTTTTTATGTTAGTTCTAAAACATTATAGATGGCAGTACACAACTACGTAAAAGCTTATTTTAAACGCGCCATCTAGTGGCGAGTAGCAAAAATGTGCTAACATCATCAGTGTCTATGTTAATGCAACATAGATGGCGCTTATTTGTGCCATATTTCATATTTCAGTATTTTTAGTCAAATACAAATACTTATTATTAAAATTAGGATGTCATTAAATAACTATAAAATATATTGTACATCTAATGTATTCAAAATGGACACACAGTATAAAAAGTGGCAGTTTTTATTTTAATTGTTAAATATGTTTGATACATCCAAAGAGAAAATAATACATTGTAATATAACTGCCGATTCCATATATTATATCGGCCTGCATGTTTTACATATCCAGCGAGAGTCATTTGTGAATATTGTCTAAATTTAAACATAAACCTAATCAATACAGAAAAGAAGTATAATAATTAATGCTGGTCTGTATAACAGGTTCTTTTGGATATATTGTTGGTCAGGACTCGAGTTCTTTCCAATCAAAGAACTAGACTCTTATTGGCATAGCTCCCAAGTCAAATGAGCCTCGAGTTAAAGTACTTTTCACAGGTTCTTAAGTGGGAAGACTGTATTCAAAGGACAGAATTTGAAATAAAAATATTTTATCAACAAATGTAATCACTTAAAATAAGTGATTTTGAATTTTCTAGCGTTTTATTTAAAAAAAGGGTGATAGTTAACACCCTTCAGGTCTCATATTGTCAAGAAGAATGGGCGCAAAAAACTTTTCAGCTTTAACAGAAGTATCGACATTTACAATATTATTCATCGTCACCATACATAATCGACAAAAATAATATTATTCTATTATCACAATAATAGTATTGTTATGGTTTCATTACACCGTTGATTACAACAAGGTCAACAAGTATCTGTTTTGAATAAGTATACTTAAACATTGCCATGACATACAGAGTATAAAACACGAATTTAAAAAAGCAACATAGAGACATCTGTTGAGTGATTGTCGATAATACTGGTAGTTCAAACCAGATCCATCTCCCAAGGCAGCAAGACGCATGATGGAGCAATTGCTTTGCTCAACCATGGGAACGTAACGGCCCACACTACACGCCTTTACCAAAGAGCTAAGAGGGATGAGAGTATGTTATACTCCAACTACCACTAATAAACTAGTGTTTATTAAGCAAATGCTGATAGCTGTATTACACGGCCTGTAATAAATAGTGTTATGTTGAAACGATGAATATTACTCCCATGCATGGCGATCTATTTAACTAGGTCTGCAATGCTGCTGCTGTTTGCAAATACTGAGCGAAGAACTGCCTTACCTAAGCTCACCCAAATTTCATCAATGTAGTCTCAGCGGTTTGGCTGGGATCAGCTTTTGAATTTTTCTTTCGGTGATTAATCCTCCATGGTATGTCCGATTTCAAAACTTTTTTTTGCACATTAGTCATGATCACGATGTGGGTCTTGGTGCCAAATTTCATCAATGTAGTATCAGCGGTTTGGCTGTGATCAGCTTTTGAATTTTTCTTTCGGTGATTATTCCTCCATGGTAAAGTATATATTTTTTTTACATAGCCTATGTCCGTCAGGTTTAAATCATGTATGTTCATGCCAAAATTCGTTCGAATCGATTGAACCGTTAAGTAGCAGGAGGGAGACAAGCGAAATTTGTGAGTTGTCTAAAAGAGAGCTTCACTCTTTCAGAGCTTCGCTCAATAATCGTTGACTTTGTATTATCCCCTGGAAATGAGCTTATTTTTCACATGCGTTTTAAATTTATTTAAAGCAAAATCAACTGTACTTTATGGAACTTTATTTAAAAGAGCTATTTCTTTCCCAAAAGGAGCCTTCTGCTTTTAGAAGTCTAAAACTTTTTCATAGAAATGATTTTTTTTTAGGAACTAGATTCTTAGAAAAAGTTCGAGTTATTTTAATAAACTTTAGTAATTCTTTTATTTATTACAAAATAAAAATAAACCTTTGTGAGTCGATTTATGCAATATGTAACATCATTAAACAGATCATTATCATTATTTATTTTGATAATTATGTCTTATTTGAACTAACAACCAGCCTACATCCAAAAGAATTTAAATTTAACTAAGAATTTAAGTCTTATTATGTCTTATCTTATCTTTGGAACCAGTTGTAAAGTCACATTATTGCGACTTATGACTTATGAGCTCAAGTGTAAATATTAGAGTGTAGTCTTTTGAAAAAGGATTCGAAGGACTCGAATCTTTCCTAACACTAATAACTACTTGAGGCACCACTTAGTTACGAAGAGAAATAAAATTTAATATGATTAAAAAAATATATTGTGGTTTAAGTATCGAATATCAAACTCTTGTCAGTTAGCTTAACATCTGTGTAGCCAAAGTTAGCAACGAAAATGAAACTTGAGCGCGATTTAATTAAGCCTTGTTCAATAGAGCACGAGAGACGAGTAATGGCCCGATTTTGGGCTAATAATTTTATTATGAAAGTAATTCATGAAATCTTCTTCTGTAGATAGGAATATACTAAAGTTATACCTAAAGATACACAAGAAATTATATCTTTGTTTCAATATTTAAAAAAAAACTAATTTGGAAACGTTACTTTGCATTTAGAAATACGTGGGATTAATATAAAAAACATTGGTGCCCTCAACATATAGGTAAAGCAAAATTGTGAGAAAATCCGACAGTCCACCTATTTTAAAATTGTAATCTCCAACAACATCTTTGCAATCCTCGTGAAATAGTGGTTAAAAATTAAAATAATGATTGTAGCAATTAAAGTTTTTGTAAATAAAATGCTTCTTTTGACTATCAAGTTTGATTGGGTTCCCTGGTATATATATCTACGATGGCTCTATGATGCTTAAATTCCAAAGGCCAGTTTCTACTGAAAGCAATGACATAAAAGAAGAATAATGTACCAAGTCACTCGAATTCCGCGACCTTTTCAATTGATCCATGAAGCGGTTGCAGACGAAGGAAGGGCGATGAGAATATGAGTAAAATAATAAACCGTATTCATCATGCCGTTATATATATATTATGCCCTTTTACCTATATCAGTCTGTTAAGAAGTTGTTTTCACTTAATATCAGATTATAGAGTCAATTTAGAGAGACTCTCAAGTTTGCACTTTGATTTAATATATTCATAGCCTAGTTGCAGGTCCCCTTCACGAAACTAAAGTTTGCAGTTGCAAATTCTTGTAAAGTCGTTGATATGTTATGATGTTATATATACCTACATTCATATCTAATATTCTTACGAAGAAGCTTGATGCCGCAGTGCTTAGCGTCATTAATGTCTTTGATGGTCCTAGTCACCGTGTTCTTCGTGAAGAAGTATTGCCTGGAACTGTAGTTATTGCAATTTGCGTATCTGATATTTCGTTTTTGACCTGCGGTTGTAAGGTAAGGCATCTGTTGCAAAAACCGGTCAACAGATAGTTGTCCAAAAAGTTTACATCTCGAGCTGCTACAGAAGGCACGTTTAACAGTTGGTACCGGCTTTATCTGCAGTAAATAGGGCCTACTAATCCCCACAGGACTCGTGTCGTTTTCAATCATAGGAATGGCCTGTATGCCAGTAGTGGAGAGATTTCGAGGCTGTTAATGAATGTTCTAATTGTTTTAATAATTTCAAAGAATTTTTTGTTCCATACCACTGAACTCTACCTCCACTTAGCTTCTGCATTGCACTAGACTTGATTGACAGAAAATATTTCAGGCATTAGGGTAGTTTCAATTTTGATACTTCACTACATAGTATAAAACAAAGTCGCTTTCTCTGTCCCCATATCCCTATGTATGCTTAAATCTTTAAAACCACGCAACGGATTTGGATGCGGTTTCTTTTAATAGATAGAGTAATTCAAGAGAAAGGTTTATATGAATAATACATGCATGATATAGCCGGGGCGGATCGCTAGTACCTTTATATATAAAAATCTCTGTTTGACCGCAATGAACTCCGAAACTATTTGGATGATTTTTTCATTTTGCTGGATTTGTTCCTACTTAGAACATAGGATAGGTTTTATTTATATCACAGCAACGTGTGGCCGCGTCAACGTAGTTATAAATAAATAAAGAGTTATTTAAACATAGACAGTTATAAGTAGTGAGACTTAATTAATACTGTGGTCAAAAACGATAAGCCTGAAATGAAAATAACTAGCGTTCTTGTGTTATAGATATTATTGGATAGCATGGTATTATAAACAATCAGACCCAACATCATATAGAAAAGGGAAGTTTATCTATGTTGGGAAGTGAACTTAAAATCCCGTAGATGTTTTTTGCGTGTGCTTCAAGGTCATTAAAATAAAATAAAAAAAAACTCAGGCTTGTGAGACCCGGTCCACTTTTTAACTTGAAGTTGCAAAATAAATTAATGTAACCTTATTTAGAGATATGACTGTGAGTTTTTGCGCTGATGTCTAGTCTTATACGAATACGACAAGCAAGTTTACTGTCGAGATAATATGTCACAAATGATAGATTTATTTGACAAGACTCCAGAGTGGCTTAGGAATAGGCTGTTAGACCAAATAATCCTCATAAATATAACATGTTTAGACATTCAATTATTTTATCGTACTTGACTAAATGTTCTCACACCAATAATCATAGATATTTGTAGTTTTTTCCGGTAATAAAACTGAGTGTAGCTTATTGCATGCCCAGTGTTCCCCGTTTTCTTATGCAAATGTATGACTTTTTATTAGGTGTTTCGATTTTATGTCATTTCATGCAGCCTCTGGGTAGAATTTTACCCAGCGAAATTACAGTAATTAGAATACTTCAGTGTTTGAATTTCAGGTTATTTCTATAATGATCTCTGCATTGAAACAATTTTATTATAAATTATGAGCTTTTAAAATCTATTCGGTTTTCATATATACCTATATTCCAAAAATATAGAGGTTTTAGTAAAAATAAACAGCTATAGAATTTTGCGATTATTTATTTCATGTTTATATAATGTACTCATTTATTTGTCCAATGTCATATGAAATTTGCATTTAATTATGCATTTTGTATTTACATAAAATGATAATATTCACATGGTATCAGTTCATTGTTTCACTACCTATATTAATAAACTAACTAACGGCACAAAGAGCATTCTGTTTTAAAATTACAGTTTACTGACAGGATCATATTAACATTTTTGTTACTGACTACTTCAATATAAGTTAAAACAGATATGCGCATTTAAATAATATTTATAAATTAATACTAAAATTACTTCAAGTCTTTCTTGGCGAATTAGGCAAATTGTTTGCCATACAATAATACTATACACAACTAAACAATAATAGGAGATAAGACATGCCAACAGGTTTTATGCTAAGCACAAAAAAAATTAAAGTATTCACAACAATCTTTAAGAAACAAAATAAATAGGAGATTACAAAAATCAAGCAAACAGAGAGAACGAATAAGTACATAACTTAGTCGACTTAAGAGCTAAATTTGAATAAATTAATTATTAACAACTACACAATACTAAATATCACAGAGAAAGTACCCAATACTTGATCAACACATCGTATCGTCAAACATTTTAAAATTATGCCCAACATCTCACTCATAGAGAGCATACTGTTCATAAACATATAAGTTCGAGTAGTGGCAAATTGATTTAATAAATACTGTTAAATTAAAATTATATTTTTTTAAGTTAAATTTGCTTTCTTCGTTTATTTCTCCTACGTTTGTTGCGTTTTTCTTTGAGATTGCTACGGTATTGAACACATTTTTCTAACATCCCCTTTTTCACAGGTTTCGTAATTTTAGAACAATTCAATTCTAAATTCCAGTTGTCTAACAAGTTACCGTATCCTCTAAACAATATTTCATCGTTCTTTAAGTATTTTGCTGCGTTCACTTTCATTTCAATTTTGTCGAGTTTCATACGTTTTAAAGAATCAACCTTTGGTATAGGCATCTTCACTTTAACCATAGCGTCTTTAATGTCTTCGATGGTGCTGTACAAGTCGTTGATAGTCTTCGTGAAGAAGTCTTGTCTCTTGATATCGTAGCTTGCAATTTGTGTATCTGGTATTTCAACTTTGACGTTTACGAAGATCTTGAAAAGTTCGTGGTATACCACCAGTGATTTGTAAAGCTGCCGGATATTGTAGGAGAACTGTAACAAAGAAAAAATAAAATAAAGTTAAAATTTGGTTTAGTGCAAACTTATACTTTAAATATACCTACTAGGAAGAGTATGATTCAATACAATGGTAAGTATTTAATGAAGCAGCATTTCATATCCTATTTCAATGCCCTTTGTCATGTCAAGAGAATTTAGAAATGATTTTAGGAATTAGGATCTTACGCAATCAAGTAAGCACGTACATATGAATTAAGTTCATTATATAGTGAATAGTTTAGTGCGGCGAGTATTCGTGTCGAGGCTGTGGCTTCTATACTACTTATAATGTTGCTAGCATCATTGCCGCTTTGAGCTTCTTGTATCAATGTTTAAATCGTTTTAAGCTTTGAATTGTTATCTAAAAAGTATATGACCCATATAATGGAATATTGATACATTTTTATTTAATTTCTTTACTTGTTTCTTTTTGTTATTAAGGACTGAACTGACGTATCTTTAAAAAAACTACAATACCGATACTTCAAGATCTTGTCTCATATATAATATAGCAAATATTATGCAGTAGGCGTCCATATTACATTTATGAATAGGATCATTCGCACTTGATTTACTTTGTTGGGAATAACGTAATCAATGGCATCCATAAATTATGTTTATAATAATAATAAAATTTAAAATCAGATTAGTTTACGAAATGGAATGTTTGATTAGCAAATATGTGGTGGTTATATGTAAATGAAAAGAAAAGACGAATTGAACGAGAACTGGGTTCTACGACAATAAGATCTGCTTCTGTACAACAATGACTTGATGTAGATATGTACTAGGCTAGCCGGTTTGCCTCGATCCTCGCAAACGATCACTCATTATTGTATTTTTAAAACGAATGTGCAATCTCGTCTGTGCTGGTGATTTTAAACTGTGGAACTGGTTGAAAATTACTCAGAACATTTTCATATATGATAATTACAACGTAATTGCGAGTCGTACCTATTATCCAAGCGAAATTTAAAAAATTATACAAAGCTATGAATTGATTTATTAACGGTATAGGTTTTGTAAATATATATTTGATTTAATATAACGTAACGCTTATTAAAAGTAATTGAGTCTAAAAATGGTTACGTTTAGTATTGAGTCATAATACCACATTAAATTTAATTGTATATTTTTATTATGTTTTGATTGTAAATTTAAAATTGT
Source organism: Calamotropha paludella (assembly GCA_927399485.1). Classification (NCBI taxonomy): domain Eukaryota; kingdom Metazoa; phylum Arthropoda; class Insecta; order Lepidoptera; family Crambidae; genus Calamotropha; species Calamotropha paludella. Next base: position 7,831,672 of record OV656814.1, on the reverse strand, counting down.
TATTATCAGAATAAAGATTGGAAGACTAAAGATGAGTGTTTATTTAAATTTATAAGCAATTGATTAGACAGTAAACAGATGTCTATCAATTGATGGCAATGGTTTGACAAAGTCTACGTCTCCTTAACAGGTGACTAACATTTCAGTAAACTTTCAGTAACGCTATGAAGTCATCTCCTCGATAGTCCAGTCATGTTTCCTGGAAAAATTAAGCTCCCAGACACATCGAGCATTTGTTTGGTGAGTGTCACGTAACAACGTTTAGTATCCCGTGAACTTCCTCTATAAACTAATTAATTAAATGATTCATAACAATGCTCATTCAGTCTATGAGTCTCTGTTACAGTGCGTTTGAAATTACATCTGCTATCATCGGTTTATTCTATTATGAGAAAGAACTTTTTTATGACTCTAGATTTGTTTATTTTAAATACATAAATCCACTTTGCGTTAGGGTTACTGCCTCTATTATTCTTAAAATTTTTAATTTATAGTAATTAAATTGAATCTTTTCACAAATAATAAAAGCTTCAAAGCAGTTAATAATTAAGTGTGGACTATTGCTCAAAGTAACCTAAGTAATCGATGTCGTAAAATTATTAATCAATTGGAAATTTAATAATATTTTAAGGGTCATAAAGTGATTAACGCGCCGCCTTTCCGCGTCATTGTGAGGTGCGGAGTATTCGCTTAGTTAATAAAGCTGAGAGCAAATATGGCGAAGTATTAAGCTGAAAACCCGACAATGCGCTGTACATTTGCGTTTAAGCGAACTTAACCTGAGAAACGTGTCGGAGACAAATGCGGCTGTACGACGGAATCGTAAGTTCACATTCGTCTCAGTTGGACAAATAATGTGTTTTTAACATTTGGTGTTGTTTTGTTAAATCGTAAATACTGAGCAAACACTAGAGACCGGCAAAGCTCGCCATGAAAGCGACATACCTTGAGGAATGTCTGCCCTTTATTTAAACGCTGAAATACAAACCATTGACTTAAGAGTTTTGTATGAAGAAAATAGAGTATTTAAACTTGATGAGTGTAAAATAAGTAATCCGGACCACACTTATAATATATCTACTTTTTATTTCGTCAAGATACTGAATTGTATAGGTACCTGGCACCTGTGTAATGAATGCAGAGTAATTAATTATTGAGTTATTTTTGAATTATATCAATATTAATGAAATACAAAGAGAGCAAGTCCGTCCAAATCTTTCGACGAGCCCTGTTTAACGACTCATTTGAGCAGTATTTAATTTTTAAATTGTTCGTAAGTCAACTAAGGCCGAGCAAAGCCGAGATCACTTGAATTCTAACGCTTTCCTTTGCCCAAAGTCAAATATTTAAATTTCTTAAGTGGCCGTACATTGACGAGCAGTCGAGACATAGGTAAGATCTGTTCAATATTTATGGTATTGGTCACTGCTCGCCTCTACACTGTCGTGTTAAAGAATAATTTTGTCAATGGCTCGCTGCATGGACTGGTCCCCGTATACTCTGAATGCACACACACTTATTGTCTCGCATTAAGTTTTGTGTACTAATTAGTGGGTGTCCAATATGAATACATAATAGAAAGTCTCGCGGTCCAGATGTGTAATCGGTAAACATCGGAAGAGCTTTAGAGCCCGTTAAAGTGCCTTATATTTTTATGAGCCGAAGCGAGAACAATCATTGAATGGTATCATTAGAATTAATCAGATCATATTGTTCGTTTAGCAGTTGGTTCGTAATGATAGGCGGCGGGTTGGGATCGCGTGTGCGTCGAAAACGGCTGGTGTCGATCTATGCAAATCCTTTCGAAATATTTAATTGGTTGGTTGGTCTGGCTCCTATAGACTTACCAGAAGCCTTTAACGCCGTTATTAATGGAGTCCGGCTCAAGGAAGCTTTATGATAATTTCTTGATCGTTTAACAAAATGTCTGTTGAAATTTCTTATAAGTATTGAGAAATTCTATTACGTCACAAATTTATTAAATATACCTCTTGTTTTAACAAAATTAAAATAATGGAAGCGATTCCGATTAGGTTTTAAATATTAAAAATGCTGTAATAAAATGGTCAATTTGTGCTAATTTTAAAAAGGCACGGCGTCAAAATTGAAGGGCCGGGGGACCTAGTTATTGCTCTTAAGTACAATGTGAAGTAAATAAACGTGGTACAATGGCGGCGCACGTGTAATTTGGCTGAACGAAACCTCATTTATGCTGCGCTTGCGCGGCTCGGCTAATGTGGGGATTCCTTTGTCTCAAAGCGAAAAATAAAAATAATGCAAAAATATTGAACGGGAAAAAGAGTGATGGACCACACCCTCGTGAGTGATCGAGCATGGTAATTATTCTGTCCGATCCGTTGCTTCAAATCCCACTACACCACGGCCGACGCTTGACGGCCAGTATTACCAATGTCTGTGACGTCACTACGACAGAGTTCTCACTACAATAATTTCATAATCTAATTGGGACATTACCGCATTCACTTGTAATCTTTAACATTTATAAACAGATAAGAAAGGAAGTTTGCTGATTACACAAATAATAATATAAAGTAACAACTTCATAAAATAAATATCGCAAAATAAAATTTGAGCAATGACAGCAACAAGGAAATCATCTTCCCTTTACTTAAAAATAGTGTCGATTAACCTATAGGTACTTCACTTTTGCAATATGTATGATTTATATTTATTTGCTGCTATTTGTTAAATTGTAATGTGAACGTTGGTATCATATTGTATTAAATAAAATGGAGAAATAATATAATACTTACATATCGTTTAGATCTCGATGCATCTTTTTTATTGGCAATCCTAATGCTTCTGTCGTGAATATCCACAAAGTTTGTCTTCGGCAACCAGTCTGGCATTCCAGATCCGTAGTCCTTGGGTTCCGTCAACTTTCTTCTATGCTCGTCAAAATTGTCTTTTGTGTTAGCCATTTTGTGCTTTACTTTCTGTAAGGCTATTCCGTACTGGTCATTGTGTAGAAGTCTCGTATTTTTCTGTTCTTTGGTAGGTCTCTCAACTTCTTGCATGTGAACATCTGTCCTGAACATATCCATGTCTTTGATAGGTTTCGCCATATGCCTATGTAACCTATGCCTTTTATGTTCCGGAGCAGCCTCTGCTGGCCTTAGACACATTGTTAAGATTACCACTACTGATAATGCTACCAACAGCTTTTTGGGAACACCTGGAACAATAAACGTGCTGTTAAGTCTAGGTCTCAATCCAAAGTGATATTAAACTTATCAGATACAGAGAACGGTTGAATAGTGACTAATTACGAAGCAATTACCTGCAATAGTCTGATACCGATATAACATGATACCGGCTTCATAACAGATTAATTTTTTTTTTCTTGGGGGATAGTTTTATAAGAACAATTTTGTGTGCAAACTCTATGCTCGATGAAGCCGACAAGTCTTAACTGGTTGAAACTCGTTAGAGCGGTAAAGGTAGCAATATTTTAATTAGTGCATGATTTATCATTGGATACTACTTGAAAAATATGTTCAGATTAGAACAGACAAATACAGTTTTCAGATATTGTTGCAATATTGCACAACTATTACCTAAATTTTACAAGCATGAAATTCCAAACATATTTTTATTTATTATCATCCAGTGTTAGTTTATATTATTAACGTATGTTATCGGATATATGCTTTAAGAAGAGAGATGATAAGATGCAATGAATCCAAAAAGAATAAATTTAAAATTGAATAATAATGAAAATCTCGTTACAGGAGATCGTCAACTCAAAAAAGTCGGTGCATTCCTATTAAGTGGACAGGAACGTCCAGGGATCACATAAAAAATAATAAGCTTCGTGATTATCGTAAACGCGGCGGTACAACGCACATACACGAGTGCATAAACTTCTTGTAGTATCTCCATCTCGGAGCACTTTCTCAGCCACCATTAGTCGTTTGGAAGTCGACGTATACGTGATATTCTTTTATCAATTTCTATTTTGTCACAAAGCTCGGTTGCGCGAGGTAAGCTACTGATTTCTAGGGTACTGATATAACTGAATATTATGCATTTAAATGGAGCAATAAATTGAATTTTACAAAATCGTTTACTTTGTCATTGCATGAATACATTGACAATTTTTTGCTTGTAAAGTGTTATGTTTCCTGACTTGTGTAGAAAGTTGTTATACCTATATAATTAGATGAAACATGATGGGGGTGTTAAGTACAACGATGTAAGGCTGTCGTCATTTCATAGCTGGCGTCGATCTGCAGCGTAAAAAGTGTAGACACGACGTCGTCGACATTACTCACGTTAATAATGAAATAAAAATTGAATAACTATGACATTAATGATTGAATGAATTCTTTAATTGAGTATTTGTCCCAAGCTTTTTTGAACTTTTGCGTAACGCTACAATGCAAAAATTATACTTGTTATGCGATTTAGCGTTTGGCTGCCATTGATGTTGCGCCGCTGCCATAAAACATATTTTATGTGCCAACGGAGACTCGCAGTTCTGCAACGTTTTCAAAGTTTAAAAGGAGGAGAAACACCAACTTTGAAAAGGCTTTTGTCCAGTTTAAGTGCTAAATGTAGAAAGTTACCCTTCCCTGTATTTACAATTTTTAAGAGTCAACAGTGACCAATAAAGGGCAATAAACTTCATTTACAAATATTATCTTTAAATTTAAGTATATGTGAAAATAAACTGTTATTATTGTAGCCGTAATTTTTGCATTTTGTTCATATATGTAAACCAAGTGATCTTACCACAATCCGTGATTTTACAGAGAAAATTTAACACATTACATGTATTACGTCACTCAAGGATAGTCTGAGGTAAACGGTTAATGAATCATTAGGTCAAGCGGTGTCGTTGACAATATAACATAAGCTAAATAAACGCCTAAGTGGAACAGCCTTACCAATATACTCGTATAATTTTTAGTATACTGCGATGCGGTCAAGGTTTCCGTATGGATTTTTTATATGCTGTGCCGGCGTAACCTAAGTTTTGTAGATAATACATCAACGCTTCGAGATCAAACAATGCTAACCATATAATTGTTACCGCGAAAAGCGACGTGCATGAAGCGATTTACTGTCATGGGGTTTTCCTGATGGCTTATTGTTTATGGATAGTTTGTATTGCTCTATTATATTTATGACATTATTTTGTACAGACTTCATATTCAAAATATTTTTAAATGTACACTACTTTAAACCAAATTACTGAGATATGAACTGTATTTTAAAAGCTTAACAAGATAAATAGAAATCAGCTGTTGTTATTAATAAAAATATTAATGTAAAAATAACTGGTTAATATATTTGAAATAAAAAAATTGATTAACTGTTTTTGACATGTTAAGTAACACGTTAATTTTCTATACTCGTATTCAATTGGTCGTAATCAATTCACACGTTCAAACATGGTCATTACTATTTGTATATGTAAATGAAGTGACATTAATTTTATAGAGGATGGATTAGATAATTATGGCCAAAAATGGATGAAACGGATGAACCTGCGACTTAAATTAAACTTTGAGTATCAAATGACACCGTGACGAGTTCAGTGGAAAATGTTTTTGATTGATTGCCGACGGGCGAATGTTGTTCATTCCCACACGATTTGCTGCCTAAGCTATACCGACTTTCTCGATTGTCCACTTCCAAAAATGATCATCAATCGAATTCGCTTGAACATCGATTTGCAAAGTAACAATGAGTGATGGTGTTACTTTTAATTATTATATAAGGTTCGGGGAAAGGGTTACAGATTTTTTTTTACAATTTTGTTTCTTTTATGCAATAGGTTTATAAGAACTAGATTTAATTTTTATTTGCCTTTGCATTTTATTAGGTGCCATATTTATTTAAGCATATTTTTTAATTTTAATTATTTGTTGATGAAAAGAGATATTTTAAATGAATATCATTATATTATATAAAATTATAGATACTTGCAAAAATAACGAATATAACTTAATTTTAACTTTAGTTTAAATAAGCTACCCACCGCGTTTATACTTCACTGTGACGAAACGCATACCAAGCAAGGAAAGTATGCTTAAACACCTAAATATAAAAATAACTTAGAAACACACACCAGTTAAAAAGACATCCATGAACAACGCATTGATGTAAATCCTTCGGGCAAGTCCATGTTCATCCGAACGTGTATTAATTCCGCCTAGCGATATCGTTGAAAACTCGTAAAATGAAACACTGTGAACACCCGCGGAAATAGATAGCACGTTGACACTTTATTTCTTAATTATTATTTTTAAGCAGGTACGGTACTACTGTTTACGTTCGCAGTCGATCGAACGTCGGTGTGAGCGCGTGCGAGGCTGGCGCGCGGGCAGCCTCCTCTCGTTGAATGGGCACCGAAATGCGGCACCGTACATAAAATAGCCGGTCAAACAGTACGCGAAAACCCTTACACGCCCGCCCGCCAGAATGCGAACTCTGACCGAAACACAGAGAGACTTCCGTATCTAATTTTTTTCCGTCATATTAAGTAAAAAGTAAATAAACTCCAGAAAATAAGGTGTAAATAAAAACATTAAAGCTTTTTAGATCCAAATTCTTAAAAGTCACAGTCATTCGTAAGCTTTTGCTTACGTAGTCGAAATCAAATGTACTTTTTAAGAGTTATAGCAAGTATTCTAATAAATTATTCTAGCCAAAGTTGATTCGTATGAGCCTTCAAAAATATGTATGTGTACGAGTATATCTTTTTGCTGACCTAATTAATGTAACTTGAACATACACTCATTTGCAAAAAAAACGGGCGGTTTTGATTTTCATTCATCTTTAAAAAGATACAATACAAAAAAGGTTACAATCGTTTGTACACGTTACTGGCCGGTTTTAAAAATGCTGTGGTATTTAAAAAAGTACGTTCTAAATTCAAATTTTCATTTGATGCTCATTTTTACAGAAAGCCCCTTTTTATCCTACATTTTTGGCGCGAAGTTTCAGAAGTTAACATCGACTTTTATAACTTTTATTCAATTTTCATCGATTAATTTCATATCCTTGACTGTCAAAGCTTTATTTATTGCTGTTTGGCTGTATCAAAAATGGTAGATAAAGTGGTAAAAGCTACCAAAATTATCGCGCTGCTTGAAGAGGGTTTCAGCCAATGCTTCGTGGCTAGGAGGCTAAATGTTAGTCGCTCGACGGTCCAAAGGACCTGGCAGCGATATCAGGAGACTGGTTCCGTCGAGAGAAGGCCTGGTTCTGGAAGAAAACCATGTACCCAACCACAGGATGATCGTTTTCTTGTGGGTCGCGCATTGAGAAATCGCAAATCTTCGAATGTGGATCTTAAGAACAACCTCCAAGAAGTAAGAAATGTGCATATTAGTCTATGGATGGTCAGGAAGAGGCTTCTCGCTGCCAATATACGCAGTCACCGCCCGGCCCACGGCCCAAAATTACTCCGTGAGCACCGAGTTCGCAGGCTTAGGTTCGCTAGAAAATGTAAATCATGGACTCAAGAAGATTGGAATAGGGTTTTGTTCTCTGATGAAGCCAGGATATCTCTGTTCGGTGAAGATCGACGTCGGCGAGTGCTAAGAAGACAAGGAGAACGCTTTGCAGAGGCATGTTTCGAAGAAATCACACCTTATAGTGGGGGCTCTGTTATGTTTTGGGCAGGAATAAATTCAATGGATCGTACAGAGTTAGTCTTCATTGAAAACGGCTCACTGACTGGGCATCGATACATAACGGAAGTTCTAATTCCTCATGCACAACCCGCATTGGCCGCTCTAGGTGAAGACTCGATTTTATGGACGACAATGCTCGCGCCCACCAATCTCGCGATGTTAAAGCGTATGTAAGAGGTCGGCATTCGTCGTTTGGATTGGCCAGCTCGAAATCCCGACCTCAATCCCAAAGAGAATGTCTGGGACGTTCTGAAACGGCGTGTGAGATCAGTACAACCGGCTCCACAGACCATCAGAGAGCTGAAGAATGTGATTACTGCGGAGTGGGAACGTATTCCGCAAGCAAGTATCCGGGATATACTCGCTAGCATGCCTAGACGAATTCAAGCTGTGATTTTAGCTAGAGGGGGTCACACTCGATACTAAACATTTATCTGCTTTTACTTTATTAAAGAAAAACAAACAAAAAACACTTTTTTATTTTTACTTCATGAGCATATGCACTACTAGCGAACATACACTACTAGTGAGGTTTAGCATTATTTCCCATAAATTGTATCAAAATTTTATGAAATACTGATGAAAACGATTATTTTCTTATTAATTTACCAAATTGTGAGGATAAAACTACTTATAATTATCAAACAAAGCAATATTAACATTTAAAGCTTAGGTGCCCGTTTTTTTTGCAAATGAGTTTAGCTTAAACTTTTGAAAATAATTTGAAGTTGTAGAGTTACATAAATTATTAAATATATACTACTCCACACCATCCATTTTCTATTAAGTCATTTGTTTTGCAATTTTCGTCATACGGAAACAGTTGGTATATAACTCATGTATATTTTTAAACATCAGTGAAACGGAATATCCTTTTCATGCGTTTAAAATTATCCTGTTAAACAATAATATGACAATAACTATGACGTAGAACCTTACTTATTGGTCTGTGAAAGATATTAAAAAATTTCTCTGTCGTCTCCACGACAATCTCTGTTCGAATCTTGTGCAAGTGTTCATTTATTCGGTTAGGACTGAGGTGAATCATCGATGAGTCTATCCTAAACTACCGGCGCGGCACGGCCCCGTCACTCAACACGTTGTTACGAGTCAAATCTTTATCGAAATCTCGATAGTCGATTGACTAATTAATATCGATATATAATCGAGTAAATCGTTTTATAAACACAATTTAAATAAAGAATGGTAATGTATAGGCAATTTCTTATCATAATAATAATATAACTTACAACACAACATTAATGTTAATATATAAATTGTATGATACCTAATTGACAATTGTGATAACATTATGATATTCATTATTCTTCATTGTGATATTTCAATAGTTATTAAAAATAACAATATGATTCAAAACAATTCACGATTATTTTTAATTGAAACAATCAATGATATCTTTATGTGTGTACTTTCGTATCTATTTGGTAAAGCTTTTTAAAGTCATCATAGAAAACGCATGTGCGAATTGCTGTATGTAAACAAGGAGGTGACATTTGTAAAGTAGGTTAGTAGGTACTTTCAATTTCTTTAGAGAGTCGATTATAAGCACGAACTTTAAATTATTCTGATTAAGCCTCAATTTATTTTTTCAAATTTATTGACATTCTATATAGGAATATAAAAATACTTTCTTTAATACAAAAATTTCGTACGATGGCTACTCAGCAACCCTTATTAGACAGTTTAGTGTTACATTGTCAAAGAGAAGAAGAAACTGGTTTTGTACCAGATTTATCTCAGATGTGGTTTACTAATCATTTGGACTAGCAACGCAAGTGTTTACTCTGACAAGTTTTTGTCGTAGCTAACAAGCGAAGCCATTGTGTTGGGCGTTTATTGATACTGTCAATAGAAGATTATTATGTCCATGATTAATACTTCCCGATTTTAACTATGTTTTGTCTTGTACAGAAATAGTTTGCGTAGGTGTGCATATTTTGTCATATAAGGGCCTTTAGTTCTAATGATAATGTTCGTTTTTCCAAACAGTCACAGTTGGTAATTTATTCGTTTTGGTTTTTTTACTCATAAGAAAATTTTCACACAACACTATATATAAAAATGATAAATGGTAATGTGAACAGAATAAATAAATTAGTCGATTAAGATCGAGAATCAAACATGTGATAGTTTCTTACAATTACGATAATAGAATGATTGACATCGAATATATTATTTGTATAATTGAAATGTGTCTTGTTACCTGTCACGCGACCCGAGTTCTCTTATGTCGGAACAATTAAAACCCGTGGTAACAGTAATTGCTTTCGTTTTTTGCTCAAGGAGTTTCCCAGTGAAGAATTGCACCGTATTATAATACAAATCGCTTTTCATCAATAAACGTTTTTATACGTAATATTTGTTCTAATCGGTGGATTGATGACTCGAGGCTTTTCCGAGGGTCATGGTGACTCATAGAATTTCCCGAATTTTCCTGAGTAGCGTGGGCGGCGAAAAGCGGCGAAAGCCTACAAAAGCAGTATCATATCGCTTATGAGTTCATTATTACTCATGCCCGTAGAAAGTAAGCTCGTAGATCTGCGTAACTTTACACGATTCGTCATACCGTTAAGAAAACTATGTTGAAATTTAGTTTTTAGCATTATTACTATGAAATGGCCATCGGTAAAGGTGTGAAATCCTATCTCCAATTTAACTTCAATGGTAGTGGATATTGCTAAGTACTTTATGAATAATTGTATTATCGTTTTCGATAAGTGATTGCGTTGAGTGTACTAAATGGGGGCTATGACTTTGCATTTGAAATGACTGTCTGTTCGAATGCATTTGCCAGCATAATTTCAGCGGCTAATTTAAGTTTACCGTAAGTACGTTGCTTCCGCGACACTGTGCATGCGGCCGCGTACCACGCCGAGCGGTATTGTTCTCGAGCCACAATATAAATCACGCTTGACTCGCGAGAGAAAGCTTTTACTCTAACCCCTTTAAGAAGGCATTAATTTCGTACAAAAACCTTTGCATTTTTTATTTTTGTTCCAACTGACAGACGAACATAGAGCATAGATACACGGGGTAACATTCATTTTATATTGTTCTTTAAAATCTAATTTAATATAAGGGAAAAGTCTTTCTTTTGTATTTCCATTCATAAGGACAATATAGAAGTTACCACGCGGATCCGATGCATATTAGTGGGTGTCAACGAATGTTAATGCCATGTATATTTTTTTGTCACAAATCAAGAACATTGATAGTGACGAATTGACATATTTTTCGAGTTTTAATAATTAATTGAACATAAAAGTCCTCTGTGTGGGGATTATCGCAAATTCTTAAAGCAAATCAAATTGTCTTTGCCCTTACGACCTACGGCTTCCTGTTCTCCGTTCTTTATATCCGCTTAATTTTAGATTACAATATAATTATGTCAACATATAAGTAAAAGTTTATGGGAAATGGATGCATTAAATTATTAATATACAACTCCAATGATAATATTTGGAATAAATATATTATTCACAGTGAGGAGATAGAGATGAAGTTGGCTATAATATTACCATAAAATATTTATGAGATTTATTAGGTGACTCCTGGTATGTATCCGCATAGTAAGGATTAAATAAATCAGGCAATTGTTGTTCTCTCAAGCAATCTTAATTCAAAAGATAATGCTTATTTTAAGATATTATCATAAATCTAAATTTATTGCAGAATTGGTTTTTTCTTTTTTATGCATTCAATTTTAATTATTATATCCTCAATAATTTTTAATACTTAGTGATACTATCGATTAGATCATCTTGGTACATAATTTTCTTATCAGTGGGCTATCTTTGGTAAACATTGGTTTATCTTCATTTTCTCATCATTGGTTTAAAGAGTAGGTAAATGAAATGAATGTCATCGCAATCGCATAGAAAAAGGTAACTTGGTAAATTATTTCAAAATAATGTAAAAATAGGTACTTACTAAAACTTTTAAAATTTTCATAATCTCGTTTCCTTATGGAACATTTGTTAACGCAAGCACACTCTTTAATCATTGTTTTTGTTTTTAAATTATCACAGAGTAAATAAATCTTTGGTATAAAATAGTCACAAATTCACAGTAAATTTTTATCACTGGCACATAATAAAATTCACTAAAAAGTTTAAATCCGAACAGGTGGTGATGGCGCTACTAAGTCCGATTTTTCTAAAGAGTTACGTGACAGCGGCTACGGGCGATCGTTGCGATCTCAGGCGGATACGTTCAGTTTGCCGCTTTACGTGTAATGTGTGTCCTGACCGTTTTTCCGCGGCTTATAAACGACGGCGGGCGCTCCCGTGATAAAGGGTGCAAAAAACTGATTGTTTGCATTAGAGGGCCCGTCTGTACGTCACGGATACAACGTCGCGCGCGATTAGGACGTACACGCGCATGTGTTCTTACGCAATCGCCTGTTCAAATAAATACACGTGTTTCAGTACCGGATCCCGAAGGTGTGTGAAAATGATTTCTTGATGTTCCACCGGCACATTATCAGGAATATAACTTAATACATAGCAGAAATATTACTTGCAGGACAATAAAAGTTCATCATAAGCATAACAATCTCGGAAAAATACTTTAATTTTGAATATACATTTTTATCATTACTTAAAAAAAAAATATGGTAGGTGCCATATATGGTAGGACAACATGGATATCAACCAGTGTTAAAAAAACATCACTGGTCAAAGATAAAATTCAGTAACTAGATAACGGAAAATTAACTATAGGGTTGAAAAGCTATGGGCATTATTATTTTTCAATTAGCATTTGACTGACTTTTTTAATTTTAATGGGCTTACTTTTGACAATATTTCAAACCTTACAAATAGTTTAGGAGGAGCCTGGCTCGATAGCTTTAAGGGTAGATTTGTATGCACATATAAAAATAAGCTCAGGAAGGATTTGCGCATTATTTAAAACCAGTTGAAAGTTAAACGGGCTATCTGATTGAGCGGCACCCTTTAATAAAAAACGCTAATTTGTTTATTGAAAAGCTCATTAAGTTAGTTGGCTGCGACATATAAGATGAAAGTACAAACGACAATATTGTGATGACGGGTAATAATATCACTATTGTTTATTTTTTTTCTCTCTGATTATCATTTCATTGGTTAATAATATTCTATAAAAGCTTACTATTATTACGAAGACTTTTTTGATAAGATCATATTTAGGATCGAATAATAGATAGATGGAGACATTGTATATCAAATTAATTTCCTCTTTTTTTAAATTACTTTAAAAAAAAGAGTGGTAATAACACATGTGGGTACTCTACTATACATATGCAATCAGTTGCGAAGAGCGTTACATTGTATGTCATTATTTGGAATTCTTACTTGGTGTCATGTACACTGTATACATGTTCTGGCTTTGGAAGGTGATATTATACATCCTGAATTATTACAAACTATAGCAAAAGAGTAATCTTTGAAAGTAATATCAATTTTGTGACTACTGTTTCATTGTCTGACGTACTTTTTTCGTGACGTAATATTTCAAGAATCTTAACCGACGTATTCATAAACAATAGGTCATATTTTGGGAAGCTGTCAGGCACAGTCGTTAGTTCCTTCAAAATATATCTACATCCTTTGGAGTCATTTGTTGCACATTGTGGTAGGTATGATAAGTTGGACATTCTTGTCTTTAGTCATAATTACTTTATGCTCTACTAAATACCACAGTACCTCATAAGACATAGTATTACTGATGTATCTTATTAATACTTAATTAGTTTCGGCGACTTCTTGGTGCAATGGTTACAATCCTACCTTTCGCACCTACGGTCCTAGGTTCAAGTCCCGGAAGGGGCAAATATTTGTTTGATGAATACGTGAATATATATATATATATATAAAAATTCCCTGTCACAGTGATTGGCCGCGATGAACACCAAAGTACTCAACCGATTTTGATGTTTTTTTTTATTCTGCTGGATTTGTTTCAACTTCGGACATCGGATATGTTTCATTTTAATTTATAACACAGTAATATTATTATATACCGGGTTAGCTATTATATATATATATATATATCCCATGAACAAAGTTGCGTCCTCCTATTGACTAATTATCATAGGTATTATTTAATGACGATAAATTAACTCATAAGATAAATTATTTAAATAGAAAAATACTAGAACAAAGATCAACTCGGGTCACTGAGAATTTACTTGTAAGCCGGGTCGATTATTATTGGTCTTTTCTTTTTTTAATAATTTATCTTATAAGATAGCATTGAGAAATGCATGAAATATATATAAAAAAGAAATGGCTATAAATAAGATGAAATATTTTAATCGATTGCCCAAACCTTTGTAAAAATGTTTCTTTCGAATACGAGAGGATGTTCTACAACGGTGGCCTACTCAGTAGCTCAAGAGCATTGGACTTCCGAAGGTTGCGGGTTCTGTTCTCGCCTGAGAATTCACTTGTGAGCCGACTCGATTTTTCTAGTATTTTTCTATAAAAATGATTTATCTTATAAGATAACGTTGAAAAAATGCATAAAATATAAAAATTACGATAATAAATTCATTTTATACCAAAAATTTGTCCCTCCACAACATTTAAAAATTTCTTAGATAACAGGAAGAGCTACAAGATGAAACTGAAATTGCAAAGTTGCGTCCATATATGGACGCATCAACGCGGCGGACGTAGGATGATACATATGATAATTAGTTAATAGGAGGATTGGGTGACCGGAACTTTGTTTGTAAACAATATTTAATATATATGTATCATATATGTACGTCTAACCGTTACCCTAATATCTATAATTCTAACAGTTATTATTATTGATTAAAGTCCATTGCCATTAAAAATGTTTAATTATTAAACAATATATTCTTGTTTTTTTTTACCTGCTGCCTCTTTTAGTTCGGGCAGATACAGCAATATTATTCACATCAAAGTGTCACATAAAATTACCACTTTCTGTCAAATAAATCGATTAAAAATAGTTTGGATAGTCAAGGCTCAAACAGAAATTAAATAAGAGGCTCAACACATATTGCACACTTGTGTTGTAAAGTTCTGTATTCTCTCAACTATTTGTTAGGGTTAATTTGAAAAGCCTTGGTCAAAGCACGCTCTTATAGCAGACGAAATAATAATGTTCTATCCCAACGAATGTCATAAATTTTTCTTTTCTATTATAAGATAAAGTCCTCTTTATTTCCAAGGTATCTTCTATAAACTTTTTTTAACCTAATTTAAACTATCTAATATTTTCCTATTTATTATTTGTAACTCGTAGCAAATATTTGTCGGAATGCATTGGAATACTGCGCTTGAAGTCGCCCCCTCCTTTTCTCCTTATGCAGCTCCCAATTAGTGCAGAAAGACAATATAATTAAACTATCATTTGTTGTCATCCCGGAACTTATATATATATATATATATATATGCCGCAAGCTCAGTAATATATATATATAAATATATCTGTGACTTTGACTGTAACAAATCCAGCGAACCGAGTTTCAGCATGTAAAGCATGTCAAGACAACAAATTGCAAGTATCACACCTACGTAACAGAAATCGCAAATATCCACAGTAGAACATCAACTTGCCATCGTTCGTTACATGAAAGGGGTTACTGACAAGATTGGAATAATTCTAAGCGGGTCTCTATCAATACTTACTTTAAGCCGGTTTACTGGCCGATTTATAAATTTTACGACCTTTCAAGTAATAAGTAATATAATACTTTTTTAGGAAGTAGAGCATGTAGCTGATATAAAAAATAGGCGCGATAATAAGTCTGCAGTGTGGAAGCACGCTTTTGAATGGTCCAACTACTACATTAGATTTGATGAATCACAAACTCATGCTAGTGAACAAAGATTTGTTCCTAGGATGTTACACGAAGCTGTTAATTTTAGGAAACATCCTAAGTTTAATAGAGTTAAAGGTTGGAGTAGTCCAACTGGTTGGGATACCGTAATTTAAGGGATCCCACACTTCGAAACCTAGTGATGTAGTAAGCTCTTTTAATAAATAATAAATGTAAGTTGAAGGTCTGTCCAAGTTTCTTGAGCGAGTTCTTCTCGGAAGGGCCTCCCGATTTCGTAATTGATGCTACTACCAGTCTACCACGAGTCTACACTCAGTAGTTTTCTGTAATTTATGCTATAATTAAATAAGTACATAACGAACAAAAAAAAAAACAATTATATTTGTATACATTTGACAGTTAGACACGTATCCGATAAAAATATTGGAGGCCTATCTTGTGTTCTCGGCTCTTGTTAAGGAGTTCAAATGTCAGGATTAAGTATAAAAAAAAAAACAAAGTTAAATACGTGAATCCGATAAAGGATTAACGGATTTAATTTTATTTAAATGTACTTTACATCTATCAAAAATGCCGTATGGGCAAAAGTAGGATTTGAGAATCATTTGGGGGAGCTAAACGCGGTAGGATGCTGTATAAGCTGTATAAGGTTAATTTAAATACCTCGGGTATACGAGTACGTTGTAAGGCAAAGAGCAGATAGATCCTTATTTTTATGTTCATTAAAAAAAATTGAGTTGATCAAATGTAAAAGAAAAACTTTTAAACAATGGCATGACGTAATTTTTTTATGCAATTTTTTTATAATTGTTGCAGGTTTTCTATTGGTGGAAATGCGGTCTAATGAAGTTTCAGTGTAAGTTCACAATGTCAAACACCTCAATTGGCCCACAACGAATTTACGTTAAATCCGTCTTACGCACTTTTTTGGTTGAGTCCGGCTCAATGCGATTCGCCACATGGCAAAATGAGCCCATAGATTTTGCACAATCACCAGGAATTTATCATCAATAACCTGTACTAGGTAAATTACCTTTTCTGTAAGAATTAAAAGTGATTTCAGGCATTGTTGTATTTTTTACGATTTCATGTAAGTTATTTGTAGCTTATTTTATTTCGAATGTTTCAAAAATTCTTAAACTAAATTAAAATCCTAAAAACAATGATAAAACATGTTTAAAAACAATAATTACTGCTGTTCCAAAATAAGCAGACCTTTTACCATCCATAATATTGATCTACGAATTATAATAAACAAATATGCTATAATGTTTACTTTTTCTATTCTTGAATTTGAAGTCATTGGCCAAGTTGTCTCCAGTTATGGACACTGTCGACAATGACGACTCTTATACGACGATTATAGAAAAACTAGCTATTGCAAGTATTTTGTTGAAAAAAAGCATCTAAATTTATGTATTTTTTTTAAATAATTTTAATAGTGTAATGTGAGACTCATTTTTATAACTGTGCGTTCTTAGTGAAATAATCTTTATATCTATTTTTATTAAACGAGAAAATAAAAATAATTAATTACTAGTAGAGCCGCTATCAAAGATGACCCATGCACATACGAGAGGTAAAGTCTCACTAAGTTTTTAAAAATATTTCTGCATAATACACGGTTGAGGTATAGATCCATAATTGTTACGAGTTTTTTGTATTACTAGTATAAATAGTAGCCGTGAGTAAAATAACCAACGAAGCTTTATGCTTTTTCCTCCCGTTATAATATATAATGAGTTGCTCATCAGCAGTATAGCACCGCTTACTACAAGGCATTCCTTAATATGATGTTAATGTTTTTTTTGTGCTTCTATATTTATGTACGGCTGCAAAGCTTGAAAGAACTACTAAAGAAATTATAAGGTAGGTAAGACGGATATAGAGGAGCTACTGGTAACCATTAAGAATTATTTGCAGGGAATGACACCAGTCTTTTTTGATACTAACATACTTTAGCTTGAGTTTCCTCAGCATTCAAATGAATGTCATACCGATGACTCCACATCTCAACCTGACACAGATTTGATTACTTTAATTACATTGAAGAAGTGTTCTAATGGAGCGTATGTGTAAATTTGTAGGTCATTGGTATACACGTGGGAAGACGACGAAAGATTGTGAGAGATCGAATAAGTAAATATCAAAAAAGAGAGGAGATAAAACGCAGCTTTAAGGGGCCCTAGCCTCGATATCATACCATGTAGAGAAGTTCAATATGGATTCGATGCCAGTGTACATACATGTGACTACGAAGTCTGAGAACATCATTCCCGACTTCGTCGGAAAATGTTTAAAGAGTACAGAAGAGCCAACAAGACATCGAAGTCAACACTACTGAAATCTATTGGTGCAAACACGGCATGATATTTCTGATCCATATTTAAGTTTATGTAGTTTCTTATCTTGACAAGAGCAACAGTATTTACAACGGAAAACGGACTGATTGAAGTTGAGATGGTTTATTTTTTTAAACGAACGGACAAAGCCGTTTATAAACAAGGCGTTCAAGAATTTTTGAGAGACAAGGAAGGAGAATAGCAAAGGAGGCAGTATTAGATATTATGAGAAGAAGAATACTAATTTCGACTTTTTTCCATATGGAAGAAAACACTCAACTGTGCCAAGAAAATTTAGGGTGTGTAGACCACAGGAAAAATCTCATCAAGAATAAGGAATCACATTTTCCCAGTAATATCATCGCGACCGTCGGCGTTCAGGGTGATAGTTTCAATATCTCTCTTCACATCTCGATCAGTGAATTACTTTAGAGTGAATGGAGCAAGGTCATAAGTAGGAAGCATAACCAAGTAATTAAGAGTTTCCCTTTTCTATTGCTCGTCAAACGAGGCTGAAGATAGAAAGTGACGGTAAACAATAGCTATTTTGTGAAAAATTATGAATATGACAACGTGACCATTTCACATCCCTATACAGCTTGCCACTATAATTACGTCAAAAATGTAAAATTGAGATAAATCTCCTCTTATTTGCAAGTTTTTTACTCATGGTAGCATTGACCTCCTCATTTATCCAGGGAGCAGGAAGATGTTTTATTTTAGCTGATCCTGATGGGCATTTTTGTCATAAAGCTTAACTAGAAGGTTTTGGACTGTATACTTAGTAAATAGGAAAGTATTAAAAACTTTTTTGCAATACATTATAGCTTGTGAACTTTTGTGTTCCGATGTACATTGAAATGAACATTATATCTTTAAATGTATATTTGGATTACTATATTGAATTGAATGGTGTTAACGTAAAACGTTGCCTAAAGTAATTATATAATCTATGACAAAAAAGAAAATACTCTAAGTTTTAAGAAAAAAGTAAAATTTAAAAGTTACTCGTCTTGCGCTGAGCCATGGCGAATGTACCCACATAAAAGACTGATTGCATTTTGTTTGGAACCACATTGTCCGAAACCGGGTCCCTTTAATGTTTAGATTTAGTTTATGGCAACAATGTTTCATGTCATATGAATTATAAAAAGTATGTTCATTGTATTGGACACCGGGAAAGAAGAGGTTAAAAGAGATATAAATAATGATAAAAAACTTTGACCATGTTAACTAACGTGATTGATTTTTGTCGTATCCCCAGATACGACAAAAATCAAATATATAGAAAGGTTAGAGCAGCATTGAGTGGAAGTATATTTAGGTTACTTTCCTTTATATTTTTTTTAATAACGAGGTCCTGTCTGAAGTTAAAAAATATATGTGTTACTGTAAATATAAAAACTGAAACTGTCGTTCTGATTAAACTTATTGAGTTGGATGTATTGGCGAGATGGTATGTAGAATACTAACATTCGTAATTATTTATCACCACAATTATTTTTGCCAGTCTTGTTTAAGGGTTGCTTTGTTTAAAACACCTACCTTATAAGTAATACAACAAATACCTTATAAGTAATACATTAAGACTGATAATTCTGTGCCTTATACCAAAGAGTATGAAAACATAATCCCTTATACCAGCTAGCGTGACTTTGATGTGAGATAGACCCGCGCAGATTTACCTACTTATAAAAGTTTTTAATGGTTTCTCAATTGTGGTCGGAATAAGATGCCAATTGGAAGATGCAGCAAGTCGTTTCCTCCGTACGGCTTCGTGACACAGCACATTTTCTTTATCAATGCATTGAAAATTTTACAGTTTTCACGATCCTTTTATTAATATTCATAATACGGAGTTATTATTGTTTGAGTATTCGTATTGGTATATCAAACAGAGTTTTAAAATTAAGATTTTAACTTTATTAAGTTGCCATTTGAGGCTAGTATGAGTTGTGATTGAGAAAGCGCTGAGTACGTGCAACTGTTTCCGATTTTCCTTTAAAAAATATTCGATCTGAGCTTAAATATGTTTTTTATCTTTGAATATTCGAAAAGTAACTAAAGATAGATTCAATTCCTTTTAATCTATTTACATTTGTATGTAACAGTGTTTTACACACTTTTATATATGCCGATACATTTAATAGAAAAAATGATGACATAAATGCATATAACGATGTGCAAAAAATCTGAAATTATCCTACGTAAAGCAGCATTGACCTAGTAAAAAATCAATCACCACTTGTTGCTGGTTCAGGTATTAAAGTTAGATTTAGCAACAATTCGTTCATGGGACAGACAGTCATAAATTGACTAAATTGAATTTAGTATTGGCATAATACATAGTAGGCTTTACACCTTTCTTATTAAAATAAAACTACCATTAACGAATACTTGCACATACTTTATATTTAATCCTGTCGTTTCGACTTCTTTACATGTGCTACTGCCTCTACAATATTTTAATTGGGCACTTTCCTATTTGTTATACCTATACAAAATTATTTCATTTTGCATATATTTTTTTGTATCTACGATTACTGTTAACTACTGAGTAATACCACTAGTTTGAAGTAGTTTGGTCCTTGTGACCATCGTCAAAATTCTTGTCCAAGTCTTAGAAAAAAAATTGTTTCATTTTTTGACCTGCGTTTTGATGGCGATCTTCCACTCAAGACGAAGATTATCACCCCTATGTCCATTATCTTTCTTCGCAACCATTCCACTCCTATCAACTTTTTGTCAACTTAAAAACGTTTTTCAGCCCCCATTGAAGATAATAAAATCGGTAATAGGTGTTGATTCTCTTAAGAAAGATAGAGCCCAAAGGAATATTAAAAATAATGGCCCTAAATAAGGGTATATCTATACATATAAATCAAATCAAAGAGTATCTGTTTGTAATATTGAAATAACCGTTTTTTACTACATGCATATGAATATATGTATATACGGTACATACACCAAAATATCATTTTTTACAATTTTTGTCTGTCTGTCTGTCTGTTCCGGCTAATCTCTGAAACGGCTGGACCAATTTTGATGGGACTTTTATTGACAGGTAGCTGATGTAATAAGGAGTAACTTAAGATACTATTATTTTAGAAAAATTCTTTTATTTTAGAAAAATTATAATAACTGAGCCACGGCAACGTGTGGCCGGGTCAGCTAGTAAATCATAAAACTACAAAAATATACAAGTCAATATTTCAAAAGAAATTTTATACCAATATTCTATTCTTCTAGGTCTCCTACCAATATTTCTGTGGACATTAATCTTACGCATCTATTCTCAATTCATCAATAGCTTTCAAAGATGTATCCAAGCTTGACAAGCCTGTATGAATAATTATTTTATGTATTAACATGTTAACATCAGGACGTTTTTAAGAAAATGTACTATATTTCTTAAGAGTTCGGCCAAGTTTTTAGTTTAAGCTGTAACTTTATGCAATACCGCATCACTCAGAGGGTGTAACCACAGCATCCCGGCCCCGCCCGTCGAGATCCCCCCGTCCAATCCATGATTGGTCGCCGAGAATAGCCCCTCGTCTATAACGGGCTAAACGTAACTAGGACATCGATTCGCACACTTGCACATCTTAAAAGCACATATTTCATATTCAATTGCTTTATTAATGTAACATACAAAAATATCCGCGAGAGTTCGAATTTGTAATAACGGTATAATAGTCGATGCAATGAAATAACACTAAGAAGAGGATGCATTTATGAAAAATATAACAAAATTACTCAAATTAGAGATATTTTATAAAAATAAACGATTCAAAAACAAGATAAGTAATACTTCTGATTGTCATATGCGTTACACTCTATAATCTTTTCTGATTGTATTATTAACTTATGTCATATTTATACTGAAATTATTTCTGTCATAATTATACTGAATCATTTATAAAATTCTTATCATTTTCCTTTTGCTAACAGTGACGTTAATGTATTAAATCATTATTAAATTTAGTTAATATATCAAAACTTTGGATGACATAATAAAGCTGTCAAGATATAAAGGAATAATAAATTTAACAGAAATAATAAAAGTAAAAAAGTGCTCGCGCCATGGTTGCGGAAGTTACAGAATTCATAGATAAAGATAAAAGATAAAATGTTTTTATTCAATAAGAGCATTCACAATGCATTCATTAAAAGTCAACAACTATGTTGAAACTACGTTAGTACTGGGGTCATGGTGTAATGTGTAACAATTTTTTTTAACTAAAGGAAATGTTCTAAAGAAAATGTATTTGATAAATTATCTATACAAAATATTAATTAGCAGTATAGTTATTAAAGTAACTCTACGCAAGTTTTGTCCTTTAAAAGGTCATCAATTCTGTAAAAGCTTTGCTATTGGGGTTTTGACAATTTTTTTAACATTCTCTAAATCACATCGTTTGGCATCTTGTTATAAAACGCTACCTAATCTACCTAAAAATGAGCCTCCAGTTTTATGCAATCTAAAGCTTAAAATATAGGCTGCTGATGATGATGATGAACTATTGATGTCCTTACTTAGTTATTCATTCGTATTTGTAAATTGCAATCAACGAAGGTACCGAAATACCCAGAGTCTACATAGAAAAGTTCGTTTTCTACATTAGTACATGTAACTAATTACTCCTGTAGGTTTATTTTAATATAGTGATTATCATTTCTGTTTCCTCCCTTAAAGTATAACACAATAAATGATCTGATGTGTTCTAATTCGTAGAATATGTCATGTAAACATAACTTTAAGTTATATCTATTGTGGTTAAAGAAATCAAATTGAATGAGCGGCTCATCACGATTTTCTTTTTATTCATTATGTATTTCGTGAGCTTGAGAACATGCAAGGAATTTGATGTGAACCATGCTAAAGGAATCTTATATCCTTCCTCTTTTGCCGGCATTTCCTTAAATGTCGTGGATAATAAATTAAGGAACAATTTGGTATTGAGTAGCTCAATGGCGTAGATTTACATATACACTGTGTCAAGCGTGATGAAGTCAAGCATCGGCATATGACGTCACCACTTTGTTACGTAGTAATTGCTACGTAAAATGCTCTCGAGTGCGAAGACAATCAGACAGCAGAGTTCACATCACACCGTAGTAACCTTAACCTCGGAACCTATTGTTCTACTTTGCGCTTCGTACAATCGATAAAACAAATATCAAACATAACAAGGTGTTTATTTCTGAATATCCATGATTTGCAGATTATAACGAGATCAAATTTTTGACAACTATGGAACTTATCAAAATATATGTTTTTTATCAATTATTGGATTTACTTATCAATAAAATGAGTAATTGGTTCACAGGTAAAGAATTATAATAAATTTAAACTAAATGGTTGATATTCACGATAATACGTGGTTTGGAACATATGTATCATTAAATAAAATAAAAACGAAACAAAGACAATGACAATAAGAATACAGAATTTGTTACGTTTTCCAATTTATTTGCCACTGAATTTTTTATCTTCATGTCTATGATAATTCAAATGTTCACGATTAAATTTTAAGATATAATCGTAAACTTTGAGATCTTTACATCGATAAAGTTAGAGATAACTTATTCTATAATAAATAAGATCATAGATAAATATGAAAAAAATGACAAGAAATTAATCAAAATTAATTCGTTTTATCGAATTTAAATATGTAATTATGTTATCAAAAATATGAATTAAATTTTCATTTTCTGCAAAAGTTATAGATGACTGAAATTATATGAGATAATAAAGCGATAAAACTTTATTTCAGACACTAGATATTAACAAATGATCATAACGGTGTTACAGTCATCCGCGATGAGGTCACGAATGAACAAAAAGCGATCCTTTCTCAGGAAATTCTGAATTATCGTAATGAAATGCATTCAAATCGTGGGGGTATTTCGTATATCCTGATACCGCGATTACAGGGAATTCATGGTCACAATTGTTTCGTGAAAACCCCATGCCTTACCACCTCATTGTCTATTCAAATCCGTCACATGTTTTCAATGCAAATTGTATCGGATATGAAAACTAACGAGATTGGTCCACACGTGGGATTTCTATTACGTAAACACTTTTTGTAGATTAACAGTTATTTTTTTAATAAATAATGATATTCAGAATTTAACGAGCTTACGCATGTAACTAGGTAAATGTTATTATAAATATTTCAACAGATTCGTTGAACTCAATTTGTTATAGCGCGTGGCAATTCAGTATTTATTGACAATAAAATTGATTTTAATGTCCTTAAATGTTCTAAAATCTGTGGGTTGCATGCGTTTTATTCGACATAACGATGACTACGTTGGTGTGCCCTAATATTTTTGTCATTACTTGTTTATGTCCTGCTAGTTATCATACATACTGATTTTGTAATTGTTTGGATGTACGGACAAATATTATAAAGAGGCAAAAAAATGATAATGGTAGTTAGGTGTTTTTGAAAACAAATTCGATTGCAACCACGCATATTAATAAAAGCAAGAGGAACATGGAATTTTTGTTTTTATAGAAACTAAAATTTAGCATGGGTATACCAATGCTTGCTT
This sequence comes from Calamotropha paludella, assembly GCA_927399485.1. NCBI lineage: Eukaryota > Metazoa > Arthropoda > Insecta > Lepidoptera > Crambidae > Calamotropha > Calamotropha paludella. Next base: position 7,807,283 of record OV656814.1, on the reverse strand, counting down.
GAATACTTCATACTTGCCCGTTTTTGCTTGCATGCTTGCTCGTTTGCTAGCTACAACTACAAACATAAAAAGCAAAATAAAATTACCTAACGTAATCGCTGAAATATTCTAAGAAACGAGCTTTCCGAATACCCTCAGCGAGTGAATACCAAAAAAGTATGGCTTGTGCAGTTCTTTCAGATAAGAAGAAGTTTTGCTCTTTGTAATGGGGATTACGAAACAGTCGAAGTTATCCAATAAAGTTTATTAAAGTGATAATAGGTCAAAAAATTTTGGTTTTGTAACTAAAAGTCATACAGTCAGCATACCAATGACTATAAGTGTTATAAAAAAATTACCGATGTAAATAAGGTAATAACTATTTTTAATATGGAAGATGTCTGAAAATATTCAGTTATAACGAAAAATTATTATTAGATGACTAACAATGACGTAACAGCCCAATTCCGAGTATCAAATCTCAGGTACCTCGCGAGAGGAAATACCAGGCGAGTTAAGCTGCTCTATTTCTAAAGTTTTTATTTAGGACTGCTTTCGGTCAAATTATGTATTTATAGTTTAGAAAAGGGTTAATTGCTTATTTTTTTAATGTAAAGGACTTATTAAAGATTGCAATTAACGTTCTGAATTACCTGCTTTTGATCAAATAACAGCTTTTAAAATTAAATCCTTCTTAGTGATTATAGGCTTACGCGGATAAATATTGTTTGTAGATACGAAAGAGTTTGAACCAAAGAAAGGCTGTTTTCTAGTCTAATTTATTTTAATTTTAATGTAAAGTTCTAATTATCCTAGATCCCGCAATACCAAGCCTCTTAGTATACGCTCGTGTCGTACAAATCTTGGTCTCCATCAACTAATCTCTAGAATATACTCCACTTCCAGTTAAAGTACTTCAAACATACCCGAGCTGGATTATATTGCAATAATTTAAACACTTTCAAGAGAAAGTTGGTAAATATTCTGTAATTGTATTCATTCTATCTTAATTTATCGTACAAACTAAGGCTTTAAGATTTATTTTTTAAGATTTATTTAAAATTTTATTCATTTTTCCTCATATTTGGTCAACGTTGTATATACCTATAATTGGCTTATATACAAGAACAATACCTGATTTGTTTCATAAAACTAAAATGTTATATATATTATGCTGTTGGTGTACCTTATGAATAAATAAATTATCTCCCAATGTTTGATTTGACGTCATTTGTAGAGAGTATCTAAATCAGTGATTTGCGTTCGTATTTAATATAATGTATAGTTTCTTTCAATTGAAAAAGCTACTAGAGATGAGATGTTTTCCGATACATCACAATTTTGCAATACTAAAATAATCAGTAGTGTAATCCACACGCACACAAACCTTCAAGGGATGTGTTCTATTAATGTCATTACTTAAGGATTATTATAATAAGTTTTTTGTCTGTTATTTAATATGTAGTAATATGCATTATTATTAATTTACAATGTACACAGCAGTACACTATTTATGGATAATTGTCTAGCTTATCTCAATTTATAAACTCATTGTTTCATAGAGTTATGATACTAATCTGTCAGTGTACCAAAAAATAAATAAATAAATTACCTGACACTGTTTGAAAGTATATACTTTACTACCTCTTTTAACTGTTATAACAAAGATATACACTTAAAACAGCAATGATTAATGTTTAATTTAGTTAAATTTGAAATTGAGGGGTTAGGTAATTTACCAGTCATCACTTAGACGCAATGCATTCTTAAGGAAATAACACGATAATGACATGTGAGAAGAGCATGTACGGAATATTTACTCATAGATTATTTCATTAATGCTTGTCTGCAATGCAACTATTAGGTGATCAGCAATATTTAATCAAAAAGTAGGAAAGTTTAATCGGTGGGAGTCAGATTCGGATCGGATTCTCTGTCCGAATCTAATCTGAAAAATTGTATAAAAATATAATATTACAATGAATATATGTTACACAGTTTTGTCATTGCAATATAGAAAAAAGGCTATGAACACTACGTACCCTTATTTTCAAATAATCACCTATATTGAAACAATATCTTTCAAGCTTTTTTTCCTACAATTCATGGAAATACTTTAAATCCCACAACGAAATCAACGTTTATTATTCGTCGTTTAAAATTGTATTAAAGCCTTCTAATGTACGAGCGCTCGAAATATGGATGTACATATAAGAAAAAATTACAACACTGAAATATAAATAATTCTTAACGATGTTATGAAAACGAAGGTAAAACAATCATATATGGCACGCGCTTGATATTAAGAAATATAAGAGGACAGTGAGCAACATAATTTCAGTATAGACAAAGACTCATTTGAATATAAAAGTAAGTACGTCCGATCGTGCTTGCAGACAATTATTCTAATCTTGTTCCTACGGAATCGTTTGACTCAGACTCGCAATAACTCTTACGTTACCGGAAAAACTGGAAAGAGTTTCCATAAAACTGTTGTTTTTTTGTGCAATTTGAATATAGCGCGGTCCCACGACAACTCGCCATCCTTGGACGCACCATAATAATTGCACATGGCTATCACTAACTTGTTGTAAGTATATTCAAATTATGTGAGAAATAGAGTAAAAACGAAGTTGGCATCATTGTTCCTGGTCTAGTCACTGAGAAAAAATGAGCTTCTTTGAATAATTAGTTAAATTGGATTTCGCGGTAACATTAGCAAGCAATCAAAGTAACAAAGCACAAGTAAGTGAAAAAGAATAGCATTACATAATCTATAAAAGTCCCAATAAAATTGCAAGTGCTTTTTGTAAAAAGAAAGTAACGCGAGTAATTTATATGGCTAGTTGATTGCTTTCCTCAGATACAGAGGATTTGTTTTGGTATCAGTGTTCCATGCCTGGGAAACGTTTAGATAATGGTAGTGGACATTATTGCAAATCAATGTTTATCTTCGATCAAAATAATTACTTCACAATTTCCTTACATAGTAACAGCTTAGTATGTCGACAACAGACATTCAGATTGTTGATAAAATAGTAAAGGAAAATAAGAGAAATTTAATATAACTATTGTAATAGCTTTGCGAGATATACTGTAATCATTTTAATATCGATCGAAGTTATGAATATTCAGTATTATTAATAACATCATAATACAATAGAAAACTATAAATATGTATTTAAAATTCGAATATTGTGATATCAAGATCGTATATTTCATGAACAAATAAGTACAAAAGCAATATTTTATTTCTGTTTTATATAAAAGTCGACCGCATTTCTTTAGTCTTGTAAAAACCCGAAAAGTAATTGGTGGATTGCGACATTATTTCATAAGTTGAAATATGCATGCCAAATAAGGAATAATTATAGTCAGCAAAAAAATAATGTTTCAAAGCACGCGGAACCCAGCTAATATATATAAAACAAATGATCTGCATTAGTCTCGTAAAAGTTCGAAAAGACTGATTACGAAGAGACGGGTGAATTGTTGTACGCATGCCAGAGAACTGTTATGTATGATCAGTAAAAAAGTGCAAGTGTTGCAAAGTCTGCCCGGCACATATAGTTTTCAATAAAAATGTGATTATAAATAACCTGCGTTAATAACGTAACGAATATAATATTATAGATTTAAACTGCCTATCCAACATGAAATCGCAACGCGCAGACTGATTTGAAGCATGTGAATGTTAAAAAGCTCCTCGCACATCAACATAATTTTTACCTTGCCCCGCTAAAAGTCATTAGGAGTAATATATTTGTATAATTTAAAGTCTACAATTGCATACACGTGATACTCTCTACGGGTGCCGAGAAAAAATTACTTATTCTTCACGAGTAGATGCTAATGATCGGTCGCCTTTTATACCAGTCGGATAGCCTGAATTTCCTGTTTCCTTCTTGTTACATAAAATTGCCACGATTCAAATTCCATCTTCTCGATCGCCATTGTAATCTTTAAGCCGCTTTGTCTCCTTTGCTGCTTATGTAATATGAGGTGCCGACAGTTTGTGTAGCACGGTACAATTTTCATAGTTAATTTAAATACTGGTTTACAGTATTTACGTTGTAAGTGGCAATTTCTATGTCGTTATAATGTATTATTTTCCTATTGATTACTTTAATATTTCTGGAAAATACCATAACAAAACAATACTGTTGGGAACGTTTTTTTAGAAGCAATATTCTTCAAAAACCAATGTAATTAAACTAAAAAAGGCATAATTTGACATAATTTATTTATATCTTAGCATTACTCGTATCCACATATTGTAACAAATAAGACCAGAGGCCTTAGTTTACGCGTCGGTACTCGATATTGTCTGCGTAAAATATTTCTATGGATTTTTGTATGAGCGTGGTAACCATCAGGAACTACGAATCTCTATAGAAATCCGTAACGCGCTTGATAACGAGTAACGAATGCGTGAACTCGCACTAAGGCCTCAGGTGTCGTAGACGTTAGGTCAACCATTTTGGCAAATTTAATTAACACTATATTTTGTCTTGTCAAGATGTCTTATATGGGCACCTTTCGCAACGCATAATTTGATTGTCATAAAGTCACTTAGCATGCTAATCAAAAGCATAAATTGATATAAATTACAGCTCAAGTAGAAATTATTTTTTAATTTATACCTTTTAAATGACAAATAACATTTATGCCTATAATGATAGATTCGTTTTATATACTGCTAATTAAATGCGTTGCTACAGCAGCAAAATAAAAATCGAAAAGTAATCATAAAATTAAAATATAACCCTAATTTGACTTAATTTTATTTTAATATGTTATATCAATGAAAATTCAATTCAAATGTTTATTTCGTATTTGAAAATAATGTAATTGTGTCTTCAACTTAGCTGTTACAACCGACTATTATGTAAATTTCGGAATTGATTTCACAGTTCCTAGTGTATTTGGCGAGTTGAAGTAGTTTATTGGTACAAGTGCAACATTCTGTTACAGGACACAATATATGAATGTGGCTGTGGGCTGATTATTATCTATAATAATCCGTTACTGTATCGTACATAGTGTTAATGTCACAAATATTAGCCATATCTGTGAAATGGATAATTACAGAGTCATTGAAATCTTTTTTAATGAAAATCGTTCAAAATGTCATTATTTTGCGTTCTAATTATTAAACTTACATAAATACTTTAGTTTACATACGCAGTTTATTCTCATGTTCTTGCAATTAAATAAAAAAAGTGTTTGCCAACTAATTGTTCTTCGTAATTTTACTTCGTTTCCCTTATAATTCGTTGCTTTTTACACCCAAAATACTCGTAGGTAATAAAATTTATCATACAATACGATACAAAGATACTTTATCTTACACCAACAATACAAATAAACAAAACAAATGATAAATTACAATAAAGAATTAAATAAACCCTAGGTAGCACAAAGGGGCGATTTTATCGCTTTAGGAGATTGCGACCAGACAAGCTGGAGACAGAAATCGTGTATGTAAGGTTGGAATTAACTTACAAAAATAAAACTTAAGATATTTGTATCAAAGTAAAACAATTCAAAAAGGCAACATAATTTAAATATAGTCATATAATAAAAAAGGTATAATAAGTAAAATATGTGAAGTAGTCAGTTCACATTCACGATTTGTAAAAATATTGGGGACGCGGCTGTTAATAATTAAAATACATGAGGTTAGTCAAAGGTGGGATAATGTTTTTTGACCAGATTTTGAAGGTCGGCAAAGATTGAGATTGTCTGATAGACACAATCAGCACAATCCGTAGACAGACTGTCTATACCGAGAAAGATTTACCGTAAAACTGCGAAGTATGTGTGGATGTCTTTAGCTAAAGAGTAAAGGTGAAGCGTAAATTGCGATGGTTTGAAAAGTATAAGAATTGAAATAAGGTGGAGTGTGAGAAAGAAAGAAATTTTAGATATATTTTAGATAGAATAGAGGATATGAGTATTAGGGAGAAGACAAATAGGAAACTATTCCAGGTCCAAACAATAAGCAGAAACATGATGGTATTTACGAACTCCATAAATTAACCTAATACAAAAGTTTTGAAAACTTTCAAGTTTATAAAGCGATTTCGATTAAATCAAAGTACTAAGCGTCATTATAATGAGAATGGGGAGAAGAAGAAAATGAGCATGTGCAATTTTCGTGACTCTTGCCGAAAATTTCGCAACGTTCGTAATGCAGCCGTAGTTGCGAATAATTAGCGACAGATTTGTGCTTTCTGAGACGTCCAAGACAGGCGTCTGTCAGTAAGTATACCGAGGTATTTAACAGGACCACTTATTTGAGTTTATTGAAATCTATTTCATTATGTGTATACAGTAAAAATATTCTAAAATAAATGGCTCCAGCGAATTTTAAAAAAATATTGCGGTTTTTTTAATATTTTTTCGCCCTTCTTTATACAGGATTAGCTGAAAATCATTATTAGAAATAATATTTTTTTTTTGTTTTTGAGCATTAACTTGCTAAATTTTATTCAAGAAGATATTTTTACTACATTATAACCAACTTGTCTCAGGAGACATGAGACAAAATTATTATGTATTAAAAATTTTGATCGATAGAAGCTGAACTGACTAGGTAAGATATTAATTGTAAATAATATACCAAATAATCGTTTAACAGGTAAATCGTAAGCAATAATAAAATATGATTTTCTCATATTTCTAGCTAAGAGATTGCTAGAACTTTAATTAGGTACATTGTCCATGATTTTAAATATCCTTTAGGTATTATGGCATAGCTATCCGAGGTTTCACATAAATGTTATGTACACAGGATGTACTCTACGTACAAGCAATATATAAAATACCAACATTTTTGATTGATAGTATTTGAAATTTAATATATCATCAACAGCCTATGAATGCCCCTACTGCTAGGACATATGCGTTCCCTATGGATGAACATACTATGACTAGAATAGATCAAACGTGAGTTCAGTGGGAATCGGTAAGTGCTAATGACTATAGATGCAGCCGGAACAAACGGCTTAAAATAATTGTTAGTACTAGGTAGTTTTCTTTTGTTTTTTGGCATATTTTGCGTATGGCCATCGAACAATGTCTGAATCATATAGTCGTTATCTTCAATACATAACTTTGATAAAATTCTTTGGGATTAACGTAAACAGATAACAAAAGTTATATTAAATATGCAACTAATTACCAAAGGGACAATATTATCATATTATTTATTATTATTACTTAATCAATTTTGATGTCGATTTTTATCACTGCTGATTTCATTTGATTATTAATAATTGGTCCCAAAGTACTTGAAAATGAACACCAATTAAAGCCAACACAACCTACTTTGCTGTGTAAGTTAATATTGAGAGAAAATATATAGGGACCGTCATAACTGTTATTGATTGGAACATTTGAATCTATGTTGAATCTATCAGTCTACCAAATGACCTTATAACTCTGAAATGCGATTTACGGTAGGTACTTCAGATATTTAAATTTATAGTGGTTGTTTTGTTTTACTTATATAACTGCTAGAATTTTATATATAAAGAAATTACAAGAAAAAAACAACTTTTTTCAGGTATCTCAGGTTCGAGACTCGAACCCACATCCTATGACTATCCGGACGAGACTGTGCTGGCGTCAGCTTAAGAAGTACTTGACAAAATTCGACACGTCTCTCAAGGTCAAGGTCACGGTAGCTGAAGTGGAAGAGTATTCGCTCAGAAACGAAGGCATGTGTGTTATAACCCGCCCGTTTTTAAAAGGTGAATAGGCATCTTCTGGGTCAGGTCGTTCCATCGTGGATCCTGTCTTAGCCGTGGGCTTGATTGGACTCAAGAGTGAACACATTCAAAATAAAGAAAGTTGATTTTTTCTTGTAATAATTCCATTAGATATTAATATCCAAGAGTTTGTTATTTCTAGATTTTTATTAATAATTTAGTTCTAGAACTAGATAATTCTATAATTAGAATGTAGGGGAGTCACCAATGATGTTTAAGTGTACAAAACTGGGTGTTATTAATAAAGCATTATAAATATTAATTTAAAACTATCCTTATCCGAATTATTTATAGTTTTACAGTAGATTTATTATTAATTTTATTATAAATTAGTTGAATGTTATTCATTTTACAGAAGATAATAAATAAATTTACGATGGCGCATTCAATTTTGCTGTCGATTTGTATCTTTTCAATTTCAACATAGTAAAATTGTCGTTTTAAATTAATGGAAACGATAATTAATTATTTATCATAATAACGGCAATTTGTATTGTGATTTTTTAAAGCAATAATGGTGTTTGTTTGACAAATCGTTGTTGCCTACACGTATGCGTGGGAGGTAGTAAAGTTTCGCTTACTATTGTGAATATGGAGAGGAATGTATGACATGTTTGTTTTAAAAGCCTCATAAAGTTCTGGGTTATAAGTTTACATGTTCTGCAAGATAATGATGTCATACAAGGCGTTATTACTCAAGTTTGCAAAGGTAACAGGTTAAGTTATATTGAAGGTATTTTTAGTACATCTATTTTCAGCATAATACAGAAGAATATCAGTTGTTAAAATAAAGTCATCGTACTTTCCTGTAATCTTATAAATTTTAAATATAACCTCTGTATATCCAACATAGTTTCTGATATGTATCTTATTCATAAACTAATAAACTATATTGGTGTGTTTGTGAAAATTCAGCAATACACATAAATTAAATTTAAGAAAAAATGTTAACCTTGAAGAATTTAAGATGATGCTTTTTTTGTCACACAATCAGTTATCTTTCAACTTATTTCTTTCACTTTTATAATATATTATGTTTTATTATATTATATTAAATTATAGGGAAAGTCTCCAATCTGTCCGGTTGAAGCCTCTAAACGAAACTAACTCTGTAAAGCACTGAAAACAAATATATAATCACACGTGTAATAACGTTCCGAAAACTGCACAATTATAATGAAATAAATGTTAAATATTTTATTAGATGCTCTTTAACCAAAACATGTTATAATTTCTACGAAGTAAATAAATTTTTTATGTTAAGCTAGGTAAACATAATAACATAGACTATACTCATACAATATTGAGTGTAAAACTAGGTACCTACCAAATATTTCCACATTATTAAATCCTAAATTTTCAAATTTGTCTTTTAATTATTAGTTTTGAAAAACTTTGTTTTGTGTAAAATTTCAGTAAAATTTGTTAGGAGGAAATGGCACTGAATTGAGTTGCAAGATTTCTCCCAACAAATACAGCTGTAACATAAAAGCTTATAAAACTGCGACTGTTAATAATCAAAAGATCCAATAAATTAAATGCCTTGTCATTTTAGTGGCATATTAAGAGCTTATCTTGATGCATATTCAATACAAGTCTTACAATACAACATGTCACGCCAATTACGTAGCACATATAAAAACGACGAAATGACAATAAGAGATGACGTTCACATCGTGTCAACTGAACGATGACGATTTGTCTCGGTCCTTCATCATTCCACTTACGGCGGTCACAAAAAGTATTGTTAATTATTAATTAACATCAAAAATATAACTGATGGTTGTATATTATTTAGGAATCTTAATATAAAATAAAATGAAATCTAGGTATATTTAGTGTTACATTTTCGGGGCTTGCGGTACCTTATATTATGGAAGTATTATAAGAAATTAATAATAAATAAATATAAGGATTAAGAAACGACATTTTTTTAAATAATTATGATTTATGATTGTAAAATGAAGTAAAAATTTATATCATAATAATATACTTTAGAAATCTCTTTTACGATTGATTTAATCGGATTTAAATATAATGGCAAATCGAATCGCATAAAGACGAGCAAAGCACTAAAAAGCCTTCGATATCATTGATCGATTGCCGGCCAGCACGATCGCCCAAGTTATAAATACAACCGCCCACACCGCCTATGGAAATCAGTAGGTCACTGGGAGCTACCTCAGACGGAATATCGCACATATCATTTGATATGACAATACGCTTATACGTTAGTTGTATTTGTGTGTTTAGTGAAGGATCAAGTTTGAAAGATTAGAATGTAAAGAAAACAAGTTTAAATAAAACAACTAACTTAGTTAGCTCGTGATCACAGCTTTTGTAAAGGAGTCGAAACGTTAGGATTAAATATAAATTATGTGCAAAAAACTCTTAATAAGTTGTTTTATTTAAATGTATAATGTGCGCGGAAGTATAACAACTAGAAAACAAGTTTATAGCAAGGAATGGAAAGCTTGCCTATTAATATGTTTTATAATTATTAATATGTTTTGATTATTTTAATAGAAAATACTAGAAAAAATCGAATCGGCTCACAAGTAAAGTTTTTTTAGTATTTCTCCATTAAAATGATTTATCATATAAGATTGCATTGAAAAAAGCAAAAAATGTATAAAAAGTTTGACGAGTGCGCGTACTTATAAAACTAAGGTTGCTTTGCTTATTTTATGTTATTTGTAAAGTGCACATTCTTTTAAGGATTTGCATAGTAATTTGTTTAAGTCTATCAGAATATTACGTGCAGTTACACACGCAGTACTGTATACGAGAGACGGTACGATAGAGCCACCGAATCACACAGAGTGGGCGGCAAGGTTGATGTACTCGAAATTTGCGGTACCACTATTTGCATACTTACAGGTCAGACTAGAAAAAAGTGGCACCAATAGATATAATATGGGATGGTGCAAATTGGTATCAAGGCCACAGTGACTCTCTCCTTGCGTTAGTGGGTAAGTGTAACACCTAAAATCAACTTATGATAAATTGTTCATTGTGAGTGAGATAAGTGGCATGTTTGAGTGGTTTCCTGTGTCGGCGGAGTGAAAGCGGATTGTGAGGTGCAAGGATTTAGGATACTGATGACACTTTGGGCACGCGTGTATATTGTCTCACCAATCAAAATAATCAACTGCCTTAAGAATCGCCGGTTGAGCTAGGTGATTAATTTATATTGTGTACTAATTTCTTGGGAGCCTTACTTTCAGAAGAATCACATACTTATTTCAATCTAATGACCTACAACGCTGAGACATGTCGTCTGATGGGAGTGAAGGACTACTGTTTTATGATTACAATCGGGACTCTAGTACAAAACTGAACAAATTGAACTTTGTCTATATTTCCATTCGTATTAAATTGCATCGAGCGCACTGTTGATGAGCAGCTGGCATAAAAATAAAATTATAAAACATTGCAAATGGCGCTGCAATGTAAATTAAAGACAAATGGGTATTTCTATCAATTAAAATGATAAAGTCAGGTAGCCGATGTCGCAAATCTATAATAACAAAAACTGGTCCTAGCAAATCGCAAGCGATATGCCAGTTGGATTCCGTTGAAACAATTAAATTCATTAAGCTGATAATTCGTTGGAAAGGTACAAGTAAGCTCAGCACTGGATCATTTCTGCATACCTGGTCGCGATAATAATTATCATTAAGATCGCGCACTGGGTCTGTGCGTGTGACGATAGCAATTTACGTTTCGAATTGCAATTTGTATGAAATTATATCCGTTTTGGGGACAGCCATTTGGACGCTTTTCTCGCGTAATGGAGTTTTTCTTACGTTATTCGAGAAATCAGTACTTTGGAAGCAATTATTGAAAGAAATTCGAAAGGAATATAATTACTATTGTATCCTACCTCTCTGAGAGAAACAAAACAAAAAGTGCTTCTTGTAACAAGTAATAAATAATAAGAATTCTAAATGCACAGAGATTGAGAGAGAGGTTAGATTGATTTTGTTGTTCCACAATAGAGAATTGTATGATATGAATTCAAAGGTGGTATTAAAACCAACAAATTAGCATACTGAATCAGATGTCGAATTTGTAAAAATATATCAAAATAAAGTATTTTAGGTCAAATTTTGCGATACGATTCAAGTAATTTGAACGTATTTTATGTTGCAGATTAGGTACTCCGTACGAATAATAAAGTGATTTTAATCCTGTTTTAACCTGTTTATTAATGGTCTACGGTTGTAGACCATTAATAAACAGGTACAAAAATGTTTATAGGCGGTTGCCTATAAACATTTTTGTACTTGTACTTGGTTAATTTTGTGTGAATTTGGGTTTGCTTAGATGGCAGTGCTCTATAAACCCTCCCTCCATAGTACACATATTTGACGCGCTTAACACGTGTGCTAATAAGTGTCTTTCATAAATTTTGTTTTTTTTTCTAGTTCGGCTTGTCCTTATAATTACCGATTAATCTTTATTACTGCGTCCAAGTTAACTTTTTACAAAATTGTTGTTTTCTGGTGAATTGCGAACAACTCTTAGCAATTATTTATATCGAAACAAAGCCACAGCTTAAACAACTGTGACACGGAAGTAAATGGTTATGCTTATTACCATACAAACATGTTATGTACCTACTAGTATGTCAACCAAAAAGATTTGGGATAAAGACATATTCTCTTCCATTGCACCAACCAACTAACTACTATCAAAAATAACTTTTATCGGAGGACTAACACGTTTATTAATGATGGTTTTGTAATTTTGTTTTATATAGAAGTTTCGACCTTCTGAGACTGCTATTTGCATATTAACATCTACGTTATAGGTGGTAAGTTAGCTTGTAAGACATGCATGTTAGTATATAAATAATGAAGTACGGAAGGGCTCAAGTTATTATTATTTTTGGACCGGGTGTTGTTAAAGTTCTTTAAACTACGTAACCTTAGTCGAAATACACAGATCTAGGTTCTTATACATATAATACAAACCTATTCATTATTGCATGTACTTTACTTCGGTTCAGTACTGCTTAGTATTTTCATTTTTTTACTATCGTGATATTAAGATAGTTTCTTAATATGTTATCGAAGTATAATTACATGAAATTAGAGTTATCATATAACGCGAGTTGAACGACCTTATTAGGTGATGGACATCCCCTGAAAACTACGCAGTTCATTACGTATATGCATACAGTCAGACAGCGTGGGTTGTATCCGCCGTGAAAGTTACATACTTTAATACTGCGAGTATGTCGAAATATATTAATCATCCTTGAGATCTTATCTCTATATACATAGCGACTAGTTTCTACCAAATTTTACTTAGTTATCTAGACCTTTAATGGTAAAATAAAGTTTTTGTTGTCAAAAGTTCCGATAGCTTGTATCATTAAATTTATTTTCTAATGCTTGTTCGACGGTTTTAATAATAAATTACTATTTCCAAGTCCTTCTTTTTACTTTCACTGCTCAAAAGTTGCATTCTCTTTGTGGTACCTTTCGTGTAGATTTTCTATAAACTGCTGAATAAATAATTAATGTTGCTTCATTTATATGTTGATGCAAGTATTGATTCATTTACCTCACACGTAACATAATGAAACCTGATACATTTCCAAAAGTATAATAGATTTACAAACTTCCTGATTGGTCGAGGAATAGCATCCATTTTTATTTATTTTTAGTTAGTTGTAAGAAACAGACTATGTATGTAAGTCTTAAGGCTGTACTTGAAATCAAGATTAGCGGGAGCGACTTAGGAACGAGCAAATTACAAACAAATAAGTGAAAATAAAACTTTGAATAAAATTGCTTATTATTATATTCTTTATTGCACAAATTGCAATGATTAATAACAAATTACAATGTCAGGTAAAATTGTTCGCAAGTGTGAAGTTACCTCTAAAAGAGATATCTTCCAGTCAACCCAGAATAAGTGTGGTTGGTCGTATAAGTAAGTGTCACAAAATGCAGACAAGTAGATAAGTAAATGTTAAACAGATAAATAAAATATAAATATATACAAATTAAACATCCATCAATTAAATATCCAATTATATATCCGAATAAATACAATAAATAAACATATGATTCGATTTTTGTAATAAATCCAGAAAGTGCTCCCTCATTTTGATTTTAAATGATAAAATGGATGAACATTCTTGTATCATTTTAGGGAGTTTGTTCCAGAGCTGCATAGCTCGCACTGAGAAGGAGTTCTGCAAAAAGTAAATGTTGCTTCTGGGAACCTCCAGCACTTTAGTGATGCAGGACCGTTGGGAGCGTAGAAGTGGGGGAAGATACTAGAAACGAGAACAAAGATAGGCGGGAAAATAAGAGGTATTAAGGATATTGAATAGGGTGATAAAAATGTGTATGTCACGACGCAGCCGAATCTTAGCTCCTTGCAAAAATCAGAGACGTGGTCAAATTTTCGGAATCCATAAATTTTTTTTTCTAATATCTTGAGATATTAAGCTGTTCTTCAGTCACATCCAATTAGCAGACAGCTATTGTAATAATCAGCATACTTAGTCGCGAAGAGGGAGAAGTAGTGGTTGCGCCAGCATTATTTTGACCTTGAAAGGAAGAAAGTATTGAGAACACTTGAGGGAATGGAACGAACGAACATCGGAAATGTGTGATGAGCAAGTCATATTGCGTTCCATAATCAATCCCAGATTTCTCACTTTTTTAATCATTTCGAGAAGCGAACCCATACCTCCTCCTCCGTCCTCTTACGATAATTTAAAAAAATTGCCGCAGTATCGTTAACCGGTCTTCGCCTCTTAAAAGAGAATAATTCAATTTAATTAACAAGGCGTTAAGTACTATTTAGCATATTATTAACAAAGACTTGAGAAATCCCACTTTTCTAGTCTGGGTCAGAAGAAGGGAAGGGAATGTTGAATATAGTGAGAAAACGAATCAATCTATCAACATACTTGACGACCATTTAGTGCAACGGTAGCGATCTTGCCTTTCGCACCACGGTCCTGGGTTCGACTCTCGGATGAGGTAGACTTTGTGTGATGAATATATTTATATAAATAAAAAATATTTATGTATCATGTCCACTTCTATGTATCTACTTTAACACGTTCAGCGCCAAGCCAATACTAACAAAATTTGGCTTTTTTGAAAAAAACATTTTTTTTCTTAAAACCATCTAAATGTTATAGATGATCATTTTTTTTCTATCCCCACCCTTCTAGTGTGTATCTTTTTCAATACACAGGCCTGTGAAAATAGTTCACACCCAAAACATTTTCGTGGGCCATGTGTATTGAAAAAGATACACAAGTTAGTACAGTGTGTATCGAAAACGATACACATGGCGCTGAGCGATTTAATATTCATAACACAAGCTTTAAAGTGATTACTTTGGGATAGACTAATTGGTGTGAATGTAAGAAATATTCTTTTTTAGCGATAGGTCCATGCCCGCTACTAACGCTAAAATTAGTACCGTTAAGCTATTATCAAAAGATTTTATAGAGTGTAGTTAAAGATTTATATGTAAGCCAAGATCTTAAATGGCTGTATGGATCTCTAAATGTTGTCTTTTTTTAGGGTTGTGGCTTTTGGGAATAAAATGTATTTTGGGGAATTGCTAATCTATGGACCTCATTTGTTCTGTCCCTTATAACAATATTGTTTCTCTTTTCCTATTTACTAAAAGTAAGATTAAGAAGATATAATAAGAAGCAAGTACCTAAGCTTCTAAAAACACTGATTCAGGAACAGAATCAAGTCCCTCTTTTCCTATGTTTTAATAAATAGTGTCAATATTATTAATTTCAGAAAATTGCAGCTATTTTACTTCTTAATCTGTGATACTTTAGATTACGCAACGTGTAACAACTACAAGCTTGGGGATTAATGTATATTTCATTCCGCTTCCGCTGACCACTGTCCATCGAAAATGCAACCTTATATAGCATAAATATCTCGCTTTTTATAGTGAAATTGGTATCTCACAGTTGATGTCCACTCTTATTCCTCTTTTGGATAAATTACTATCGTTAAGTTTTATCCTGTGAAACTCGCCTCTTTACTCTCTTTTTTCATCAAGCATACCTTATTTGACGCATTAGAATTAAGCCAATGGGCAATTAAGACGGTAATTAATCTAGCTGGAATAACTTCTTTATGCCTGGATATTTATAGTTCAAACCTTAAGTTTACATAAATTAGTTACCGTATTGATATTATTAGCTGTCCAATGCATACGTGTTATTGATGAACTTGAATCGACCAACGACTCGAATGATATAAGTAAAGTTTTAACTGTTCACGAGCATGACTATAAATTATTTAAAGCATTTATAAAAATCTTCGTACTTTCCTCTAAACTTTCACAGTCATTTTGTAAATAAGTATCATATATTACGTTACGTTAGCCTAGTGTGCCAAACATAACGGTAACATTATTCATAGTGATTTCGTTATGTAATTATGAATGATTCCGATCCGAGGTTGCTTTAGGATACGAGCTACCTCTTGTGGGTAGCTAACATTAAAATAATGTGTGAATCACGAGTGATATTTAAAGAATACTAGAAATATTTTTACTGTTACGATGTGATTGAAATAAGACCTTAAAAGGCAACGTATAGTGTGACTAATTGTTGTGTTCGCTAATTAATAGGATGAAGTCTCTTATTGTTATTTACTGACTTCAAAGGTTTAACAATTGAATTTTTTGTTATGTCGCAACTATAAATAGTTTCGACACATATCTTATTATAATATCTAAGGTCTCAATCTATAGGAGGAGTTCGATGGCTCTGTGGTGGGCGCGTTCGACCTATGATTGCGGAGATTGAGTCAATGTTCCTTAGGATTGGTCATAGATGGGTGATCATATTTTTTATCTTAATTGAAATGATGCATTAAGCCTTTTGCTACAGCTGCATCTAGAGTGATTAACACCCAACTATCTATACTGGAACGGTGTTACGGCGCATTCACCGTACGGGGTATTTATAGAGATCCCCGTCTTTTGAATAATTTTCTATTCCTTATTGACTTTGGCTTAAAATCAATAGGCATAAATTGATATGAGAGGCAGTGGCGTAAATAGGGGGGGGGGGGGGGCAGAGGGTGAAAATGTCCCGGGCGGCACTTGGAACGTCTACGGTAAAAAGGTAAGGCACGTGGTACCCACCGGAAGAACGTTCCAAGGGGCGGCGCAGCCCTCTGTCAGGGGGCGGCAAAATTGGTAAACTGCCCCGGGCGGCAATTGATTTATTTACGCCGCTGATTGGAGGTAAGGTTAGGTTAGATTATACCATTTATATCCATTATCCGTTATATACATTACCAGATATTAAATTATGCCTTTCAATATTCTGCCAAAAAATATGTGCCTAATCAAGAGGAACTGTCTTTATCGATAGGGAGGATATGCCATCCGTGAGGACGTAAATAGGTTGATGAAAATAATCTATACCTGCTATGGACGCTAAAAACCAAAGAGTAATAACGACATCAGGGTCATTACTGGGGAACAACTGCTTATGCTCCTATCTTGAGGAATGTAGTATTGCTGACGTGGCATAAACATTTCATCTGTAAGCAAGTTTGTGCCTTAGAAAATTTCATTACTATCCTATTATCATGACGAGAACCAAATTGGGTCTTAATTTTTTAGTACTCAAAATCCTAAGAGCTAAGAGCTCTTTCAAACGAGCTACAGAACTTGACAGATCCGTTTTAGGTCTATTGTTACCTAGAATATAAGAAGAAGACAACATCAATCGGCTTAAAAACACTTAGAAAAAATCAACGCGTTTATCAAGGTCTCGCTCGCGTGAATGAGACAGAGGGTTTGATTCCCGCTTGACTCCTGAGATAAGTTGAACTTGTTCTAGAAAAGATTCTTGTGATATAAAAAATGGCAACTATATGATTAAATAAGAAAAATTATAATTAAATGGTTTTCTCATAGATGCCGGCGTCAATTACGTTATTTGCGTGACCGAATGATTCATGATTTTTATTTAGATGCACTGAAGGAAAACATACAATAATAATGTTTTCAAACATCAATAACCACAACTGTTATGTGAAATTTATATTTATAACGCACAGCTCCATATAATATAAGATTCTTTTTGGGTTTTCCTATCAATATATTTAATATTTATGTCATATTAATTCTTAGTTAAGGTAAATTATTATAAATATATTTAATACGTTCTATTAGTCAAATAATTTAATACAATGGTCGAATTATTAACAGTCCATCGGTTAACGGATTTCCTCGGGCACGGGAAGGAAAGGCCAATCATTGTTCAAATATGCGGCGCGGCCTTGCGTTGACGTCTATTCTACGCGTGACAGTCTGGTAAGTATGACGGCGCCGCCCGCCTACTGTTTGCATATGATTCAGGATTTCAAGAGGTTGAGTGTTATGACTATCAGTTTATTTTCAATGGTTAATTTTTAAAAATAACAAACAAGACTCAGCTAGTTTGGTCAACAATATTTGTACTGTTAATCCTTAGAAAATTGGGCCGAAATAATACAAACATTTAACGCATTTTTTGTGCAGGGAAATATATTTCGTTTATTAGTATTGGCATATATTTAGTAATTTGTCAAGTGTATAATGTCATAATGTTTGTAACTATTTCCTGGTGTAAGAGTGCACTTTAATTACGTAAGTTAAACTTCACAACTCCAAAGTAAATCTACCGAGAATATAAAGAAATCGTAGAGAGTGGAAGTGTTGATTTTGTAGGTATGGAACATCTGCATGAATTCTAAAAACAACTATTTTCAGGTCAGCTAGTATAGTCGACATTGCAATTATTATTTTGCAATTTCACCATTAGTGAGGTCACAGTAATTATTTAAATATGTATGACCATGACGTATATATGATGACGTGACACGTGGCCCGCCTACAGTTTGTCTATGATTCAGAGTTTCAAAAAAGGCAATGCACTATTATGCCTTTTAACATAAGAATAAAAAATGTGATGCAATTTGTCGGAAGGTTAAGGGCATTTGAATTTGAAAAAAATATTTTCATTATCAGTCAATGCATGTATCCCCATTGCAGCAGAACAGGCCTTCTCTATGGGAAACACCGATGGTCAAATGCCATTCAACTCAAACTCAAGATGGAACCCAAGGTCCGGTAAAGATTGAAAAAAAAACAATAAATATATATTTTACTCTTTTAATTCCGAGAACAATAGTTTTTATAGTAACCAATTTAGAAACTGTACTCCTCTTGTACAAATAGGATGTTTTAATCGGTAGTTTAGTTGCTTTTATATTTCGCCTTTGATTTTATTGTTAAAAGTTGTTTTTTTAATATTTCATAGATGAGAATAAAATTAGGTGTTCTTGAAACATTAAAATGCAAAGTCTGTATGTCATTTGTTTGAATATTAATTTCGGAATTACGTATTTATCTCTTACAGTTTTGACATAAGGATTAAATAATGAATTTCTATAAATATCTAACAATTAGGCATACTTAAGAATTATCTGAAAAGGGGAAGAACCTTACATTCCACTCATGACAGACATTGTTAGCGAAAAAACGTTATATAAATTCCTTCATGGCGTTTCACTGTTCAGTTTTAAAGCAATTATATTTAAGTGGTATTTGAAAACTGTTCTTTCTCTCCTTGTAAAAATAGAATTTTAATATTTTTTCGTGTGTTAATTGAACATTATAAAATTTATTACGTAATTGATCTACGCATTCGTGGGACTATCACTATTCCCTAAAAAGGACGAACAAGAAAAATAAACTATGAATCATTATCTCTTCGTTAGCTAATCATTAGTCTATTTGCATGATGCATTTGCGGCTTAGCTATTCCTCCATAAATTCTTTTAAAATTATAATCATTCACTAATTCATGAAATAAGTTTATACTTATCTATATATTTATATTACGTAACAAAAATAACTTTATAAAGTTCAGGAGTACGTTGTTATCTCGACCATGTATTACGGCAAAACCGCGGAAGAGATTTAGTTGGAACCGATATTGTAAATTTTTTTTTAATAGCAAGTTGTTATTATCAACTCAACAACGAAATTTGCAAAAGGATGCAATGTGACGGACGTAAGAAAAATAAAAATCAACTGAATCTAAGAAATCTACATTAGTAATAGAATTCACTGTTTCACCATTGTAGGTGAATAGAAAACAGTCAATCTAAACTTTATCTCTAGTAAAACTTTTTTTATTATCATCTCAGCCGAAAGACTTCATAAGACTAATTTTGCCTAATTCTCCTTGTGTTGGAAATTGTGTAAAAGATTTTAATTAGGAAAACTCCGCCAATTTAGTGGAGCCACCAGCCGAGTGGTCTATGGGAGGAAATTGATAACCTTTATTTTATTACTTCCTTTTTCTGCCGTAAAAGGTTACGACACCCTTAAACCTCAACTGTTGGTGCTATTTTTCTCTACTGGACACCGTACGGCACAACTTCTTTAGAGATTACCATATTCTCCAAACCGTTTTCCATTTGGACAATTGTTGTAGCAAGGATTATTCAATCACCCGAATTTACGCTATATTGAAAGAAAGTTAACGGTAACTAACGATTGTGGCTTTAGGCCATAAAATCTATCAGTGTTAGAATTCGCCCGTGTAGGCGAACTGATATAGTGAACTTTTAAGATATCTATTAGATTGACAGATGATTATTAAATTTAAAATTTGTGACTAACTGTCAATCACCACCACGAATTCATTTTAAATTATATATTAATAAATTCTGTTTCTTCGTTCTGCATTTAAACAAAAGGTTACATTGGAGGTTACACGGATCTTCTACTTCAAGAAGACTTATTGTCGAATTCTTGATTATTGATTGTTAATTTATAACTTATACTATTTATTTTCCAAGCTTTTTAAAATTTGGACATGACATTAAAAAAAATATCAAGAAAAATTTACAATCCAAAATATTGATTTTGGCTGCCAAATAAATACCAATATTTATTACTTTTTTGTTGTTAAACTTGCATAATTGGATTAAAGCAGATTAACAAATTAGGTCAACGTTCTTTATTAAATATGTTTAAAAAAAATTAAATAAATAAAATCAATGTTAACATTTTTCCACTCTTAATGTTTAAAATTACAATAAGTATTGTCTACACATCATTATTTAAGATTTTGTTTAGTAAAAATATTTAAATCATTATGAAAAACGTTGAACACGCTAAACTTTCGTGCGACACAACCGTATTGCGACTCACTATAGTTTGAATACTCGCATATACGACACATGAAAGCTCGACATTAGTCTAATGCCACAAATGATCGCAGACGACAGTACTCCGGTTCGACACCCACATATTACTTACAATACTGCAGGTTATGGTTATTATTTTATACCGTTACTTAACTTTTTTTAATGCATGTTATTTTTTAATAAACTTCTTTCAGTCATTACTTTCTAATAAATATATACAGACTATATAAATTAGCGTATTAGACTCTTATAATAAGTAAGAGATAAATATTTTTATTAATATCGATTTAGAAAGAGATTCCGTTAGTCAGCTCAACACAAAAAATATTGAGTCTGTGCCATATTGAATGTATTCACAGATGCAATGAATTTAGTACATGTAAACGACAAATTGCAAACTAAGCCGTTAATATTGTATTACAGGACGATGCACAGATTTATACTCTTAACGCCCCGTAAACTGCGAGGACGTTTATAGGTCTTTCGTTCGACTCTATACTGTGATATTAATTACGTGTGGTTGGAGACATTGGAAGGTAAACTTGTTTGCAATCAACGTAACTTTTATCTTGACTGTTTAGGTATGATAACAAAGTCTTATAAAGGTAAAGAACCCGCACCATGAATTCGTTAAGTTTGCGATCAATTTAATATCGAAGATAAGTCAGTCAAAATTCTTTACAAGCACAAATTATGCATTGTCTATTCCAAATAAGTAGATAAGCATGTACGGCCTATGAATGCAGAGGTTAAGCAAATTTCACATAGCTAGTAATTAGATGTAGCGATCCTGTCTTTCGTAGCGACGGTTCTGGGTTCGAGTCCAGGAAGGGGCCGATGTTTGCGTGATGAATACGAGCATTAGTACATGAATCATGGGTATTTATATATATTTGTTTGAATATTACATATCTATATATCATATAAATATGTATGTCTATCCGTTACACTATTATTAATAAAGCTTACCTTGGGCTAGGCTTATTGATGTGAAAGAAAGAAATATTATTATTAATATTTTCTTATCGCCGGTGGTTATCAGAAAGTACGGCATCGCCCTTAAGGCAGTATACAAACCGTCATCACTCACTAGGGCAAATACAAAGCCTTTGAACACAAAGTATGTAAAACGGCGGGCGTCCAAGCTTTAAAGGCTCTAACTTCTATCATAAAGAATTTGAATCACAAAAGCTGCATAAGTATGCAAGAGTGAGTTTACTGTGTCTGGTTGTGCAAGAATTAAATGAGCTTTAGCTGGTGAGATTACGGTCAATGTTGACGTCAAGGTCATCCCGGGAATGGCGAAATTGGATACTTCAAAGAGGGGGAGGAAGAGAACAGAATTAAACAACATTTAAAATAGCGATATGGGTTTCCAATGGTTTAACCTTGTAACGATATTAGTGGAAATTAAAAAAAAGATTTTATCTAACATCTGGCTAACGGGAGTTATGTTTCGGAGTAGTTAAGTAAATTCTTACAAATAAAATGGAAATATAACGACTAAATATTCGTATCTAAATAAATTATAATAATTATTTTCATACTAGCTGCACCCGGCACGATTTACAATGCTCTTTTTTGCTAACTATACATATAAAATGCACGGGGAGTAAACATGCAATCATTGATTTTTATTTATACTAGCCGTCATCGTCACCCGCCCATAGAAATGGGCGGGTTCTTCAGTTTTCATATTTAACTTTTCACGTTCTTATTTTGACGTGTAAGAATTAGTGAAACCGTTACCATAGCAACGCATCGAATAAACTGACAAAATGGTAACAAACACACACACACACACACACACACACAAAGTATTATCATAATATAATTCACTGTCATCATCTCAGCCAAAAGAAATCCACAGCTAGATGGTAGCCTCCCTAAACAAATGGGGGATTTCGCCATAATCTTCACGCTCGCAGACAGAGAAACGCAATAAAAGACATAATTCGAAAAATTTACCATTTTGTGATCTACGGGAGGTACATGATTACCTTCAGTACCACATGTCGCCTTTTACGTGTAAAAGGCTACTGCTATTCTACTTTGCAGGATACCACACATTAAGTAGTAGTTTTGGAGCGGAGCGAGCGAAGCTGCCATGGATTAGCTTCAATGGCGCAATGTCTGTTACGCCATAACTTCCCGAGTTCTTAACCGATTTTAATATTTTTTGTGTGGAATCGAATCATCAGGTTTAGGACCAGATTTTGAAAGACGCAAAAATTCCTATCAAAGCAAAAACTTTTTTTCTTTCGTAATACCTAATATTACGCTCCGCTCCAATATATGGTGCTAGTTTTATGCTTAGCGACTGCATCGCCTAGTCATATTAAGCTATTACTATTTTAATTCATTTAACAAAAGTACAATGTGCAACTAGAGAATAAGAATGAAAAAAGTCTTTGTCTCGGTTATATAGTTCTTACGCTATGTTCTTATCGTATTTATAAAATCATAACTAAAGTACATCAGAATGTAGTCAAGAAGAAACACTCAATGTACTAAAATCTCATTTATTTTCATGGCACTTGAACTATAAGCTTGATTGTTCGTAGTAAGTACGGCGTCAGCGTTTATTGAATGAAGTTAGTTTGCTCTTTGCGCCTGCGAATTTCTTGAATGGACTATAACTCTAGGAAAAGAGCTTTCAAGTGCTTTGCAAGATTAGTGGTTTTGCTTTATTGTTGAAATGCAACAAAAATATCGTAATTCTGGCCAAATCATTCGGTTTCAAGTTTTCAGTAGCTTTTTTGTTTCTACTGTAAGTATTGTAAGTGCCATGGTTATTGAATTAAAGTTACGTCATTTTTTTTTATAAACTCCACAGTGGGTATACTATACATACTCCGTATCCATACTTCTTAGGACTACTATGACTGTGTACATTTATTAGTATTACGTAAGTCCCATAAAAGTACCGAGTTTAAAAAAAATGAAAAAGCTTAGCCCAAGAGATATTATCTACATGATTTTCTGTTTTTTTTTCTTATAATACGTGATCATTAATCACTATATGAATTAATGAAACTAAATATTCCCCATTGGTGTCATTGGTTTTTAACCTTATTCATTTTATAGGCAAAACTTTCCTGCCAAAATGAAAACAGTTTAAAATAGGTAGGACAGGTTAACATTGATTTATTTTACGGCCGACTCAACAATGAGATGTATTGTTCACTACAAAGTGGACAGTCGCCGTTGCGGACGTTTATTGAATGAAAGAGGGAAGGTGCTACTGCTTTCTTTGAATGGGTCATAACTTCGAGATGAGTATTTTATGTGTGCTTATTCGTAAATTGTGCGATTATTTTTAGTCGTTTATGTCGTGTATGACGTACTAACTTTTAATACTTATTAGATATTATCGTAGAAATAAATTCTAGTGAAAATTACTTTTTTTATCTCTTTTGTCTATTTTTTCTTATCGATCTTCATAGTGTCATGCAGCAAACAATCAGTCCACTTAATTTTTATTAGCTAATTTATATTGTTTTATTAAACTAGTGTTGCAGAGACAGTGCAAATAAGCGGTATAGTTTTAGCATATATCATCACCTACGAGAATGTGTCGAGTAATATTTTAGTTTAGTTTTCGATATGTTAATGTGTATCTATATTACGGCAGGCATTGATTATGAAATTGTAATTTTCAAGCATAAAACTTTCAATTAATTCAGCGCGTGTGCACTCAATATGGATACGCAAACATACGCACGTGTCTATAAATGCATCGAAGGCGTATGCATTTGCAACATGCTTGTGTCTATATGCATCTAACGCGTGTCCAAATACATCACGCTCGTGTCTATATGCATCAATTACAAGTATGGCATAGTTTCCAAGTCAAAAAGCAATAATTGTAACTACATTATTATCTATTAATTATGTGCAAAAAAACTGGAACAGTTCCCTCAATGTTTATCATTTTTGGTACATGTGACAATTGATGAAAATTTAATATAAAAATTTTAGTACTTATAAGGCAAACTTACCGATTCAGATCCAATTTAAGAGCGATACAAATGTACAGGAATATATTAATTTTGAACGATAAAATACGATTACAACTTATTTATTCAACCTGCTATTTTGTAAGTCTGAAGCTCTTATGCTTATGCAAAATGCTAAGGCGTAAAGCGATGGTTTGTACTGATAAGTTTTATTGTGTGGGCATATCCGACTTAGTGAAGTTTCCACGTTGACTGCTCATGATTAAATAGCATTTAGTGAATGATTTAGGGCCTTACTGGTGACGTTACGTTGTCGTAACATCATCTTGCGCGCTATTACCTCATTTGTGATTTACTGTTCGGAAGTCAGCTGTGTATTATACTGTGTAGCCTATTTTGCATTTCATTAATAAACAAGAAAATAGCAAAAACATAAGAAATTCATATGCTTAAATAAGCGTAATAAGCAAAACGTTAAGCGTAGACAAAGTCTTTACATAAAATACATTGCCTAATCGTTAAAATGAGCAATCAGATTCAATCTGTCTAAAAAAAACTAAATAAGAAGCTTTTATGGTAAACTGAACCAGGGATGTTGCGAATATTCGCATCCGCATCCGCATATGCGGAACATCCGCATCGATTTAGACATACGCATCTGCATCCGCATCCGCATATAAATCGATGCGGAGCTGATGCGGATGCAGATGCGACAAGGAAGAAAGGGAAGGGGCCGGGGAGTGGCGAGTGTCGACCGAGTAAAAGATTAAAGATGATATATTAAAGATTAGCAGAAAAACCGAAGACATCTTGGCTTCTTGAAGAATATCTCCAAGTACCGAAAGAGTGAAGAAAATGAGAATGACAGATTTCATGGAAACAGAACGGAACGACTAGAGACCTCAGGTACAGGACGTCAGTCCTGTTTAATTAGTGATCTTACCATGATGCTACACCAGAAATTGTCAGCCCAGACACAATTCACAAGAAGCAGTTACTTACTTTCCGTAATAAAAAGTGAGTTAATTTAAATGAGAGTCCTCTTTAATGGTGGAGTGTTAATCAAAGTGAGTTCAAACTGTTATTTAGTAGCGCAGGATTAATACACGAACCCTTGCGAAACAGACTGGAGTCCGAAAAGGCGGTCATTCTACTTTAAATATAATCATTAAATATAGTGCTCCAATATTTAAATTTCATTACTAAAACAATTAATCAGTAATAGTAATTCACTCACTACTTTATTATTAAAGTAGCTGACCCGGCCACACGTTGCCGTGGCTCAGTTATTATAATTTGCAAAAAATTTTTTTATTAAAAACCAGCAATAGCCCGCTGGCGCGTTCTGAGCCCGCGCGATAGGCAGCCTTTGTGATATTGACCCGACGTACCCGACGTGACGGCATAGGTAGTGGTGGCATGCGCGTGTTAGATTTATTAACTATAAAGTATGATAATTAAGTATTTTACACATGTTTTCTTGTTTACCTTAAAGAAAAGCATCTTTTGCTTGATAGTTTGAGTGATTTTCTTGTATGTAAATGACAAATTGTTTTCAATAAGAATCATATAATTTACCAAAGCAAAAACCAACCTTTAAGTAATCTTAACTCTGTTTTCATATATCCATTAATATCTCCAATTTAATCAATGTGTGTTGTATAAATAACCTTTACAATTTGTTCCTATTAAGTTATTTTTGCAATTAAAAGATTAATATCCTAGTTAACCTCCTTAAACCTCTTTTGATATAATTAATTCATAGTCAATTTGAAAGAAATTGTTAAATAGAGCCAAATGAATGACGTCAGAGAATATCGTCCGATGTGACGTCACTTGTTTGTCACCGCCTATAAAAGACTGTGAACCGGTCGTACTTGGCCCACTTGCTTCGCAGCAGCCGCACCGCACGGACCTAAGCTAAGTATACAACTATTTAGTACATGTCAGGAAATCATACTTTGTACCGCTTGTGTGTTGGTATATAGGTACAATATGTTCTTATTATCGAACCCTGAATTAAATTAGTTAAGTGTATACCTTGCTTTGTTACATGATATTTAAAAATGTTTTAATAAGGTTATTTTGGATAGCTCCACACTATTTTACCACGTTTTTCTTATCTCACTTTTCTTATTTGTTTGTTTGTCTGTCCGGGCAAAATCTTGCAACTTAAATTTGAGGCACTTTCCGATAAGCTAGAAAGCTGAAACTTTCAGGATAGTTCAGAACCCGATGACAATGCACTCTAAAGCAACTTTCAACTTTTCAGATGCACTTTCAGGTCCACTTTCGGCAACTTTCACTTTTGTATGGGGCTTATCCGATTGTTGCGTAACACATGGTTACTTCGTTGAGTTAATAATTAAAAAGAATAAAATAATTATACTATAAAAAAAAAAAAAAAAAAAAATAAAAAAAAAAAAAAAAAAAGTACTGCGCGCTGTACTAGACAGTACTTTGACATAGAAACATTACTTTATTTTTCTAAAGTAAAATATTTAAAAAAAAATAAAAGTAGCCTAAGTTACTCCTTATTACATCAGCTATCTGTTAATAAAAGTTCCGTCAAAATCGGTCCAGTTATTTCAGAGTTTAGCCCGAACAAACAGAGAGACAGACAGACAAAAATTGTAAAAAATGTGATTTTGGTGTGTGTACGTATCCGTACCGTATATATATGCATGTAGTAAAAAACGGTTATTTCAATATTACAAACAGACACTCCAATTTTATTTATATGTATAGATAAACAAAGGATAAATATTACTGCTTTTTACCCTACCAAACCAACACTTAAGTTTTTTGTACAGATCCGCATCCGCATCCGCTTTCGCGGATGTGAGCCTCTTTAAATCCGCATCCGCATCCGCGGATGTGAAAAAAAACACATCCGCAACATCCCTAAACTGAACTTAAAAGTAAAAAAATTTATTGCAATATAATAATTAAGTTACTAACGAGAAAATGTATATCATTCTAAACAAACGTGGATTAAATTATTCTAATAGAAAAAATACTGGAAAAAATCGACTCGGCTCACAAGTGCATTCTCAGGCTGGGACTCGATTTTTCCAGTATTTTTCTATTAAAATCATTTATCTTATAAGATAGCATTGAAAAATGCAGAAAATATATAAAATTATAAAACGCGGGGTGCTCGATGTCGATTGTTGTATTTTTTATTTATTTATTACTAAGATACCTTACTGTTTTTATTTAGAAATGCAGAGTTGGTGTAAGAAAAATTGTACAAAGTATCTCACGCTTTACTTACGATGAAATTAATTTTGTTGTTAATTATTTAATTGTTATATTGCAATTAATATTTTCTTTTTTATTTAATCTACTATAGAAGGATGATTTTTCATAATTCATGTAAGTTATTATAATGTTACAGTTCTTCGTATTTTTTGAATATTTTAAAAAATTCTCGGATGAAATTTATTATAAAAAAAAATATATTGTCATCGGTCTTGGCAAGTGTGCAAAATCTCAAGTTTTGTAGTGGGTAAAAATCGCGTTAGAAGATCACAATCAAACATACAAACAAACAATCATACATGTGAAGTTAATAAAAGCATGTTGAAAAATTGTTTTATTGTCGTTTTTATTTTGTAGCTGTCAGGTGTTTTGCTTATCTTTTGTCAGTTCATCAATAACTAACATATGATTCTACTATTTCAACGTTAAAATGAGAAATCTAGTTGCGTTAATTAGAATTATGAATGAATATAATGATTTAATTATGTTTTGTAAGTGAATTTTGTTATGTATACATGTCGCTATCGTCAATATTAAGAAAATCCAATGTTACTCAATCACCTACATTCGAAATTATTCAAAAAATGTGTTTTCAATAATGACTTTGCCTAGAAGGATCTTAGAAATGGTAAGCCTGGTTAGTAATGGTTAGCCTGGCTGTTCTATTCACTAGTCAACATGGTAAATACTAGTTATTTAATAAGCATATAATATACTTAGTAATTACATCATATACGCCTTATATGAGGAATTTGAAATTATAGCAAAGAATATATTGCGTATTACTAAATAAACAGTCAGAATTCGTTAACTGCAGAATGGTTTTGTGATATTACATAAAGTTATAGTTGACCATAAGTTTTCACAAAAAGACTAAGGAATTTACTGGCATTTCCAAATCCTCATAATATTCATGACTTAAAGTTCTTTAGCAAGTTATTCTCTTAATAAATTGACGGGGTTTCCCTTATTAAATTTACTGAAGAGTGATAAATGATTATATTTATCTCTACAACAAATATTACGAATGTTATCTTAGTAATCTATGTTTGCATAATGAATGTACATGTAGAATCACAAGATCAGAGACTCGGGGTAAGTTTAAAAATTAAAGTGTCTAGTTAACTGCTAGATTTTGTGGCTGTAAAGATAATTCATTTTCGAAATAATTTTTATTTTTCTTCTGATATTATAGAACTCGTAAAATTGATTTATTTTAAAGTATGTTTCTTATCCAAAATGATTTCTATTTGCTTTTTAGATTTATGCTATTTTTTGCGTATAAAATTTATAAGAATCACTTTCTAGTATTTAAAGTATTTGGACATGAAACTTTGTATGAAACGTGATGTGATGTTAATGTTCTTAAATTTGAATATAAAAAATTTAATCGGTAAAAGTCCTGTATAGTGACAGTGTAGCAGTATTGTATTTTGAACTCAAGTGATAAAAGTTTTATGGCTTATTCCCAAATGTCGGTACAAGTTGTACTAATCTATAAGGATACGGTCGTCTCAGTAAACGTACGTAAAGTAGGAGTAGCTATATTACTTAAATTAAATTAATAAAAATATGTTATTTTTAGATGATTAGATATTTAAACTTCAAAAACTTCATTCATTACTAAGTCAATTTGTAAAAGTTATCAGCGATAATGCCGCGTATCGTATACTTACTAAGTATCTATATATATACTTTATCGATAGAGAAAACAAAATCTTTTGATCTTAAACGATATCATGTGCACTGATACAGAAATACGTTTGGCATACATATATAATCATTATAACGTCACACAGGTGTGACCATAGACTATGCATACCTAATATGGCAGTACGTTTTTGTTACATTTATTACGTTAGTGATAAAGTTTATCGGAGTACAATGATCCTTTCATTGATGTTAGTCGCTAATCAGACATAACTCGGATATAGATATTACCTTATCTATGTCAATATAAGAATAAACGTGAGCTCGCAAGTGGGAAAACACAGAATTGATTTGGTGTTTCAGTTGACGCAATGGAAGTACATATAAAACATTTGACGTCTTTCGTTAAATAAAATAAATAAAAGTGTTTTATTCAGGCCAGAAGTGGATAAAGTGTGGCCATCACCGATCTGTGTTGAGCTTCAAATTAATCCTTCAATGTATTTTCTTTTGTACTGTTATATCAATTGTGTTATGTATCATACTGAAGCTATCTATTGTACTTAAATGGTTACACGGTTAAAAAAATTAACTCGATAAGTAAGTACTCAATGGTGAATTTATCTCTAAGAAAGGTCTTTTACAGTCAACCAAAGTATTGTGAGGAAATCACTAAAGTAATCAATCAAGTGACACAGAGTGCAGAGTACTTAAGTACAGAGAAATTAAGTTTGTTCACAATTTAAACTGTGTGTTCATACGTTCCTAAAAAATGAGCGCGACTAGCATTCACGCTATCGTTTTCACTCTAGCAAATGACGTACCTTAGTGAGAGAAAAGGATGCACCATGGAAAATACGATTCCGTGTTGCTATGTTTTTTCATTCAAGCAAAGTAGAATAGCGCCAACCCTTATACTTATTGGTGTCGAAACATCGACGACATCGACAACATTGAAGGTACCTAGGTAGGTATTATCGGCTTTTCCTGCTATCTCCAAATCGCTTGCCTCCAAACCCTCCATTTGATGTAGGAGGCTTCTGTCCTGAAGCAGAAGAAAATGCATTAAAATGAAATTCAATTTAACTATAACGCTGTAGTTGTGAAGTTGTAAGTGTATTCGTACTGCCCTGTTATAAAAAAAATCTGTTATAAAAAAAGTTCTCATCGAAAACAATGTTCTTGTCCACTTAGAGCTGGTGAGCAGCACAAACGCATCCTTATATGTTCGGTGTGGGCGTACACAAAGTTTTATGTTGGAAAGCCCTTGCCGCGCATTAGTTAAATTAGGACTCGTCTTCGTCTTGATTTTCCTCTAATAAGATGCTGTTATTTTTTTAAGCAAACTAAAGTTTTATAAAAAATGGCCTTACATACAAATGCGGTAAGTATTTTTTGTAATTTCCTGAAATAAGAAAGACCCTCTTAACCAAGGTTATTTTTTAGCAGATTAGTCAGTTCTAGTCTATACATACATACTACATAGTTATATTATTTTATTATATGAATTGAAAAAACACCCTCGGAATTATAACCTAGAATTAGTCACGGTTATAGACAATAAACTCATCTCAGTTTAATACCAACATTACCTCAGTGTGACAGTGACATTGCCAACAGCAGTGTTGCCACTCAAGAAAAATAAAAGCTACCAACCAGTGATACCATACAAGGAACGAAGTTCCCCTAGTCATGGATAAAAACATTTCTTAACAAACTTGACGAGAAATTGAAAAATCAAACCGAACTCATAACACACTCCGTAACTAAGAGCGTCATGGAAGCTTTAGACGAGAAAATGAAAACTATCATGGAGGAAAATACTAAACTCAAGGAGAAAATTTGTTTGTTTTATTTATTGGCTGTCTTACTCATTTATTGCTGTTACCGTTTCCTCTTTCTTCGCTATTTGTATTAGATTATATGGGTTTTTTCTTGTCATTTAACCGAAATTTGCTTACTATCTATGAGCCTAAATTAATAAACAGTCCAATCTATTCACTTCGCAAAAATAATATGCAAAAGCGTGATAGTTTTTTTCTTGACTCGAACTATGACCGCACAGATAATGATTAGCATTTTACTATTAGGATAAACCCATGTCGTCAGAAAATGACAGGCTGGATTCAAATTTTAACCAAAGTTTCCTCTCAAAATTTCTAATTAGTATTCATTAGTATGTCACTAATACTAAGTGTTTTAGGTCACAGTGGGAAGACGGAAAACAAAAGAACACGGTCAATAAGAATTAGTAAAGATTAAACAAACGCGAGGTCAGAGAACGTGTTAATCATAAAAAATAATACAAGATGAAATCAAAATGCGTGTATGCAAAAAAACGACGGCTATTACTGAAATATCAACTACCACAGGCTCAAATTGTAAATAGGTACAGTGTTTCAAATAGCTATGTTAAATCTACGAATAGGTATCCCAGACTCTATTCGTACTCTCCCAGTAAGTTCACGTTTAAAAAGATAGTTCGCGCTTTTCTCACTGATGACTTATAATTATAGTGAAATCGAATTATCATCTTATTTTTATTTATCTAGTATACTAGCTGCATCTGGCATGATATGCAGTAGTCTTTTTTGGTGATTATACATATAAATCTTCCCTTGCGTGTATACAACAAATTTATCACCATTTGATTTATGGTTCCGGCACGCTTAGGGAAGAACCCTACATACTGTATTTTGTTTATTCAGATTTTGATACATAAACATGTATCAAAATCATCAATGTATGGTTCATGTATTTACTTAAATGAAGTTATATACCTTTTGTATTTATTCTATATGATAGTTTGTTAAATAAGTATATAAGATCAAGTATGACTATATCCGATAATTACCAATTTAATATTTAGAGCTTTATGTCCACCCGTTGTACCAATTTTATATTTATGGTCAATAAAGCTTTTTTATATAAATAAATGTAATATCAGATAAAGGTAACCATTATATATTGTATACGATGCTAATCATATTTTGGCTTGGAATTTATTTAATAAATTTATTGACAAGTATGGGTATAAATTAATGTACCATTCCATAATCTTTTTTCCAATTATCTTTTTCAATTGTCAAATAAACTTATTTGTAAAATATGTGTTTTTTATTACAACATACCAAATTTTCTATATCTGTGTGTACGTATTTTTTAGAAACAAAAATAACATATATCTTACATTCACAACATTAGCCTAGCCTAAAAGCACTGTAAGGCTTGTCTTATAGATACTAGGGTAACAGATAGACATACACTTATGATACATAGATATGTAATATTTAAAGAAATATATATAATTATCCATGAGTGAGGTACAAACTTTAACATTTATCATACAAATCTACCCCTTCCGGGATTCGAACCCAGGACACTCGGTGCGAAAGGCAAGATAGCGATCTTGCCATTGCACCAAATGGTTACAAAATTAATAGGACCTACAAGAGATTTTTAACTGACCGACCAACACTAATGGTTATTTTAAATTAAAATTTATTTAACATTTTTTGTCATATAAATTGTCTATATCTGATCTACAATTTTCAATGACCTATTAGACCAACCTACATATATTTTCCTATTTATGATAAATTTATGAATTTCACTCAAGTTTGTGTAGTATACATAAAAGTTACTAATTATGACAAATGCTTCTTGTATTTCATATATTGCAAAATATGTTTGAACCGTACCAAATATTTTACAGTACTTAACCCACATTCACAAGCTACATGTTATGACGTCAGTACTTCTGATTTGACGCATGCGCTGCGGCGAACTGCACAATCTGTTCAAATTTTTTTCGTTTCTAAGAAAGCTTCATAGTTAAATAAAGGCTGGTTTTTGACCTTGTTACAGTTGGCCTCATGTCATCGATCACGTAAGTCGGATAATAACGCATAATAAATATTATCTTTAATATTATTACACATGTGCTTGGATTATGGTATTCGTATGCATGAAGGTTTTATGAATATTTTCATTATGAAATATTATAGAATATGACGACCTCCCCGGTCGAGTGGTGCACATACCGATTTTCAAAGTAACGCCACTCCGAGGTCCCGGGTTTGATTCCCGGCCGGGTCAATGTCAAAAACGAACTTTTCTGTATTGACTCGTGTTTGGGTGTTATAGTACCGTTGTTATTTCTGAATTTCATAATACGAGTGCTTCAGCAACTTAACTTGGGTTCAGGACAATTTTTTTTGGTTAATCCGATTATTATCGACGTCAGAACTTAAAGTTCTAGCCTCGCA
This sequence comes from Calamotropha paludella, assembly GCA_927399485.1. Lineage (NCBI taxonomy): Eukaryota > Metazoa > Arthropoda > Insecta > Lepidoptera > Crambidae > Calamotropha > Calamotropha paludella. The sequence goes on along the minus strand of OV656814.1, from coordinate 7,773,156 downwards.
TATAAATATTTTTTTTTAAATTGTAGTTTTAATTGAATTACTAATATACAGTAATCTTTTACCAGTACCGTGGGATTTATTTTCTTAAAGTGAAAGAAGGTACACTTACTTTGTACTACAGTTAAATCTTTGCATGTCCTCTGTCATAATAAATTGAGCAACTGTCAAACACCTCTATCGAAATTCTACGCCGTCTCCATTGTACTGTGAGGTAGAGAATTGCCATTGCGCAATCCAGTAGCGAAACATAATATTATCTCCCTATGTGGGACGACAGACGCGTCGGCGTCCCAAGTTAATGCAAATGTTTTCTATTTTATCCTTAGACCACTACGGAACAGAATGAAGAAAGTCTTTGGGATAGCACATAATATTAGAATTGTCATTCCTATCACTATGTGTCCGATAAATGCACACATAAGAAGCTAAAACTGACATATCACACTGCTTTTACAATAGTGAAGTAACACAAAAAAGATGTTTTTTTTAAAACGATGAAAATGTGATTACTTCCCTTTGTAGTAAGGGTAAATTTTTGAGTTACTTTACTACTGTAAAAGCAGTGTGCTATGTTAGTATCATCACTACCTTTTGCTTCTTATGGGTGCATAAAACAGCACTAAAAGAATTACGACTAATAGCTATTGTTGTAAGTCGTAATTTGGATAATTCTAGTATATAAATATTATGATTAGAAGACATGAAAAAAATTATTGTAAATTTCATCTCAGATGGATGCCAGTGTCGGTTCTCTTGGTAAACCGCAAGTCTTACACAAAAAAAAACAGATTTTTGTAATAATGTAAATAGAGTAAAATAACACATATTTTATTTAAGATATAAAATCCCATCTGAGGGTTCGGAGGCGTAGTTGTTTTTTTACATACGTATTTTATATCTTATAGAAATATTGCATTGTGAATGCAATAACTTAAATCAAAAATACATATTTTATTTGTCATGTTGACGTTCAAAACAAAGCCTAGTTGCAACTCACTTTCAGAAGTCATATATACTGGATGTGTTAGTTATCTTGGAAAGGAAAGCGTTACGCTTTTAGCATAGGAAGTAGGTGATTTGTATTCATGAACATCTGTATTAAAGAGATCATAAATCCTAATATGGTCATATCTGTAATACTGTAGTAGATACCAACCAATTACACGTCATCTCGTTAAATTCAAGTCACTTTAGAGGAACATTAGCTATTTCTAAGAAGAATCACCAAATTAGTTAAACTACAATGTCATAAAAATTGCGAGTAGTTTGACCGAGGAGTGAACTTGGAAGCCAAACGGTCCCAAATTCGAATCCTATAAGGGGCTGATGTTTGTGTGATAAATAAGAGCATTTGTACGTAAGTCTATATGTATATATTTTTATAAATATTATTTATTCATTTATCATATATATGTGTTACTTATTAATAATATTAATTAATTCATAAATTCATAATATATTAATTCATAAATGTTTTTTTTTTTTATATTTGACAAACTACAAAAAAAATACAAGTATAATACCTACCAATTGTGAGATTTCAAATCTGAAGTCCATTTTACCATTTGCCTTAGCATTTATTTTCAATAATTTATGCATGTTTTATTTAATTTGGTTTAATTGGTTTTAACCAATTATTTTTTATTTTTACAAACTTGCACAAAAAATTGTAAACTGACCTATATAACTCTTACACGGATTTAAATAGACAACTTAATAGGTAATAATGTTTGAATAAGCTCTAGAATTTTAATCATTGATTTATTTGTAATTAATTATCCGGTAATAAGTAATTTGTTATTAATTATATAGAATAATAGCAATATTACAATAGTAAAGTTACGAATTATGATTATTATAATATTGCATAGTAGTTGCTCTATTGTATACATAAGTAAGTTCACTTACAGTATATCAGCTATAGAGTAACCGGTAAGTAATTTATATTTTATATCGAATTATTTGTAAGGGTAAAATATAAATTTTAAGTGGATGGCGGTGCTGATTTTGGTCTATAGTAGCTCATAATCGATTTCAATAAAAAATTGACAATTTTTAATACAAGCTTCTATGAGTACCTAGAAGGTGTTCAAAATGAAAAAAGGCCCGACTGGCTTTGCATGAAAGAGTGTTGGTACAGTAGAAGCACGATTGTCTCATAAATGCAGTGGAAATAAGAGCTTTAACAAGTATAGTTGGCGTGAATTAGATGGATAAAATAAGAAATCATGGGATAAGATAGTGGTGTAGTGTGGAAGAAGATATTGTGACAAAGAAAAAGAAATCCTTGATGGTTTGGGCATGAAGAGAGGATGGAGAAAAGAAGATTGACAAGACAAGTATATGAGGCAAATGGGCAAGATGGCTAAGGTAGACTAAGGTACTCTTTCAGAGATTATACAGAAGATGTGACGGGTGACAACTCTCCGGTATCAAGAATTGGCAAATTGTATAACGCGAATAGTGGCTCCGTGGATGTACATTTTATGTCCCTTCCTACGTTCAAGCGTATACTGTTAAGAGTGCCTCTGAGTCTATTGTTAAGTTCTGTCTTACTTGGATCTTGTGTTATTGTTGCCTATACCTATATGTCTTGTATGTTGATTTTTTTTTTTTACTTTGCTTTTCTAGCAAACTTTTTGTTGTGCATGTGATGTATACCTGTAATTGATTGTGCATTTAGTTTAAGTTTAATTCTAAGTATTCAATTGTATTATGAGTGTAGCAATCGTTGGTGTACTAAATAAATAAAATAAAAAAATGTCCTGAAATAGACCAGGTCAAAAGTACCGTAATCAACGTGTTTGTATGAAAGTTCTGATTAGAGTTTAAGAAACGAGAGATGTATGTCAGGATCGTGGATGGAAATATGTGATCTCTGCCTACCCCTGCGGGAGAAAGTTACAATTGTATGTATGTGTTTTCAAAAGGTAATTGACAGTTTTTTTTAATTCTATAAATAATATTATTCAGTCAGTAATCAATGTTTGCAAACTAGTTTTTTTGTGTAAAACTATTAATTCTTTTTCATAAAAAAATAACAATGCAATATAGAAAAAATATACAAAAAAGAGAACTGCCAGAATTGTTTATCTTTTGTATATTTTTGATTGAAATTTACTTTGAGTACCGTGTGTAAGGTGCTTGAAGTCCATAATCTTAAAAGTATTTTAATAAAAAATATAAAAAATGACTTATCTATCTTAATGATAGCTTAATATTCAGGGGTTGAATATTCTGTTATTAAATTTAAAACAATATTTATTTATTTATCACTTTTTTATTTTGTTACTAAAATATAACGATAATATAAAATTATTTCCAATATTTTTAAATAAAAAAAGAGGATATGTTGAGACTATGATTTTCTTTTTGAAGCTGTTGCTTTATTTAAGGTTCAAAGTATCGTGACATGAACTGCTGAATTTAACTTTTATGCACTGTGTTCACGTACAATGATTCATAATTCGCTGGCGCCACCAGCCATTGAATAAAATATGGTTGTGATAACACTATTTATACAGACGAATTGCGGTCGCAAATGTACTTACCATACAATGTCAATATATTTTTGATGTAGTTATTTTTAACATGTATTTACATTGCATGCTATACTGGCAGGCGTAGGTTCCTAGTATATAGTTTTCATGTGAAAAGGATTGTTTTATTTGTATATTTTTTAATGTACTCTTTTTATTATTTTTATTCAAAATTATGGATATCTAATTTTTTAATTATAAATATAGAATTTTTCATATGTGCCTGCTCTTCAGGACATTAAAACGACTTGATGCACATAAAGTGTTATAAAAAATTGCAATGAGACAATTCGAAATTAGTTCCAGTTGACAATCATGTTCGCTTTAATCAATTAGTCACATCAATCATTAGTGTTATTGTTTTTGCTTATTTATAATAAAAAAAATGTATTACATTTATATAGCTTTGTATATTTATGTATGATTTATGTAGATGTATTTGGTATATATTTAGTGTACTCATATTCAAGTAAAGTAAATTTAAAATTTACGTTGGTTATGTTAGGTATGACCCGCTGTTCAGCGCCATTCGGAGGGTGTCAGTTGATGCCTAATTTGTGTCTAGGCATCGCCCGACGGAGAAGGGGCCCATAGCGAGCTGGCTGTCCAGCCAAAGTGGTGCTTCGATCACCCACTGGGCTTCGTCGTTGTCTTTGTCGGGTGGGTGACCGAAGGGAGGAGAGGAGGAGAGATAACTCCGCTGTCTACCCAAGCAGCGGAGTATGCATAAGGCGCATTTCTCGTCAGAAAAAGAGGTCTGCTCAGTAAAACATCATTTTTTGTTTTTACTACTCAGTCCATGTTACGGCTTTCTCGAAAAAAATATTTTTTTTGCCACCGATTCTATATTTATGGTATTGTTCTTTTTATTTTATTATAACTATGGTTTATGTACATTAAATTATAGTCATTGATTTATACAAATATAAAAGAAAAGGTTTAGAACTCTTTGTTAACATGTGAGTGACGATGAAAAAGAGAGAGATAAATACTCAAAGGCGTTGTAATAACACAGGCTTATAAAGGTATTACGGTACTTTGATTCGACACCGTAACCACACAGGTACTTATCACGATCAATGTTCACATGCTAATTATAATGTCAAGATCCAATTAGGATATGTCAACGTCAATAAAACACAATGTGGGCAGAAGCGACTGGCACGGGAAAAAATGTGACAATAAATTGGTCAACTGATACAGTAAAAAATCAACTTGTAAATTTGACGTATCAATGAGATATAAAAACATAATGAAAAGGACCGATAACGGACGCCCTGAATACAATCGGGTGAGGTTGAAATAACTGATTATGTTCTTATGCTGGTTTCATAAAGTTCAAAATATTTTTTTTCTATGTAAGCCACCGTTCACGGTAAATAACAAAAAATGTGGATATAAATGTCAACAATTTTAAGTGTGTCGATGTCCACATAATAATTTATTTATTTAAAAAACATTTTGAAACTTATATGAATCAGCACATGGAATATACGTTAAATGACTTGCTGACACGAAGAAGATTCTTTACATACTGGCACTATAAGCAGGTCAATGTTGTACTTGTGTTGCTATACAATGTTGCCGGTCAGGGGCTTCTCTTTCGTATTTGACAACCTCCGTAGTCCAGTGGCTCGTACACCTCGTACCCTACCTTAATATATTATCGTTACTACAGCTAAGTAGATCAGAGCTGCGCATCAGCGATAGCCCTCTATGCAGAGTATGCACGGAACTGGAAGAAACAGCCACCCATGTCATAATGGAATGTGAAGGAGTGGTACACTACCGGGCAAAACATCTCGGCTCGCTGGGCAGTCGCCGAGAGGTTCTCACCAAGGTGAAGGCACTTGGAGCATTCCTGGCGGACCTGGGATGGCTGGAATAAACAAAGAAACATCCTCCAGACGCAAAATAGGCGCTTAAAGTCGTTTAGTTCCGGATACCTACCGCCCGTATTGGAAGAAGAAGAAGTGGCTCGTGCACCGGTTTTCATGGTAACGCCACTTCGAGGTCCCGGGTTCAATTCTCGGCCGAGACAATGTAAAAAACGAACTTTTCTATATTGGCTCTGGTCTGCGTGTTGTGGTACTGTCGTTGTTTCAAATGCTTTAGCTAGTTAACTTGGGTTAAGAACAATGTATGTGATTGTTTTAAACTTTCATGGTCACTAACATTATGGTAATACATATAAGTTATATTCGGGATTTATACCATGTACCTTGTTTTTATTGAGTTTCCGATATTTCGGCACGGTTGCAAGTGCCATGATCACGGAGCAACTGAAGTAATTGCGGGTAAGCTGTTATTGGCAAACATAGCGGTCTACCCTCCGACGAAGTCTTTTATTGCACTCGATACCCGTACCACTGTTCACATTCTCACTATTCACTGGAAACTGTCCTTGACACACAACACTTACAGTATCGGATCGCGGCTCGACACTTTTTTGATTATTTCGGTTTTTACACTTACGATTCGTATGTGTGAAAACCGAACTATGTGTATGTGTAACTTATATTACTATAATGTATGTGACGTTGTCTTATAGTTATTTATTAAATAAAAAAATATAGGTTGTAGAATGGTTTAACTTTTTTTTAATCTTATTTATTAAAATTCTGGGTGAATGATTCAAAGTTTATATAAAGTTTTTCCGATTGGGGTTGTTATTGTTATAGACGTCATTGCATCTTAGGGTTAGAGCTATGGATACTTATCACCTAGGAGCAAAACAGATAAGAGAAAGAAATCAGTAAGAAAGAGAGACAGAAAAGAAAGAGTAAGAAGAAAGAATAAAATATATCTATAGTTTAACTTGTATATCAATGCCTGATAGGAGATTTCAGCAGCGCAAATCTGGGCTGCCATATAAAAAAGGACATAAATGTAAATAAAGGGACAAAATGTTGCTGTAGTGTGTTTCTGCATGCAGGTAGTTAAAGCTGTTTGCTATCCGCTACGAGCATGCTGTAAACCACGGCTTAATTTCTAATGTTAAAAAGGTGATTTGCATCGCAGATTTGCATGACCCCTAGAAGGACGACCCCTAGACCCTTAAAATTACCAGTTTTAGGCATTTTGTACGTCTTTGTACACGAGCATCCTGTGGGAGAATTGTAAGCTGAAGTAGTACAATGCGTCGCGCGTATGCGTTCAGGGTGCTACTAAGGGTGCCTCATATCTGTAGTGCGTCGGTAGGTGAAGACTTTTCAATTCGAATATTAAAGTGTAAGTCACAACTTTAAAAAGGTTTTTTTAATATAAGAATATGCACAAGTAAAACCCTTGCAGGGCACATCATCCATGAAGAGAAGCTTTTGATGTTGTAGTTAAAAATAAAATTAATATAACGTTTCAATAATATTAATAAAACACAATTAATTAAACTTTGCGTACATTATTACACATTTAATTTAATTATATAATTATTAATGTCTTTTACCCATAATTAGTCGAAAGAATTAAAAATCGTAATTCAAAGTGAAATATAATTTAATTCTTAATGGCCGACATTAAGAATTCAGAAATAAAAATTATTTATAAGGACTCTAGTGTCTAAAGTTAAAATAATATTTTAATTACAAAAATGATTGAAATTGAATATATATTACGGTCCTAATTATAAAAATGGATATATTATTGATTTGAATTATGAATAATGCTTATTGTTGTCGCAATTTTGTAACTAACATAAGAACATAAATAGTTAGTAGCACTTTAAACAATTAAGATGTCTCATAAATAAATAGTTATAATTATTTTCTCACAATTCTATTTAGTCTTGCGTAGTTTAACTATGGCATAAAAACTAATAAAGTATCTATTCACTTTATAAATTCCTCTTACCCGTCTAAAGATATCATACCATGGACTTGTGTTTTTCACATGTTTTTATTATTATTATATGGGTTCATTATAAACTCAAAGCATTTCAAAGACATAATGTATTTACTGGACTATAGTGAAGCCAAAAGGTGGGTTATAATTTTAGCAGTCTATGTATGTTTGTTTGTTTGTATATTATTTACGTGTGTTCCTCCGTAGCGCCTAAGCTATTCATTCGAATTAAACGAATAAGGTGTTAATGGATTTGTTATTACGGTCCGAGTACATTTTTTATAAATTACATTTTTTCCGACTTCAACAATAAAAAAAGTCGATTTTATCTTATAAACCACGATTTTAATAGATTTCATTAATTTCTATTTTTACCGAGTGTTGCAAATTAATCTATTTATATAACGTATATTTATTTATCAATTTGTAACGAGAGTACAACATTTTGAAATTTAGTGCAGCATGATTACAGAATAATTTCTGTGTGAAAAACACCAAAAGGTAACGAAACAAGATGTTATTTACTATTATAGGCTTATTTAGTATTAATCTTTTATAATCTATCAGTTTGATAATTATAACTTATGTTAAGTTATTAAACCTTAAAATTAATTTATTATTCTGGTATATTAAAATAAATGATTGCTTGTGTATCAAACTAAAATGCTTTTTGTAATTGACAATGCACGACTACGGCATTTGAATTGAATTATAACGTTATTAATGTGGGATTGACAGAGGATTTCAATAGAACTAAATAAAAAGGAATATCTTATATATTAAATGAGTTGTTTTACTCATAAGACGATGATATCAAACAGCACCTAACAGGTAAGAAACAATTACCTTTTAGTGTTTTTTCCATAGTAGGGAGAGACATTTTTGTATATATGCGCGAACGGGGTGCGTGTTCTCTGTTGTACCTTTTGAGACAGTTTAAGGTGATTTATAATTAATGCCTTTAAAATAATCTAATTTTATTTATAATACTTTGGTGATGAAAAAAGTGAAAAATAAAGGATGAATTTTTGCGACAAACTATGGAAACCCATGTCATTACATACAAAATGATATGCCTCGGCACGCATATATATTGTTGTAAAGGTCCTGGCAGATATTGTCTCATCTACTAAAGATTTTATCTAAATCTATAAAAAAATAAACACTCAGTTACTTTAATTTTTCCAAATTTCCGGGCAACTTATCCAGGTCTTCTTTCCCTTATTGAAGCTATTTACAATATGAAAAATTATTACCGCATCGGGCCAGCCATCCTTCAGTGGTTTTTGAACTTATGAACGCCTTTATTTTGTTATGTAGACTTTTATAATTTTCGCCGTATGGTGTCCGGTAAAGTAGAATAGCCCCCACCCTTGCCACATAAGGCCTTATAACAATGGAGGTAATATTGACTTTTTACTGCGATCACCAACCCGCCTGCCAAACATAGAGATTATGGCAAAATCCCCCCATTTTTGGGGAGATTTCCGTCCAGCAGCGTACGTCTTTCAGGTGAGAAATAATTATAATATTTACGTGATGTTTAGGATAGGTCCTGGGATTGTTGTAGTAAATACATAGATGAATCAATTTTATTCTTATTTGTATTTCGAGTCGAATAGATGTATATGACTTAAAGAGACTAAATGAGCATAATTTGATTTGTACCTGGCCTACATGTATATTTACTATCACGAACTTTGATGTTCACCAAAGTTCAACATCAAGCAAATTGTAATTTGTAACCAAACTATGTATTGTATAGCTCTTATTTGGGAAGGTATTTGGTGTTAAATGTTTAGCGACTTAACATCCATGTGTTATATATATATATAGGTACTATATTTTTGAGGATTAAGAAGCGTAGTTGTATAGTGGTGAGCGCATTCGGCCTCAAATTATGGCAGTTGAGCAACTTTCATCATTGAAATGTGAGTGGTTTTATATCTCATTTTTTAACCAGATTTATGATGCATTTATCCCTGTTTTTTAAATTTAAACATAAAGTTTCCACACCATTACAGGATCCGTGATTCCAGGATGACTGGCCGCCGCTGTCGACGCTGTGGGTCGTGTATGAACTTATCATTAACTTTGGTCGGTTATTGGATGAGTGTGTGAGATTAAGTTAAAAAAATTGAGAAAAAGAAAAAGGCAGAATACTAAAAAAGTAATTTTAATCTCATTTAACAAATAATCATAGAATGATTTAAGCAAATAAGAAGAATGTCATGGAATAACATTTATTTAAACATTTATCAACATAATTTAGTTGAACATAAAACTATCCAAATTAACTTCATTTAGTAAAATAGTGTGGAGCTATCCAAAATAACCTTATTAAAACATTTTTGAAATATCAAGTAACAAAGCAAGGTATACACTTTACTAATTTAATTCTGGGTTCGATAATAAAAACATATTATACTCGTGCTTCGTCCGAAGAGATTCTGAAATAGAATATAGGTAATAATTTCACTTGTAGAGTTTGAGAGTTAGAGAGGCGAGTAAATATCAACAAGCCAGTAATTATTTAATCATTTATTTAGGTATTCATATTATTATTACTAACATTAGTTTTCCTCGTAACAATCAACAAATCAAACATAAATAAGTTAAAAATATACAATCAATAAGATTAAGTATACAATTAGTAGTGTATGATTTTAATTATGTTAATCATCTATAACAAGTCTAGCTAAAGATCCGTTAACATCATTGCTTATAATGGTTCGGTTATAAAACCTGGCAAAAGTTGTGGAAGATCCGCTCCAGCCAGCGGTCTTCCGAATAATATCTAGGTTCAGACCGAGGCGGCGTGCATGAGATGTACTTGCGTGGCGTGTGCTGTGTGCACTAAATATTGACACGTCTAGACCAGAAGCCGCCAGGGTATCTTTAATCCACCGACTGATTGTCTGACCACTTACTATGCCATGTGGTTTTCTATAACTAATAAGGAGATTATTGTTCTGTAATTTGCGTAATGATTTCGTTTTCTCTATGAAAGAAATTAGTGTTTGGGCCGGGCATATTTCCGGCTTGAGTCTAAAAAACGGTAAACAAAGCATTGGTTGATGAGTATGCAATCTGGATGTTTTTATTAGATCCGGTATCTTAATTTTTATGTCTTGTTCTGATATTTCAATATTCAATATATTTATTTTTGATATTGTTTGCACCCGCTGTGCTGTTGTTAGTGCCAGTAAAGTTACACATTTTTTAGATAAGTGCTCAAGCGTAAGAGTTTCGTTAGGATACCATGTAGCAATTGTTTCTAGAACAACTGATGGATCCCAGGTGACATCATACTTTGGCAATGGAGGTCTTAACCGGTAAAGGCCTTTAAAAAATCGTTTCACTCTATCGTCATTAGATATTGTAGGGCCAAGAACTAGCGATAATGCAGCTCTATAACTGTTTAATGATCCATATTGAGACCCGTCGTGAAAAAGACTAGTAAGAAATGAAAGAATAGAGGAAACATCACCTTCATACATATCTGTGTTGTGTTCTTTGCTGTAAATGAACCAGCGTTTTAGGCAAACGTCATACTGTTTGAGGGAGTTGGGCGCCAGTGATGCTACCATGATGTCTAGAGCGTCGGAAGGGGCGCCGCGTCGCCGTAGCGCCTCCCGCATAACACACCGGCAACCAGGGTAAGATTCGACTGGATGTTGCCGCGACTGGAATGAGATATAATCGCGTTGTCAGATGGTGTAAAAGTTATCATGTCGGTCACCAGCAACCGCTGAAAAATAGGGTACCATGGTTGAGATTCCCATTGTGGTACAACTACTATGCCTATAGCTTTATCTAAAATAATCTTTTTTAGACATTTCAGGATAACCGAAAAAGGAGGAAAAGCGTAAAAGTAATGTTGTGACCAGTTGAGTGTAAATGCATTAGTTGCAAAAGCGTCTGGGTCTCTTTGCCATGAAACGTACTTGGGGCATTTTTTATTAATACGACTGGCAAACAAGTCGATATTGGGTACATTAAATTTAGCAGTTATTGGCTGATATGCATGATTATTTAATTCCCATTCGATGTCAGGGTGGACGCGTCGAGATTCAGCATCAGCTATGTTGTTATCTCTCGACCTAATATATGAGGCGTAAATCATAATTTCGCGAGATTCACACCATTGCCAAATGTCTTTTGTCACTTTGGTAAGGTGAGGAAACTGTATGCCACCCATACGGTTTATATAGGATACGGCCGTAACATTGTCAATTCTAAGCAATATTTGACACTTAAAGTAATTTTTACCGAATATTTTAAGAGCAAAGTATGCCGCGAGTAACTCAAGGTAATTGATATGATGCTGGTGTTCATCGTTGGACCATTGGCCGCTAGCTACCTCACCGTTGCAAGCTGCGCCCCACCCCGTAGTTGAGGCGTCAGAATAAATTTCTAAAGAATAGTTGTCTTCGAGAATTCTATGAACGTTGTTGTCTATTTTGTTTAACCACCAGTAGAAATCAGTTTGCAATGATTCTGGAATGTACATGTATTTCTCATAATCGTTATTGTATAAATTAAGATATTTACATCTTTCGAACTCTTTAGTATAAAGCCAACCATATTCAATTGCGGGGCAGGCAGATACCAACAACCCAACGAGATGAGCGAATTGCCTAATTTTACATCTTTTGATGTTCATGAAATATTGTAATTCTGATTTTATATATATTCTTTTATCAGCGGGTAAGGAAATTTCATATCTTTCAGAGTCAATAACATATCCTAGAAATTTGCTGGTCATGGATGGTGTTAAACTGCTCTTTTCTTCATTAATTATGAAGCCGAGCGACAACAGTAGTTTTTTCGTTATTAGAATATTGTCCATGCATTCTTTAAATGAATTACCAACCAAATGAATGTCATCTAAGTAAATGGTTGACATAAATCCTCCCGATCTTAGCAATTTTACCACTGGTTTCATAATTTTAGTGAATATGTATGGGGCTGTGCATAAACCAAAAGGTAATACATTAAATTCGTATAATGTTTTCTCAAAATAAAATTTTAAATATTTTCTGCTATCTGTATGTATAGGGATGAAGTAATAAGCGTCTTTGATATCGATCGTAGCCATATAAAAATTACGTGATATCATCTTTAGAGCCGTGCGAAAATCTTCAATTTTAAAATGTTGCGTGTTTAAAAATTTGTTTAAGTTTTTTAAATTTAAAATAAATCTCATCTTACCATTTGGTTTAGGACGTAAAAATATACTCGAAATATATTGATTTTCACACGGCTCGCAAGCAGAAATAGCTCCAATTAATTCTAGGGAACGTATAGCTTCAAGAAAATTGTATCTCTCGTTATCTGAGTACCTACGTATAGGAGGGATATGCTTTTGTTTGATCGGCTTAGAAGAACATAGTTTATAACCGTCAATCCAAGAGAGTATGGTGTGGTCATTAGTTATTAAAGACCATGCTCGTTTAAATAAAATTAGTCTGCCAGCGTATCTTACCGGATCTAGCGCCTGCGCGTCGACCTCTGCGGCGGCTGCGGCGGCCTCGACGGTCCGGCGCGTGAGCCGCGTGGCGGCTGCAGGGTTGGGTATGGGTATGGGTACGGTGCCGGCGCTGTTGCCGCTGCAGGCCCCCTGCTCCTCGGTGTCGCCAGATGCCTGCGCGCTGCGACTGGAGCTTTCCAGTTTAAATTATTCTGTGTTTTTGGGGTGAAATTTCTGTTATTTATCCCTTTCAGCTCTGATCCTGATTTATTGACTGCTTTTGCCGCCTTCAATGACTCTGCTAGGGCTTCCCCGAAGAGAAACTTGTCTATTTTTGTGTTGTGTAGGGAATCTTTGATATCTCTTTTAAGAGAAGAGATTGCAAAATTACGTCGTACTAGAGATTCGTCATGTTGTACGTCACATAGAAGTCGGCCCGCGTCCATGAGTTGTTTTAATAGGCCACTGTTCTTTTCCTTGGCTTCGAGCTCCATAGAGAGGGCCGATGCCAGGCAAGATATAGCAGCACCTATTCTTTTTTGTCGACCTTCCAAAAATTTATCTCGTTTAATGACTGTCTCAGAGAGGGCCACTTTAATTTCAGGGTTCAATGTTGGAGCTCCGATTTTCGTACAATTTCCTGGCAGAAGGTATTTATCGCAGAGTTCTTTGCGATTTTCTTTATTTTAACCACATGTGGATATGTATTCGAAGCGATTTGCTAGCTCACAACGTACGTCTTTGCCGAATTCAACTACCGTTGTAGGATCGTCCCCTAGTATATCGAGCAGGTCACTGTCCAGGGTGAGGCTGTCTTGTAATCCTTCTATTCCCGGGTCTTCTACGATTTCCGTGATGATATTATCAACTTCGGCACCCGAGGTAGTGGCTACGGGCGGCAGGGCCGTTGTGATACCCTCCGACATCATATTCAATGGCATTGAATCGATATTGTCATCATGTACTTGTGTCGTGTTCGAATCCCAATTTTCTCCAACTGCAAAGTTGATTTTTATTCTTTAGCTAATTGGATAATCTTGTTGTAAGTTTAAACTAAAATGAGTTTGACCATCGTTAATAACATTAAGCTTTTATAGCATTTTAAAAAAAATAAAATAAATGTAGTTATGGTAAAATAGACAATTAAAAAAAAAATAGGTATAAGTATATATTTGTATAATACTTTAGTTTTATCGGCGAAATCTAAATCTTGTGTTTAATAGAAGCCTTATAAAAACTGTCTATTTACGGATTACTAAGCATAATTTGTTTGCAAGTACATGTGAATATGCCGCGAAAGGCCCACGAGCCATCCTGGTAGCATTTTCATAAACTATGTGCGGCGAAGTAGCCCCAAAAGCTATCCTGTTGCACATTATTCATAAATGTAGTATGTAAGTAGGTATGCGTCGAAGCAGTCCTAAAACTGTCCTGGTACATACATATGTAATTGGGAGCATGCCACTAGTTATTAAAAATTTAAATATGTAATTCAAATGTACGTACCGTTTGTTTCCTTCGGAAAATGTATAGATTCTTCAGATGTTGATGACACGATTCGTTTTTTACGAGACTTGCTCCGCTTCAGTTGTTTCTCGATTTTCCGCAATTTCTTCGATATATTACTTAAATCCGAATCACCATGCTTTCTTTTTGGCATATTGCTAAAAGAAACTTGCTTAAATCTTGAAAAATTTTAAAAATATTGAATAGCGTGCGAAGTGGTTCGACACTTACATCGTGAATGACGAACACAGGCGACGAGAGGCGGCGCCACGGCGGTGAGACGTGATTATTTTTTTTTCTATTCACATTTACCCTCAACTACAGTGCGATAGTGGTGGCAACTAAACGTGCTACTACGATCGATATCAAAGACGCTTATTACTTCATCCCTATACATACAGATAGCAGAAAATATTTAAGATTTTATTTTGAGAAAACATTATACGAATTTAATGTATTACCTTTTGGTTTATGCACAGCCCCATACATATTCACTAAAATTATGAAACCAGTGGTAAAATTGCTAAGATCGGGAGGATTTATGTCAACCATTTACTTAGATGACATTCATTTAGTTGGTAATTCATTTAAAGAATGCATGGACAATATTCTAATAACGAAAAAACTACTGTTGTCGCTCGGCTTCATAATTAATGAAGAAAAGAGCAGTTTAACACCATCCATGACCAGCAAATTTCTAGGATATGTTATTGACTCTGAAAGATATGAAATTTCCTTACCCGCTGATAAAAGAATATATATAAAATCAGAATTACAATATTTCATGAACATCAAAAGATGTAAAATTAGGCAATTCGCTCATCTCGTTGGGTTGTTGGTATCTGCCTGCCCCGCAATTGAATATGGTTGGCTTTATACTAAAGAGTTCGAAAGATGTAAATATCTTAATTTATACAATAAAGATTATGAGAAATACATGTACATTCCAGAATCATTGCAAACTGATTTCTACTGGTGGTTAAACAAAATAGACAACAACGTTCATAGAATTCTCGAAGACAACTATTCTTTAGAAATTTATTCTGACGCCTCAACTACGGGGTGGGGCGCAGCTTGCAAAGGTAAGGAAGCCAGCGGCCAATGGTCCAACGATGAACACCAGCATCATATCAATTACCTTGAGTTACTCGCGGCATACTTTGCTCTTAAAATATTCGGTAAAAATTACTTTAAGTGTCAAATATTGCTTAGAATTGACAATGTTACGGCCGTATCCTATATAAACCGTATGGGTGGCATACAGTTTCCTCACCTTAACAAAGTGACAAAAGACATTTGGCAATGGTGTGAATCTCGCGAAATTATGATTTACGCCTCATATATTAGGTCGAGAGATAACAACATAGCTGATGCTGAATCTCGACGCGTCCACCCTGACATCGAATGGGAATTAAATAATCATGCATATCAGCTAATAACTGCTAAATTTAATGTACCCAATATCGACTTGTTTGCCAGTCGTATTAATAAAAAATGCCCCAAGTACGTTTCATGGCAAAGAGACCCAGACGCTTTTGCAACTAATGCATTTACACTCAACTGGTCACAACATTACTTTTACGCTTTTCCTCCTTTTTCGGTTATCCTGAAATGTCTAAAAAAGATTATTTTAGATAAAGCTATAGGCATAGTAGTTGTACCACAATGGGAATCTCAACCATGGTACCCTATTTTTCAGCGGTTGCTGGTGACCGACATGATAACTTTTACACCATCTGACAACGCGATTATATCTCATTCCAGTCGCGGCAACATCCAGTCGAATCTTACCCTGGTTGCCGGTGTGTTATGCGGGAGGCGCTACGGCGACGCGGCGCCCCTTCCGACGCTCTAGACATCATGGTAGCATCACTGGCGCCCAACTCCCTCAAACAGTATGACGTTTGCCTAAAACGCTGGTTCATTTACAGCAAAGAACACAACACAGATATGTATGAAGGTGATGTTTCCTCTATTCTTTCATTTCTTACTAGTCGTACTATGGATCATTAAACAGTTATAGAGCTGCATTATCGCTAGTTCTTGGCCCTACAATATCTAATGACGATAGAGTGAAACGATTTTTTAAAGGCCTTTACCGGTTAAGACCTCCATTGCCAAAGTATGATGTCACCTGGGATCCATCAGTTGTTCTAGAAACAATTGCTACATGGTATCCTAACGAAACTCTTACGCTTGAGCACTTATCTAAAAAATGTGTAACTTTACTGGCACTAACAACAGCACAGCGGGTGCAAACAATATCAAAAATAAATATATTGAATATTGAAATATCAGAACAAGACATAAAAATTAAGATACCGGATCTAATAAAAACATCCAGATTGCATACTCATCAACCAATGCTTTGTTTACCGTTTTTTAGACTCAAGCCGGAAATATGCCCGGCCCAAACACTAATTTCTTACATAGAGAAAACGAAATCATTACGCAAATTACAGAACAATAATCTCCTTATTAGTTATAGAAAACCACATGGCATAGTAAGTGGTCAGACAATCAGTCGGTGGATTAAAGATACCCTGGCGGCTTCTGGTCTAGACGTGTCAATATTTAGTGCACACAGCACACGCCACGCAAGTACATCTCATGCACGCCGCCTCGGTCTGAACCTAGATATTATTCGGAAGACCGCTGGCTGGAGCGGATCTTCCACAACTTTTGCCAGGTTTTATAACCGAACCATTATAAGCAATGATGTTAACGGATCTTTAGCTAGACTTGTTATAGATGATTAACATAATTAAAATCCTACACTACTAATTGTATACTTAATCTTATTGATTGTATATTTTTAACTTATTTATGTTTGATTTGTTGATTGTTACGAGGAAAACTAATGTTAGTAATAATAATATGAATACCTAAATAAATGATTAAATAATTACTGGCTTGTTGATATATACTCGCCTCTCTAACTCTCAAACTCTACAAGTGAAATTATTACCTATATTCAATTTCAGAATCTCTTCGGACGAAGCACTTCGTATAATTATGATAGAACTTCACGTACAGGTAAGTTCGTTTAATCATAAATTGTACCCATATACCAACACACAAGCGGTACATAGTATGTCTTCCTAACATGTACTGCATAATTGTATACTTAGCTTAGGTCCGTGCGGTGTGGCTGCCGCGAATCAAATGGGCCGAGAACGATTTTTTTTTTTTTTTTAATGTGGTAAATTCTTCTATGGAGCACAGTCTTTTATAGGCGGTGACAAACAAGTGACGTCACATCGGACGATATTCTCTGACGTCATTCATTTGGCTCTATTTAACAATATCTTTCAAATTGACTATGAATTAATTATATCAAAAGAGATTTAAAGAAGGTTAACTAGGATATTAAGCTTTTAATTGCAAAAATAACTTAATAGGAACAAATTGTAAGGTTATTTATACAACACACATTGATTAAATTGGAGATATTAATGGATATATGAAAACAGAGTTTAGATTACTTGAAGGTTGGTTTTTGCTTTGGTAAATTATATGATTCTTATTGAAAACAATTTGTTATTTACATACAAGAAAATTACTCAAACTATCAAGCAAAATATGCTTTTCTTTAAGGTAAACAAGAAAACATGTGTAAAATACTTAATTATCATACTTTATAGTTAATAAATCTAACAAGTGCAAAAACATTTTATAAAATTCTTCGTACTTCGAAAATTGCATTATGCCGTTGGTCGCGTTTGGTCAGCACCCACAAATGAATTACCAATCATTAGATGGTATTGATAGTGATGCTAATCCGCAAGCTATACGAGTCAGGATATGGCACTGTGACTGTAGGAGACCTAACATCAAGCCCTTTTAAATTCCAGAAAGGTGTTCGCCAAGGATGCGTGATCTCTCCCATCCTTTTTAATATCTATGGTGAACACATAATGCGACAAACCCTAGATTGTTGGGAAGGTGGTATAAAGATAGGCGGAGTGAAAATATCTAACCTCAGATACGCGGATGATCGGAAAATGAAATGGCGGAGCTGCTCCACAAACTGAAAACGTTTAGCATGGAAATGGGACTTACTATTAATAAGTCTAAGACCAAGCTCATGATCATTGACCGGTTTGCAGCTATAAAACGCACTAACCTTCTACAATATTACGAAACCGTATCCCATTTTCAATACCTTGGCTCAATGATCACGGACAGAGGAAGTAGTGAAAGTGAAATACAGAGGCGAATTGGCATGGCAAAATCTGCAATGACCCAACTGAGCAAAATTTGGGGAGACCGTAACATAACCCACCGGACTAAAATACACCTGGTCCGCACCCTTGTCCTCTCTATTGCGTTATACAGTGCAGAGACGTGGACTTTCAAAGCTGCAGATAGGCTGAGAATCGACGCTTTTGAGATGTGGTGCTGGCGTAGAATGCTGAGAATACCATGGACGGCTCTCCGCACCAACATATCTATTCGCAAGCAACTAAAGCTAGAAAATAATCCTCGTCTATCCACTATCTGCCTACAACGAATACTGCGATATTTTGGGCATGTTGCACGAAGGGACACCAGCAATTTGGAACGCCTAATGGTGACTGGTAAGGTCGAAGGGAAAAGACCTAGAGGAAGAAGTCCCAAGCGATGGTCGGACCAAATAGCAGAGGAACTAAAAACACCTGTTGGTGACGCTCTCCACCAAGCTACACAACGGGACCGATGGAGACAAATCGTTGACGGAATCAAACGGATTCACGATTCTCAGCAGTGAGGGACCGATTGAAGAGAGAGAGAGAGATGGTATTTCTGTGGATGACAAGGAAAGACTCAGTAGCGGGGACATTATTAACTGATACGGATGGCTAGATAAAAATTGATTATTTACATATTTTCATATGGGACGGAAATACGACTTCCGAATACATATTTTAATCATCAATCATATTTTAATGTAATCCTTACTCATAGTGGATTGTTTCTATACAAACACACTTTTCATTGGCGGCGAAAATCTCTATGGTCAATGAAATATACAAAGTGTATCGATGAATTTTAGAACAGTTGTGAGCATCTCTACACTAACTACCAGCCAAATTTAATATATATAATTCTAAAGTTTTATAAGTTTATTTTCCAAAGACTACATGTCCAAGAGCTTGTATTGACATGATACTCTTTATGACGTTCCGACTCCTTTTCAGGAGCAGTATACACATCAACATTCCATCCTGTTCTTAATGAGTGGACACAAAAGGTTCATAAAACACGATATTTTTATATATTTAATAGTCATTAATAAGCAAAAACATGTTTTTAAAACAAAAGCGAATAGATAGTTACAAATGTTGTTAAAGACTCAAGTGTACAATGTACAGGGAACAAACAGTCTGACGCAAAACCAAATAGTTGTAGTCTTCCGCAGCCATATTGAAGATATTTAAAATGTTATGGGTTTTGGGTACCCGTTCTGGCACACTTAAATATAATGAAGTAATTGTTTTATGCTATTTTAACACACAGTTTCACTAACAGGAATATTAAATAAACAGAAAACCTTCAATCAATTTCAGTCATTAATTTAATGGTGCACCTTAATATTTATATTAACGTGCGAACTATTCCCTTTATTGTTATAAATGCAGCAAAGCTCAGTCTTGAGCGTGCAGTAATAAACTGACGATTGATGGCTGGTATTAACAAACACCATGGGAACTTATTCTATCTAAGGGAAAGAAAAAGAAACTTTACTTGACTGTGCGTACATTAGCCTTGCCATTGGAAGTAGGAACCAAGTCACATCATTAAATTGTTTGAGAATTACTTCGAAATCGGATTAATTAAATTACAAAGTGAGTCAAAATCGACGATATAAATTGATTCATTTGTTTTGAGACGAATTCATATATTTTAATAACATATTTTTTTATGTAAAATCTTATAACTGCTAGGTTTTTACATTTTAAGATTTTTACTAGAAAAAGTCAATTTGTGTTAAATTATTATAATAGAAAAATACTAGAAAAAATCGACTCGGGTCACAAGTAAATTCTCTGGCGGAAATAGAAACTGCAACCTTTAGAAATCCGGTTCAATGCTCTCCCAATTGAACTACCGAGCCTTGTGAACACTCATCCAAATTTTCTAGTACCTTTATTATTTTACGCTGTAGGCCAGCGTTGTTTCATCAATGAGAGGAACATCCTCTCGTATTCGAAAGAAACATTTTTACAAATGTTTTGAGCAATCGATTAAGATGAAACAGCCATTTAGTTTTATATATTTTTTATGCATTTTCAATGCGATCTTATAAGATAAATTATTATAATAGAAAAATACTAGAAAAAAATCGACTCGGGTCACAAGTAAATTCTCAGGTTGGAATCGAATCCGCAACCTTTGGAAATCCGGTCCAATGCTCTCCCAATTGAGCTACCGAGCCTTGTGAACACTCATCCAAATTTTCTAGTACCTTTCTTATTTTACGCTGTAGGCCAGCGGACCGGATTTCCAAAGGTTGCGGGTTCGATTCCCGCCCGAGAATTTACTTGTGACTCGAGTCGATTTTTTCTAGTATTTTTCTATTATAATAATTTATCTTATAAGATCACATTGAAAATGCATAAAAAATATATAAAATCAATTGTTAGTGTTACTTAACTTAGGGATACGAACTCACATTTATTCGATTTTGTAGGTATGTGGTTACCTAAAACAAGAAACAGTGGTGTTGGTATTCAGCTATAATAATGTTATGAAAATTTTAATGCATCCGTAAAGTCCCAGGGTCTTATTTTGAAGAACATTCGCCCGGATAGTGAGAGGATGTGGATTCGTGTCGCCCCTGATATCTAAGATAAGTCTCTGATAAAAATAAAATACACCAACATCAATCATCAAGCTATAAAAATATGTTATTCTTTACTTAAGTTAATAAGCAAGTTGAATAAGAAATTTCGGTAATGCTAAATAGAACGTATGCTTGCATTATTGAAAGTTCTTAAACAATAAACCTGAAAAGCCGCTGTCATAGATCTCGCATGGCAATGTTTGCCTTAGCGACAGACAGACGGACACACGACACCGGACGTATAGGCTTTCAACTACGACTCCAATTGGTGAATACATTAGCTTAACTACCAGTCAGACTTGCCCAAGACTATGGGTTACAACTGTGCTAAATAAATAATCTCAGATAAAAGTTCTTCAAGCATTTTTAGTTTGTCTTAATATTATGAAATAACCTGTACGGATTCTAGATGACCTAAGATTCTATATCAATTGAAATAAGACTTTCAGTAGACATTATTTAAAAAGGTTTTTATTTTTTAATAATAATATGATTTACGTAGGGTTAAGCGTTACAGTATTTTTACATTTTCCGGAAGCTAGTAACCAATTAAAAAAATGTGTTTTCCCGATAAATTCATAAGTAATCGTTTCAACAACCTTGTGACTAAACGTAGTTGTATTGGAGCTGTATAACGTTGGACGACATGAGATTAGAATTATGGTTCTCATATGGTACGTGTGAATGGATATTTAAGGTAAAACTACAATATCATCAGCATAATATGACACGTGTTTTTTATTCTTTATTTATGGCTTGCACAATTTGTGCATTTAGCCAGTGTCAAGTAAGTATAATCTTTCTTCTATGTTCTTGAGTAATTTCCTAGGTTTCAGTAAAGTAGTGTGGTTTTACTGGAACCTCCTCGTGGCCTTCTAGAGAGAGCGCGAAAAGAAACTTTCCAACCTGTTTTGTTTCACTTGCCAACACTCATGCATATTCAGAAACACTCAGTGGATATTACACACCCACCATTATTACACACTTATATCAACCACAACACAAAATTTAACAAGAAAACCAAAACCACTAAAGTTACGCTTCGCGCTCCCGCCAAAAAGTGTCGACACCTTTGTTAGGGTACAGACCTTTACAATGAATAAAAATATCGTAGAGTGAATGGGTTCACCACCAAAGCTCAGTTCTGATTGGCAGTTGATAAAACAACATAATAAAAGATGTTAGTGTCTCTATGTGTAGTTAACAAAAATTGCACTACCAATTAAGGTTTTTGTAAATATAAAAACAAACATGTTTCTCTAAATGCAATATGTTGTTTAAGTTAGTCTTGGTAAATATCAAACAAACAAAAGTCTGCTTCTTCATAGTGCCAAGCGTTTTTAACGAAATTCCGGACATGGAAGAAGTCATATTAAAACTAAAATTAATTGCACTACCGACCGAGTTTTAGATGCATTTACAAATTAATTTAACGAATGCTTTGGTTAAACGTCCTGGGTTTGAGTCCTGATGGGTGCAGATGTTTGTGTGATGTAAACGAGTTTTTATGCCTGAGCCATATGTATTTAAGGTATATATTTCTATAAATATAATAATAATGTCATTTCTTACATTCACATCAATAAGCCTAGCCCAAAATAAGTAGTTTAAGGCTAGTGTAATTGAAACTAGGGTTACTGATTATAAATATCAATGAAAACCCATAAATGCTCGTATTATAACACAAACATCTGCTTCTTACGGGACTCAAACCAAGGACCGTCGTCGGTGCCAAAAAACAGGATCTTTATTTAAGAATATCCATCCGTTATCATAATACAATTCCAGTATCCTTAATTAACACTTCACATTGTTTACTTTGGGGTGGTTCAATTATACCAACAGTATTTAAAAAATAAAGGTATATGGCATGACTTTGGGATATAACAAAATATGACTAGCTTTCATCGAGATAGCTATTCATTCTACAGCAAAATGTTGTAACTGCAAATGTCGTAAGAGTTAAAAGCATGCATTTGTCATAGCACTTCCTCGATTAATTTAGAGACAAGTTCCATCCATGTTGAATGCATAACAATTATGTAAGTCACTATTTATATTGCTTTGCTTAGAAATCTTAAGTAGCGACGTATACTATGAGAATTAAGCTGTGGCTTACTATGCAGTTTATGTTAACCATTGATATCTTGATATTAATTGAAGATAAAAAAATATATATTATAATCGTATAATCGATATAAGTAAGCGGAATATGCTTAGAATATTTGTGCGAAAAAGTAGTCTAGTTCGAATTTGAAGAAAATGATGGATGGGCAGTTTTAAGTGGCTGAAAAGTGTCTGTTTTATAGCAGTACAGACAGACAAGGAGTTGTAGAAGAATTTGGTATTAGTTTTAGACAGTTCCAGCGTTTAAGTTGCACATGACCAACTTGGACAAGGGGGAGCCTAGTTCTTAGAGTATTTACAATAATGTGAAAAGGATGTGCATATTGCGGCAAAGACCAATTGAAAGCCACTTTAATTGTGAACGACATTCAGAAACCCGGTCAAATTTACGTAGGCCAAAAAATAATCAAATGGTCAAATTCTGTTGTCATTCTAGCTTATTTAACTGTTCCTCAATTACACCCAAATAACAAACATCGGCATCGTCGAGAAGAGGAATCAGAAGGGATCGCTCAAGTATATTTTTTGTATTGATAGGAAGGAAATATTGAAAAGGCTGAAGGGAGTGTGACGAGAAATATAGTCGCTCACCTCCTTCTCCGATCTACGGAGACCAAGACATTGTATCGTCCATACCAAACCCAGATTCCTGATATTGTCACTATAAAGAATACATATCTGATCATAGACAACAGGTGGTACTGACTTCCAATCCAGCCTACTACTTATCCTACTGCTGCCTATGATTATTGTCTGAGACATAGCTAGATTGACAGTAAGACCAAAAGAAGTGGCCCAGGCCTTAATTTCGAAAGGAATAAAATTCGGATGTTGGCAGCGTAAAGATAAAAAGACGAAGATTTGAAACACGAGAATTTATTACCAAACATTGGAAAGATAAGACTTGAAAGTACGCCATCTTTGGGCACACCAGATTAGGTATGTAACAAGTCTGAAGAGTTAAGAGTATAATGAACGATGCACTGTGGTCGATCTTGAAGATATGATTGTACTAATTAATATCAGGAGTTGAGACATCAAACGAGCGCATTGTTTCAAGTATTAAGTCGAAATCAACACAGTTAAATGCATTGCTGAAGTTAAGTAAAATTAGTGCAGTGAGCTTTGTATTATCCATTGCAATGTCTGCCTTTATATTCAGAAGTGCACCAACCGTGTTGTGGGAAGAACGGAATCCAGATTGATAGGGATTCAATAGGGCATTAGAAGCAAGATAGGATGTGGACCACTGATTTTAGGACTTTGGAAAATATCAAGAAAATGGAAATAGGACAAAATTGTGAAAAAGAAGTTAGATTAGTAACTTTAGGAAGTGGTGTGATATGTGCCTTCGCAATGCTATTTCATACATATGATACTCCAAAGATGTATTATATTCTAAGGTGCAAACTGAAATCATCGTGTTAACTTTCTTAATAAAAGAACATGACTCTACTCAGTAGTCTACGTAGTAAGTGACTATCATAAACACTTCTTCTCCAACCTGCGAATTTCCTTACAAGATTATTATTAAACACTACATGCAATGTTTTAATAAAATAGTTTTTGTTAACTTCATACGTAAGCGAACAAGTTATCCAAATATATCATATTATTTATAGACATTAGTTCCGTTATCACACGTGTCTGTGATTAAGGATGTGAGCAAAACCAAACTTATTACGCTCCTATCCGTCTAAATAAACATCGTGTGCGACGTCTAGCTCGATATGAATCATCTTATTTTGACATACCGGTTTCAGTTCACTAACTTTTTAATAGTATTTATAAAACCGACCGACAACCGCAAATGACATGACGACAGCCACAGTGTTATAACTTCCATTACTCAGCCACAATGCCGAATGTTTTCTAGCAAAACGAGGTTCTTACTATTTTGGTTGAAGCCTATCTAAAATAATTTAATTGTTACCAATATGTTCGCTGTTTTATCGTTAATAATTTAGTTTTGTTGAAGTATGGTCTCTAAGTGAATCACTGGAATATGGTGAGATAATTTTGTATAATGATTAGGATTGGATATTTATATTAAAAAATAAGCCATGAAGTGTCCGGCAGAGGAAAAAAGCATCGACTTGTCATAAATAAAATTATATTAAAAACATATTAGTAAAAAAATACATACCATAAATATCAATGTAAACATGTTAAAAACCAAAATAAACATATATAGTAAATAATTATCAATCAACAAATTAAAACCAATGCAATCAATCATTCATTAACATATTTTTCTATTCAACATTGGCCTTTAACACAAATTAATGGCAGCCCGGACATCCTTTTACTCTGAAACAAAAAATTATCGGAATAGTAAGTGATTAATTGGATTAGGCCGTCTCCAATGTGCAAATTGAGGGGAAACCCGTCAATGACTTGTACTTTCGATAGGTAGACGCTTTTTGCTTGTCGTGATTCAATGCCGGCTATTATCTTTCATTGTTGTTTTGTATCTATTTAGTATCGTCGTGAAATATGTACACGAGTTGAATTAGTCATAACGAAAGATACGAAGTTAAAAACTCGTTAAAAAGGGATAACTTAAATCTGCAATGTATTATTTTTAGTATATTTGTAACGATGACGGACGAGGTATGAGGCTAGAGCATAATTTGTTTGTCTATAGCGAGTAAATAATTACGAAGAAAATTTGTTTTGTGCCTACGTTGTGCCTAAACAACGGAGAACAGCAATAATATATTTTTATTGAATCAAAAATGTTTTTATTAAAAAAATTAACACAAAAAATAAAAGCGATTTTAATTGAAGTAATAGGGTTTTTCTTTAGTATCACATGACTTATACTAAGTTTAGAACTACATAGCTGGAGTATATAGCATAAATATCATTTACCTTTTTTATAGAAATGAAACCTATTTTTTATTCATTATTAAAACCAATTGTTTACCATTTATTTTTATATATTTTGACCCGATATAGCTATCATTTTATCTGTGTTGTCCGACTGTGTTTATTGTTTTTATTGTAGCCTTCTTTTCTTTATTACCTATGTTCTTTAATCGTTTTAAAAAAATGTTTTGCAATTTGATTTAAGAAATAGTTATAAGTTGCAATTAAAAGCTTTTCCGTTAGTTAATAACTATTTACGGCATTTTTAAAATATCAATATTAAAAAAGTGATAGAATTTTATTTCTAGACTAATGTAGTGCATCTATTGTTTCTGAGAGTGACTTCTTTTGCTGTGAAGTTGATCGACATTCGTCAAGCTGCCAGTATCCGGGCATGGGCTCTTGACACGTTAGTTACGGAACTCGGCCACAATGGAAGAGATGCCATGCTTCAGAAACAATTTACTAATTATGAATGGAGTTGCTCCAAAACAATAATACACTCTGAAGAAAAATAAAACTACCGTAGCAGACCTCCTTGGATCAAGAAATAATGCTTTATGGATATAGTGTAAATTTAAATTAAATCAATTTTTTTTTGCATTTTGTTGTTTGAATTATTAATGTAATAATACCACTTATATTTTGGTACTTTCAATAATCAATTAAATACTGTTAAAAAAATGCCAAGGTGAGTAAAGTATCTGTTTTGGCGTCTGCGCTGATTT
This sequence comes from Calamotropha paludella, assembly GCA_927399485.1. NCBI lineage: Eukaryota > Metazoa > Arthropoda > Insecta > Lepidoptera > Crambidae > Calamotropha > Calamotropha paludella. The sequence goes on along the minus strand of OV656814.1, from coordinate 7,746,246 downwards.
GTCAGACAAACGTGGGTTCATAATAGGAGAGAACTTGCAAAGAAAAGTTTAACAGCACGTTATTTTTCTATTTCAAATTATAATCTGGTGGTGAATTTGATAATTACACTTCAGCCATCTTACCAGGTTATTGCTTATTAAGTATTTAACGATTTCTTTTTTATTTTCAAATTATACTATTTAAGTAATTGCTCATATTACTTTTGCATCCGACTTAACTTTAGGCATTTTATTGACCGAAGTTTGACTCGTAGAAATCTTATCATTGTGTTGTCAGTATTTTCTATTGCTTAAATATGTGTGTTATCATTAAACAAAGTTCATGAACAGAAATCGTGTGTATGAATTTTGATGTAAAGTCATTTTGTTTATTAGCCAATAAATTGACCAATATTTTGAATTAGGTTTAACTTTACAGCTAACATTTATTTTATGTCTTTTGCAAAGAAACATATTGCTAATAAGTTTCTTTATATAAAGTTTATGTTACATCAATTATTAATAATTTGTTCAATTATTAATGTATCCTTATTTTATCGTGTGGTAAGGAATCTTAGCGGTTGTTCGGTAAGACTAGAGAGCGTATAGATAGCCGACAAATAAGCCTTACCATTCAGTGTTAAACATCCTAATAATAGCTAATGCCTAATAATAGACTGTCGTGTTCAGTGTAGGAACACATCACGAAGTAAATCATAAGAGTTCCACATCGTAAATCGGAGGACCAATTAAAATTATCTATTGCTCAAAGAGATTTATAGCGCAGCGTACTGTTTGTTAATGCGATGGCTAAACAATATTCGAAAAGGCTGGTTATCTGATAGGTGACCAAAAATTTGTATCTAGAATCGTCAATGCCAGTTTAAACCAACCCACACAGTGCACAATTTTCTCTACGCTGCTTTCAATCAAAGGGTTGAGCCCTGAAGTGAATACATTAATAAGCTGGTGCTGATGTTTGTTAATAACAATTAAAATAACCTACAGATAGAATTTCAGATTACGATGTATGTCAGGTATTCCACATAGGTATATGTGCTTATGTCATATAAATTATACACGCTTATTAATGAGAAGATGTTTGTTTTAACACGTTGGTTACATTATTTTAAATTAAATGGAAAACTTCGTAGTAAAGTTGATAATCCGACGGAATTGTAATAACTAGAACCAAAAACATACAGTTTATTTTCATAAAAAAAATATAAATGAAAATTATTATGGTGTAATCTTGTTTGGAAGAAGATGAATAGATAGTTTCTTAAGACTAAATACGAGTATACCGGAATTATTTACATGGGATTTAAATAATTACATATGCTGTAACATCAAAGACTCTATTTAGACATTACTTGACAGAGTATTAACAAGCCTATGAAAATAAGTATAGTTTATGACAAAGTAATAAGGCACCGGCTGATTTCGAATAATGTCCGCTTATGGGGGTCACTTTTATACTGAATAAAAACCATAAAATATAAAAAGGCGCGAGTATAGCGAGCGAGATATTTTGTGTGTAGGTATTTTGTATCAGTTTTCGTATTATATTAGATGTTGTAGGCAATAGTATCTAGAAACACAATAGTAGCACAATTGGAAGAATAACCGTCCGGACAGCGAGGGGGTTCAAATCCCGCCTGAATTCTTAGACAATTTAATTGTTTTCCTGTTATAACTTCTTTTCATATAAAAATCAAACAATGAAATCCTGTAATAACTAAAATATGAATAAAGCTCAAAAGCCTTGAGCATAGATGGAAGGTAGCAAGCCTATCCGTATTTTATAGGATACATTTCGGAGAGTGTGCAGCTGAATTGTACAATCTTCTTCCGCCGTCCCCATTTTATCATCGGACAACCAGACTTACAAATTGGCGACACCGTTATATGGTGGATATACCAAAGAGTCCCACTAAGCGTTTTGGTTCCAATTTTGTGCTAAGGAGTGGAACTCTTTGCATGACTCTGTGTTTCCTGACAAATACAATTTAGGGATCTTCAAGTCACGAGTAAATAGGTACCTTCTAGGCAAGCGCGTCACATCCTAGATCACATCGACGCTTACCATCAGGTGAGATGGTGGTCAAGCGCATGCCTATTTACTATAAAAAAAAAATCTTTCAAATTCTTTGCAGGCTATAGAATACCGCCCTCGGTCACTGAAAGTGTAAAGTGCATGGTATGACGAACTCCTGGGAGCTTAACCAATATTGATTCGAGGTCAATTCATGACTATGACGACTAAAAAACTTCATAATTGGCGGTGTAATCGTGAAAGTTATTAAACTAGTGTGACATCTCCATTTGAGAACGGCTTATAATTTTAAAGATTCTTGAGACAATGAGGCAAAAATACTTAAAGGAGTTTAAAACAACCTACTGCCATTTACATAAAACATATAGATCAGAATAAAACACTTTTTTACGGATTTTTTTTTTTGCGCATGTTTTATTTTATTTTATATTTAATCCTGACGTTTCGACTCCTTTACAGGAGTCGTGATCACAGGATGACTAAGATGATGGTTGTCATGTATTTTCTACTACCTTCACAATATTTTAATCGGGCACGTTCCCAACTATTAAATTATTTTATATAAATCAAGTTGTTTTATTTTATTTTATTTTAAAACATTATTTAGTTATTTAATTAATTAATTTAATTAATTCTCACTACGTTTTACATTGTATACTACTGAGTCTACTACCAGTTCGGAAATTGGGAGGGCCTTCCGAGAAGAACTGGCGAAAGAAACTCGGGCAGGGGGACCGACCTCCATCTTACTGTTTAATTATTTGCAAAAAGAGCTAACTACATCATCAGGTCTTGCAGTGTGTGTTTTTGTAGGTATTAATTTATTAATTATGGGGTCCCAAGCAGGTGGAACGCTCCAACCTTCGTCTCTATTGAAATTAGGATGTTTCCTAATTTCAATAGCCTCGCGTAGCATCCTAGGAACAAATCTTTGTTCTCTAGCGAGAGTTTGTGGTTTATCGAAACGAATATAGTGGTTTGGCCCCTCAAAAGCATGCTCACACACTGCAGACCTATTATCGCGCCTATGTTTCATGTCAGCTACGTGTTCTTTAATGCGCGTCCCTATACTTCTCTTTGTTTGCCCGATGTATGAGAGCCCACAGTCACAATCGATTTTGTAGACACCCGCTGCCTGAAGGGGTATATTACACTTGACCGATCGTAAGAATTGGTCAATCTTCCTGGCTGGTTTAAAGTAAGTTTTAATAGAAACCCGCTTCAGAATATTCCCAATCTTGTCAGTGACCCCCTTCATGTAGGGAAGGACAGCAGGTTGGCGCTCTACTGTGGCTGGTTTGGCGCGGCTTCTGTGACGCAGTCTTGGTACTCGCAACTTGTTATCTTGTAGTACTCGCTTGACATGCTGAAGCTCAGCAGTCAGATGTTGTTGGTCACAGATGCCGCGAGCTCTCTGAAACAAAGATTTCCCTACGGTAGCTAACTGTATAGGATGGTGGTGAGAGTCACCATTTAAATATCTATCTGTATGAGTTGCCTTTCTGTACACTGTATGACTAAGGGTTTGATTTGGATTCCTGCTGATTTGAATATCTAGGAAGGCTATTTTATTGTCTGTCTCTAATTCCATAGTAAATTGTATGTTGGGATGAACGGAATTAAGGTGACTTAAAAAGACAGAAACCATATCTCTTGGTAATATAGCAAATGTGTCATCTACATACCTTTTGTAAAAGCGTGGACACACCGGTGCCGTCGCTAGGGCCCTTTCCTCAAAGTCCTCCATGAATATGTCGGCGACTATGGGTGATACAGGAGAGCCCATTGCTACACCATCCACTTGTAGGTAGAATTCATCATTCCACAAGAGATAGCCCGATGTTAGGCAGTGTTCCAGTAATTTTGAATATTCACTTGGTATATTGTGTTTCTCTAGTCTCTTCCTAGTGACATCAATGCAATCTTGAACAGGTAAGCTTGTGAATAAAGATTGGACATCGAAGCTAACCATAGTTTCATCATCAGTGAGACGTAGGTGTTGTATCTCACTAACAAAATGGTAGGAATCCTTTACATAGGCAGTTGTTTTACCCCTTAGTGGTGATAGTATTTTAGCTACGTGTTTAGCCAAACGGTAGGTTGGTGAGTCAATTTGGCTAACGATGGGACGTAGCGGTACATCTTGTTTGTGTATTTTCATGGAGGACTTTGAGGAAAGGGCCCTAGCGACGGCACCGGTGTGTCCACGCTTTTACAAAAGGTATGTAGATGACACATTTGCTATATTACCAAGAGATATGGTTTCTGTCTTTTTAAGTCACCTTAATTCCGTTCATCCCAACATACAATTTACTATGGAATTAGAGACAGACAATAAAATAGCCTTCCTAGATATTCAAATCAGCAGGAATCCAAATCAAACCCTTAGTCATACAGTGTACAGAAAGGCAACTCATACAGATAGATATTTAAATGGTGACTCTCACCACCATCCTATACAGTTAGCTACCGTAGGGAAATCTTTGTTTCAGAGAGCTCGCGGCATCTGTGACCAACAACATCTGACTGCTGAGCTTCAGCATGTCAAGCGAGTACTACAAGATAACAAGTTGCGAGTACCAAGACTGCGTCACAGAAGCCGCGCCAAACCAGCCATAGAAGAGCGCCAACCTGCTGTCCTTCCCTACATGAAGGGGGTCACTGACAAGATTGGGAATATTCTGAAGCGGGTTTCTATTAAAACTTACTTTAAACCAGCCAGGAAGATTGACCAATTCTTACGATCGGTCAAGTGTAATATACCCCTTCAGGCAGCGGGTGTCTACAAAATCGATTGTGACTGTGGGCTCTCATACATCGGGCAAACAAAGAGAAGTATAGGGACGCGCATTAAAGAACACGTAGCTGACATGAAACATAGGCGCGATAATAGGTCTGCAGTGTGTGAGCATGCTTTTGAGGGGCCAAACCACTATATTCGTTTCGATAAACCACAAATTCTCGCTAGAGAACAAAGATTTGTTCCTAGGATGCTACGCGAGGCTATTGAAATTAGGAAACATCCTAATTTCAATAGAGACGAAGGTTGGAGCGTTCCACCTGCTTGGGACCCCATAATTAATAAATTAATACCTACAAAAACACACACTGCAAGACCTGATGATGTAGTTAGCTCTTTTTTGCAAATAATTAAACAGTAAGATGGAGGTCGGTCCCCCTGCCCGAGTTTCTTTCGCCAGTTCTTCTCGGAAGGCCCTCCCAATTTCCGAACTGGTAGTAGACTCAGTAGTATACAATGTAAAACGTAGTGAGAATTAATTAAATTAATTAATTAAATAACTAAATAATGTTTTAAAATAAAATAAAATAAAACAACTTGATTTATATAAAATAATTTAATAGTTGAGAACGTGCCCGATTAAAATATTGTGAAGGTAGTAGAAAATACATGACAACCATCATCTTAGTCATCCTGTGATCACGACTCCTGTAAAGGAGTCGAAACGTCAGGATTAAATATAAAATAAAATAAAACATGCGCAAAAATCCGTAAAAAAGTGTTTTATTCTGATGTGTATTGTGCGCGGAAGTGTAAGAACTAAATAAAACATATAGGTAACCGAATACTGACACTTTCTTTCTTAAGAAATCGTCAAAGAATAAAATACAGAGTAAGACATTTTTTCAAGTGTATACGTAACATATTCATTGAACTATAAAATTAACAGATCGCACTTCTAGTATTAAAAAGACAGAATTGTCATATGTGCGAAACTGAGTTAACAACTCAGGTATCTAAAAACTTTTTGACTCCGCTTTGAATTTTGACACTTCTGTCTTCGTAGTACTGAAGGTGTGAATTATGCAGAACCTGAACTGAAATGATGAACTTATACTTCATTTTTCCGTGTATTCAATAATTTCATAATATTTGTCCTCAGCTATTTCCGCATATAATAAATCCTATACCCAGTTTAAAAGGAAATAATTTCAGAAAAATATAAATAATTATCAGTTTTACGAGTATTGTCAGCTTCGTTTATATTTAGATACGGGTCTATATAGTTTTTGGTCACTTTTTATTATTCCTTCTTTATTGTCCATACTATTGTATTTTTCCTTGGTTTATTTTTAATAAACTATGTGTTTGTGTCCAGCTAAAAAAATCACATTCCCAATGATTTATTAATTGTCCATATTACAAAACCTAGAAAATATAATTGCTTTTCACAAATATTTTTATAATAAATGCAACATAGGAGATACGCTAAATATTTTTTTCTTGGTGTCTACTATAATTGTCATTTTATTTAGTAAAATTCAAATCAAGTTGGAAAACGGCTAAATATGATCACAAAATTTAACTAACTTTGAAGAAAGACACTTGCTACGAGTATAATTATATTGGCAAGCTATCATTTTCTATGTACGTGTGTTACAAAAAGGTTGGTGAATTATTTAATAAAAACTTTTGAACCTATACCTTGAATTTATTTCTTTTCTTTGAAATATTAAATGTAGATTTCCATTACATATCAGTCTGTATTTTTGCAGACATTACTAAGGTTAACGCGGAAAGTAAAAACGGAGTTCAAACCTGATTTTACTGACTTTCCCTCACGCGAAATTGAGCTCCACAATAAGGCGAGGAGCGACGAACGAGCCCACCTCATTAGCTCAATATCAACACGTCTTATGCCTTTAATAGATATGTAATCATGCATATTATTTAAATTGCTTGACAAATTACACGTCGGTACGCAGTTGTACCCGCTCACTTGTCGGTTACGTTTCGAACTGCATTTCTTGTTGACTCGCGGACGGTAGATGGATCCTATCAGAGATGTTGAAACGCATATGATAAAAATGAGCTGTTTCAATTTGCTTGATTGTAAATTTTTTCCATCACAAAAGTGTCGACAGGCGAAGGTGACTGCTATGATATCAAAGGTAAATTACCAATAGTTGCTTTCACTGGCTTAAATATTTCATTATTTCTTATTTGTATTCCGAGTCCGAGTACAGAGCCAGAGCTCTAATCCTATTCAACTACAGCGAGGAGTGAGACAGGGAGACGTTATATCTCCGAAACTGTTCACTGCTGCGTTGGAGGATATTTTTAAGCTTCTGGACTGGAATGGACTTGGCATCAACATCAACGGCGAGTACCTGACGCATCTTCGGTTTGCCGATGATGTGGTCCTAATGGCTGAGACCTTGGAAGACCTGAGCACCATGCTCGAAGATCTCAGTAACGCATCCCAACGAGTGGGTCTTAAGATGAACATGGACAAGACGAAAATTATGTCCAACGCCCATGTTACACCCGCTCCAGTAAATGTTGGGAAGGTTACAATCGAAGTTGTTGACCACTATGTTTACCTAGGACATACAATACAGTTAGGTAAGTCCAACTTCGAGAAAGAGATCTCTCGTCGAATCCAACTCGGGTGGGCAGCGTTCGGGCAGCTGCGATACATTTTCGCGTCCAAAATACCTCAGTGCCTTAAGACGAAAGTCTTTAACCAGTGTGTGTTGCCAGTGATGACTTATGGCAGTGAAACGTGGTCGTTCACTATGGGTCTTGTGGGAAGGCTCAAGGTCGCTCAGCGGGCAATGGAGAGAGCTATGCTTGGTGTTTCCCTACGCGATCGAATCAGAAATGAGGAGATCCGTAGGAGAACAAAAACCGCCGACATAGCTCAAAGAATTGCGAAGCTGAAATGGCAATGGGCAGGACACATAGCAAGGAGAACCGATGGCCGTTGGGGCGGAAAGGTTCTCGAATGGCGACCGCGTGCCGGACGACGCTCAGTGGGTAGGCCCGCTACGAGGTGGACCGACGATCTGGTTAAGGTCGCGGGAAAACGCTGGATGCGGGCAGCACAGGACCGATCGTTGTGGAGATCCTTGGGGGAGGCCTATGTCCAGCAGTGGGCGTCGTACGGCTGATATGATGATGATGATCCAATTCTATCTTACTTTATTACTAACTTCATTATTTTTTATTTTATTATTAATAATTTCTGTTAAGTTATAATGTTGCGTTATATTAACCAATAAATAAAATTCATATAAATTTAAAAATTAAGTAAAGTAATCATAAATAATTGTTTTTCGATTTTTGTCTATTTGGATGTCTGCAAGTTTTCGTCTCAAGTAAGGTCCAAAATAAGTCAACTGATTGTAACAAAAAATTAAGGAGAAAACATAATTTATCTTAGATTTTTGAGTATTTTCTATTTCCATATCTTGTAAAGATGGGCAGGAGTTGTCATGTAGTTCTAGACCAATAAAGTAGTTGGTTTAAAAACGAATCTAAAACAATATGATTAAATATTGTTCTTATAACAGCTCTATCAAGATCTACCATACAGCTCTCAAGTCGCGGACACGAGTCGCCAATTAGTAGTGGTACTAAAGGAAAATGTGGCGGACTCGCGACGGCTAAAATTACGAGACCGAGCGAGACCTGTATACATGCGTGTGTACTCGGCCCTTAACCGATATCTTAGGGCAAATACACAACCATCCTGTATTACCTTCAACTAGAGACTGTAAAATATCTTGCTTGAGTTTAGTATTGTGTGGAACATAATTAGCAATGAAACAAAATATCGTAACAACCGAAACGGTGGGTTTACAAAAATCAGACAAAATTAGATTTTATTAACTTTGGTAGTGATTTTATGATGATAAGAATCAAGATAAGTGTTGTCTGAATATTGTATTATACACCTTCAGATCATAAATTTTATAGGTGGTTAATGTGATATATTAAATGTGAAATTTTTATTTCATTTCATCATTTTATGGATCGTATTTTTTTAACTTTTTTACTACGTCAAACTTTTTATGAGTTGCAGAAGGTACTTCATGGAAGAATGAGCTGCACAGATATCTCTTTAGAACGTACGTACAAGAAGTCATGGGGTTGGCAATTCTGTAGGGTCAAATTGTATCGTGAATGTGTATGAAGCTCAATTTTTATTCCATATTTTAAACTATATGGTTAAATTAAACCAAGTAAAATGAATAAGACTTTTTTTTAGGAATAATTTATACAGAAACGTCTATAAACATTTTCAAACAATATTAATGTTTGTGCCATTGCGACGATACTTATTATAAGACTTATTAAGGTTTTCTTTTCTCCCTTTCCCTTACGTTTTTTGGAATAGGTACAAACGAAATTCTTTTGGCATAATTGACATGTTTTATCATGCACGTTATCGAACTGTGCTTACTTCTTTCTAAACTATGGTCGTTTTATATCGCTTTACATGTTATTACAATAGAAGACTGTGATGTATCGCTTACTATCGTTTGATTATAAAATCAAACGAAAAAGTTGCCGCGGTGGATGAACTGTCCTAGAGAAACGTGCGTAGACATATAATAATACGAGTAGTAGTACGCAGGCGAGTGAACGAGATGGTTTTTGAGCGTGAAACGAGAATTATGTAGAGTTGACGCGGTGAATCTGGAACTTTTGCAACTGCGTGGTCTTAGCTTCCGCGCATATTTAAAGGCCGCGTTATAGCATAATTCTGATTTTGGAAACGATCGAAGCGATTTAGAAGTAATCTTCGAAGCGAATTTAAGAATGATTTTAGAAGTGAACCCACCGCCACTGTTTCCGTGGTTTACGCACGTGATTGGGATATTCTGGGTCGGAATTTAAGAGTTAATTTCTGATAGGTACTACAATGAGTTTATTGGACAGCTGAGTTAATAAGCGGATTTGTTTGAGAAATATTTGAAAGAATTTTATACTGTCTGTTAAAATATGAGGTAAATAAATCTCATACTATCTCTTATCTAATACTTACAGCTCGTATTACTATGAACTAACAGATCGCTAAAACATTTACAGTAAACAGGTACGGACATTCAAGGTACGAGTCGAAAAAGCATCAAAACCGACAATCAAAAACCTGTACATAAATCTGACTTTAAAAAAAAAATAAAGAAATATTGTCTTTTACTTTTCAAATTCTCTTCTAGTAGTTCTGATAATAGAGCAAAGTTGATCTTTTGCGTTATTATTACACAATTGAGTTTATTTTTGCTAATTGATAACTGCGAAGTTATTCTCTGTGCGTGGGTGCATCAGTTTCTTGTTTGACACATAGGATTAAACTAATGCCACCGGAAACAGTAAAATCATTAATAGGAACGTTTTAAATGCAATAAAAAATCTTGTTTACTAGCATTATATTTTAATAAAAACGAAAGGTTCCATCGTTATTTATATACACATTTTTTTCACATTAATTTCTTAATAAAATTTAGTGAAATTTATATGGTAAATGATATTACCCAAAGGCTGAATTATACGAACCATTTTACCTAATACTGCACAAATATATATTAACATTTGATTTAAATATCACAGAAAGTCAAACATCACAGTTAAGGATAAAGTGGACTTTAAAGTGGTACACAACTAATCGTTGAAATAAGATGCTCATTAAGGATATCGTTACCTAATTAATTCCGCATTAAATTACGGATAAATCAGGATTACGACTAGTATTGTTATGCCCACAGCAAAGAAGTGGAACTCCCTCCCTGCGTCTGTATTTCCGAGTAGGTACTTATAACCTGTCTATTTTCAAAGCCAAGGTGAATAGGCACCTTCTGAGTTAGCTCGTTCTATCGTGGAACCTGTCTTGGCCCCCGGGCTTGATTGCGTTCAAGAGCGAACCCATTACAAAAATAATTATCACGGATTAGGACACTGTTGGATGTAGGTCTTTCCTTTAGTCCTTTTGGGTTAGTAGGCAAAATTAGACTAAAAATTATAATCAAATAAATAAGTAATACTTTATTTACACCAAGTTATGCCAAACCACATAGTATGCCAAAATTACATAAATGTCGAAGAACTATTATATTCCCAACTTTTATATCAAATCAATGTCCACCCAAAGGATTAGCTTTCTTCTCTTTACTTTTCTGATCGATCGCGTCAGTAGGTATCGTTCAAAGAAAAATCGAGTAAGCTGACCGCCTTTATAAGGGAGACTTTGTAGAGAGATCAAGCTCATAGTCATAATGAGGGTTTTTGTGTCTTTCGTCATCAATGGTAGAACATGTTTGTTTCACCTATCACCTTAGCTTTATTAGATTTTGCCGTCGTTTATAATTTGATTCCATAAATCGACTACATAAATTGCATTACGCATTATGCAAACATTAGTGGACACACTTTACGTGGATTAACATAAAAACTAAACACTTTATATGCGATTTTATAGACATACAATTCTCTCAAAGACAAGAATAATGATAATGACTGTTATAAAAGAAGCTGAATAGGTAAAAAGTAAAAAAACCATGAAATAAAACTTTAGGAAATAATAATAAAGTTTATATAAAAATCTCGACCGAATAAATTATATTAGAATTTATAATACAAGATAATATAATGATTATATTAAAACTATGTCTTGTCGGGGCACTGCTTAATACCAAATAAAATACCTACTCTTATATTTGTACCTACGTGTACCTAATATAAATACACCCAATATATCAACTTTATTATATAAAATACACATACATATTAATACTAACGGTCTAAGTAGACGTTGTTCTGCCAGGATCCAATGGACCTAGTGATCCATTTAAACATGAGTTTGAAAAATTCGAGTCCAGCCGTTTTAGATTAGGTCAGTGACATACGCACATACCGAAGAAACATATATATCTTTTTCCTAAATAAGTTTATATATATGTATATATGTTTATTTATATTAATATCTATATACATATTTCACATATTAACTTAAATAAAAACTAAAAATTGTACAGCACTGCTACCATAAACATTGAATTTCATAATCGTGTAATTCCAGAATATCGTACGTATATTCAACTTCCATTTAGTACCGACTTTTGCCCTTTGACAGTAATCATCATTGGCAATAAATAATGCTAAAGTGCACCTTAATTGTGCAGCTATTACGATTTGTCTTCCGTTTCGCTTTTCAATATTTCCCTTCTGCAGAAATTATCAATATAGATAGAATTATGATCATTGCTATGCTTGCTGCACTTAGTTTTGCTGTATATCTCAGCGGGAGGCACATGATGAGAATGTCAAACGTCATCAATAATCTACACTAGAATATTATAAAGAGGTAAAATTTGTAAGTATAAGAAATTGTTTGTAGGAAATAATATCTGGAGGTTCTGAACGGAGTTTGAAAATTCCTTTATCTGAAAAAAACTATATTATTCTTGCATGACATACGATGTATTTCATTATTATTAAAAAAATTGACGACGCATTTCTGAAGTAGGCACGGGTCAGCTATTAATTAATAGAGCTCAGACGTTAATTAAGTACGTAGTGAAAATATCGTGGATTAATACATAATTTGTATTGTAATTAGACAGTAAAAATGTATTGGTGAGTATCCTTAAAATTAAACCATTATTGCATGTAATTTCGTAAGAGTTATCTTTTTTTAAGTAAGGTTGTTTTGGGGATCTTAAAGCTGATTATCATTTTCCTAGCTTACGTGTGGTGCTTTCGATATACTCCTTGTGCAATTTACGTTGTGGATTACATAATAAGGATGAGGTTATTTTTAGTCATCATTAAGTTGGAGTAGTTTGATTATTATTTATTGTTGAAGTTTTTTAGTTGACGGATTATTTGTGTGATGATAAATTGTTTTATCTCCCCTCTCTTTTATTTGAACGGGGCAGGGTTTATATTACATGCTTTGCAATAATTAGGTAGTTGTTGCGGGGGCGGACAATTTAGGGCCAATTTGGATTAGGTGGTTGGACCAGCAACGGTGCATAGTTGTTAGGGACGATGTGAAATAGATAATAATAATATTTCTTACACCTCACCAATTAGCTTAGCTCAAAGTAAGCACTGTAACGCTTGTGTTATGGATACTAGGGTTACGGATAGACATACATATTTTATACATAGATATGTAGTATTTACACAAACATATATAGAAACCCATGACTCAGGTACAAACACTCGTATTCATCACACAAACATTTGCCCTTTTCGGAACTCGAAACAGGACTATCGGTGCTAAAGGCAGGATCGCCACCATAACCCATATACTTTTTAAAAGTCATGTTTGTAAATGATGGTATGATTGCGAATCTAGAAAGGGTGATGGTACTGTATTTGTTGAGGTCTGAAACTGAAGGAATGAAGTTCTTTATGTGGGGGGCATTTGTTGAATAGGTTGTTTTTGTAGCAGTTACTGCTCTGGTTATTGAGATGTGATATATTGGAACTGATATATTACATCATTTTTCTTCAACAGTTATACCATATCATATAGAGGCGTAGCGATTAGCAAGTTCGGCCTCAGATACGGCCTTTTTTAAGCCGTTAGCGTGATAAATATTGGCCACATTTTCCCATAGTGGATGCGTCCATAAGAAACCTTATGATAGATAATATAAAAAAGTAAAAAAATGTCAAAATAAAATGTATTCTTTTTATTGTAAGAGTATGTATTTTGCAAAATATAATATTGTAACTAAATAAATACTATATATTAATGTTAAGTAGTAAATAACTTATAAACATAAATCTTAAATAATATGTTTTTACTTCTAGAATTATTTTAATTTTATTGTTATCCAACGTTTGCTATATACTTGCAGAGTGCATGTATAAATTCTGTTGAAACATTTTTAAATCTGTTCTTCTATTTCTTACATGCAAACGCAATAGACTAAATATAGGTATAATATATTATCAAGATACCATGAATACCCAGAAAGAACCTTTACGTATTGTATTAATGAATGACTTTTAGAATTGAGAAAAGAGGTATACTGAGATAAAGCACTATAATTTATTTAAGAACTTGTTTCTCTTGTTTTTAGGATTCCATACTACAAAAGGAGAAAACGATACTCTTATAGGATCACTTTGTTGTCCATCTGTCTGTCAAAACCCTTTATCTTATGACCGCGTGGAGGTATTAAGTTGAATCAAAACCATATACTCAAGTCTACAGAGCCTTGAAGCTGGGAAAAAAATCAAACTTCTTATAAGATAAATTATTTTAGTAGAAACTTCTTAGTTACGTATAAAAAAGATACGAGATAAGAGAAAGACCGATCGTACTGCAAAAAACTTATATTTGGATACTCTCAAGGGAACCTTAATTTATGGGATATCTCCGTGGATCTAGAACTATAAAATCTGGCAAGTAACATCGTCTTATACTACAAATACATTGAAAAACCTGAAAACTATACATTTGTAATGAAAAAGCTCGGAAAAAACTTCCAGATTTCCGAAATATTTATAATATATACCTGCAAATTTGTGCGGGCTTGCACTTTTCTGGTTTTTTATAATATTAATTATGAGCACTTACCTAATGACTGCATCAAAAAAATGCTATTTAGAACTTTTATCCAACGTTTTTGTTATTTTAAAGAACTACTCATACTAAGAATGTATAGTTGTAATTATAAAGATTATTAAATGCGTATTAAAAATATGGTCATACACTCTATTAGACATTATAACGTTTTCAAAAAGCCCTAAAAGTAAAAACAGAAAAAAGAACACCAAAACCTAGTGTCTTTTATTGTTTATGAGTATGTGTGGTGTGTGTTATTTTTCTCTACTCTAACCTGATCGCAAAGCGATTCCGAGATCTCAAATATGCCGTCTCCTAGCCACCCGAAGGTCTTCATGTAAAGTAGATGTGATTAATTTAAGAAGAGGTCTAAGAGCACTAAAGAGCACTTAGAACCAGTTCCTAACGACGAGATACGATTGACGATAAACTCAAACTTCTTAATAAAATTGTACAAATGTCTGTAGATTTCATTAAAACTGCGAATCAAATAGAATATTGGTTTAATGTATATTTTAGTCTGTTCAAACCATATACATATAAGATTGTTCTATTTAGAAGAAGCAAGTGCGTCAGAAATTATACAATATGTAGGACGTAATAAAATATTAAGACTATTCTTTCTTTAATAAATTTTTCCACAATAAGTAATCGAACTTTTTAAATTATTTCGGTAAAGTATATTGCTGTAGCGGTCGGTAAACAGGCGTTGAGAAATGAACGTGACAATGTGGGCCGAGATGAAGCCAAGGCACGCAAATGTGAGTCTATCAATGTCTAGTTACGGCCACGGCTTGTATAATATCTTTCTCAAATAATGTGCGGAAATTGAAACCACTTACATAGTAACTTATCATCACTATAATTTTCCTAGTTCAAAGTCATTTCGTTAAATTAATGATTACTGTCTACAGAAATTAACATTGAACTATATTATGTCACATGACAAAGTGTTTATTTATTTTTAATTTACACAAACTTCTATTAGTCTCTTCTATAATTCTCTCTGTCTTTGTCTCTTTTAGCCACTTAAGATAGGCAAAACTACGGCTAGTCATTGAACGACTGGGAATTAATACCAACGAAGTGTCGCAAAACAAGACACTTTTTCATTTTGAAATATTTTTTTATTAAGGATTTTTATTTCAAAGCAAACAACTAACTCTTGAAGATAGATTTATAAATAACAACTAGATATTACGCATGTTTTACAGCTATTGCACATAAATAAAAGGTAACAGCAACTATACTCATAAAAGTATATTTTAATAGTTTTTAAGTAAATAATAAAACAATAACATAATAATATAGTCTCAGAAAGGCTAGTACAATTATTAAAAAAATTCTGTCGGAGTAACATCTAGTGAAACTTATTTCAATATTACAAATAGATAGCTGATGTTTAAACTATCCTTTATTGAATAGTGACGGCACTCACTGATTCGAAGTGTCAAGTAACAGCTAATTGAATGATTGCCGATTCGGTTTACCGTTTAACAACATAGTTATTTACTGTAGGCGTCCATTGACTATTGTTGTTCACAATTGTGAATCACAATCCATTATTATTGTTGGTGTATCTAATAAAGTGACCTATTGATCATCAATGTACTGATTTGAGACAGTTAAAGACTATCTTTGATGACTGGCAGATTTTTTATCTCCAAATACTTTGCCTATGCTAATCAAACCAAATCTAGCTTGCCAACAAATCAATGCGTAACTTGCCAACATACGGGCTTGCAGTTTAGCGAGAGTTTAAACTGTGTAATTATAATTTATAATGAATTAAATAAAACAATATGTATAACGTCCACGTAAAAGGAAATTTTATGAAAAATGTAAGTTATATGCACTGAGCCCACAAAAGTGTTCCATGTGTATGGCGAACGCACTATCTTATTTATTAACTAAATACCTAAACGAATTACCTAGTGATGTTCACGATAAGCTTATTGCAAACTCAAATAACGCTCAATATTGTAAATTTTATTTAAAGTGTTGGTTTTATAATAAATATATGTTGTTGCATACCCTCAACTTACATAAATGCATAAAATGTGCACACTGTTTAGTAATTTAATGTAAACAAGCACATATGAAGTTGATATGAATGAGCGAAGGCAGTGAAACGTTTATCTTCAAGATTATTTATTGCTGTTACTTGTATTAAAATTTAAGTTTATTAATGTATTTTGGACAATAATGATAATAAAAAATCTAGTCTACATGTGTTTCGCCGCTACAAGGGATTCAATACCGGCACTTGGTGCTGGAAATTGGGTTTGCTGTTTGTGCAAGTCCATTTATTTTAGGGCGGGTGGTGCACTTTGCATTTTCCGCGGAATTAAGCTAGATATTTTGCTCTATATGATCAAGTGCCGCCTGATTTTTGATTGAAGAATTGGATACTTGCATAATCTTTCCATAATTACGAATATTTTGCTTCCGTATATACGGTCCGACTGAAAAAAACACACTGTATATGAACCACAGTCTGTTTTTTACCGCCTCTCTTCTGTAGTGGTTTACCCTACTGGTCTTCTCTGAAATCTCGGATTTTATCTCCAACCGGCTTATATTTGAGCTTGGTTTAATTGTATGAAGGGGTTTATTTTAAGGCAGTCTGACTATCGTGCTAAGTCTGAGATCACAACAGCAATTATATAATTTTTTAATAGAGTTAGAGAACGCTTAGAGGTAATATAGGGTGAATAGCTCGAAAATCACAATAATCAAGCAAACTGTGTATGAAGCACTTTTTGCAATCACTGTTAGTATTGCATGTTTTAGATAGCTAGTTGGTGAAACGATCGAATTTTCTTAATAATTATTGAACTCTATATTATTATGTTGGAATGCTGTACATAAAATACATGGGAGAAATTTAATAGTTTTGTAAAGGTTGGTGTTCTTTTCTTTGTATATGCCTTGCTATATCTTAACGCATCTCAATATAGTTTTTGATATATTTAACCCATTTGTATGCATTTTTGTTTTGCATATTCATGTTAGAAAGCACACCTTAGGCATTGCGCGAGTAGCGTAATCTTCTAAAATAATGTCCATGTATTAAAGTGTAAATAAACATTAAACGTAATTTGCTACTGACGTGGTGTATATATTAAAAAGGTTTGCACAAACTTCTAATAACGAAACACGAATCTTTATGGTCGGCGACTTTAACGTTAATGAAAATTAAAAGGTTACAACTAAATAAGCGTGCGTAGAAAACATAACTGTTGTGTCTAGAAGTTAAGGTCGGTTATTGAAATTAAAATGGAACAGTGTCAGGAATGTAAATGAGGACATTGGATTGGCACCTGTGAGTCTGGTGCGTCGGTGACGTCACATTGTAATAATGTACGGTCGGTTGTTTTATCTGAGAGCAATGGTCGTTTAGAATAATTGTATCAAACTCATTTATGAGTATAAAAGGAACAAGAATTTTGTGGTGAGCATTAATTTTAGCCAGTAATGAAAAGTTTTATGATGCACTAGATATATATAGCCCTGTCAAGGCCCGGTGACCAATACAACAATTTTTTTATATTAATTCGGACACCAGAATCCTCAATAACTTACATTTCTTTTGTTAATATTATAAAAACGCCTAATAATTGTATTATTTTCTAAATTAGATTTGCGAAGTTAGAAATAGATAATGTATAATTTATTTGACATAAAAAACATATGTTATGAACTAACCTATTTTTTATGACCTTTTTCTACGATTTCTTCTTGATTAGTAGAAAACGTCTTAAGATCGGAATATTTGTTAATAAACAAAATCAAAATTTATATATTCATTTACATGTGGATCTAACAAATACACAAGTGGAAAAATTTCACAATATATCGCAATCATAATTTGATACTAGACTGCAGATCAGATAATTATACGAAAATAAATTCGACATTGCGTAGACACAAATTGAGCAACAAGTAAGAGATGATACCTGACTAATGAAATTGAGGAACGCACTGTAACCGAACAAATTATCCTACAAATAAAATTTTATCAATAATTCTTGAGCAGACAGCCCAAGCACAAGCTAAATTAATTTCTAATCTTACTCGTACTAAATACTGAAAATGAATTTTACAAGAATAACATGCCGGACATATTAGGATAATTACAATGGAATTGCTTGCTAGAATCTTATTGGAAAAATTTTTTATTAAAAATATAAAGAGTATGGTTAAAAACTGTAGAGAATGCAGATTATAGCAAAATTAAGTACCAAAATCCCAAAAACTCGAAGAAACTAATTCCATGACAAAGACTTATATTAACTGCGCTGGTTCCATGCGAAAACTTTATCTTTTTGATCATCGTTGATGCGATGACACAATGGGTTAAGGCGATACCTATGAAAACCATTACAAGCGTTTGGTGTGTGTGTTAAATCTTTACAAGAAGCACTTACAAAGTTTGGTTTCCCTTATATCCTGATAACAGACAATAGAAGACAAGAGTCTCAAAAGAATTTTTAAGTTATCTGAAACCAATGGAAATTTATATCGGCTAATTTGTTATTCATAAAACATCCGCACCTTATCATTCAGCAACCAATGGTCAAGCCGAACGATACATGCAAACCATGCAAACGTGGAAAGGAAGTGATTATATGATCTTATTACGTCGCGGTTCCAATCAGTGTACCAGGAAAAGCCCTTAAGAGTCACTTTTCGGAAGGCTCATACGAACACAACTCGACGCTACACTGAAACCAGCTTCTTCACTCTTCGCCTTACATGCCAACTGCCTCCACAATAAGACATTTACCTGAAGATCGTGCAATTTAGAAACCTAAGTGTCTAACATCACAAAGTGCTCGCTGACTCTTGAAAACAGGGGAAGCGATATCTCGACCAGATGCTGAGTACAACCTCATCAGAAATTGAAAGGGAAGCCTGTTGTGTACCAATTTTATTTCTACACGATGACGAGAATATTAGAGTCGCCTTAGCAACGGATTATTTTTCGATAAATAAAATAAAACGTGAAGTACTAAATATTATATTAAGTTTTTGATCTAACGTGTTGGTGATAAAACGTAAAAAGGTGGTAAATCGAAGACTCCATAAAAACAAAGCCGTATTTTCTTTTCTGACTCTAATTATAGGGAGAAATCTTGTACAGACGATATTACCTGTATACAATTATATCAGTTTAACCTTACATATCAAGTTTTTAGAGATTGTTTGCTACAGATATTCATTATGTTACTCTTATTATTGTCATATATAACAAATGAAACTCTATTTGAAAAAGTATATTAACAACCGATTTTTGTGACCTATAAAGTTATTTTGTAATAACCAGTTTAATTTAAAAGAATTTCTTTGAATCTTTTGGTTTTTTCTTTGGATTTTTTTGATTCAATTTGAAGGTGATAAGGAATGTTTTTTGAATCACAGACTAAAGACTATAGAAAATCTTTTGTCAGACAAAGCCTGACAGCGTTTGTCAGGGTCGTCGATCAACAAGGGTGAGCAGAAGGAATTACACTTTTCAAAATTTAAATCGTTTAACTAGTAGTATATAAGCAGTTACATAAAAAAATAAAAGCTTAACCTTATCTTACTTGATGCTTATTTGTTTACATGTTAAAAACTAGAATCTAGGCACTAGATAATGAACTTCTGGTATTTATTAATAAAATAATCTTAATATATATAAATTACGTGTCACGTTGTTTGTCCGCGATGGACTCCTAAACTACTTAACCGATTTTGATCAAACTTCGTAACTATCTGTTATTTGATCTAACTTAAAAGATAGGATAGGTTTTATTTTAATTTATAACACAGCAACGCGTGGTTGGGTCAGCTAGTTGATTATATATTATTATTTTACGGATTCGCCGATAATAGGTTTCAATCGTTCCACAGCTGTATATTACTTCAATAATTGTGGTTGTTGCTAGGTACCGATTTTGTTTACTTAGCATTCCCAGCGTCTTCTGGCCTTTAAACGATTTTTTTTGTTTACTATCGTTTTTGTCATGACTTTATTGATGCTTTTAATCCATGAGTTCTTTCTTAGTTTATTTAATCATAATGTTAACTTTTTTTTAGAAATATCTTATATTATGAATTGTATTAGGTCATATTTCATTTATGTCATTATAGAAAATTATTATATTTATAATTGAGAAAATTATAAATAATTATTTTTATAACTAAAATGAATTATTTTTTTACAGATCTCTAAGCGGGTGTATTAAAATAAATACGACTCTTTAAAAGAAGTCGTAAGTATTATACATTTTTGCTATAATTTATGCTATGTTATGTATTATAGTTTAAATCCTAATAAATATTTATAATATATATTATATAATATTATCTATATATAGTATTGTAAATGATTTATCTGGGAATTTTGTGTATGTATATATGTATTATTTTAATAGAAAAATACTTGAAAAAATCAACTCGGCTCACAAATGAATTCTCAGGCGGGATTCTTATAAGTTAGCATTTAAAAATGCAAAAAACATATAGAAATTATAAAAATATATGTATTTTTTTTATAGAACAGATATGCACCCTGCCATCTTTTTTCTTTATATCTTCATAAGGTTGACTTGAAATGAATTTCCTTTCATTTGTGCATTACAAATTGTAATTTTATCATAGTTATTTTGTATATAAAAATGTCGAGTAGTTTAACCGAGTAGTTGCATGCTTAATAATCTGTAACAAATGTCCAAATCCAAACTGTGCAGCATACGTAGCTTGACCATACCACTCTAAAGCCGACATTTTTAAGTTAATCAAAGTGATTTCTTTATTTTATATCTTATTACCATATACTTCACTAATAATTTTAAATGAGCTTGGAGGCCTACTCTGTAATTGAATAAGAAATATTTGCAACCTGAGTTGGGTATATCTTGAAGGTCCCCATTTCAGTTGCTATTTATAACTCCAAACTCCTCGAGACTTGTAGCTAATTTTTAGATACTCAACTGCAAGTTATATTATGATAATGCATTTCTAGCAATGATATCGCTGACAAACCATCGGTTTTGGTCTAACTTATTAATGTAAATCTCTTAAAATCTATTGTTTTCTTATGGAATCCAGAAAAGCTAAAATCTACATAGAGATGGTAGTCATAAAAAGGGCTAAGCTTACAAACTTTAGCAGGTTAATCAGACTCAGAAAAATTTTGGCTACAACATTTGCTGTTGTATAACATCGTTGGAGACATTAAAAACTCCAGTTGAACACTATTATAATAAAAAGCATGGGTACTGCATCAATGACAGATAGATATTTCAGTAACTGAACACTTGAGAAGGATACTAAAACATTTAAAACTGCGTCTCACGATGTATTATGAAATATTTTTTATATTGAAAGTAATATTCTGATATGAGCAAAGTATAACTTTTTATATTCACCATATAAAAAGTAAAATTTTACAGATGAACATAGATTATTTATCACGTATACATTAAGTTTACATTAAGCAAAGTCCGTACGGATCGCTCGTTATAATAAAGAGTGTGTAAAAACAAATCTTCTTAATATCTCATGCACATAATTATTAACTAGGTATAAGCAGATACTGTAAGTTTAAAGACTCGCACTAATTTAGTTATTAGAAACCCAAGTCCTAACATATTTCTATTAAAGATGCGTAACTTAAAAATCAACAAATAATAGTAGCTACTCTTTTCAAAGGCAAATATTAACTCATTATAACATCATCAAGGTAGAACGAAAAATAGAAAGTGACGTAAGCATTTCGGAGGGCCTTAAATGGTAACTAATTCGATCGAACCTCAACCACGATCTGTCCAACGAGACACGATATAGATCGATTACATCACTGCTGACGTCATCAGCCTGTATTAATACACAAATCCAGTCTGGGAATGCAAATAAAATTATAATTCGCCCTTCGAGATAATACAGTGAATATACAAGCACGAGTAAATCAGTAGGTAATGTATTGCAATTGCCATAAATAATGTTAGTTTTATTGTCAGTCAGCATAAATTACTTTGAGAAATATGATCTTTTATTTGTAAATACAGAGTTAATGTAATCAAATTAATTGTTGATATTCTGAGATGATTCCAATTGTTTCTTTACAACTGAATACACATCTCAGTGTGTAATGATTTAAATTACTTTTAAATAGACCAAACCTTATGTGACCCAACGTACAGCAGGGATAATTGTTTTTTAACATCACAAAACCTGTCATTTGTATATACCGTTGCAGTATCTAAAGATTTGTGTTTTAAAAATGATGATACGCCAATTTAAAACCTGTAAATTTTTTAACCGAGTGGAACTCTTTACCTGAGTCTGTATTTCCTGATAAATACAATTTAGGGGTCTTCAAGTAGCGAGTGGATAGGTATCTTCTAGGCAAGCGCGTCACATCCTAGATCGCATCATCTCTAACCATCAGGTGAGATAGCGGTCAAGTTACCTATTTACAATAAAAAAAACTTTAAGTAAGGTCTGATCGGCGCTGCGTTAGGCGGTAAAACAGAAAATTTACCTAATATTTCATGTTTTCCATTTCGATATCGATACGAATAGAATTATTTATAAATTATAGAAATTCAACTATCGTTCGAGAAATGCGACTATCAAGACTAATAATGAAAGCGATATTGATAGAGTAATTCTCAGGGAATGGCAATTGAATTTTATTATAACTATTTTAGCGTTGTTTTCCTATGAAATTATTTATAGTTTGAGGTTTAATTTTATGCCTGCAACATGCTCGTCTTTTGTTAAGTTTCCATTTCCAAAGAATGGTATTACTTTTGTCATCAGTGACATCCTACCGAGAAAATAATTAGTGTGATTTTTTCTATGTGTTATTAGTCGGTCGTAGAAGATCGCCAGAACGCCACCAGTTGTAGAAGCGTCAAAATCGTTAGATAGGCCTTAAGTCGAGAGTGGCGAGCCTCCGTAGTGGTTTTCTAGACGGACGGCATCTCCCCTGAGGGAGTTTCCGAACTGACATAGATTCACTACAGTGCTCTAGGCGGAAACAAGATGATATTATATGTAGTCATATTATCTGTAAGACAAATAATATAAATTACATACATTGTTATGAATCAAAGTTGAGTAGCTACAGCACTTGTGTTATAGAATTAATAAACAATACAGCACCCATACCCGAGCCAATATAACAAAGTTTGTTTTTCCAGTCAGGGACGAAACCCAGGACCTCGGAGTGGCTACACCGTGAAAACTGATATGCGAGCCACTCGACGAAACGAAACCCCGAAAGTCTTAGGATTTTAAACTAGTCACACAAATTTTATATAAGTTTATTAAAAACAGAGTTTGTACTTTGATTCCTTAAAAACATATATAATATTATATTGTATAGAAGGCTATTCTTAATGAGTTAAGGTCTCAGTTACTCGGTTACTCACCACATAGTGTGCATTTGAATAAAGTTATTTTCATAAAAAATATCCAGGCTTCGATCGACTCATACACTTTCAGCGCATATTCGCAAGATTGCTACCTATTTAACATGTTATATTTTAGTTGAAACTGGTTGTAATTGCTTACAAGTATTATAACTCATAACAAAGTCAAATCTGACATAGTTTTAACACCTATAATTAAAATCAAGATAAATATTGATCCAGTTTTGGGCACGAACGTGATCGCGATCTATATTGGATCATTTACGAGATCATAAATCATAGAACGTCGTACTTGTGATACGGTAATGCATATCTAATAGGATTAAGTACGCCCATATTGATGCCCTCTATTAAGATTTTGAATTTGATTAATTAAGTGTTGAATTATAAGCTGATTCAATTATCATCTCTGTAATTTGTCGATTATGTATATTTACGCAGTTAATGAAAAGACGAATACATATTTTTAACTTTAATTAATAAAAGTTAAAGGTATGTAGAAACACGCAGAATAAACTAATTTCATTTACGCTGTCCGTGGGATAGGTGAGTTGTTTAATGTTAAGAGTGTATTTTTTTTCAGAAAACATATTACAGGTGAGTCGTCGCTTGTATTAGTAGTAAGGTCAACAACCACTATCCCTACTAGGTCCGAGTGGTTTTACATTTATTATATAAGAAGACCTAGTGCCAATAATGTTGTTGAAATAATAATACCAGAAATAATTTTATATATTTTTGTATCTAACATTTCGAACTAAGTTTTCTACCATCTTTTTAGACTTATATATCTTTAAGTGTATAAAATCAAAAGAATCAGCTACCTTATTTTGAAGTATTTGGACTCGATAAGTCGCATACGTTATCGCTCTTAATGATCATGTATTGTTTGGATTGTGAAAAAAATAGGGTAATGAAGATAGCAAGTATTTTGTTTCGGTTGTGTTAAGATAGCAGAAATGGATAGATTCATATTTTTATTCGGGCTTGGGCTCACTTTTTAATATAAACAAAGAGTTAAACAACAAAATATTAACCACTCAATATACGCTCGACGACAATTAACTGTTGCATGCTTGCGATAATAACCCTTTTGTGTTGCTTGTAAATGATTTATTTGAAACATTAAACATCAATCTCGGGGTGCCAAGATATGAACCATAAAGCTTACAAGGATATTTATTGACTACGCAGTTTCAAACCAAAACGTGTAAGCCATATCTCATTACCATTTACTTATTAATTATGGAGAGAACTCGCTTTTGTAATTGAATTTATTTGAGTAGATTATGTCATTTTTTATCATAAATCTATAAATATAATCTATGAGATATTACATGAATTTATTATGTAAAATAAAGAACCACAAATCAGAATATTTTTTTAATTTGAATGGGTTCGCTCTTGATCCCAATCATGCCCGGGGGCAAGACAGGATCCACGTTGGAACGAGCTAACCCAGAAGTCACCCTGGCTTTAAAATCAGATGGGCTATAAATACAGATGCAGGAAGGGAGTTCCACTTCTTTGCTGTGCGCATTATAAATAATATTGAGAAACGCTTGGTGCGACAGGTAGGAATAGCGACCAAGAAAGGGTGGTAACCCACAGTGAATCTCGATGTCCGATGGAGAAAAGGAGATGATGGTATAAGGCTATGCAGCTCTAGAGAACACTCTCCAAAATACAGTGTTGAGAAGACCGATAGACAGGAAACTTTGCGGCGGTAAGCTAAGGTATGAAGATTGCTCTTCACCAATACGCCGTCACCAATGAGCCTCTCAGCTCTGCTGAATCATGTCCAGTGCAGTAAGTTGGTATTTTGCTGAACGTCCCAGTGGTTGCTGGTATATTCTATGCAAGAGCGGACTTGAGATTATAGAGAGTTAAAAGCTGTCCCGGCGTGAAATATCGCTTGACCTTATTTAGGACGCCCAGCTTTTTAGCTCAAATTGTATCTCGACTTTGGCCTTGGACTCGATGTTGACGCCGAAGTTGCGGTCTGAAGACAACTCCTTGCCAAGAAGCTCGAGGCTACCAGTAACAGGTACATATGTACCTAGGAAAGTAGGAGTGGATCAACTATCGTGAATAATAAAACTATTTTATTATTTAAAAAGTCTGCAGAAAAGTAACGATTATTAACTTTTATAAAGCACAAGTAACTCTAAGCTTGGTTCAGGTGAAGGTACAATACGAGAACATTTCTCAAGCGATACCATCGCGGGCCGAAATTATAAGCTGCACTTGAAACATGAAATTACTTGGGAACATCACAGCGACGCGTGTAGGATGCTCTAAAGCGATAGGGATACTAGAAGTGGCTTAATCAGTTTCATTTCACTCCAAAATTCTTACTTACTAAAAGTACTATAGATTAATTACACGATTTATTTTTAGCGAACCTAAATGAAATTTACAGCGAAATTACATAAGATAAGTTCGCAAATCGTTATATTATATTAACATAATAAGTTATCGGTAACCAACGGTGCAAATTGTGGGATTAATGTTATGTGCGTTAAATTTAAAAATAATGTAGTAATGTAAAATAAAACAAGCTAATGTCTTAAATGTAGGTTAAAACAAAAAATACCTGATTACTAATTTTATTACATTGATATTCTTATATAAGCATAAATAGATAGATATCTTTTTTTTTTTTTTTTTTTTTTTATTGCTGAAAGTTGGCAAACAAGCAAACTGCCCACCTGATGGTAAGTGGTAACAGTCACCTATAATACATTTGGCTCTTGTGAGATTCGCAGCAACACTGCAACCCCCACAAGAACCACAGTGTACGTTGCCAACTTGTGACACAAGATGTAAAGTCACTGTACCCAGTAATTTCACTGCCATATCTTACCCTTCAAACCGGAACACAGCAATGCAAGCACTGCTGCTTTGCGGCAGAAATAGGTAAGACGGAGGTACCTAAGCAGACGACCCTGGTACAGAGTCTCCCTCCAGTAAGATAGATAGATATCTTCAAGGAAGAAGGGAAGACTGCAATTCCTATTGACATTATGCAGTTTGAAAATTTTTGTACATTGTAAAGTTATACATTTTAGTTTAACTCAAGCCTATCTAGTATCCCGTAGTATATCTTAGGCACCTTACGAGGCTTTTGTTTCAAGTTTATGTAAACAAATTAAAATGCAGCCAGAGTCTGTGCGATGTGGCGGGCAGTTGTGGCTTCTAATTTGTGTAGGTTTACAGGCTAGTCACTGTAACGGGATGGGATGACGGGATAAAGGGCAATAAGCATCATTCAACGAGAAAGCCGAATGGTTCTTGTGACTCCAATGACACTTAACTCTTGTGTAGTAATGTTAATGAAGTCGAGTGCTTGGTTATTGGGTGTTAACAAGTCTTTTTACATATATTAGTTTGTATTGATTTAGTACAAGTTCTTTTAGTTTTACGACTTTATTATGGAACTTTGAGATTTACTGCACTAAGGAATAATAAAGAGGTAGTGAAAGGTGTAGTTATTAAATTAAGAAGACTATAGATTTACGAGCGACAACAAAAACGTTTAGTGTCAAATATTTAAGATATGTTAATAAAGTTTTAATAATAAGACTGATTGATTAAAGTTTAAAATTATGGCATCAATACAAAAAGAAACTAGCGCATACCGATTGTAAAATATATTCTTCTTTTTTGTGGTTATTCATTGAAATGTAACACTTTTTACCGAATATATGATGAAGGGCGCTCCGGTCATTCGAGTTTCTTTCTCGGAAGGGCTTCCCAATTTCTGACTGGTTATAGATTTTTGTAACTTAATAATTCACAAGTTTAACTGGATCAATTGCGTATTTAATTTTGCATTTTACATTTAATCCTGACGTTTAGACTCCTTTACAGGAGCCGTGATCAAAGGATGACGTCAAGATTAAATATAAAATATTCCCACAAATCTGTGAAAATGTTGTTTAATTTAGATGTGTGATGTGCTTGAAAGTGTAAGAACTAACTAATTTTGTATTTATAAATTAGGTGATTAGGTATACCTATGCCCGATAAAACATTCTTCGATAGTCATTAATTGTTTACATTACATTAGTCAACTTGTGAAAAAGAAGTCGAATATGAGGATTTAATATTAATTGATAGGTACTAACGATGGTAAGTATCTCTCGAATATCGTTTAAGTTTTAGCCATAATATTATATTTTTTTTACTATTTGCACTATACCATTTATAGTTATCAATTCTCTAGTAACTTACTTAATAATAGCTATAGGTACATAACACATTAAAGATAGAGAAATCAATTAAGATATTATGAGACCACCCGTGTATCCGTTTAAGACGTATATCGAGAACTTTACAAATACTCCTCCTTTTTTTTCAAGAAATATACTAACTGTTTCATTACAAGACAAAGCTATGGATTTCCTATGAATAAAGATGCGTGGGTAGTTATCCGACATCGATTTCACTAAAAGATTCTCACTGAAATTTCAACCTAATTCTTATGAGCTTAGAAAGTTATTCCTGCTGGAGGTTGTTATTACATCGATTTAGAGAAATTAACTTTAAGTGGAAAGTGATAGGGATGACAATTCTTTACCGTTGTGTATTTAAAGGAAAAATTAATGTTATCAATGAGAACAGGTGGCAACGCTTTAGTGGGTTTTGCTCAATGTAATTGCTTACGAAGACGTTGTTGTGATAGCAGGCGATTTCTTGTGAAATATTATAGCCTCATTCTTCGAATGCGTTACTCTGGAATTGTCGTCTTTCACAATTGTTATGGAACATTCAATTTCATATCGTTGAACTGAGCTCTAAGAAATAAATTCGTTTGAAAGAGAAAGGTTTGAATAAGACGTCAGGTTCATGAGAGGTTTCTTTTGTGTTTTATACGAGAGTTGATCAGATTTGAAAGCCCTACATGAATAACTTCATAAAACTGAATAAGCATTCCACAATAATATATTTAAATTGAAATTTCCTCGGATAAATAATACAACAAAAAGAAAATTATAAGTGGCATAAAATTATTAACAAATGAGTTGTAATTTTTAAAAATTTTCCAAGAAGTTTATTGATATTTTGTAGTCTAATCAACTCACTTCACCGCGCACTAATTACGGTAAAAACTGTAGTATTTGATGGAGTACAGTTGTAAAATAACATAAAATAATGCAGTTGGAATTAAACTAAAAATTAAATAATGTTATCTGTGTCTTTACTCAAATCGAATTAAATTAGTCAATTTTGCAGTAGTAGTGGTTCTTAGCATTTACAATGCTATGTTTTTTGTATGTGGGTTTGAGCCCAAACTTGAGCATCGTCGTTTGTATGAGGATATATTAAATAACAATAGTTCAAATTTTTATTTTCTTGTATAGTTGTGTAATGGTATCTTTTCATCGTAAGTTGTATATGGCGTTCTTTTTCTAAGAATAAATATATCATCAATAGTAGCAGCTAAGCCCCACAACAACAACATAAAGTCATTATACTTATACTGTAATAACGTGAAAAACCATTCTTGCTATTGCAATGTCAGTCATTAGCATTATTTTTTAGCAGTTTTCGCTGTGGAACTTTCTAACAAGGCGACGATATAAGGATTCCAGTGCAGCCTTGAATCTATAGAAATACCTTGAAACTTAGTGAAATTAACAGGTTCGTTTGCTTTGTAATTCAAGGTTATTGGCTGTCTGCCTCAGATTAGGCAAAGTAAATTTTACACAGTTCTATTGGAAGACCTTAAGTTGTTAATATCACTGATAAGTGTAGGTACTACTTGCAAGAGGGAGTGGTTACAACTTCCAAACTAAAGTTGCCAATATCAGCTATAAAAATTAATAAAGTTTTTTTAGATTACTTTTATTATAGAAAACAACACCACCATGAAGGTGGGATTCGAATCCACTTTTTATCTAGCAAACCGGGCCTGCTGCACAACTACTAGTCTATTTGTAGCCTAGCCCAAACTCTTGGCTCACCTTAGCCTTATGATTAAAACTAATTTCCTGTTTTTTTTCTCAGAGCTTTCTATATGCTTCGTAAAATATATGTCTTAGCAGGTTACTATACTATCAAAATAATACTAACTTGATCATCATCACATCAGCCTTACAACATCCAATCCTAGGAATATGTCTCCCCCAGGATTCCATTACAATCTGTCCCTGCGCTGCGTGTATCCAATAGTTTCCTGCGACCTTCACTAGATCTTCGGTCTAAACCTGATATATTGATTAAATATTTTCATAAATCATAGGATCTCGTACTACATTTATCAAAACAGTATCCACATTAAGTTGTATCACTTTTTGTGTGCTTCTTTGATAATGAATTAAAAATATTAAGATAACTTGATAAACATTAATAAATAAATTAATATCTTTATTAATAAAAGTCTGTTCTGGTTTTAATTAGAGTTATCTCAGGAAATTATGTTGTGTAAATCATTAGGGGGCGCCATAATTGAAAACATTTAAGATATCGGTGTTCGTGTTTGACTGCACTTTATCAAGAGTTTCCATAATTTAGAATAAATGAAATTTTTCAACGGCTTTCTTATTAGAAAGTGGACTAATCACATTTTAATTATTACCGAATCTCGATAGTTGGCTCGTTTTGTTTGTTAAATTAAATGGTTATTTATTTAGGTGCTTATATCAACACAAAGTTTATGTATCATATGAGATTGCAAACATTTGAATCCTGAATACGCACAATTAGTATTTCTTTTTGCTATTAAAATTAATGTCACACTTACAACTATTTGTAGTTAATGTCGAATCGAAGGTAAGGAATAGCCATCTCCTAATTATAAATATGAACTCCTTATAGTTTTTAAACAAAGGGCTCGAATCTACATATCTTTGTGTTCGTGCGCATATCTTCTCACGTGGATCTGCCAAGAATATCAGAATCTCCAAACCAGACATTCCGTGTGCTCCCTTATTTAAAAACCTTATTCAAAGGCGCAGCGATAAAAATAGTAATTCATTAAGGTCACTGTACATTTTATTACAGGAAGAACAAAAGTTATTTATTGTCGCTAAAAAAATTAAAATGACAATATTATTGTTGTTGTGCGCCATAAACAAGGTTCGATTGCTCACGGCTTTGCTACAATATATAGGGTTTTATTGCGGACGATGTGCCTTAAAATGACGCGACCACCTCTAGGCAACAAAGCATAATCTCGGACAAAAGTTTTAGGCCGTTTGTGTGCTTGCGTTTCTTACAAGATCCACTTGTAAATTTGTTTTTCGGGCATATAAAAAAACAATTATTTCTTATAAGAGCTATAAATAAAGACGTTACAGAAATTAACAATTTCAGTTTTCTATATTTGTTGAATACCTCAATGTCTTAGATTTTTGGATAACGCCCTGTCATATAAGTAATGATATCAGTCAAAATTTTGTAATGACAAATCTGATTCGTTTAGTGTTCCTATTTATTAATAAATTTAAGGGATAAATATTCCTTTTGCGTTTTATGTCTCATCATCATCAGTTAATATAAGTATTGTTGTTTTTACTCTAAGTTGTGGAAAGTATTACTTACAATAAATGTGTATGAAATTAAACAAGCTGTGTTTGTTTAGTACACTTATTGTTATAATTTTGGGAAACAGTTTTAGTTATAATGATCATGAAACCATGTCATTATATATTTTTATAAACAAATAGTGATTCTTGTATGATGATAAACAAACACGACTTTTCATGCAAAATAAATGATTTCAAGTTGGGATATGATCTTAAATTTTATCTAGTCCTAATGTATTAACTTAGATACGAGTAAGTACCGGATTTATTATAATAAACATATTTTTATAACTCAGTGGGTAGCGAGCACTAACTTCTGCATATCTCCTTATGGTCGGTATACTGCAGATAGCCTTAAGTATAAAATAATAAAAGTACATAAAGAAATAAAATTTTACAGCCAGTAACAAAATCTTTGGTCGCAAAAAGCCTCCGCCTGATACTAGAGGTGTCTGCAAATGTAACATTATCCGATGTAAAATTTATATTGCACTAGATTTGAGCAGTTAAAGTAAGTTGGAGGTAGTTATTTTGTCATTAAATAGGAACACTAAGACCAAGAGGGCAAAAATACCTTTATGTTACTTATCTACTACTTAAGTAAGGTAGTTTTTAGCATTTTAATTTAAAGCTTTAGTACTAATGATAGGATACATTTTTTAATTGATTATTGAACATAGAATTTCATTGTTATGAAGTAATCCATAGAAATTCTAATTTATAATATAGAAATAATAATATAATCGCTCTGGCAGTCGGGAACTGTTTGTCGATACTTCAAAACGGTCTATAAGTCACCTTGTAGATATAATTAAAAAAACACTTTTTTAATGTAGTAAAACATTTGACGACCGTTTGGTGCAAAGGTAGCGATTCTGCCTTTCGCACCGATGGTCCTGGGTTCGAATCCCGGAAGGGGCAGATGTTTGTGTGATGAATACAAGCATTTGTACCCGAGTCATGGCTACACATGGCTAACACAAGTCTTTATAGGGCTTACTTTGGCCTAGGCTAATTGGTGTGATTGTAAGAAATATTATTATTATTATTGGCAATAATTTAAAATTATTTTATTAAAACCGACTTCATTTTATTAAAACCACGAAAACGGCAATTATATAAAACGACTTCCGTGGTCGAGTGACTTGCATACCGATTTTCATGGTGACGTCACTCCGAGGTCCTGGATACGATCCCCGCTCGGGTTAATGTAGAAAACTATTTTTTCTATATTAACTCGGGACTGGGTGTTGTGGTTCCGACGTTGTTTCTGTATCCAATAACATAACTGCTTTAGCTACTTGGGTTCAAAATAATGTATGTGATGTTGTCTCATAATATTATTATTATTATTTAAGTTTATACTTATAGAAACTGTTGTATAGGTACCTATATTATAGTTAAATAACTTTGTTAATGATCGAGAACTTACTTGAATGATTTTACTAATTTATAACAGTCAATATTTTGAAAAGGTTATTTTTTTCTGATAGATATTTGAATGAACTCAAACTTATAATTTATAAGTTAGTAAACGGCTATTAGGTGAGCATGTATTATAATAAAAAAATACTATCAGTTCCTTGGTTTATATAATCACGGACTAAGAAAAATGTTCTACATATCGTATTCAATGTATTATATTGTACATTAGATGAAAATTAACGTATTAAAATGGATCACCGTTTAAAAATTATACATTTCAATAAGTGAAAAACGTGACTGTGTTAGGAATAAATATCTTGTATAAAACTTGATAATAATAGCACATAGTATAGAAGAGAGCTTAATAAATTATATCATTCGATATAATTACGATGGTTTGTAGGTCCACAAAGTTATCATTTTATTACAAAGCTTTCTTACTTTGTAAGCGTAGGAGCTTTCTCGTCTAGATAGGTTTGCTTTAGTAATCCCAAAGGCTATGTATGAATGGAAGGCTTGAATGAAACCAGTCGCGTCGTAACTCAGCCAGACATATCAGTGGTCCTACCACCCGCTATAAGTCAGAGTTGCGAAATCGACGGCGGCGATTTCGAATAAAGGTAACGACACAAGTGACGCGTTTTGACAGTTACCAACGAATCAGGAAACAATTACAAAATTGATTTATGGAGTTTGGCCTTTATACCGATATTGACTTTTTTATATAAATAAAATATATTTATGTAATAAAATACATATATAAAAGTACATAGTCTCTTTATATATGTTTTTGACGTTCCCCCCCGTTAACAAAATGGTTGAGAAATATGTTTAAAATATTAAGAACTTTTCCATCAATAATGTAAGCTTCTAACGAATTGAAATTTTTTGCATGTAAACTCTAAGCACGATTATTTATAAAGTAAAAAATTAGAATTAATTTATAAGGATTGAAAGGTAAATTCCAAAAGAATAAAATATGTATTTTGCTGAAATTGATGGGATAGGTTATATTGTAGAGTAAGTCATGAAAAATTTAATATAGCGGCAAGAACGATTCCGACCTATTACATTGCACCAGCAAGCTTGTTACATGAACATCCTGAGCTTTCGAACAAGACTTGTGTTCGCGTTAATGGCGGGCATACGGTTATATTTATGGTTATTATAACAAGTAATTTTTTCGCATTGCAATATGCGTATAAGACTCTAGATGGTTCAGGCTTTATTTCAACCGAATTCCGACTACAAAACTGTCAACCATCGTCGTTGAAACTGCACGCCAACAGATAGCAATCGGATTTTACGCTTGGTTTGTATTTTCATTGTAGTTGCGTCAACTGTATCTGAACTGCAATTTGGCATTCGATACGCACTTGGAATTCAGTCTGTAATATCACATAGTGATCTTCGATATTTAAATTTTACAAATGAATTTATTTTATAGCGGATTTTAAATATAAATCTTTATTATTATAACAAAAGTCCATGCCAAATTACAAGAGACTACCAAAATACTTGTATAGATTACTTTCAGACTAATAGTCTGAAGATTATACTCTAATATTCCTTGTTTAGCGTCCGCACCCCATGTCGAATCATCTGAGTCACTGCTGGATGGAAGCCTCTCTTTAAAACGGGGGGAATTTTGCCATAATCTTCGCGCTTGGCAGGTGGGTTGGTGATCGCAGTAAAAACCATAATTCGTAAAATACTGTTGCCTATTCTATGGTTATTGCGAATTGGCTATTAGGATAGGTACACTTAAAAGTACAATACGCCTTATTACAAACTTGGTTACTCGAAGTTTTAGTAAAACTGATACGATTTGCTATGTACTTTGTCACTTGCAATATTTATGTTGTTCAATAGCTTATGATACAAACTATGGAGGTATATAAAAACTGCCAATTAATGATTTAAAATATTATTTGCTTTTAATAAAGTAACATACGTTAAGTTCTATAATTATTGTTTATAATCGTTTTCAAAGTTCATATATTTCTATGTATTCGTGTATTATGTTATTGCGATTGTTATTTTAAGTCTATCGTTTAACCACAAGTTGAATGATAAAGAGAACAGAAAAAAGTATTAACATTTGATCTTGTATCTAGTTACCTAGAAAATGAAGAGATGGCGCTATTATTTGAATAAGACATAATTGGAAAAAATTAATTGTCTCGGTAGCAAAATCGGAAGAGCGTGGCTCGGATAGCCAAACAAAGTTTGGAACCCGCCTGACTCTTAAAAAAAGTTTATGAAATATCTACACATTAATTTTAGCGGTAGAATATGTTGAGATTATGTCATTACATCACAACTATTGTAATCATACTTTTGTTAATAAATAAATATGAATAATTTCAGTCCAAGTCCAAGAAAAGCCGTAAAGGTTAAAGTATTTAAATGAACAGTTTCAATACATGTTTTTCGTTACAGGAGCGATTTATATATTTTATATACAACTAAAATAAATTGTGCTCTATAGTTTTATTCACCAATTCAACGGTCGAATCAAGATGTCTCGAGAAAATTTCAATTTTTAAAACGAACCTACGCTCCGTGTTCTGTTCATATTTCATTTGCTGCATCTTTTGTATTCTATTCAAGAGTCTTGGCAATAGTTCTCTGACCAGTGAAATGAATTTCTATTGTACACGTCGCAAGAAAGGGCGACAAATATGTTACTGCACGCTGCTTCTGCTAGCTAAGGCGTTAATATTATAAACTTGTCCTGGATTTGGTAGGATACTGTAAAGCGAATGTGATCGAATCGCCTGTATTTCTGACTTTAAAGGCATAACCTGCGATGTATACCATTTTGAATATCGATGTTTATTATATCTATGACGAATAAACTTCGACTGACGGAACTTGGAAAGGTGAAGTATGAAAATTCGAAAATGTTTAACCCATTAAACATTTCCGAAGTAAACATTAGAAATTATGTCAAGGTTATAATAGTTTCTCATTCAAATTGGCATAAGATCATTTCAAAGTGCCTTAAATCGTCGTTATAAACTTCGATATTTAGATTTTGTTTTCTGACAATGTAGAAGATGAACAAATGATTTATTTAAAGAATTACAACTTTGTTTGTGGACCACATAAGCAAAGGTCGTGCCAATAGCAGCATATGCAGTCTTTGCAAAGGTGATAAGGATACCAGTAACGCCTCGAGCCGAAGTGTAACAATATACACGATCTATTTATTTTTATCTAAATCTAAATAAACATGTAATCTCATATACAGTTATATTCTTTTCCGATTACTAACACTACCAAAATGTATTACCAATAAGTATTTGCTAACTGTAAATGAAATAAATTAAGTTTTATCAATTTTCCTCAAGTCATTATAATTAGATACTTAATTTTGAAATGCCAATAATCGTCGAGTTTGATAATAACTCACCGCCATTGTTCTTGTAACTGGCGAGATCGTAAGATATGCAGTCGCCGTGTCAGCGAATAAATTAAAAATCGAAATTTGAAAAAAGAGCACACCGCAGCGCGCGCGCCTCTGTTATGACGTCATAATTAAGGGCTCTACACACGATGAAATTCGAACGATGTCCGTGAGTCAGGCTTTACCGTGAGAAAACTGAAGTGAACTGAACGCAATAAAAAAGTAAAAGTGCTTTCTTTGTACAGGGGCATGCGAAATTGAAGTTTGATTATCGGTAACTTATTTCGGTACATGATTCATTTTCGGGAGAAGCTTGAAATTTAAGATAACATGTTTAAGAATTTTCGATTAGCGTGATTGGCGCGATTGGCGTGGGTCCGTGCTAATGACCTTTGTGCTTTCAATATGTCGTCTCAATTTTTTTTATAAAGCCGCTATATTATATTTAAAAGCAGTTAACATGGTTTAAATAAAATATATTCAATAATTACATAAAGATGATAAAACAAGGCATTATTTAAAATATCAATACTGTGAAAAGTAAAAAAGAAGCTAAAAGAATATGCAAACCGCAACAAAACAAAACACGATGACAAGAAAATAAAAACGACTAAAGAACTTGAATACTGTCAGCTAACGACTTCGACACATAACTCGGCCGCAGTTTACTTAACAATCCCGTACGTCAAACAGAGTCAGCAAACAGGATTATAACTTAACCGAG
Organism: Calamotropha paludella; assembly: GCA_927399485.1. Taxonomy (NCBI): domain Eukaryota; kingdom Metazoa; phylum Arthropoda; class Insecta; order Lepidoptera; family Crambidae; genus Calamotropha; species Calamotropha paludella. The sequence goes on along the minus strand of OV656814.1, from coordinate 7,709,361 downwards.
TCATCGAAGGGCACCAAACATTTGTGAGCGCACAACAAAACTGATAGGATAAATGCTCAAACAATTTTCACTCATATCTGAATACAGCACGGTTGCAACCGATGGTTCTCTGCTATAAGTTATGCGAATCGATTTTACGTGTTCTCGATGCATTACAAAACGATGCATCGATTTCACGAGTCCGGGTGCGTCATTTTTTAATTGTACCGCATATGGATGCGACCGTTATTGCAAACGAATAAAGATATGATAATTAACGGTAACAGTAACGGGTCGGAGGGCGAAGCAGGATAGGAATACGTCAACAAGGCCGACCTTTCCATGTTTGGTTCGGATATATTAATTTGTAGAGTGATTAAAATATATATAATCGAAAGCGCGAAGTTAACCTGATTTGATAAATTATGAAATTTTTATGATTCTTGAAGTCCAATTAGAGATTTATTCGAAACAACCAATTTTAATATTTAAATGAATTGTAAGCGTATATTCGGGCATGATGTCCTTTTAAATCGGTTGAAAACGCTACTAACAATGTACAATTGTACACATCATTTTAGGCTTTCTTTGTAATAATATTTTTTAATTAAATGTAATTAAATTGCTGATTGAATTCAACATGCATAACTTGAATACATTCGGTAAACTATCTACTACAAAAATCTCGTATTGAAAACAGAAAAACGGTAAAAGATTACTTGTTACAATAAGTATCATGTATTCGCATCAATCACTAGTAATTATACAATCCCTGGATAGAAACCCCTATTCTAAAGTAGCCAATGGTGTGAACGACTCGCGTGGGAGGGGTCACCCGAGCCATTCTTGGCACCACGCGGGTCGTGTTACGTGTCGCCCGGAAAAGGCAATTTGTAATAACGCAAGTTATTATTTCGATGCACTTTCAAGTGTGTAGTGGCCTTATATGAATTAAAAGGCGATAGTGTATCTATCGTATTCATTTGTGGAACAAGCTTTTTTTACTATTTGTTATTCTTACTGACCCATTGTTGTTATTGATAAATGTGTAGCTTTGTTCAAGTCCATTGGTGGTTATTTTACTAAGACCGTCGTTAAGTGAATTGTTATTTCAAGTTACTTAAAATTTAATAAACACCATGGTTGATTGGTTGTCTTGCACAAGTTTTCATGGTGATGCCACTCCAAGGACCCAAGTTCAATCCTAGTTAATGTAAAAAACACTTTTCAATATTAGGGTATTGTTGCATGGAACTTTATAAGTTTATTTTTTTTATTATTGAGTGTAGCAACATTTTTTTCACTCGTTCATTTCCTTCCTTGCAATTTCGTGTCGATAATATATTAATTTTACAAAATCAAGCCTTCTTCATTGTTTGCAACCCTTGAACATCCAGCCCTACAAAAAGCTCACCGGCTATCAGAAACTCTGCTGCACTCTGCTGCGCTACAAGGTCCTTCGAACCGGATATGAACCAGCGACCTATGGTATGAGTGTTGTTCGCGACTTTTCTAATTAGGGACGATAGTACTTATAGTTGTATATGTCTGTAATTCCACAACATAAGTATTTTAGCCAAATAACTTCGGATCAGAACAATCTATCTGATATTGTTTAACATTTGCTAATTGTATTTTAATTCTCATATTTCAAGTTGGTATAAGTTACTTAGCTAGAACGAGTGCAACTGTATATTATTAATCTGAAATAAAGTTGTAAACTTGATTGGTAACCTAAAACATATTTAAGCCTCAATATAAAATGAGATTTTCTAATCATTAAATGGTCACTTTACCATACTTTCACTTGTCCACGATCTGTTCTCATAGCTACTGATGTCATACTAACTAAATTAGTTATCTTTAAAAAGGCATATAGCTAAATTAACATGACTTGTGTAGGCACCATCAGGATATGAATATTAAACGACTGTTTTTATGGATCCAATAAAACAACTTCGTTTTAACATAATTGATAAATATCTAATTAAGAATGGTCTACATTTTTCTTTAACATAAATATAATTTATGTTTTAGAATGCTATTCTGATTTATCACAATGCTATTAGGATTTTTGTGAGATAAATATAAAACCATTATAACTTTAATCGATTTTTTTATATCTTTTGTTATGTAAATCTAAATAATGTCAAATATTGCCAAGTAATCTGACGTGCTTTATGTGCTTAATGCAATTTCTTTATATTGAACATGTCGAAAGTCATTTTACTATTACATTTGCTATTGGCGTTAAAAAATCCTTTTCTCTTTTATATCATCGAAATATCACTACTATTTTGGGCTACTTCTGTGAAATGCATTTGTATTATTCTACCATATATTAAACAATCTTTTTTATCTTAGAAACCTTTATTTTTCAGTAGATCTTAATATGTAACCTTTTCTATAACTATTCACTTATTTATTTTTAAAATTTAAAAATAAATAAATAATGTCCTATCTGTAAATATAGAAAAACGTAATTACAAACTAAATCTCAAATGGGAACCTATAATCTCTGGAAAACCAAACGCCTTAACGGCTTAGCTATCGAAGTTATTACTAGCAACGTTGAATTTGATCCACACTTAATTTACTTTGTATTGCCTCAATGGAGGCTATAACAATAATCAAATTTGGCTAATTCACCACTTTTGTGGCCTTTTTAAAGATTGGGAATCTTTACCTTCACTGTCTTCCTGGACAAGCAGGACAAGCTCGATAGAAAGGTGCCAAACATTTCTTCATACCCGAAATTACTATCTATATTTAAGTGTTACGTTTAAAACAATGAAACTTTTTCTTGGGGACGTCCTTTAAAATATTAAAGTTTATTATAACTTATAGAAATAATTAACACTTCTAAAGATAATAATTACATGTTATCGTTCTTAAATTTGAGGTCAGCAGTGGTTTAAAAAAAGTAGATGATACTAAAACTTTTAGCTTTATCTTTATAATTTGTTAGTAGAGTAAGAATATACATACAGATATTGAAAAAAATAAAAACAATTATTTAGTCCAAAGCAGAGCTTTTATCAGGAGTACAGAATATCGTATTGGATGTTTAAATTTATATAGCAGACCCTTACTTTGAAACAAATGTTTATGCTATGATACAAATATATCATACAATGGCCCCTACCAAGATAAGAATTCGGCACTTTTAGTTCAGAAGATAAGGTCACTACCATTGCACCAAGGGGTCGCACTTCTAATGTGAAAAAGACACAACCACATTATATTTTGACTACACAATGACTAACGTCAAAAGTATCTAAAGTTCTTCCAATAAATTATTGAGGATAAAAAAGTTACGATAAATCTTGCCACAGTAAAAGTATACACCGGCTACGCTAAAATAATTTTTATTCTATTAATGTTCAATGACACAGTTTTGTCTACTCATTAGAAGTGTTGCGGTTAAATCTTAGTCATTTAGAACTAGTTTATTTTAGTTACTATTACGCTTTGATTTAGATGCGCAAATAACATACATACCTAATTGTAGGGCTTGGAAGTTTTTTGGACCGGTTCGATCACAATAATTAGGGAACTTTTTGAAAAAGTTTATGTTATTTTGGAATGGTTTTTAAACCAGATTACTGTAAATGGGTTCATAAGAATTTATAATTTTCATTCAAGGCCCTAACCGATTGAACTTTATGAGATATTTGGAGTTTAAGAATCGTTAAACTCCTTAAGAATCGTTATTCATATAAGGCGCCCAATATGAAAAAAAATGTGTTCTAATGAAAGCGTTACGTTTTTTGTGCGCATCTTTTATAAAGAAGTTTTGTTTTATAATTTCTGTGCTTGTTGAAAGAGTACTTGTTCGTGAGGAGATTGTTTTTCAATACAACTTAACAAGTAAACTTCGGTGTTTACTTTCTTTGTCAAATGCCGTGTTGTGGATGTTAGTTGATATTTCTACTATTTATGTGTTAACCTATAATGACTTAATTATATGAAAAGGCTTGATGACAATTGAACTTAAAATCTTCTTAAGAAAATGTTTTTCAACTATTACTGCACTCATTCACTTCCCTATCCCTGTGATTTCTATGAATAATTCGAAATAATAGGTACTTTGATCCGATATATCGATTTTATTTTATTCCTTACTGGAACTGAATTCTACAATATAAGCGGTTTTAAATTTAAATTCGATTAATTTAAATTGATATCAAGCCCTCGTTTAATTAAACTCGTGCGTTGCATGATATCTATGGAATTGGAATAAGTTTGTAATAATTTAATGTATAAAAAAGTCTAACCAATAACAATAATTAGTTTAACCAATAGTTAGTGTGTCTTAACACATTGTTTGCGGGACCCGAGTTAACTCGTCATATCGCTTTTTATACCAATGCGCGGGAAACGAGTTAACTCGTTTTGTTTCGCTAAGCTGTGGGGCGCGGAAAACTTGTAATCAAGGGCGCCAAACGGGTGACGAACTACGCATTTTCTATTGTCAGCGGTACCCTATACGTCTACCTGTTGATACAATTAATTTGGGACCGGAGCGATTTGGCGAGAAAAAGCTTACAAAGTGTTAAATTTACGATCCGATGTATTTATAAAGCTCTACACTATTTTATTTTGTACACGTTTACTTAAGCACTAGTCTCACTGAATTATTTTCATTATCCATAATATTAACTATAGACAATAACCATATAATTTTTCTTAACTCTAATTATTATTTTGTGACTTATTCTGTAATTTGGGTAAACAAAGCCAAATATAAAAAATATTGTTATTTCAAAATATTCAATAAACATCATATCTAATTGCGGTGCTTCCAAACATGATTTTTAAATAAACTGTTATTTCACACGTATCAATTTGCCCACATTTGTATTAGTAATCCATAAGGACTCATTAAATATACGGAAAGGTAGCGACGTGTCATCTGATTCGCAATAAACCGGGTCTAAACGACCCAACCTAATCGTCGACACAAGATCGTTTGGCACATATTTACTTTCAAACCCTACACTGCACACTTATCTTATTAATCTGGCTCATACCCTAAGTGTGTCTCATTATCCTTATACAGAACCGATTGGTCACAAAGACCGTATTTCAAACGGGCATCCAGAGTTAAATCAGCTCTCAACAATATAAATTTCACATTGACACACATCGACTCAGCCATAAATATCATCTCTTTTTGTTTCCCACAAAACATTTTTATATGGACAACTTCAAAAAATGCTTCTCAAATAACTCGGGACGTATATAAATAAAGCAGTGTGGTAGTAAATGTCAATAATATGCAAAATAATGGACGTTAATCTTTTAGGACTTGTGATTTGCGGACGAGTAAGCTTCAAAGATTAGCCGACTCGGTTAAAGCATTGTTGAATCATATCTGTTAAATTTACGGCTCGATGTTATGATAATCCAGTTTTAACAGGAGCAATGGTTTATGAAAAATGCTACAAAACAGCGCTTTGGTGTCTGACATCAGAAGTCTTTAGATTTAGCACCAGAACTCGGATTTAGTTTGTTTACATTTCAAAAGCAATATGTTTATTTTAAAAAGCTTTGCATATTGTAAATGAGAAAGTTTTCTTGTAGGTTTATTCTTTTTTTACGCATTAGAAATAGTTAGTGGGCAGGAAAGGCACAATATTGTACTTGTAAAATGCTTTATAAATACATATCAATTGCAATGGCGGCAAAATTCTTTTTAATACAAGTCTTTTGTTATCACGAGTTAAAACAAAAGCTTACCGATAACTAAAGACAAGAGCTTTTATTACGATTGAAAATATATACAATATTTGCTTACCTTGAAGAACAAAGAGTTACCGTCCTTTTACTAAATAAAGAAATGTTTGAACATCTCTGTCACTAAGTGGCTGGAATACTTGAGTAGGCTGATTAATTTCCGGCTTGTTATTTCTTAATTGAGGCCCACGTATAGATTTCATCTTCCCAAACTTCGGTGACGGCAGCAAATATACGCCAAAAGAAAAAAATCTTGCTTTTCACACCGAATTAGATCTTGATTGTGATGATTTTTTTATTGCTATTCGTCCCAAGTGTTATTATTTATATATTTGGGTTTAGAGCGAAGTACGTAATATTGCCAAATACATATACAAAAAAATCCAAATAAACGTCAAATAGTAAATTATTCAAGTATTAGTCTTAGTATTAGTACCGTATTGGTATTAGTCAAGTAGTAATTATAAAGTGACCGATTACCAACGAGTATGCTGTTTATAAGTGTTTCAAAAGTGCCCGGGATCGGGAATCGCGTTCTCTGTGTGAGTGATATTAGTACTTTATACTACACATAGAAGGAAAATTAATGAAACAATTTATTTAATTAAAATTCATATCTAAATGATACGCTTTTTCCCACTTTTCCATTGCATGAAATCACGATATTTACTGCATCATATTTACTTATAGAGTTCTCAGGAAGTAAGTTCTCAATGCCAGCTTGGGCATCTTTTAGTCCTGGCGGCTTTATTATAGAATTGTCACAATCACCACCAGATGACGATATCCTGGATATTTATTTAAATAAAAATGCAGTTACATTGACGATATAAATAATTCTTACTTGGAATAGAATAGAACTTATGCAGAATAAGAAAGCGACTATTATTATTTATTTTGATATTTCAAAATTAAAATAAGGAGTGAAATCAAAATTTAAAAAAAAAACACTAAAAAAACAATTTTCATGTAACTTTACTAAAGGGTATGAATTTTCATACAACTTAACCTCCCGCATATTTGACAATAAAGACGTAATCTCTGACCCGTTCTCGCACAAGTATCACAGTATTTTCCAACTAGTCGTAGTTTGAAATTTATTTAATAATCCATGAAATGAAACATTTATACTAAAGGCTGGAACACACTCATTTTCAAATTTTAATTAACAAAAATAAATTATTATTTTAAATGTACCCGTTTTTACAAGATTTTTTTTTATATTAATTATATTATTGTACAATTTTTGCAATCGTTTTGAAATATTTCTGCCTATAATTACTATCAAACGTCACCATACCCATGTTATATGAAAAGGACTAAATTAATATAATCCTCCTAATAAGATTCCCTCTGCCGTCCTTACGATAAGTGCAATAAGTCGAGTTTTTGGGCAAATTGACTTACGTACAATTTACGTACAAATGTATGTACAAATATAATATACTACATAAAATTCCGCTTCATTTTATAGTCGTTTAGTAAAACTTTCAAATCAATAGCTATTATAGTTACCATGATACACAAAAAAAAAAAAATTAAATTTTTAATCGCAATTATTTCGAAAGTAGCTAAAACTACTTATTGTACTTTTCATAAGGACGGCAGCCTTGGTGACGATCAATAGATCAATTTTTTCGTTTCTACCAACAGCGAGGGTCAAGGGTAGCAGGTCATTGGGTGATACCCACACTGCCCACTGACCCGATGACATTGTTCGTTTTCATTATCGCACATGAGAGTAAGTAGCAATTAATTCCTACACACTTTCAAACTAGAAATCTGCCTTACGGCAGCTAACCTAGCAGCCTACTTGGAAGGATAAAGGAGAGAATACATACATCTATGTACGAAATTGAAAGTTGTTTATTTAGAGTCTACTTACTTCTCCTTAGCTTAAAAAATCAATTTGGAAAGCGATATAGAAAACGCAGGATTTGACGAAAATCATTTAATGGATCTTTAGTTTAAGTTTCCCTATAGAATAGGTTTAGAGATTGTAGTATTTTTACTACTGAGCACAAATTATTAGATTATCTGTTTAATACTGAACCACTCAAATAAGATCATAGCTAACCCGATGATTAATATGTTTATGTCGTAGGCATCTGTAAACATTTTTTGATCATGTGCGGTCATACTATTAAATGCAAGTACTTGATATGCAGTTTTTTTCCATATAATTTCATATTTCCTTATATTATCCTAATAACAGTTTAAAAGTGGTTAATAATGATCTAAACAAAAGCAAGCAATAATTCTTAATAGAATTACTGTTTGATGGTAAAATACAAAAGCTTGCTTTATTAACCCTCCAACTTCCAAATTGCGACCTAGGGTCAGTCAACCTACCTGTGTGACCGATAAACATGTTAGATTGCACAATTTATGTTTTGTTGTAAAGCGACATGTTTATTTACCTGTTTAGCAACTTTTCTACAGCCAATAATATTCTTTTAATAACTGTTCGATAATAAGCCGCCAAATTATTATAGTTTAAGACTGTCGTACTATATACGATATTATATTTTAAGACTGAAAGTTCACCGTCGATCGTGTGTGACCTGTACCCTCCCACACGCATCCTGCAGACAGGATGTTCGCACACCGTAATCGCCCTAATTGTCTCGCTCTAATTCGAAGCCTTACTCTGTAGGTGCGCCTTCGTAACATTTCCATCTCATTGAGCTCCGATTCTTTTGTCATTGACGGGAATAATTGCAGCTTGTAAGGGTTCTTTTAATTATTGTTTTTCTACTAAGCCAATATGAAAAATATCAATTCATTCTAACTTTGTGATAAACACACATCCCTCTAGTTTTAACTAAATATAAAAGTCCAGCCAACTTTGCCGAATTCAAGTCCACGAATTTATTTAAAAGTAACACCTAAAGTTAGAGCCTTCAGTGACTTTTTCAAAAGTGAGATTTACTTACCTTTTATGAATATAAATGCTTCTGTTTTTACTTGTGAACTTTTGTTATAACAAGAAATTACGCCTACCACTTCGTCCTCATAGATTCCTTAAGTATTTTTTCTTTGGGGAGACATAAGAATCTTCGCGTCCAATGTATCTCAGTGTCACAAAACGAAACTCATTGAACAGTGTGTGTTAATGCTAGTGCTGATATTGGAGTGAGTCGTGATCGCTAACTATGGGTCTCAGGAAAAAGGTTAAAGTTACCCAGTGAAAAATGGACAGAGTAATGTTTGGCATTTCCCTGCAAATAGGTAGATTAGAAATGAGGAAAGCTGCGGGAAAATTAAAGTAAAATCTGAAGTGCTAGTGGGCGCGACACATAACGAGTAGACGCGATTGCCGTGGAAAGGTTTCCGAATGGCGAACGCGAATCTGCCGTCGTTTTGTGGGTAGACCTCCACTACCAGGTGTCCACCAGTTGTACTGAAGATCCTTGGAAAGGTCCATTCTCAACAGTGGGCGTCGTAAGACTAATATAATGATGATATGATAAACCTAAGCTCAAGACAATTACCTATATGGTAAATTTCACCCAAATTGGTTTAGTGATTTTAATAGGATTTTAAGCACCTGCGTAAATATAAAAAAATCACAACATATCCGGTAAAGACTTTTTCGTTTCAATAAGTGGCGAAAGTATTGTGTAAATAATGTAAATGTATTTTATAAGTTTTGTGCAATGTTAACAAATCTATATCATATTTATGCCCATAAGTTATATCTTTAATAACTTGTAAAAGAAAACTAAGGAACAAGGAACACACAATAAAATAAGTAATTTTTCAGATAATACGACCACTTACTGGATTTGTTGTAATAAATAGCCAGTAGAAATGTTTTATAACGGTTTTAGTACAAGTTTAATCAGACTTTCTTATCTTGTTTCATTAAATAAATTCGATTTTCAACTAAAGATATCATTTTATACTAATGATCTTGCAGTTGAAAATACAACCATAATTACCAATTTTCCCAAAACTGTTAGAAGATATAGAAACTTCTCCAGATTTTATGATTTTTTTTATTAACCCCTCTGACAAATCCCTAAAGTAATTAAATGTATAATTAAGAAATAACTTCACGATTTCCTTCGCTGTAATGAAAAGGATCTTTTACAATACTCACACCATTTGTGGAATTTATTAAAAAAGCAAGCTTTTATGCTAGAGGGAGACGGCGATAGTTATTTAAGACAATAACCCGAGCTGGATTGTTACAAAACCTGTGTTATTGCAAGCATCATTGTTTTTGCACTGCCATTTCATCGCATAAAACGTTATTAGGTATGTCAATGCGTTTTACAACGTGCGCGAACGACGCCATACGGAATACACAATCGCTTTGTGAGTTGCCAAGCGTGAGTCGGCAACATCAAAATGCTTTTACGTTTTGTTATGGATTTATGAGTACACTCTTTAGTATTTGAAACGCACTCACTTAAAATTCTATAAACAAAACGTATAAAATAAAAATTCTTTTTAACAGACACCGAAACGCATTTAGTTTCATTGATTTATATTTAACTAGCGACCCGCCCCGGCTTCGCACTGGTGCAATGTTCTACTATATTATGCATGTATTATACATATAAACCTTCCTCTTGAATTACTCTATCTATTTAAAAAAACCGCATCAAAATCCGTTGCGTAGTTTTAAAGATTTAGGCATACATAGGGATATAGGGACAGAGAAAGCGACTTTGTTTTATACTATGTAGTGATCAGGACAGGATCAGGACTTCAGGAGCCGTGTTCACAGAATGACATTTCGAGGAGTAGGTGGTATAATATTTTGCCTCAATTTAAATGTTTTTTTACTATTCACAGTTCGACACAGTCAGTTTTTTATAATATCAGGCCTTTCAGAAAGTTATGCGAACAAAAGTATTTATGTATGATGATCAAAACATTTGATTATTTTCAAGTAAAAGTACAATCGGTTGAATTTTTAATTTCCCTCCACAGTATTTTAAAAGCTTAATTCAATTATCTTGTTTCATTCAAAAACAGATCTGCGACAGAAACACTTTCATGTTATGTTTTTTATGATTTCAAATGTGTCCTAAAACTAGACGAGTTGTTTGATCGACTTTAAATGACATTTATGGGTGAAGGGCAATTTTTAATCGTTAAGTGGTTAACAGTTTGCAATTAATATTAGGGATTTGTCGATTCTGTTAATATAGGAATTTATGGGTTGAAAATACACATCACATGGGATTCGAACCCAAGTTTTTCTGGCAAGTTTTTTTTAATGCAATGTCGAATCTTCAAGAATGAATCGTTCATTTCTTCTCACAATTTTCCTGCCCTTATGATAATATTTATTTTCTACTCAAAACCTTTTGTCTGTAAATTCCTAGAAATTCTACTCCCATTTTCATCTGAACTTCAAATACATATAAAATTGTACAAAAAAGTATGCTATGTGTTCATGTAAAAATTTATTCATATCTTCATCTAAACTTCATCAAACATGTTATATACGCTTATAATATAGAATTATACTTCAGATTTACAACATCATGCACATTTTCTTACTACTACCTTACTCAGGCTACCTTAAACCGTAACCCTTTAAATTCATTTCCCGGTTCACAAATTATGTCAATATAATAAAGCCAATTCGATCTTTAGTTCCATTATGCTTGAAAAGACATACCACCAATCACACTTTCCATTTTAAGGACACTAAAAAAGCTATGAAAACTGTCTCTTTCAGTTTACTCGTATTTTATTTTTACTTTAGGGAGAAGCCATGATGCCAGCTCAGGACTGTAAGGGCGACCCGTGACTTTGACCGGTATGGTCCAGGAAGTAGCTCATTTTGAACGCTGATTACTCGGGCGCGTTGTCGTGGTTGACCAATAACCTGTGTAGCCCGGTGATCGATCGCTGTGTGAGAACTTCTGGCAGGTATTTTGTAGAATAACATTTGGCGTTGACATTGCTTTGAGTTTGTAATGGCATCTACAACACACACCCCCTTAAAGTATCTACTAGGAAGTAGAGAAAATTTGTCCTGTGATTTTCTATGGCTTTACTTTGGCAGACGTTTGCTCGTATATTGATAAATCCAGGATTCGTCACATGTCAAATGTAGTAAATGTGCCAACACGTTTTAAATTTAATAATAATGTTATTAATTATATTGCGGCACCATTCTTTGGCCGGCTTCTGAGTGTCGATGGGATTATGCGGCACTTAGCGTGAAACTCTCCTTCTCACGCGAGAAGAATCTTGTGAACGCTTTCCGATCCAATCTGCAATTTATACTGAATATTTTAGTATGAAATACACCTGTTTTCTTAAATAATAAATAAATATTTCCTACATTCACACCAATTACCCTATCCCAAAGTAAGCACTTTAAGGCTTATGTTATGGATACTAGGGTAACGGATAGACATACATATATCATACATAAAATAAGTAACATTCATAGAAATATATATAAACGTCCATGACTCGAGTACAAATGCTCGTATTGATCATACTAACATCTGCACCTTCCGGGATTCGAACCCAGGACCGTCGGTGCGAAAGGCAGGATCGCTACCGTTGCACCAAACTGTCGTCAATTAGATTTTTTTTGTGCACGTTTATTTCAGTAACATCCGTCGAAGGACGGATTGTTTCATCCTTCTTTCTTCATCTCCCAAAGTGAGACAACCACGCTTGAATTCGTTATGCCAACGGAAGATTGTCTACAATATAAATTTTATGAACAACATTTATGATGACATTTATGTAATATTTCTTTCTTCCTTCACTATAATAACTGTTCAAAGTATTTCCTATGTCCAACCTTAACGCTTACTCTTAGCATTGAAGAAAGAATTATATAAATCTGACCAATATTTCCGGAGATTACAAACTACCTTTTATTGCCTCTATTAAATGAAGGTATAGATATCGGATGTTTTAAGATATAGTTTATTGCCAATAACTGCGTAAATTTTTTGCAGTTGAAAATGGAGTTTCGTAATAACAGTAGGAACGGGCATGTATATTTTTAAAGTATATTAACAATAACATTTATATGTAGGTAATGTTCACTTATTAAATATGTAAGGCACAATTTTAAAAACACTCTTTATTTTATTTTTTAAAGCATACTATTTCAAAATTGACGGTTCTAATAATTGTAATACTCGTATTTAGTTCATAAACTATTAAATTTACTTATTGAAAGAAAACTCTTTTTAAAGTACACGATTATTTTTGTATTTTTTATATTTAATAATATTAATTGTTATACTCTAATAAACATATGCCGTATATGAGCATAGGTATGACATCCAATTTATTTTAATTAGTCAGGTTCCCAAATAAAAACATACAAAATAATTTTTAAACAGTTCCAATTAGCACGAATTAATCCTTACCAATATATTCTGTCGTCTAATGGTACAATAACTAATTATTATTCAAATTTGTCAGTTATAATAGTCTGCTATTCGTAAATACATTAACGACAAATTTCAACCGCGTTAAAAGTGCCGACATAAGTTAAAGAATCTAAACTATTTTGGTTAACTACGGTGGTTTTAATTTTAAGACTCAAAACTTATGTGGTATTTCTTCTCATTTGTTGTTGGCGTGCATGATTTAAACGTTTTAAATATAGGCGTTTTGTATTATACAGATATATTCTTTAGCAACTCATAAAACGCGATCGTGTTCTTACAAAATTACTGACATTGAGGACTTGTGAAGTAAGGCCGCGGTGGCAGTTGGAGCGAAATATTTTACCGACTCTAAATTATTAAGGAACTCATAAACACAATGTTTGCGGGTTAGAGCGGCGACGAGACGACTTGACCCGTAAATCAAAATATTTTTTTTAATAAACTTTGATTTATCGATTTAACCTTAATTAAATTTAAAATTAAAATAGCTTAATTCGTTTTAATTCTTTTACCACATAGAAGTTTGTATTTTATGTGTATTCGTATGGTAGGTATAATTCAAAATAAAAGTTAAATTTTAACTTTATAATAATAAAAATTATTTTAAATTAAATCAAATTTGAATTTAGTGTTTGTTTCCGCTATGTTTATGTTCAAACCTAAACCTAAGCTTACACGTAAATGGAGAAATAATTGATTCTAATGATAAACACGACGTGCGAAGTCATTTCAAACTGCACATGCATTTTGCTGATGTGACATCGGAATAATGATATCACAAAAAGTCAGAACGATACACTTCATCAGTGTAGTTGAAAGCAGTAATCTCTGCTTCGTGATATGTGCTATGAATTTACTTTCAAGTAAAATTTATCGAGTATTCACTGTTAAGACTTGTTTAGGCCAAAATATATATTTTTTTACTGTAGGCGGCGCTGACAGTCAGACTTATTTTTATGCTCTGAAAGAGGTTCGTTCATAATTACACATAACTGGTTAGTTACAGAAATAATTTTAATTTCAGACAACACTTACCTTTAGGAATCTCATATGGGCAAAATTTGAGCTATAGGTATCTAATATACCACATAAAAGACCTACAATTAGGAAGAAATAGAACTAGGAGTCAAGATCAAATAATAATAAAAATTATTTATTTCGGACTTATGTAAGTAACGATAATCTTAGACTAGTGTTAATAAAAAAGTACATTAAAACAGACAAGTTCAATGGCTGCACCAAATTTGGCACTCAGAACTATAGCTGCAATTTGCAGGTATTCTAAAGCCTACTTATCAAATATTTTTTTTACGCTTTACTTCAAAACATCATCACAAAGAAAAATGTTATTAAAGTTATAAAAAAAACTACGATCATTGGATCTATTTTATTTAATATATTGTTAGTTGCTAGAAATATGAAACCACCCTCAAAAATAACGACTCGTCACGCTCCTAAATAAAGTCAATACACACGTAAAACGCCTATTAACGCTGATTTGTATCAGATTGGGTGCATCCACACAACGCGACCGCAGATGAATATCTGTCTTTATGGCAGAGCGCGGTGAACATCATACAAACTGTCAAAACTCAACAATAATCTCGCGGGAACGTTGGGTGACGTGTAGACACGCGGGGTGCAAAGCATTTAAATCACACGATACCGATACGACACATAGTCGTTTGTAAATAGTTTCTTATATTATAAGCACTAAGCAGTGGGTTTTTATCAACCCAATGTTATTGGATTGTTTAAATCATTCAACAAATACCACTATAATCACAGATCATAAGAACATTTACATACCTAGGACCATGTCCATACCATGTCCAGCAATGGACGTCTTTAGGCTGAGATGATTATTAAAAAACATCAAACTATATTAAAACTTATATATATATATATATAGTTATATATCTTATATTCTCCTTAAGATAAGTGTTATATTAATAAATGTTCTATACAATTTAATCAATTTAATTGATAGGTAACGGGTATAATAATGAATATTCAGTTAAAAAATCAATCCTTAAAAAATCTGTAGCAATTACAAAACTTCACATTAAAGTAAGTCGGCAAGATATTAAAAGACATTTAATATTAGTTGAGATAAGATTGTAATGTCATAATACAATTTATAAGTGCTTTTAGTTAAAGCTAGTTAGAAATAATTTTACCAATAAATTAAATTAACAAATACATTAAAAGAGCAACAAATTAGGTAGTGTATTTCGTTGGCGATTACGAAAGTGTTGATGCCGACTTCAGTCCTGGGTTTTTGTCCATTATTTTATCACAAATAAATAAAAATGGAAACTAATTTAAGCATAGTTGCGCATAAGCAATAGAGCATTGTGTCGGCGTGAACGCGTATAAATTAGGCGCGAGAGCCGCAACAAAACTACACGCCGCGCCGCGAATATCGCCGCTGACATCTGAGCGATATTTTACACTATACGATGTTTTAGAAATTTTTTTCGAATGATTTTTTCGATTGATTGATTCATATACATTATAATAAATGCTAATTAGTTTAATGATTTAAATAAAAGAATTATTTTAATTACTTCGTAAGTTAAAAATAAATAAATAGGTAATCATATAAGATGATCTGATGGTATTAAATATGATATAGTCTCTTCTTAAAATTCACCCAAATCAAAAACGCTCAAAACTTTGGTTACATTTTGCTACATTACTAACCTACATAGTTTTACCAATTTATTTCCAGGCATTAAAATAGTGAATAACTACAGAAATTAGCGTAATTGATCAGGTTTTATATTACACAGTGATCATAGAAATAATATAAAATCATCTTAAGTAATCTATCGATATTGTTTTTTCACCTAGCTAGATGGGATGCGATTGAATTAAATATAATGATAATAATTACTGGCGTTATAGTTTACATTTAAAACTTATAGACATATTCATTTTTTTATAATAAGGCACTTGTTTCAGTTCTGGATGCGATAAGGTGATAAATTATATTATTAATAAATATATTTAATACATGTGAAAATGATATTAAATAATTTTGTCTGTTTATTTAGTCGTCAGGTTTCAACTATCTTTCAGGAGCCATGTTCACAGGTTGATTATTTTTCCTAATGGACGCGGAAGTCAAATAGTTATCAAAATAATACAGCCAGTAGGATACAGCCAGTATTTGATTTTTTGTTTATTTAATTTTTATTGAAATGAAACCATTGTAACCGGATTATTAAATGAGTAAAATCACGTTTACCGGATAATCGACCGATGTTCTTTGCTTTTTTTTTAATTAAATCCTGGCGTTTTGACAATCACAGGAGCCGTATACATAGAAACACGATCAGTTCAATGATTTGATAATAATTTAATTGTAATAATAATTTGAGTATAAAAATAATTTGATTATAAATTTACATATGTGGGTATAATTATAATATTAAAAACATTTAAATTTTAAAAAGATTATTTTATTTTTTCGGTAATTTAATTTATTTACTCATACGGTATCCTGCGAGGGGCAACCATCATCTTAGTCATCCTGTGATCACGGCTCCTGTAAGGGAGTCGAAACGTCAGGATTAAATATAAAATAAAACATGCGCAAAAATCCGTAAAAAAGTGTTTTATTCTAATGCGTAATGTGCGTGGAAGTTTAAGAACTAAATAAAATTTATTTCATTAGTTTTAAGTGCCTAATAATATTGTTACGTCCTTATAGGGCTCATGTGTATGTACTAAATGGTTGAATAAGATCTGCTTTGTTACCACATGAAACACAATAACTATTCTATTCTATCTATGTTTATCTGTTACCCTAGAATCCATAACACAAGCTTTATAGTGCTTACATTGGGCTAGACTAATTGGTGTCAATGTAAGGATTATCATTAATATAAACACTAAATGTGTTTTAATTTTTATTTCTTGTGAAAAGGCGAAACGATAACGTGAAAGTGTAAAAAATGAATATGTGAACTAGATCTGGTCGGTTGTCATCAGTCAATTATTTGTTTTTCTTTATTATGTTACAGTCGAATCGTGAACTGTAAAAGGGTTTACATTCACAGACGCCGCTGTAGCACCCGCTAGGCGCCGCTCGGTAACCAAAATGTAGTCTTTTTGCCTCGTCCTTTTTCAGTCTTTTGGGGGTCCAGTGTCGTTTTTTTAACGAATCCGTGTTAACCTTCACGTGGAACGAGTAACAGGGTGCCGATTGGAGATAAACACGACGCTTCGATTTCTTTTTGTGAGAATGATAGAAATGACAGGATGTTCGGTGTGCTCTTTTGCTCTGAGTGGCTTGATAGCCATCTTAGGGTTTTTTGAATTAAGCACTTATTTATTTTTATGCTTGTATTTTTGATGTTAAACGAACGGCAGAATTAAAAGTTGAGAAAATGTCGAGGAACTGCTTATCGTCAATTTAACACATTTTATCTTGTTATTATAGAATAAATTACTTTTTTACCGCATAAATATTTATGAAAAAAAAATATGCAGCTATAAAGCCATAACAGTGTAACCCATTTTAAGATTATCTTTAACATCGGATCAACAGTTTTTGTAATTAGGTAGATATACATATATGGCACGGATATATAATTATAAACGGGAAATTAAAAATATTGCCATCTAGCTAGTCGAAAATAAACGATTAAATACTGACACATTTAAAAAAATATTTATTACTAAGTATGTTGTTTCATAAAACGTTTGTATAATAATAACCACACATCGTTTGTAAAACAGCTAACGCCATCTGTTGAGTTTTTGTGAACTAATGTTCTTACATGATTTTTTCAAATTTCACTGGAGAAAGTCTTACTTAATCTTAAAGTTGGCAGTTACGTAAACGTTAAATCTATGACACTATGTCCCATTGAAATGTTTAATAGATTTCTTCAAAATGTTTTAGCTACTCGACACTAGATGGCGCAATCACCCTGAAGCAAAGTTTTGCACCACCTGTAAGTGGATACATCTCTTATCTCTTATAATACTGTTTAATAAAAATATTGACATTGATTAATTAATAAATCATAAAAAGTTTGAAATGTAAATTATTATAATAGAATGTAAATTATTATAATTTAAATTATTATACTATAAGATCGCATTGAAAATGCATAAAATATATAAAAATTATTAAAAAAAAAGTTTGAAATGGTTAATTTCAATATAAATTTTTAAATATTAAGTGTTTGTCTTTAATTTAGATAAGTGACAAAATTTAAGTGAAGCCCTCTATTTATTCAAATTCACCTAACCTAATAGTAATGTACAGTATTTTTTATTTTATTTTACTCTCTGTACTCTCTCATCTCTTTGTAATTAATATAAATTAATACCAACACGCTTAGCAAACTTTTTATAAAGAACTAAGATGTGCTATTCTTTTGAAAATCCGGAGCAGGATTATTCTCTCAAGAATTTTCCTTAATTTCATACATAAAACAACAAAAGAATCAAATCGTATGATATAAATGTATAATTTATAGTCATATAAATTGGATAACTCTATTATTTTTATTCATAGTTATTATAAAACATTCTCTAGATATTTAAGTTATATTCGAAAATCTATTGCGCTTCTTTGATATTAGTTTGCGAAAATTACTACCCAAAGAGCAAGATAAGTAAAGATAAGTAACATACGTACCATAAGGTGAACAAATAGTTAAAAATTTCCTTAATACAAATAAAATTCCAACTCATTGTAATCATTTCAATTAAACACTTTTTTACGGATTTTGTGCTCATTTTATTTTATATTTAATCCTGACGTTTCACTTTAAAAAAGTTAACTTAAGAAGAGTATCTTCTAACAATGAATATAACAACAATTCAAATAACACCTCACCTCTCTCATTCATAAAACTGTTTGTCGAGAACAAATTAACGGTTACCGCCAGTCTAAACAGGGATAACAGGGCTGAATTTATGAGTAATCTCGACGAGCCATCGGCGGCATCGCTTTTATCTAAATCGCTGGATTATAAACCATTCGTTAGCTCAGAATCCTTATTAAATTTGGGCTTTAAGCGCCACCGGATGTGGGAGGTTTGGTGAGAACGTAAGCTTTGCTATGGAACCGCCCTAACTTAGTAAGATTAATTTTAGCCGATACATGAATGAATTCACAATAAGCCGACCAAAAAGTTTGCATGATTAATGCCTGAGGGGCGCCTAGACGGTCTATTTTTCTTTTTTCACGCTTTTCTGCTCCCTGGTGGTCATTCTGGGAACCTTATCTTTTACATGGATTTATTCTGAATAACCTCACATTCAGTTTACGGGAGATTTGCGGTTTTCTTCGTGTGTCGGCTAGTAAGTTGTTTTGTTTGAACATGTGTTATTGGTTAAATCGATTTTGTCTACATGCTTTTGCAATGATTGGACATCCTATTAAGAAAATTAATGGGAATGGCGGTACTATAAAAGATTTGGTAGGTATAGGATTAATTTTATGGATGTCGTAATAATTTAATATGGATGATTTTAAGTGATATATTGGTACTATTCTTGTATTTTTTGGTTTGATCAAATATTTGATAATGTTGAATAATATACATAATTTTTATGGCAATGTTTAACAAATGTTACAAAACGTTATTCTGAAACTGAATATTTAGTATACTAAGTTGAAACAAAAAAAAATATGAAAGGAAATAAATTTTCTTATTATATATTCTTAATTTATATTTTACATTTATAATTAAGGCAAAGATATTGATTTAGACTTTCATCGTCACAAAAAATAAATGTTATTTACAATGGGATTTTTTAACATTGTTTTTTATTAATTATTTTTGAGGCTCTGATATTTTGGAGCAGTTATAAGCGCAATCGAAACGAAAGGAGTCAAAAATAAAAAAATAAATATAAAGAGTGTTGAGGCATATATACACAAAAAGTAATCTTGCATCTTTTGGATTTGGACTGAATTTTAAATAAGTTCAGAATAAAAATACGCTTCCATTCAGAAGTGTTAACTATTCAAATATGCATGGGATTAGTGCTCATGCGTCAAAGCACCGATTGAGACAAAATTGGGCCCAAATCTTATCTCCGACAACCGAACCGTTGTACCAACAAATAGGTGTGAACTATTAAAATCGGCTCATCAAAGACTAAGATCCCGAGATAAGCAGACGTGAAAAACCGAAGACGGATGGCGAAACCACATTGTTTTATAGATACCATCTGCTAGCTTAGCTCTCAATGAATAACAGTACCTGCTTTTCAATAAACAGTTTAGACGTTTGCACTGTACAAAAGCGTTAATCTACTAAAGTAGCCGACAGTAATCATTTTTGCATTGTCAAACCAACAAAGTGTTGGGTTCCATTGTACTGCAAAGGGTTTGAGTAAATGTTAAGTATTTTTTAAATCTATTTGAGAGTTTATGGTTAGATCGCATTCGTCCATAATGCGTGGGCATTGATGCAAATGCATATTCACAATTACTTTGACGATTTCAGTTATTAAATTTTCTAGCAATTGAATGACGAAGCGGAATTGGATTCAGATATAGTATGAATGAACTTATAGTATTGGTTTGCAATGAATGAACTTTGAAACTGATATGATACGTAGCTCATGAGGTATTATTCAGTTTGAGCACAGTCTAATTATGTGGAATTAGTTATTATTGAAACGCCATTTAAGTAGCTGACGTTAATAGTGCACAGATAGATTGATCAATTGTGTTTGATTGCATTAAGTTGTGAACTATATCATCATACAACAACAATAACTATATTTTTACATCACAATACAGGTAATTTATAAACGCAAGGGTATTATTGAGAATTAACTTACAAAATTTATTCATGATGTCGTTATGAGACCAAGTTTAGAAAAATGCATCTGAATATAATAAAGTCCGCTATTCAATGCTTCTCCGCACATTCCGCACGCGAAGTAACACCATATCCATGGGAACATTGAATCCGTACCATCGAAATATTTCTCGATCGCTATCTCGGCGACTATGCACCGACTTATTGAATGAGACGTGAAAAATGATGAACGCGAAACCAAAGGTTTGCCGCCGGACGGTCGTCTATTTTCTTTTTTGAAAATTATTTATGGTAAGGGAAAAAAAAGGTAAAAAAGATATGGAGAAAAAAGTTAACGTAAATCTTCAGTTTTTCAAAATAATTTGGTGAGATTTTATTACACTTATGTAGATATAATTGGTTTATAAGTGATATAAAGAGAAAGCGGGATAGACCCTTTCGACAATGGGTTAATGATTTTAGGGCCGTGGCTGGTGGTGTGTGGACAAGAGTGGCTAGAGATAAAGAGAAGAAGAGAAGAAAAAGAAGGTGGGAGTTGTAGGAGGCCTTTGTCAATTAAGTGACATACAGACAGGGAGTGGATGCATTACCGAAAAACTTATTATAATAGATTGTTTAAAATTGTGAATTGTAATGTATATGTATAAAAAATATCAATGTCTGAATAAAGGCTATAATAATAAAAAAAAATATGTAGAGACATTTGAACCATATCGCGTAAGTGTTAAATTTCAATTTAGAAATCATTTATTTTTGCGAAACACACCAACCATAATATTCTTCGTAAGATTCGACTCACATTATGACTTGTTCGTTACTATTTTAATTACAATCTTAAATACCTACAAATAATTCTTACATCTAAACCTACTGCTGCAACTACGATGCTATTTATTTGAATGATTTCGCAGTTCGGTATTGCCGCTTTGACCTATATGCTTGCGTTAAAATATTAATTTCTTTAGGTACTATACGATGGTGCGATCAGTCGTAACAAAGGCTGTACGGGTAGGCCTTAGCTTCGTCGCGGAGGTCCAACTCAGCGGGGTGTTATTTGGTCCTCGCTCGCGTCACCCACTGTGCCAACTTCTCACAGTTCTGTTGTCAGGTAATTAATTTATTGCACGTAGTAACAATTCGAATGCCTCCGTAGGAATAGGCGGTGTGTTTGCCCTAACGTAGGTCGGTTCTCGAAATTGAGACATTAGCGGCTCCTTTTGCTTTCCGAAATTAAAGCGGGCAGCTTTATGTGTCACGGTTGCGGAATTTATTGCGGGGTTGAGTATATATTCTGGGGATAAAACGAGACTGATTGGAGAGCACACCGTAGCAATTAAGCATTATTGCCAGTTTAGCCTAAAAATATTGCACAAAAGAAAAAATAAGTTACTGATAAATGGTTGGTACTTTTTTGGATAAAGATCTTTTATGAAATTTTTGTGTACAAAAACTTTTGACATGAAACCTATGTGAACTAAATTCAGACCGGGGATCAATCTACTTTACTACGTAGACAGTTCAAACCCTCTTGCTAATGTAGTCATAGTCAAGTAAAGTTAAGCCGAAGTGTGCGAGTAAAACGTGAGTTTTGAGCGTTAAGCTTTAAGGCGCCAAGGGCAGTTTTCCTAATGTTCTGCTTGAATTGACGTAATACGGAGCGACAGATTATGCATAAGGTACGGCGGAGTCGCAGATCTACTTCTACGCGCGGTTTTTACATAGTAATTGAGTTTCTTGAGCGTGCGAGTTTTCGAATCGTCATCGATGTATATATTGAATACATACTTAACCTCTTTCAGTTAATGTTTAATAATGCATAGGTACTAGCGTAACAACAGCGTTGCATGTATTTCGTACAAATTTAGCTTCAAAATATGGAAGCATCATAATAAATGATAATGAAAGATTTATAGAGCACTAAATTAGTTTTATTTACATTCCATATCCCTATTAAATATAATTTCAGTGCAAAGTTCAACAAACAAAATAATTCGGTTAGAGTGCTCAATCAAGATCTATTTTAATATGTATCGAGTTTCATTTTCGCATATTATGTCTTTATAATTACGATTACTGTGTGACGTAAAGGTTAAACGGCATGTTGATACCAGGGTCCGCCAATTTATGACGCGCCAAGATAAAGTTTATCTGTTGCAGATGTGTACCTACGCAATAGTCGTAGTATCCGATTTCCAAAACAAACATATTTTTGTTTGACAAATAAACAGATACTTTATCTATTGTATTGATTTGTTTTTTTTTTATTTCTTTATATTTGTTATCTTCTTATAGTGTATATTGAAGTAAGAGCTGTAGGCGGGAAGATCGATAAAGGAAGATCAGAACGTTTTCATCAAATATTATGACTAAAAATTTCAATCAATAAAAATACAGGGGTAAGTAATCTACGAAACACGCACAGTTTATTACGACATGCATTCTATTACCTACATGTAATTAAGACATTTTTAATACACAAATAAAAGTCATTTCCCATTAAATAGTTTAGGTAATCTTACTAGATTTCATATTCTGAATGTCTTACGCTAAATATCTTTTTGTCCTCAATTCTGTATACCTACTTTACAAGATACTTATACCAAAATGACATCTTGCTAAAAAACTCTAATTACAATCCATACTAGATCACAAATAAGTAATATTTAGTTGTTCCGCACATACAAGTATGGCTCCTGCAAACAAGTCGAAACGTCAGGAATAAATACAATAAGATGGAATGCACAGAAAACCTGTACTATTGCTGTACTATTTGTAGAAAACATGTACTATTGTTGTACTATTTGTAGAAAATTTGTACTATTAGGTATGTTATTCTGGTAAAATATGCAATTAACGCGATCTTATAGTTTATTAACGCTTGTTTAATATTGATTTAAACCCTTTTAAGACTCATATACATATGAATAAAATAGAGTAAATAAAAAACTACGCCAATAAGGAGAAAAATAACGCAACTGTCACGACAAAGCTCATTCAAATCGTCATAATCATAAAACAATGACAGATATTTACGGAATCTGTCCAAGACCCCAAAAAAAAGTTAAAAAGTAAACCGGCGAACACTGTGGGATAGTTGGTAATCAGAGAGAGCGCTACACATTGTCACAAACCAGTCCCGAAACAACTCTAACACAACTTACATGACTAATATAATAGCCACATAATGTCACACACATTTAAAATAAACGTAGAATGTTTTTAAATTAATTTATTTTGTTTGTAACGGGTTATTATATACAGTATAATATCATTTGCGATGGCAATCTTAGAAAGCATTATTGCTGGCTAGGGCCATCTAGATTTAAAGAAAAGCACCACCTAAGATAAATTAACCTTATTAAAATAAAACTATTCCAGGAAAGTTTCAACAAACATATAAAAGAATTATATATTACAAATAAAACGAAATACTGTATATTTATAATATGCGTTTTTGCTAAAGATATAAATTTAACTATGTATTTATTATTATTGAGCGAAGCTCTCTTTTAGGCAACTCACAAATTTCGCTTGTCTCCCTCCTGCTACTTAGTGGTTCAAACGATTCGAACGAATTTTGGCATGAACATACATGATTATAACCTGACGGACATAGGCTATGTAAAAAAAATATAGACTTTACCATGGAGGAATAATCACCGAAAGAAATATTCAAATGCTGATCACAGCCAAACCGCTGAGACTACATTGATGAAATTTGGCGCCAAATTCCATCAATGTAGTATCAGGTTAGGTAAGGTAGTGCTTCGCTCAGTATTTGCAAACAGTAGCATGCATTGCAGACCTAGTTATTGAGCGAAGCTCTCTTTTAGGCAACTTACAAATTTAGCTTGTCTCCCTCCTGCTACTTAACGGTTCAACCGATTCGAACGAATTTTGGCATGAACATACATGATTATAACCTGACGGACATAGACTATGTAAAAAAAATATAGTCTTTACCATGGAAGAATAATCACCAAAAGAAATATTGAAAAGCTGATCACGGCCAAACCGCTGATACTACATTGATGAAATTAAGGTGAGGTTAGGTAGTGCTTCGCTCAGTATTTGCAAACAGCAGCAGCATTGCAGACCTGGTTTATAAATATAACTAATAGTATTTTATTATTGTATTACAGTAAGTTCTGATATTATGGTATGTAGGAAGTATCTAATCTTTGTCGTATTTCTATAGAAAGAGTTTATTTTTTCCCTCTTTTTTGAAAAATATATACTAATGTTAAACAAAAAGAAGTATACTTAAAGAAGACAGAAACAGCATCAGTTTTAAACCAGGACTAACTTTCCACGTCCACGTTCCAGTCCACGTTTTGTAATAAGGAAAACAGTGTCACAGTAATATCCTCATTATATTATGACAATTCTTTGTGTGTGTGTTTGTTACCATATTGTCAGTTTTTTCGGTGCGTTGCTATGGTAACGGTTTTACTAATTATTACACGTCAAAATAAGAACGTGAAAAGTTAAATAAGAAAAACCCATCGAAATGGGCGGGTGACGGCTAGTTATCTTATAAAAATCTTTTATCGATATTTTAGGTAAACTAATAATGTGATAATTTTAATTGAATTTAGGACAAATTTCCCATTTTATTAGAAGCTATAGTGCCGTAAATTAAAAAAGCCAGCTGATAATAACAATATTTCGCCTCAATATGCAAGAATTAGCAATAGTTTTTATTTCTGACATCAATAATTGCGCTATATAGTACATAGTTAAATATGTTGCTACTGTATATGTTTTTGTGAAGAAAGAAAGAAAGAAACACATTTATTGACCACAAAGCACAGAAGGAACACATAAAATAAACATAGCACATATAAGTAGTTGCCAGTAAAATTAATGGGATTATTTTTCTCTTTGTCGACTGCTATAAATAAAGTTATAATCTTAACATGTTGAAAAATGGTAAAGTTCCGTACAAATCATTTTTAGGGTAGATAATGTTATCGACATCAGAGTTGAGATCTAACGGACGCCATGTTCAAAAACAGTTCTGTAAACCATTTGTAGAAATGGTACCTATATGTTATACAATTCGTTAGACTTACTTCTTTTGCTACAAATTTCTTATCAGTTATTTATTAAAAGTAAATGAACAATTAGAATCGTTACTTTCGCCTGGCCCAAAATACGAACTATCAGATTTGTGTTATATTATATAAGTATGGAATTTTCATAGAAATATGTATAAATACCCATGACTCAGGCACAAATGCTCGTATTCACCATACGAACGTATGCCGCTTTTGGAACTCGAACTCAGGACGGTCGGTGGGAAAGTCAGGATCGCTACACCAAACGTTCGTTAAAAAAATGCAAGTAAATAAAATTTATACTTTTCAGAAAATAGCTATACCAATCCTAAATTACACGGGAGAGCACCTTAAATTTTTAAGTAATTATATTTTACTGACCGGGTATTAATCCAATGTGTAGAAATACCATATGGAAAATGGCCTCTTATGGATTAATAAGACACAGAAATGCCTTAAACCTAGATTGTCATTTTTTTCACAATATTTATATTACACTCATATACACTGTTACTGTTTATTTAATTTATCTCAAATGCTTACTTTTCCTCCATTCCTGTAAATATACAAAACTCGTATGTTATTAAATAATAAAATATTTCAACAAAATATTAAAACATCTAATGAACTCCTTGATTTTAAACCAAATTAAAAATACACATCCATTGATACGTAAAACTTGTAACTCCTAATGATTGCTCCCTTCGACGCACCACAAAGTGGCAAAAGCAATAAACCGTGCAAAAGTGAACTGTCAAAATAAAATACCAATATAAAAATATCATGTCACAATTTTCGAACGAACAAAACACCCGGTTAAACTAAATCTTGGGTTATGGGAGTCTCTGCCACCAGAGGGAGCGCGACGTGTGAAAGGCTGGCTAATAGTGTTCATACTTTAGTGGCAATAAAATGTGATATACCATCAATACGTCTCCGTAATAGACCGTGTAAATTGTTTATGAATTTTGAACAGCAAAGCTATTCCTTAAAAAATCAAACACTGGAAGTGATCGGGAATTTCTTTGTTTATTATACGCGTATTTCTGCCGGTTCTGGTTTTAGTACTAAACCTATTTTAATTCACTTCTATGGTGATGGATTCCCCATCACTTTGTTATTTTATTTTTATTATCAAAATATGAAGAAATATCTTTTAAGAGAATACGATTTCAGGTCATTAATTGGGCGGAAGATGTACAATGATCATTGTTGTTGATCTGATGTAAACCTGTAATGGATACGCTGATCTTGTTAGCGTGAAAAAGCGTAAAAAATCGTTTTTTTTTTTTTTTTTTTTTTTTTTTTTTTGCCTGTAAAGTCGGTTTTACGGGCGAAGATTTTACGTGACAACGTCTTTTTCTCGGTAGAATATTTATTGATATGAATATAATTAAATTGCACAATGCGCGCGGCAGACCGATCATAGTTGAGTGGGAGAGAGACGCAAGGCATTCGGCGGGCCTCTCTCTCGTTCGGTGACTCATCGTAACGTTACCGAGCGTTACACTTTTTCATAAGTGACTCCCAGCCGCAACCAATTTATAAGACGTTATCACGTCAAAAATTATAACATATTATATTCAATTTATATTTATTGTGTTAACGATATAAGTTAAACTTCATTAATATTATTCGATCACCTTATTTATTAATTTAAAAAATACCAACCATATATTCTTTCTTAGACTCAAATAAATACACCTATAAAATAAATACCAATAGCCAATTATGATAATTAGCCGTAACCAGTGCGAACACGGTTAATTTGGACTTAAACAACTTAATTAAACACAATAAATTTGACAGAATTGGGTGAATAAACCTCAAAAGAATTCGGGGTCGAGTCTGTCTACCCACCGATCATTATCTACCGTGATAAATGGAGCGAATCAGAATTTATTATGGAGCGGATCCCGCACTATTGTCTCAATGAATACTTTTTTATTGTCATAATATTATAAATACTAGCGTGTGACAAGTGGCGTTTAATATTAGTGTGCGTTTTCAAAAGATCGCCTCTGTTACGACAGCTATTTCTCGACGGATCGTAAATTGATTTTGATGTCTTTTTTATTGAGATACAGAATCGATTCTTGATCTTTATTGAAGATGGTTATTCATATGTTAATGTTTTTGATTATTTCTTTGAGTGTATTTGCCGAGTGCTGGAATTTCTATCTGGGGTTCGTTTTTGTGCGAGGAAAGTGTGTGCGATCCGAGATGTGAGCGAGCAACGGTGAGGTTGTTGCCACGTTTTTATGATGGTGTTATTACAGTCGTCGCCACGACCAACAAATTATATCTAACACAAGAATATTTATAATTTATTGAAGGCACAGTTTATAACGTGTTTATACGTGACGTGTTCACTAAGCGGCCGCTAACTTTTTAATGACAAAAGAAGTTAAAATGACAAACATAATCTTTTTATAACTCGTATTCTGTAGGAATACAAATGGGGCGCGCCGATTCTGCTATATATTATTGTGGAATTGGTTTTATGATACTAAATATTTGGACAGGGGTTTTATTGGTACAGTAACTTGATATTTTGTAGAGATGTGCTTTTGTCTCGTGGGTTTATGATTATTAGAGTATGCGGAAAGACTGTTAAGATAGTTTTGGAATAATAGGCTCATTCATGAAATGCTCAAAAATATATTACTTGAATACACTAAGTACTTAGCTTTAATAATACTTTGATATTTTTTTAAAGTTTTTCTTTAATGTTTAAAATACTTAAATATATAAGTGTTCTTACTTCACCTACGTGTATAGATAGATAATAGGCTCATTCATGATATGCTCAAAAATATATTACTTGAATACACTAAGTACTTAGCTTTAATAAGACTTTGATATTTTTTTAAGTTTTTTCTGTAATGCTTAAAATATACTTACTTAAATTTATGTGTTCTTACTGCACATAGGTGCATTATTGGGGCAGGTTAGTTAAGTGGACGACAGGACTAGCCTAGACCGGAATGCGTAATTAACTTAATAAAGTAAAAATGAAATTAAGATAACTCGTATGTTTCAGGAACCGAATCAACTATCTTGGTGACTACACAGACGGCTACGCTGCTAAGACAGTTCGCACCTTAGACAGACGTTTCATTTTCACTTCTTCATTAACGGTGGGCCTATGTCTAATGGCCCCCCATTAGACGCCATTAATGGCACGCCTTCCATAAAGATAACAACACAGCAAAGAGGATGAACGTCTGTATATGCAACCGGGACCAACGATTAAATATATCTTCTCCACTGAGAATATAGGGATTATAAAAAGTTTTTCGGACGACCGGCTCTTGCAAGAGGGGACAGAAAATGCATTAAGCATATGTAAATGCACATACAATATTCATAAACAATAAAATTAATATTTAACAAAATCAGGACAATTTCGATAAAAATAAGCCAAAGAGGATCACGATATGATGCCCACCACGCGAGCCTAATAGGGAATGGCAATATTAACTCATTTATATATCAAATATTGTTTGAACTCATATTTTCCAAAGATTAGATGTGATATCAGACAGTTTAACCACTTCAAGATTAGTGTTGAAGATTTCTTCACATTGTATTTACAGACCCATTGAACTTTTTGCTAAAGGAAAGGCCGTGGTTAGTTGAATAAATGTGAATAAGTAGTATGAAAACCACTGCGGGGGTTGTTCCCCAAGGAGCTAGGTGAGTGATTATTTTTAGCTGTCGGGGATGACAGGAGATACGTAGGTACTAAGGGCCTTAAATTTTTATTATTTTAATGTTTAAAGGACAAATGTAAGCATAATGTAACACAACACTTGGAGTATTTCCTTTTCGAATTTTGTTTGAATGAAAGTGCTTTTACTGGATCATTACTTTTCTTAAAGAAACTTTATTAAAGAAACTCATTGCATAGTTTTTTGTAGGCGTAGTATTTATTTACTCTGTGCTACATACTACTAATCACTTTGAATTTTTTTTTTCTTTAATAGGACCAATAACCAATAGGAATAAAAAAAGTTATGGGTGCGTGTACTTATGTACGCGCGTGAGAAGTTATACTCCTTTGGCATCATTAAATTAAATAAACTTTAAATAAATCAAAAGAATACATACCGACAGTTAACCTCAAATCAGTAAATGCACTTAAAAAGTTTATAATATGAAAACCACTTTTAAATGCAATTGTTTTAATGTTTTTATATAATATAAAATTGTTATTATAATATTATATAAGTTATTGTTAACCACGATATATAACTTATTTATTCCATGTCGCTTTTATGGGCAACTTTAACTTGTTACTTTTGTGTTATACAGTGATGCACGTGCATCTAAAAATTTCACTCTCATATTTTTTTCATAACGCGCCTAAAGAAATATAACTTCAAAAAACTTGTCTAAACGTGAATTAACTCTCTCTGTTTGGTGGAATATCCACGCGACATTCAGTGCAAAATGACACAATAAGTAGTCAATTAAGCAATGTATATTTCATTATTGTCATACATTCAAACTATCGAAGCTCGACAGCGTGAGTGTGTGTTAAAGAATCGACATGCTGAACATTAAATTCCCCATCTGAACTATCTATCGATGCTAGCGCCGCTAACACCGGGTCAGCAATGTTTGTGGAACTGTATTAACTATGATTGTCACCACCATCCCTGCTGCGATCTGATTGGTGCCCACCTGTCAACGCGCATGCGCAAACAGCTGCGTTCAGCCATATTTGCAATTGTCTGTTTTTGCACACCCAGCAGCTAATGATATTAAATCGAGATGTGTGGACAAGCGATATTATGTGAAAGGTGTTTGGAATTTGAATCGATCTTTTTACATGTTACGTTGATTTTGTGTAGTAGGAGCTGAAACCAGGAAAATAGGAGATTTTTCTTAAAAAGCCGTGTTGCTTTCTAAAAGACTTCAGTATCAGAAATCATTTTAAGATGAATATTATTATATTTTATTTTTAAATGGTCTTATGTTATGAATATAAAAAAAAAACTTATTATGAAGCTATCCAAAATGTATCTACTGAAATTAATTTAAATTTTTCTATAGTGATTCATATTATTTGATTTAAGATGTTATATTTAATAACGAATTAATACATTGAATTGAGGAATATTCAATTTAGTATACATTTAACCCAGATATGCCTGAAACTATTTTTATCTTAGAAAGAGAAAATTTTTGGTTATATGGTTTGTTATAATCCCAGTATCTTTGGAAAAATATATAAAAAAATTTTCACTAGAAGAAAAGCTGGAAAATTGATGACCCATATATGGGTCGGTCGGCATAAGCACTGCGTTTAAGTAAACGCTTAAGTAATAAATAGAAATATACACAAAACGCTTAAAATTGAAACAATTGTGATTTCTAACTTTCTATTAGTTTATTTATGATAACGGGTATTGATAATATATATAAATATTACTGTGTAATATTTTAAAACACATTTTTGGGATGTAAATTTATGTCATATTCTACTCAAATGTGGCTAGTTTTTTTATATATTTTATATTTTAGATCATTACTAACATAAGATCACCAATGTGGTCGAGACTGTATGAATCTCCAAAGCTGCTTTTTAGTATAGGATAAGATCCGCGTTTTGTGAGAAACCTTTCTAAAAAGGCTCTTGTGACTGACCTGCTAAAACCGAGATGATCAAAATCTCCACCGTCACTACGGAATATTGCCACACATTATGTTATACCATTACAATGCTATTACAGAATAGAGGAAACAAACATTTTTGCCTCCGATAGAAGTTCGATATAGACCTATATTCAGATCGGAAAGATCGACGCCTCCTATGTTTACATTATATATTTTGACAATTTGAGAAAAACGCTTGGTTTTTATAGTGGAAAGTGCGTTGTTTGTTCTTGAAAATACCATTCAGTTAACCAAATAGAGGCCTCATTTTAGTAAATTTATCATTTTGAATCAGTCCCGCCACAATCAGATATGTTTTCCCAAAACATACAACTAGTTTGTATAGAAACATATCCACTATAAAGAAATATTTCAACGAAACATTTTTCAGTTTAATTATAGTTACATTACATTTTTTTAAACATATAGATTCGTATACTCCACTATAAAGTTTATTACCATGCCATTGAATAATTGGTTAAAGTAATTTATAACGTATTTAGTTTTTTGGTCTTTCCAGAGGTTGGAAACTAGAAAACTAGTATTATTTGTGTCTACTCCTCCAATGGTAGGCCTTATTTTCTACGGACATACGTAGAATAAAGGCGAAGAACTAACTCTTTAAGATGTAGATGCCATTGGCTTATGAAAAAGATTTCTTTTGTTAACTGGTCAAAGGAATGTTATCATCTTCACTTTCCTTATCAGATATGGACCAAATAGCACACAAAGCCTCTGCGATGCACGTAGAATAGTACTAGGTAGATTATGTATAGTAATAGCACCCTCTTCCTCAGAATCTCTATCTGTGACAGGAGTAATTGCGTTACAAAATGGTTCAAATATAATGCATTATGGAGCTAGATAATTATTAACATCTAATTCACTCAATATTTCAAAAATATTCTGAAATAACAAACAACAACTATATTCATTTAAAAAGTTAAAAGTACTATATTTGTGCCGACGGACCCATGTATGGGTCCATGGAATGCACAGCTGAATAAATGGGTAAAAATAAAGTTCATTTTAATTTTCTTTACAATATGAATATTACTAAAGTAATATACTTTTTAGTTTCACTACTGTTTTATTAAAATAATAACGGTAAATTAATATAAACTTACTTTTTTGAGGATATGTTTTACAATTTTCGATTCACAATTTTTTGGCCGCAAATAACAACTGGTAATGTTTTGATTTACTATGTTACTTGTCATTATAAATAACAAGTACCTCTTAAATTTTCTAAATATATGTGTATTTTGTTTTTAACGTATCACAAAAAGACGGTAGATTTTTTAAATTCTTAATACCCATACATGGGTCGGTAGGTTTAAGTGGGTTAATGACTTCCCGAAAATATGCAATAGGTTTGTAATTTCTAACTACGAAACTGTAATATGCTTATATTATATGTGCACTTATTGTACACTTTTGCATAATAAGTACCCCTATCTTCCTTATTTTTTAAGCATTAAAATTAAGACAGTATTTTTGATACTTTACTTGCACTGGAGGGAGCATTCTCGTTGATGTCTTTTGTATGTCCGGCAATTGGAAATTAAAGAAATTGCTTAAATGTAGTTAACTTGCATTATCAATGAAAGTTAAATGGATTAAAGCAAGTTACCGAAAACTGAATGAAATTTTCTGAAAAAATTAGGGCAGTATTCGAATCTCGAGAGTCTTCTTCTTGAATTTCTATAATGTCGATTCTTAGATTACCATAACGATAGTATTGTAAGGTATATTACTATTAATATGGTTATAATTATAAAATCACAGTATTTTAATTTATATAAGTAAATGTCGTATAATTTGTACTTTAAACAAAACAATGGAACGTCTATTATTACGCATTTGTTGTCATAGTTCACAAGTGTTATATACCTCTTCAATATCTTATCGAACAATAGAACGTGTTCGATTCGATTAAAAAACTTGGCAACGAACGGAAATGCCACCACCGTGCGCCAGCATCAAAGCAGCCGAAACCTCCGCCGGACAATGCCAAAACCCGCCAAAGTCATAAATAACCCTGAAACGATCGCCACGTCACTCGCCAACACAAAAACCCATATTTGACGTCTAAATTATTGCAAGTAAGTTTCAGCACCCCCCAACAAACCACCCCTAGCAGATGAACAGTGCGAAACCAACAATAGATACACCAAATACATCAGATAAAAGAATTTTCAAAACAAACTCAAAATACTAAAGCGTTTGACACGAGCATCCGCTACGCTACAAAAAAGGTTCACGGGCGTGACTGATTTCACACCCAAATTGCACCTTATGTCAATATTTTGAGAGGCCATTTCGACATGGCGCCGCACGCGCTTTGATCCCGCGATAGATCTCAATAGCGGTGATTAAAGGCGCCTGTGCTTTTCGTTGAATGCTTTTTTTTCGCCCGGTGTGCCTTCATCGGCCATACTGGGCATACTACTGTAAAAGAATATACAATTATTGGGCTTTGAATGGTTACAGCGGGGGTGAAGTGATCATAAATCGCTTTTTTTTTCGATGCGTGAATGTTCGAAATCTTTTAAAAATCATAAAGTGCATTCCCGATTTATTGTAAAGGTGTCAGAGTGGTGTCGGGTGCTGTTGTGTGTCGTTACCGAACCGAATATTTACTAATTATACGCATCGATATTTTGAAATCGATGACCGATTTTACGATTATCGAAATAACCGGAACGAATTTTAATGTAAACGGTGGAATAAGCTTCCAAATTGTAACAATGTTAATTTATATTCATGAATTTGTTGTCATCATAATAACTTGGTATATTTTGAGGTTGAATTTTCTTGATCACTACGTGATTGGGCAATCATCGAAATTAAAACAGGTACTTAATTTTTTTTCACTTATATAATTTATGTATTATGTTAATTTTATTAAGTAACGTTATAAAGTAATTCTTATGAGTGGATGTAACGAATTACTTACAGTTTTATTAACAGGTAAGATACTTATTAGTGTTATATAAAATTATACATGGAAATTTTACAATATTAAAAAACAGTCACTTTTCCTTTTTCACTAAGAATATTTAAGAAATAAAAAAATAATAAACACAGTAATATATAATATATATAAATTAAAATATTAATCATACATTATATTAGTAGATTAATAATAAATTAATTATACAAGTAAATTGTTTGCTGCCGTTATTGAAAATCTGCTTATTCTTATCTTGTTTTATTTTTTAATTTTTTAGTCTTACTGACAATTTTAATCATTTCAATGTTTCAATTGAAAAAAAAGCTGCCGCACTATAAAGTGAAATGTTATAAAATATCACAGGTTATTAATTATCACACACTGTGTAATAAGGCTTTAACTAAGATTTCAATTACGTAGTTGAAACTTTTCAGTATCCGGCCCTTAATTGTTCTAAACAAAATAACAACGAATATATTTGTAAAAGGAACATCAATTTCTATCTGTTTCACATTGTCTACGAAAAGGTGTATTCCAATTTGTGACGCTTGTTTTTGCTATTTTTTAGTTACATCTTCATTGAGTAAGGAGGTGTTAATAGTAGTGCTGAACAGAACGTAGTCGTAAATTTGGCTCTCAAGGACGGCAGACAAAGGTACCAAGTGTCGTTCAATCCCAAAGTCGATTTAACAAGAGGTTGCTTTGGGACGCGCGTGTGGGCCTATTTAAGCGATGGATTATAGTAGATAAGCCGGTCCTAAAAATTGCTATTATTTTACTTTAAAATGTTGTTTTTTTTTAAAAAGTATGTCCTTTTGTAATGAAACATAGATAAAGAATCAATTTCAAAAAGGTTTTCAAATCTGTTTAAGCTTCTTAAGGCAGTGTATTAAATATTAGTTAAAAGAATCAGAATGTTTGTATGAGTATCTTTGTAAGTAAAACATATAGGTACTTAAGTTTAGCTTGGTTTTAAAAGTAGGATAAATTAAACCACTCAATTTAGAGATCATTCTCAATTGAAAATGTATATGCATACTCTATCACAATCATATTGTTCGTAGTTACCTGTGTTATATTTGATATAATATATAATACAGTATTTATCTACATAAAAATAAATGGTTTTACCTATTTATAATTTTTCATGTTGTGTACTAATAAGTTATGGCACTGATTTAAAGAGGCAGTTGTAAATAGCAGTTTTGGTAAGTTAAACATTATAAATGGCACGTTTAATAATTTGTTCAGCAGTTAAAACTAAGCAGTAAAGCAAAAAAAAAATTGGAAAATAAAAAATAATGAAATGGGTCAGTGAATACATAATTGAGCAGGAAAATAATTAAATGGGCGGTAAAAATTATAGAACGAGCGGTTACGTGTGGGCAGTAATAAATTTGTCGGTAAGAAATCTCATTCTAAGCAATTCTATAACCTAACCTAACCTAACCAACCCCGTGATTGGTCGCTTCCGCCACTCGCGCTCATAAGCTCCGCCCGACTAACGAACATTTACCTCTCTTTTCAATGAATTCAAGGTTTCACCCGAGCTCAAGGGTGTCACCGCTCGCTATGATCTGCCGAACTATTTATAGAACCGCTCATTCCATCATTTATACCGCTCATTCAGTTATTGGACTGCTCAATTTTTTTAGAATTGACATTGTATGATAAAATAACCGACTAATTGTTTTTTTATTACTGTCCATGTTTTACTGTCGCAATAATTAATCAACCGCCATTAAATTAAATAACTGCTCAATATGTTTTCCAACTGATCATAATAACATCTCGAACATTTAAACAACAGCTCAAAAAATTAGTTCCCATAAGTTATTCAGTACATAATAGTTTTATATGTATTTTACTCAATATTCAGGAAGATTTTTTTAGATTTCAGGTGTTGATTCACGTTACACATATCATCACGACTACTCGCTATATTTTTTTGTTTGTCGCGTAGTGTTATGATTCGACTATTAAGGATTAACATAATGTTATTAGACTATTTAGTCTTATCCACATAAATATCAACAAACTCGATTCTCAATAGGTCACCACTGTCCTCATGAATGGGTGGTATCGTCGGGGGCTCTTTACAACGTGCGTTTTGTACGGAATGCTGTAACAAAAAAGACTTAGATACACACCACGATAAACTTGTATTTACATCACAACCAACGTATTTATACTTTATTTTATGTGTCATAAGGTCGTTTTCTTAATGGTAAATATATTTTGGACCGTGTAACAAATAAAATAATCTAAAGAACAAGGTCCGGAGGCAGAAGTTTGTTTTTGATGCTTTATTAATTATGTCCAATTAATTTTGGGATGGTCTGTCTGACGCGTTGACTTGCCATTTTCGATATGGTAGGTTATTTGTTTTATGTGTGCAAAAAGAGTTTAACGAATAAATTAATTTGATTCATTATATATTCTTTGATCTTTCTTAGCTATAATATTTTTTATGTTGTGCAATAAATATATAAAAACGAACTTAATACAGTAATGAAAATTAGCTTCCTTCAAATTTGTACCGTTTTAGTCATTATGATAATAAACGGGAACAGAGAAATCGGCGTAACTCACATTAATCACGTACTTTGTGTTACCAAGTTAAAATTCGAATCAATCATTATTTGTACCCACACAAAAACCCTTAACATAACGGCTAACTCAATTTTTTTCTGTTTGTTATATTGGTGTCATCCTGATTTCACACGTCCATAGGTATCCGTTTTATTATATTTCTCAGGCCTGTATTTTAAAATACATTAAACTACCTTAAGTATTACTTGTAGAGTTTAAAATCGCCTAACGATTAGTAGGTGTAAAAGTCTTTGGTCTGAGATTGTCTCGTCGGCGCCAGCGCGTCCGATTATGTTATTGTTAGGGGCCCTGATTCTTTTATTTGACCTACGCGACATTCCTATGTTTTGCGGTGCCAAGGATCTTTAGAAGGAGTATTTATACGTCAATAAAGGTTTTTGAAAAATTATGCCCACAGGCAGTTTAAGCCATTCAAGAGATTTATTGCATTCTCAAGGAAAAAAATGAATTATGGGAAAATATACAAACCAGAGCTAAAAAATTGGGTAATAATTCTTTTATTTTTATTAGTTTGTAACTTTTTGCTTTTAATATTTAGCTTATGCAGGGTCTATTGCCATCAAATAGGTGGGGCTTGAGTTGTTTATATTGAGTTCATCTCAAATGACCAATAATATTACAACAGCTAATAACCACAAAAAAATATAGAAACACTGCTCATTATGTCAATCGGCTTGGCGGTCTAGTTATTCACAATTTTCTCGTTATAATAAACTATCGCTCTATCTCTGTTACTCATATTGAGTATTAGTAGGTTTTCGATTATGAAAATGGTGGTCATTAATGCTACTCTCAATATTAACTGCATTGAAAGGTTAAAATATGAAATTCTTTAATTTGTTCGCTACAGTTCCCCGCAAACGCTCGCCGCGAGCATTTATTAGTAATTCGATACAAACTCAACAAACTGAAGACAGTTCATTAAATTGTCGATGTGAATTTCACCAGACAATGGACCACTATTGTTATAATATCGTATTACCATCCGGTTTCTTTCACTAGTGGTTTTGCCGGCGTTTAAATAAATTAGGTAAGGTACATATTTTTGCCGCATAATAATGAATTCAAAATAATTTTTTGTAGCCTTAATTTGAAATTAATCCTTAATCTTGGAGGCGAAGGCATACTTTAGGTAGGCAAAGTAGGTTCGTTCTGAGATTGCGGAATTTGAGCAAATTTTCACAAAATCTGATGGCTGACCAAAATTATTTCCAGCTCTCGTAGTTTTGAAAGTACGACAGACCATCGGATCTAGCTTAATTTGCACCCATCAATTCACTTTTTTGCTCGCTGCGGTATTTTCATTAATAATGAAGACTTTTCTGCGACGAAATCATCAATCGAGTTATATCATGCTCTATAAAGTACGATTGAGTCTTGCGAAAATAACCCTATGATTCCAGAGCAAGACGCTCTAACCACTTCACTATCAAGTTTCTCATTTCTGCTCCAATGACGACTGAAAATTGTAGCAGCTAAGCCATCAATTAGCAAAAATGTGTCACAAAGTATAAATATGTGTCTATTTTCTTCTTCCCGCCGCTCTGTATTTGTTCGAACGCGTTAATTGACTCGTGATCTGTGATCGTGTGAATGTTCGTCCACCGTGTTTCTCCAGCTAACCACTTATAGTTTGGACAAAGTCACCGATCCGCTGTTTTGTTAGGCTGCCGTATTATTTTTGCTCCTCATCGCGTCTTTTGTTTGCCGTCGTTTGGCACTTTTGATGGTGGTCTGGCTATAACTTATGTTTTTTTGTAGAGTTTATTTTATTTTATTTGGGTAAGCTATTATGTTCTAGAGCACGCGTTTATATAATAAAGGTGAATTCATTGGAAACAGAAGATGATATTATATTTTGGAGAACAAAAATTCTGTTTAGCGTACGCTGACTTCTACAAGACCAAATCAAGATCAATTTGATTCTATCAACATATCGTTTGATATTATTTTAGAGATTTAAGTATAAATTGTACTTTACTTTTTACCCTTAATTTTTTTTCTATCGAATTAATTTATAAATAGCACATGGTGCTCCACAGCGTGCTATTTAAATACAGTGTAATTCGGGTAGAGACGCTCCCAAAATTTCCCGATTATTTTTATAACCCTCGCCGCTAGCCCGTCCCGGCTTCGCGCGGGTGGACAAAATTCTTTAAATTTTTTCTAGCATTAAATAGAGCCTATGTTACTCAGCGTGAATGTAGCTTTCCGATGATGAATGAATTTTTGAAATCGGCTTAGTAGTTTTTGAGTTTGTTCATTACAAACATACAAATCTTTTCTCTTTATAATATTAGTGTAAAATACGCAAACAAAGCGAGTAGTTGCTATTGAGCGTACGTACCAGACCGCTATATTCATTATAATAAATTAATAATAAATATTTCATACATAACACCAATTAGCCGAGCCCAAAGTAAGCAAGTAGGCTTGTGTAAACAGTCGTCGATATTATTCCTAACATTTATGGACGTATTCTCTAAATAAAAATAAATTTTCCCTATAAGGATCCCTATTTTGATTACAGAAAATTTCATTTGTAACGGCAAGTTTAGAGTTTCATTATTAGAAAATTATTATCATAACATTATTATATTAACTAGCTCCATTTACAAATTACAGATTTTGTGTGTTATTTCTCATCAAATTTAGTGAATCATATTTATTAGTAACGTACCGCTATATCTTGATATTTTCATGGAGTTTCATTGTACCACATAGAAAATCCACACCTCCCACCTGCTTCCGCTTTTACAGTCTTCTACAAAGTGTTCTGAAATTTATTACTGATGCTGCGATGTAGTAGAGAGCAAGGGAGAAAGTGAGGACCGTTTATATTCGGGAAAACAACAAATATCTATAGCTGTTAAGTCTCTATTAAAAGTCTTGCTATGATTTGCGATAGGTTGCAGTTTAATACGCTCAAGCATCTCAATATTATTCTACTTAGGTATGAGCATTTACAGTAAAAGAAGATATCATTATGTATATTATTCATCATAATCACTTTTCTCTTTTTTTACTGACATGTATCGTATCAAGACTTTTGTTTTCTTTAGTACTAATCCAAGTTCGGAATCTTCTTTACTGTTTATTACTATAAAGTAGTTATTTCTACTTGTTGATAACAAAAAATCATTAATTTAAATCAACGTATTGTTTGCACTATCTGGGCACATTACGTTCATTTTGTTATGATTTTCTTAAATCTATTAACATTTAAAAAATAATAAGATAAATAAAATATTGAATGATTCGGTAATATTAAACGTAGTTTTTAATTTAAGTAGGTAGTGTTATAAATATTATTAATATAAATTTATAAATTAATTGAGAAACTGTAACACCGTCTTACTAATTGATATTATTGACTTCAGTGCAATTCTTAATTTATTATTGAATAAGGCTTACCAAGTAAAAACATAAAGATAAGTTATATTAAAACTACAGTACTAAGCGAAAAAGTATCATATATATATTTTTACTTAAAGGCATGCACAACCTTGTTATACGTTAAAGATGTTTTAATTAATTAATTAATTAATATTATTTGAAATTATTACTTTTCTTATAACAGAAAAATAACTAAAAACTAAAAATTATCTACACAATAAGCCAAAATATCGCCATGTTTTAACGCTGTGACAAACTTTGAGACTAATATTATTTCAGTTGATTAAAGAAATATAAAATAGCCTTTGCTGAGCTTCTTGCCGGTTCCTCTCGGACTTGCGCCGTAAATTAACATACGATACGATGGCATTTCAACCGTCAAAAGCGCTTGTAATTGGTCAAAATTGAATAATTGTACCTATTAGATTTCGAGAAACAGATGACTGCGTTGTCTTCTTTTCTTCGAATGAGTCATTGCTTTCGTTGATCTCATAAGATAAATGAAACTGCGCTAAGATTTGTCAACCCACTCTTTCACTACTTAAGAACTGAATCATCCTATTTTCTTTTTATTAATTTACGTCTCAGTAAGACTCCTGAAATACTATGGGGTATTCCAACATGGTATATTCTAACAAGGGGTATTCCGTGTCGTAAAAAATATCATATAAACTACAATGCCAATAAATTTGAGTGTGTAGTTAGTATTTTAAGTGCCATCTATTAAGCCAATATCCAAAATAAACTATTATAGATTGATGGCAGTATTCTTTTTTTTACTATTACTTCATTTTTAGAGGTCTGTCGCATAACGAGTAATGTTCTCGATCGAAACAAGAAAATCAAAGTTTTGTAATGATTCCTAAAAGTAATGTAAAAAGGGCGTTTAAAGGCCTAAGTGTAAGCTTTTGAATGATACGTTGGGCT
The DNA here is from genome assembly GCA_927399485.1 of Calamotropha paludella. NCBI lineage: Eukaryota > Metazoa > Arthropoda > Insecta > Lepidoptera > Crambidae > Calamotropha > Calamotropha paludella. The sequence goes on along the minus strand of OV656814.1, from coordinate 7,667,834 downwards.
TTGAGTATATATTGTATGGTAGATTTTAACGCTAAGAAAACAAGGTCTGAATTTAATATTTGCATGTCTGAAGACTTACATTCAGGCCCCTGATAGGTACCCAATATACGTTACTTTACTAGTATTTCTTCTAATAGCTGTCTTTGAACTACGTTCTGGGTGTAAATTCTTGGCTTTTGACGCTGCAAACTTTAAAAACTTTTTAGTTATTAAAATATCATCAGTTATATTAATAGAGCCATTGACGACCATTTGGTGCAACGGTAGCAATCCTGCCTTTGGCATCGACGTTCCTGGGTTCGAGTCCCAGGCAAGAGGCAGATATTTGTGTGATGAATACAAACATTTAAAACTGAGTCATGGGTAGGCATTTATATATGTTTCTATAAATATGAAAGGTATCCTTACTAATATTATAAATCGGAAAGTAAGTTAGTTTGTTTGTTTGTTTGTTTGTTCCGCTTTCACGCCGTAACTACTGAACCGATTGCTTTGAAATTTTGCAGACGTAAAGATAAAAGTCCGGATTAAATAATAGGGTGCTTTTTATCCTGGAAAAACTGATATTCCCGAGGAAAATCAAAAATATTGTTTGCTTGATGGATGGATTGTAGATGGCGCTGTGTGTCGTTTAAAACAAGGTAAAATATTGCAATTGCAAACGAATATAAACATGTAAATTTAGAAGCTAAATGATACGATAATGAATCCCCGAAAATGAGGAATTCCCGAGGGATGACGTTCAATTTGTTTAATCGTCTAAATTGTTTTTTTTTTACATCTACTTATCCTGAAATCACTAAAGTCAACGAATTACTAATTGGTATAAGTATTAGTTACGTTATTTAGTTTTTGAGGTATGCGATAGATGGCGCTGGGTGTTTTTTAAAACATGGTAACGATGTGTTTTTTAAAATACATAAGAAGTGGAATGATAGCTTACGCTATTTAGTTCTAGAGGTATGCGAAAGATGGCGCTGGGTGTTTTTTAAAACGTGGTAACGAAGTGTTTTTTTAAGATACGTTAGAAGTGGAATGATATCTCGCTCTTTAACCTGTAGCTCATACACTTATTCGGTACACTTTTCGACTCATTTACTAACTTGGTGTTTTATCTTTATTCACTGTCTTGCGCTTTTTTAGGTTTCTACCATTTTACATTGAATTGTGTTGTTGTGAAATTTTTCTTATAGTTGTGCTTTACACCGCAATATAACCGAATTCCACGCGGGCGAAGCCGCGGGCGGAAAGCTAGTTATATATAAATCTATCCGTTACCTTAGTATTAATAACACAAGACTTATAGTGCTTACTTTGGGGTAGGGTAATTGTTGTACATGTTTGATGTATGAGTACATATTATATTAGATTATTGTATTATACTCGTAGAATGGGTCATAACATACATTAGTGTGGATTGGATTGTGGTGGGTGTTAATGACAGAAGTTGTTATTGGCCCTAATTGTTTTACGTGAACGAAAGAGTTTAAATAAAATTATATTTGGTTACTCAGCCGAAAGTTGTCTATCTTAATGCGCCATCAAGCTCCTCGCTCAGAGCCTTTTGAAAACTCGCATGCTTTTCTTCACTGTGACTAGAGAGTCACTACGACACAAGCCCTAGCTATCTTAAAATTATATTTATTGCGTTTAAGGCCCAAGACCTAGAAATCGTATCGGTTGACTGCATATCAACGGCGAAGTGCCAATAACAGCTAACTGATAATTTTAAAATAATGCACAAGCTGAAAAAAAACATTAAATTTCTTGACAAGTTAATAATTAATAAAAAAATTGTTTATTTTTTTAACATGATGCGCTTGCAACTGAAAGTACGCTTAGGAATATCATTAAAACATGCATATAACGAATTTTAATTAGAAATGACAAAAAAGTGAATTTCTCGACGAATTTCAGTTACGAGGTCTTGGCACTTCGTCTTCGATATGTAATTTACTTTCTTAACCTGTTGTATGAACTCAATTTCAATTTCGTTTTAAGTTCATGCTTTATATTTAGTCTATATTGGTAACAATAATTCCCGACAATAGTTTTCCGACGATATGCAAAGGTTACCAGTAGTAAGTCCTTAACTTACCTGTTACAGGTTATTAGTAGTTATAGATAAAAAACTGTCTTATCTTTTTTGCTACCGATCAGTAATAAATACAAGGGATCATTATCCCAAAGACTTTCTGAGATAAATAAACAATAGGTTACTTCTTTTTTTTTGTTGCCATAAAGGTCTTTTTAACGTGTGGTCTATCTTTTAATATAATTCCTACTGAAGTTTTGGAAACATATTTATTATTCTCTTACAAAAAATGCAAGAAACTAAGCTATTGTAGGTTTTAAAGAGTTATAATATTTTTTTTTGAACGAAGTGAAGAGTTGAAGTTAATAATGATTAAATTTATATTTAACTATCATGGGGACAACCTTGGGACTAAATTTATATTTATTTATTCATTTCCGTAATTACCTGAAAATATATCCAAGACGCAGGTAACTAATGTAATGATTATTCAATTAAATTGGTCAACTTCAAAAGTACATTTATAGGTAAGGTTTAATAATAATAGGGTAATAATAAGTAAGGACTATGTACTAAAAGCTGTCATCGATATGGAACTCTACCTTTAGCCTACTATTGACTGTAACTATAAACTGTATGAATACCGTGAACGTCAGTGAAATAGTCAGTAATGGTTTTAAGCGCTTCATAAACTTAATGAGATACTGTTCTTGATAATTGGAACAGAATCAATTGAATATCCAGATGTGTGTTAGTGAAACTGTATAAACAGTATCAGCTGATACATTTATAACCAAGCTGATAAACGAAGGTATTGAACATATTAATTATTGAATTAAGACAAAGCCAGGTAATAGTGACGGAGTGCTAGCAGATATGTCTAACGCATGTTCTCAATTCGCGGTTTAAACTACGAATTGAACATATTTAACTAAATTGTCCTGAAATTTTCGAGAAAAGAGAAATATGCAACAAAACCTTATTTATTTAATAGGATTTTTAAAAATTTCTATATTCTTATATTTATTTATTATTTAAGCATTTATATTTCATATTTAAGGCAAATTTTACTAGAAAAAAATTGTTTGTTATAATATTCCATATTGCTATGACCCTTGACCCTTAGATAATTTAGTCAGCTTGAACAGAGACGCAATCACTCTTGATTATATCGCTTTTCTTAGAAACGCAGCGCATTGACATCCTCGATAGTCTAAGACCTAAATCCTTGTTGTGAGGGTGGAAGACAGTTCTGACCACAGTTCGGAGTTGCATTTTTTAATACATGCCAATTGCGGGTTTTCGTAGAGTTTAGAATAGACCGTAGTGGCACCTGAATGTTTTTGTGTTGGATGCGTGTTTGCGCGGGGAAACATAGAAGATAGCGTCCAGTAAGTTTTGCAAATTTTTTTTTATTTATTTCCAGACTAAATTATATAAATGTACTTATATAATGTCGTCAAAATGCAAAGCTGTTTGTTGGCGAGATAATACGTTTAGTTTTTAACAGTAAGGTATATTATTTATTAATGCCTTTTCATTTAATGTTTATTTAAAAAAGTTAAGTCCTACCAATTGTAATTTATATTTTCATTAAAAACAGTTATAGACCTAAGCAAAAATTTGTCAATATGCTTAATATGTTTAAAATTCGGTGTTTCGGATGCTTTGACCATAATTTTGGCTATTTATACTTAGGGTTCTTAGATTGTCTTGTATTGTATTTTTATAATTTCAATACTTTATATTGATTTAATTCTAATTATTCCAAAGCTATAATGTAGGTAACCTACCTGTGTATGTGTTTGTATAATAAATAAATGTAGTGGTATGATGCCATTAAAAATGTTTAATTTATTACAAATTGTAATGAAACATTTAAGATTCCGTAACCACAGAGGTGTTTTTTTTCCATATACTGCGGCACCCGCTTAGAGAAATAACTAGAAATAAGTCGGTCAAAAAAATACTTAAATAATACTATTACTAGTACAAGGCTAGTAACTAAATAGCAAAAGCGTAAACATAATTTAAAAAACAATCTACTTTTTTAGTTATTCCCAAGATCTGATATTTGGAAGCAAGCAATTAAAAAGAAATCGTTTGTTCATAATTTGTGACAGTTGTTACGGTCCAGTATTTTTCAGGTAATCAAATCGAAAATTTTGTTTTACCTCAGAAAAATAGAGCGCCACAGATCATTAAGAGTTTGATTATGTAAAATAATTGATTTAGAATTTCTGTTTTATTTACAACTAAATTTAAGAATATTGTGAATTGCCTAACCAAGTGTTTAGTAGAACAATCTCCTAACGATTAGAATCATGCACCATGTTGCTGAAGAAATTTTAGTAAGGAGCGTTAACAATTTTCACTGTAACCAAGATCTTGTCGTAGTGGCATACGCTGTAGCCTGGATAGCAAATAGACGCTGGCCCGGCTTAGGGCAGATAATTTATATTACAACTTTTAATATTTATTATTATAATTGAGGTATAAATGCAAGAATTTTCAAAACTTTAAATCAGTGATCCAAACTCTAGCATCATTGGCATATTGCAAAGACCCAGACGATTTACAAAGATGACCAAGGTGAATAATGTGAATCATTTTTGGGATCCTATATGATTCACTGTTCCGCCGAATAGGATATGGGAAGTCAGAATTATACAAGGGAATGTCCTTGTTAAGATTTTCAAGGAATACTGTTTCGATCAACACGACTAAGGAGCGATGTGCCGTATATTACAACAGGACTTAGTGCTTTAGAATTAAGGATCACTATAAATTGAACAGAATCAGTTAAGTGGAGTAATCAACGTGTGTACTTACTCACTTCTAATTTTTTGTGCGATATATGACTCACGGTCAGCTTCTCGTATGGATAGCTGCTATATTATTGATATGAGTTTTCTACACTTATAATTAGTTTTTTTTTTGTAAAAATATTTATTTTTATAACTCTTATGTAATTTGAATTGTAGAGTTACTCATCATTTTTGATATCATCTGTTTGTTGATGGTAAAAAATGGATAAGAGTGAATTTATGAGTCACTATGTACAATATGTTTGCTGTTTCTTTATACCGGTAACTATATGATTAGTGTCACCAATTTAAACACAAAAGACCATGATACATACTTTCTCCGACCTGATGTATCCTTAAAGTACAGTAACTTTTATATCAATAAAAATAAAGAATTACTCTCACTAATATCTGGTTTTGAACTATACAGAACTTATGCTATGGGTATTAAATAAAGTAATGTAATATATAAATAGTCATGATTCAGGAACAGATGCTTATGCGTAGGCATCTCACGAAACAATACTACAGCTACCAGATTTCAAACCTGGGACCTTCGACAAATTGGCATGATCGCCATCATTGCCTCGACCAACCGTAATGTAAGATTTGTAAATAGAGCTACTGTGGGGAACAACTAAAACGTTTCTTTTTTTTTTAAATATAGTTCTCGAGTCCTGATGACTCGTTACAATAGCAATCTTTATAAGTAAATTAATTTCCAAAGCATTTTAATAGTTTTTTTTTTCTATTAAATTATAACGTATTTTTTTTATAATTTCGTAAAAATCTACGCGAAGTCTTATTTATCTCGTCAAAATAAACACTATGAGATATAAAATAAACTTATTATTAATTTTATATATATTTATATTCTTAATTTATTTTCTAGCATACCTATGGGAAAGAATTGTATAATATTATATAAAAATAAGAAATAAAGATTACAATATGTCGGTATAAATTATAGGTTATAATGACAGAAAGTGACTCAGTGCCTTTATGAGCGTGGCGTGAGAAAGATATCCCTGACCTACCGCCAAAAATTCCCTCTCTTTCCGTTGCCAACTAGATTGACTGCAACCAGTCACAACTGCATTACAAGAGATTTAGATGGATGAAAGATAAATTGTGCGGTGTGCAAAAGTTTCGGCAACTCTTACAACATTTATGGTAATTTTATTGGAATCTCTGTTTACTATTTAGTTTTGCAAAGTCGTTTCAAAAATAGTAGATGTGTTTAGTTGTATTTAACGATGGGTCTGTTTGTTAATAATTGTGACAAACGTTTCGAAAAACTACATTGATTTAATAAATTGAATGGTTTAATATTATTATTAGATAATACTAATGAATACATAGGTCTTTTTTAAAAGACTGTTTTGATGTGGAAATGGTATAGTGATTAGGTATCATCGTAAAAAAAACATTTTAAATTCAGCAACTGCAGTACTTAAGGGGGATAGCCACAGTGACGGCCAAAAATTTAGGGATTTAAAAAAATTTTTTGGCCGAGTAAGTAGAAGAATTTTTGGGTCGGGTTTTTTATTTTATTAAGTAGTTATCTAATAATTTTTCCACAATTTTTTATTAAAAATTATTAAATAGTCTTAACAATATAAACGATGCCGTAGCTCCTGAAAAAAATTCCGCCCCCATGGACGCATCGATTTTCAAAAGCCGATACTCTGAAATAAAAAGTTATTTTAATCTGTATGAATGTAGTTATCGTTGTAAGTAGCCGTTTTTTTATTTTGATTTTTCACAAAATGGCGACCGATTGACAATATTTTATTTTTTTCCACAGTTTTTTTTGGTTTTCAAACAGTTTTAATAACAGCAAAAAAACAAAATTTTTCAACTCGGCTACGCTTAACCACTACTAAGACTAACAAAACAAAAAAACAAAAATTAGACATCGGTTAATAATTTTTCGAGTTATTGATGCGACCAGTTCAAAAAAAGTCATTACGAGACAAATGCGTTTAAAGATTTTAGTCCATTTCTCTCGTAATTAAATATAAATATAATAATTTTTCATATCTATATTAATAAAATAAAAAAACCCGATGCAAAAATTTTTCTACTTACTCGGTCAAAAAAAAATCACTAAATTTCAGGCCGTCACAGTGGCTATCCCCTTTAAGGGTGCTATAATTTGTGTATGTTTCATGATTCAACCCCGCTCGAAAACGATATAAGAAATCGAAACTACAATTTATTATAAAAATAATAAGTCCTATCTATCTATTCCTTAATGTATAATTTAAAAAAGATATTTGATATAATAATTCTGTAATTGGTACGTATTTGTAAACCTAAACTAATAAATAATTATTTCTTACAAAATACTTTTTCATGGTTAAATATAAAGTTAAAGGAATACTTTTTTGTATATTCAATGAGATCATCATGACCCATTATGTCAAATCATTGAAGCAGTTCTATGAGATCTGTTTGGTTGTGGTAAACACGAGACAATTGCAGGCTACAAATCAGCGTCATAAGCAGGGAGTCGCAACCTCGTGTTCATACTATATTAAAAAATATACTAATATTTTTTATATTCACACTTATCAGCCTTGACCAAAGAAAGAATTGTAGGGCTTGTTATTATTATTAAGGATAGTATCGCAACGAATTGACATTATATATATAGCATCATCCCACGTCCAATGTGGAGAGAAAATCTAAGATTTTGGCACAATCTCCATGTTTGGCAGTCAGGTTGGAGATCGCAGTAGAGACTTTTACGATATCCTTGAGCGTGAAGCGTTTGTACTATTCCTCTCTGCTGGATATCACTCTTACTTGTTTAAACGTATAAAGTTAAAATAATATTTTGTGGTTTATTTTTCTTTTAATGCGTTTCCACAATAATATTATAATAATTGAGTTTCCATATGATGTGTTCACATGTCTCGATATTATGCTGAGTAAAGAGCCTTTTCGATGCCAAATCAAGAGTTGGTATGAACTAAATTTTTCTTTTAAAATGTCCCGTAATCTAACTTATTTTTATTTATTCCACATTTTATAACCTTATTTATTAATAAAATAATTATGACGTTTCCTTAATTCTCGAAATCAATTAAAATAACTTACTAAATAAAATTGCTGTTACACAGACTTGGTGCCACCTGAAGAAAGGCACGCGCCGCACTTCCTGTCATAGTTTTGCGAGCATTGCCTTACGTTCCGTTTCCAGAATGTCATAAGTGATATCGAGAGTGGTCATATGAAACATTTACGGCTTCATATAAAATAAATCTATCAGGTCCGTTTCAAAAAGTTTGATTGTTAACTTTAATAAGAAGTTATTAAAATTTTAATTAGTACTTTTGACAGCAAGATGGTTATTAGCTATTAATATCTCTTCCGGTAATTTACACCGAAACTTTAGGTTCCCGACCGTAAAACCGAATTTAGGGAAGAATTAGCTTCTACTAACATTTTAGTAAATATTTTTTTTGTATTCCCGTTGAATATAATTATTTGCTGACTGAGTAAGATATTAAGACAGATGTCGTTTAAGCCCTTTACGAATGGATTATGTTGGAGGTCGTATGTGAACGGGACAGATATGACCTTTGGAGACGAAAAGATAATTGCATGCGATCACTTGCGCTCAACCTGGGACCAATTTGTTTTTGGTCACATTAGATTTCGTGGAATGCCTGACTTTCTTGCATTTCTTGTACGGTATTGTAGTTTATATGTAAATTATTGAAATTATTTAGTATTGGTTTTGAAATACATACTAAAAGATAAGACAATAAAATGATTATTGTTTGATATGAGCATTTACAATACGTTCATTAAAATTATACCACTATCTTCTTAAATTGGGAGATCCAGAAGAAGTTGCAGAAAACGCGGCAATTTTTTTGTCTTTTTAGTTGTATTATTACACGCTATAACACGTATCTAAAGGGAGTAAAACATTTCCAAGTATTCTGCATCTTTTTGAATTAAGAAACTTTTCTTGCCCTACTAAAGATACATCACTAATATTACCATTATCAATTTTTGTATTTCCCTATTTCGAATTTGATAGAGAGATAACATATTTGGTTTTACTAAATGTAATGTGTGTTTTTCACAGTGTCGTGTACTTTCCGATATTAAAACATTAAAAAATTAGCAACAGATTTTCTAGTTGGTAGACCTGCCTGATATCAATTTGCAACACGATTTTAGTTACAAAAAATACCTATCACATTATTTATTAGTACGAGTAGTATAGTATATATTTTTTCTTTCTTCCATTACCACCATTCAAATTTTATATTTACATTATTATTAATTTAAATACATTATAATCGGTTTTCAACAGAATTTCAACATAATTTGTCATTTGTTAACTCCGGTGCTGTATAAGAAACTTACAGATAGCTGATAAACTTTTTATATCAGGTCTTCCTGTTCATTTTCTATTATTTACGTATAAATAAAGACAATTCTATTAAAAAAAATCTTTGACTCATAAGTATCTATTGTGATAAGTAATTTATTTATTGCAAATGCAATAATAAAAAAGTTTTCTTTAAAAATTCTGCTCAAGTTGGATTTGAACAAGTCTTTCTCAAATGGCAAATGACCACTGGCCCGGTAAATGGTAGTCGGGCCTTGTAATCCAAAAAAATCTCATTATTTTCATTTAAATATTTATATTTATTAAATTCTTATTTTAATAAGGCGTTTGCCTGAATCAGTAGTACATCCTTTTAATTGTTTTCTCAGATGTTGTATTCTTTTACCTTGTCACACATTATAAACAGCACATTTCGTTTACGCAACTTCACCGAGTACCTTGTGTTTGCTTGCTCGGAAAACATACAAGCTACGTTAAATAAGGCTTTACTTCCCCTGTGTGCTCGGTCAGGGCAGACCTGTGGTTTGGATAACTGCATCACTTTATCTATCTCTATTCCAGACGCATTATAATTCTTCGAAGTAATTACGACTTTTATAGATCAATGTCAATGAGAAACGTACAATATTGCATATAGAGACACTATTGAATTGCAATAAAAAAATTGTAATAATGTAAGTTATAATACGTGAATTAATATCATTTCGTATTAATTAGTAGCTTTTAAATGTAAAATTGGCCCGCGTGGAAACATTTTACCATCACGAATAAAAGACTAAATAAAATGTTTATGCAACATGATTATTTAAAAAATTGTATGTACAATACACGCCTGCTACGCCATAGTTTCACCATGGAGTCAATATCTGTGCACAATACGAGAATGAAGAGGATGTGCAATCGATAATGCAGAGAAAGTTCTATTCACATGCAGTCTCTGTTATTAAGCTGTCCTACAGCAACTATATAATCGGAATAAAAGAACTCGTAAATTTTTGTAAAGGACCTTCGATATTTAATTTGGTTATTTATGCATTGCTTTGGGTCTAATTCAATAATATGAACGAATCGTGATGCGCCACGATGATCAACGTTCGAATGTATGATCGGTTCCGTGAAGCGAAAACTTTTCCAATATTGTATTGTTTATGTCTTAGTAGATTCTTAGCTTAGAACCATTTGTGATGTGATGTCGTCCAAGCTAATATTTAATTATTTACAGCGATTAATATATAAAAAATTATATATTGCAAGCTATGTGCAATAAGTGCACTTCATGGCAGAGTCGCAACGTTGTATTCTGACCTCAATTTATCTGCTAACTTAATTCTTGCCAGACATCGGAACCCGTCACGCGTAAAAGGCCATTAACATAAGTCCGCTTTTTTCATCTCAAAATCGTGACACATCGTGTGCGAGCTCTGTGGTAAATAATAAATCTTTCTAATAAATAAAACAAGGGGACGTGAGCAAGATAAAGAGTGCATGCGCGTTCGGTACCCTAAACGCGATTGTGCCGCCGTCGTTAAACGAATGTGAAAATATTTTGAGTTGGTTTGGGGTTCCACACTCTGATACGTAAACCATCAAAAATTATAAGAATAAAATTGTAAGTTAAATAACGATTTGCTTCTTCTGTATTAAAAGATAAATGTAATGAAAAAGTATTCCGGAATTCTACATATAATTGTCGTTTATTTATTACAACAAAATCACACATAAATTAAAAACCAAAACGGAGAACTTAGTCGCGTGTTGTTTTTTCATATTTTATTATTTTTATTATTTCTACTTCTTTTGAAGGGTTGTAGTCGCATTAAAAGGCATTTGTCAGAAATGTTTGATTTTAATGAAGCATAAGCGTGTCAATAGAACCTATGAAAGCTGTGGTAATACAAGTAATAATGGTATGAAATTTTCCAGTGTAAGTAAAATATACACTATAAAAGGTTTTAATAAATAAAGCATCGAGAAACGGACAATACTGTTGCAAAACGTGAGAGTTTCTCTGTTGTATAAGCTAATACTTTGTCAGATTGTCCGTTTATTGAAGGAAATCAATATATTTTTAGCGTGGCTGTGCTGTACCTACCTATATAGTTGAAGTTGATTTTAAATATTTAGGGCTGTTTTATATTAGGTGTATGAAAAATATCATGCCTTTAAATCAAGTTAATTTAAATTAATTTTTACTAAAACTTAAATCTTTCTACTGTAACTCGTTGTTACATATACGTTTGTTACAAGTACAAATTATGTTACATATTTATATTTATACGGAACCTTAGTTGGCTAGTCAAATTAGCACTTTTCTGGTTTACTTTATTATCTTTGCATAAAAAAAATCAACATCTGTATGTTTATGTCAGCAAAACTTGAAAAGGAGCCAATGGATTAACTTAGTTTTTTGTATTTTTATGTAAGAGTATGCTTATATTCAAATTACTACTACTACTACTAGGACGTGTACTTACAAAAATGGCTGTAATTTTGCCAGATATAGCTAATACTTTTATAAATTGATGTTTGCGTATTCTATTCGCTTACGTTTAAATTAAGTAAAGATTTTTTTTATCCGTGCATAAATATTTATGACTCTATACAAAAGAGTATACGGAACTGTTATTCTAGTTTGTTAGTACTGATACTCTTTTTACTAAAAAAATCTGACCCAAGTTGGTTTACAATGTGGTAGGTCACTCAATGAGCTTGTGGTTAATATGTAAATATTGTTACGTGGATTTACGCAGACGCACACAACTTAATATTTCAAGTATCGATTGGAGGACTCGTTATGGGTTATCGATACAAATATTTATGTTATGTATTGAGGTATTTTTCTTGGCAAGTGAATTATTCAAAGGTTATTAATAGTAATCGGCTTCTGTCACCTATGAATACTATAATGTTGTATGACAGAACAACAAAATAAGCACATTTTCCTCAATAAAGATAATTTATCTCTAATTATTTTCAACGTAATTTTTAACATATAGAGGTGTTACTGTTATTCTTCACAGTTACTATTGTCAAACAAACTGTCTTGATTTTAAGTTTATAATCGGTTAAGGTGATTTTAAATATTAAGGGAACCTGTGTTATATATACGACAAAATATAAATTTGTTGTAATTGCCTATTTACAAGAAAAGAAGAGTACTGTAATTTCAATATGACAAGGATTTTTTTAGCAAATACATTTAATTCGTGCAAACGTCATTAAAATAGAACAGGATGAATATGTGGATATTGTAATATTGATGGTATGATGTCACATTTGTTGTCCAAACAAAACATATTTTAAACATATTATAAAGGTAATGCAACATGGCATAGTAATTAATCAGAGGCCTGAGAGGTCTTAATTTAAAATCTTGACTCTTACGCGATAGTAAAGATTGCATTTTGACTAAAATTTGTACATGTATATATCCACTTCAAAAAAATAATGGAGTAGGAATCGTCTTAAGCAATACTTAAGTGTATAAGCAATTCAGTACCCTTTTTACAGAAGAAAAACGAATTGTAATTTAAATATTAAACCAAAATAAATGCCACCAACAAACCATGTTGGAGGTCGCGTTCCTTTTTCAATCGTCCTAATCCAGAAACCAAACTTTGCACCTAACGGACTCCCGGTGACAAATTATTGCTGAGCCAAGTCTAACAAGCTATGCTAACAGCGGTTCCTGTTTGAATCTCTTGTAATCAGTAGCAGAATAGCAAAAGGGTGTCTAGAAACTTGAGTTTAACAGAGAAAATAAATCGTTCTTTTGGTGCTACACTGACGTAATTGTAAAATTTGTGTTTTTTTTTCAGAAAAGGGAAATAAATTTTAAATACATTTTCTTTTTTAAATTAGCATTACCTTAAAATATGACTACAAACGCAAACTTTTCTCCTAGGGTCATATAGCTTCTAGCGAAAACTATAAGAACTACAATTCTGTCGATGTTTTTCAGAAATGTAATTTTGACAAAAAGTGTAATTGCGTCATTGTTGCACCAAATGAGCGAAATATGATTTGACCAAACTGATATACGCTCAAATCATTATGCCCGTGTTTGTGAATGTTTACTATCACACATCTTACGAGTAACGATTATTTAATTTTTTCATAATTATACTTAGATGACAGAGCCAAATAAATTTATTCATTAAAGACATTTGCTAATTCGGTGTAAGTTGGTCATAACCACACTATTTGTAAACTTTTATTTCTCAGTTTTTGGTTTGTCAAAATCAGCCAAGTTTTAATTATCTTAGTCATAATATCATTTCTTATTCAACTACTCAAATCAAAACTATATATGGGCAAAGCTATTTAGAGATATTCGCATATGAAGATTAAGATCACGTTTTGGGTAACATTAAACTGAGTATTGAATAAATAATTTACTATTGAACTATCTTTCCAGTAACACTTCTTTTATTTTGGGACAACCTAGGTTCTACTTTGTATGGAAGCCGTCTTGTCTTCTTTATATACAATCATTAATTGTACTAAATACACACACAATATGCAGCCAGAGTTGAGGACCACGCACCTATTTTATGACTTAAAATCAAGCAAGCAAACCAAATAAGTAAACAGTCTCAAGACTATTCGATTTATATTTATTGCTTTGGAGATTTTTTAATAGAAGAACTGGTGATTATAGTGTAGTTATGAAATTCAGTGTATGTTTTTTACGAAAAATACCGTTTTCTCACTTCTCATTTTTTACAGTTTTCCTGTTTCATCATCAAGCGAAAAAACATAAACAATAAAAAAATATATCTGGTAAAACTTTTATCCTTAAAACTACCAAATCGTTCTCACTGTAATATTTTCTATATTTCGACTCAACAAGCAAACCTTGGTTTACTTGACTCTTCACTAAATGTGTATAAGGTTCATTTTTCTCACCGAATATTTTTTTTATTTTCCAAACAGCCGCTCTAATTTGTCGGCGACGCCAGTCACCAATGCAAATACTCGCGTCGTCGTGAATATGTTGTGTAAAGACGTGAAATTGTTTCCAGACCCGTCCCCATGGGAACTGATATGATGAAGGAATGCTAGGTGACAAGTTGTTGTTCCTCTGTCACAACAAATACATTTTTTGTTATTTGGACATTTATATATATTGGTTGGCACGATTCAAAAAATATATATTTGCATTTTTCATAGAAAAGTATTAACATTTTTTTAATACCAAATTTATATCTATTTAATCTAAGAATGGACTAATATGTCAACGTATTTACACTAATTTATCATCAACGTTTCTGCTATAAATTGTTATTGCAATGCCTGGTGACATCAAACTATATTTGAAAAGGCATTTTTCAATCCTGATTCAGTCGAAATTTTCCTTATCCAAAAACTTATCCAATTTACTGAAAGAAATATTTCAGGGTACAGTGACCGACGAAGTTTCCTGAAATTTTAAAACGGTTTGTTGATCAGCGTCTTGACGAGTGTTGTCGTGAAGACTAAGTGACCTAGAGCAATTCTTGAACCCATGTCTTGTTTCATTGGTAGATAGATTGCCGATTCAATAAATTATGGCAAGCTCTAACATGATTTGGCACGCTCTTTTTATAAGTTCATTAATTAAAAATCGTATTACCAGAAAATTACAAACTTTTGTGCTAACATTACTTTGTTTTTATTGTATAGCTTCAATAATGTATTATAAGAAACTTAATTTTATCCTTTACTTCAATTAAACTATGTAATGATTAAATCTTATAATTTGCTTAATGTATTAAAATAAACTTTTATATTGCAAAGATATCTTTAATGTATTGTGATAATATCAAGTTCTTATGAATAATTGTTGTTGTATGTTATCTAAATATTTCAATGTTAGTTAAACTTATGATGAGCCTTTCTGATATCATCTGATAGTGAGTTCCATAAATGTTGTAAGGCTCCGCAAATTCTTATCAAAATATACACGGTGTCCCAAGGAACCTATACCAGCGAAAGGCTATGGTCAGGGGACACCAATACCTATCGATTGGACCCCCATGTATGTTCAGCGAAATGTTATAGTTTTCGAGATATGATTTTTTTTTGTTTTATTTTCCGATTTTTATTATTTTTGTTGGTTTTGGTTGTAACTATTTCGGATTGATCTTTTCTTGTATTATTTTGTTATCAGTATTGTGATTAGAATGTGTATTTATCTAAAAAAATACAAAACACCCACATTCTATCCAACAACGGGTCGAAATTTTCATCACAAGGTTAAAATTTGTGTTCGCGAGATTTTTGTACTTGAATACAAATTAAGAAAAAGAATACTTTTACTTAACTGAATGACTTCTAAGTAATTTCAAAAACTTTGTGGGTTCCTTGACTTTAAGATGATATAAGATAACATAGTACTTTATAGGGCCTTTTTAAACGAGATTGGAGTTCAAACTTGATAAAGCCTAAAATAGTGAAAATTGTTTTATTTATAAAATATTTTTATCTTAAGCCTTTGCGATGGAAAAATAGCTAAATAACATCAAAACTAATTATTATTCTTTGTAATAAATAAAACAACTGTTTACTTCAATAATAATTTATTATAACAAATGTTCGAAATGCCAGCCACCTGCTTGAATATATAGTTGGCATCGCCGTATAAAATTCTGACGTAAATTTCTAAAAGTTTGAGATTTTTGTTTTATTTCCTCTTCGGCTTCGTCTAATTTTCTTTTCAATTGCTCCAATGTCGTGAATTCTGTGTGATAGACAACTTGTTTGTAGCATCCCCATACAAAAAATCCACAGGATTCAGGTCCGGGGACCTTGGAGGCCAAGCAATCGGTCCTCCACGCCCAATCCACCTATTGCCAAACTGGTTGTTTAAATGTGTTCTCACATTTCGCGCGAAGTGACGGGGAGCTCCATCGCACTGGAAAAACATGTTCCTATATGTTGTCAAATTGACATCAGAATCTGCCATGGCAGCATGAAATCATTTTGCAGAAAATTTAAATAATTTTCGCCGTTCAATCGCGCTGGCAACTCCTTTGGGCCAATCAATTTTCTACCTACAATACCCGTCCACAGATTAACACTGAATTGGTGTTGAAAATTGTGTCGTCGAATAATTTTCGGGTTTTTAGAGGTCCAGGAGTGATAATTGTGCATGTTAAAGATTCCACGGCGAGTAAACATCGACTCATTTGTCCACAAAATACGGTCAAAAAAACTCGGGGTCGTCGTTGTTTCTCCTTAATATATCTTCACAAAATTGAATTCGGCGCCCATAAGCTGATGAAATTAAATCTTGCACTTTTCTTATGTGATAAGGATGATATCCTTCGCTGCGCAGTATTCTGTGCACACTTGTGCGAGGAATCCCTATGACCAATGCAGACAAAAGTTTAAAACAAACGTAATTTAAGACACAGAAGTATGTAATAAATTATTAAAAGTATTATTATTATTTACCTGTGCGTCGCTGAATTGCTCTTGTACTGGTAGAGGAATCTCTAGCCACTTCTTTTAGAAATTTACGTCAGAATTTTATACGGCGATGCCAACTATGTATTCAAGCAGGTGGCTGGCATTTCGAACATTTATTATAATAAATTATTATTGAAGTAAACAGTTGTTTTATTTATTACAAAGAATAATAATTAGTGTTGATGTTATTTAGCTATTTTTCCATCGCAAAGGCTTAAGATAAAAATATTTTATAAATAAAACAATTTTCACTATTTTAGGCTTTATCAAGTTTGAACTCCAATCTCGTTTAAAAATGCCCTATAAAGTACTATGTTATCTTATATCATTTTAAAGTCAAGGAACCCACAAAGTTTTTGAAATTACTTAGAAGTCATTCAGTTAGGTAAAAGTATTTTTTTTCTTAATTTGTATTCAAGTGCAAGAATCTCGCGAACACAAATTTTAACCTTGTGATGAAAATTTCGAGCCGTTGTTGGTTAGAATGTGGGTGTTTTGTATTTTTTTAGATAAATACACATTCTAATCACAATACTGATAACAAAAAAATACAAGAAAAGATCAATCCGAAATAGTTACAACCAAAACCAACAAAAATAATAAAAATCGGAAAATAAAACAAAAAAAATCATATCTCGAAAACTATAACATTTCGCTGAACATACATGGGGGTCCAATCGATAGGTATTGGTGTCCCCTGACCATAGCCTTTCGCTGGTATAGGTTACTTGGGACACCGTGTATATAGAATTAGATATAAGTTTTTTTGCATAAATAAAATCCTTTTTGAGGTTACATCTGGCTGTAACTGGCAGTGTGTCGTGATATACTTTCTCGGTTTAATTACCGGATATTTAATATTGTTTTTGTTTAAGATATCTCTGTTATATTACATTCGTTATCACCTCATTTTAGCCAAAAACGTTCATTGTTGGACGAAAGCTTCTGAATAAATGGGAGGCTTTGCCAGAATCTTCACGCTTGGCAAATAGGCATGGCATTTGGACTGTTGAGAGGGGTGGGACGCGCGGTAGCGGACTGACAAGTGGTTAGAGGAAGACGAACTTCTTAGCAATGCATGCACCGTGCGGGTGCGGGGTCTATCGTGTGGCAGAGAGATAAACTCTGAGCAGATACCGAGACTTGTGACGCAAGTGTTGGTTTAAGGGTCCCTTTTTCGCACATCAACACTCATCTTCACTACTAGTGTTGCTCTGCCTGCCCAGCCGAATCTGGTATTACCTGCTAGCAGTTTGCATTGCAACTTTGGATATTCGTTCTAATATAGAACGTACTGCAGTTCTAGACAGGCCAAGGTCTTTCAGTAGGTTGAAGAGAGAAAAGTTAAGAATATAAGTAGAAATATCTGACTAATTCAATCCACAAAAAGACAGCAAATAACAAAAAAGATATCTTTATAAGGTTTATACTCAGACAATGTTACATTAATAATTAAAGAAAAGCAAATGCCAAATGTATATTGTTATTTCAAATAAGTTAATATTAAAGAGCGATCTGTTTATTATCGTCAAATTAAATAATTATTATTGAGTTTTTATTAAAATTCTTACTTTTCTTTAACCTGTAACCATGTAAATTTGTGTACTTGTAACGCCATTGCTGTTAGTTTAACTTGATCAATTAACTATCGTTTATATCTATTTTATAACTGTATTAGTGCAATATATACGCATATCATTGATCTAGAATAATGTCATTGGCAACATACAGATAAAAAAAACTTTAGTCATGTTATTAAAATGAAAATATATTTTAATTAAATGTGTAAAAATCAGTATTGTTTTAACCTCCGTTCCCAACAGTCCAGCCGGTAGTATTTTTAACGAAATTTCCAGTAGAATTTATGAATAGGTTGACTGGAAAATGAGAAATTACCCAGAGTAGTGATATAAAAATTTGGATTGAATGCTTTTAATTAAATATGAGCATTTGCAATTCACTTATTTGTTCAAACACTATGACAGGGATTTTTTATATATAGTAATAGTGTGGTTACTAGGAAAAAGGTACCGACCTTTAAAAAAGTTGATTATATTCCGGCGCCACTTTCTTCCTTTAACCCATTTAGACCTACCGTCACATATACGATACACCAGAAGTAATAAATTATTTTGAAGTACCTTCGATAAGAATTTGTTTACATCTTGTACTGGTGTCAAGTGTAAGGTCTCAGCAATACTACAAAAATAACTTCAGTGTTATTGTTGGCATTACAAGGTGCGTACCTATGTGTTTTGAATGTGAGGTGATAATAAGAATTCCAACATGTCAAGAAAACGGTAATAATTTATAATTTTATCCTAACTTTTACGTTTTTTGATAGATTTATAGTAAAACCAAAAGACAGAGAGTAAATAATGTGGAATTGTTTTCATTGTTTTGCTTATTTTAGTGTATTTTTTTTGTTCTTGAAAAGTAGTGTATCATATTTGATACAGTAGGCTTATACACATACTAATGACATTGCGTTTTTTCTTTCAGAATATTGTCGCTCAATGAAATCGTTACTCTTCTAGAGGACGACGAAATTGAAAATTTTGGAGCAGGTAATGATATTTATTTACTTCCACCAGTAAATGCAAACGAAGACTTGACGGATGAAGATTCTGGGGATGAAGATAACGTCCAAATCAATAACCTACCGCCAAGTTTATTGAGAACACGTGCAGAGCTGCAACAGGCAATTACAAAAACATTAGAAAATGATTCTGAAAGTCATGAGTCTAGTATCGAAGTTGAAGCAAATGAGGAACCAGAAGTATACGAGCCATTACGTAAAATAGTCAAAACATATAATTGGAGAAAAAAAAACTACACCGAAGTAACTCCAACATGGAAGCCTATATTATATGTTCGTCAAGATAGGTCGCCGATAGATTGGTTTTCTTTATTTTTTTCGGAAGAAGTGTATCAATTACTCACCACTGAGACTAACAAATACTTAGGCAAGAAGAATCTTCTTGCTGATATCAAAATAGAGGAAATGAAGTGTGCTATCGGAATCATGTTGGTCAGTGGCTACTGCCAAGTGAATAGAAGACGAATGTACTGGGAGAATTCACCAGACTCGAGAAATGATCTTATTGCCAGTGCATTATCTCGTGATAGATTTTCAGTCATATTTTCAAATTTGCACTGTGCTGATAATTTACAGTTAGATAAATCAGACAAATTTGCTAAAATACGTCCACTTATGAAAAAAATAGTCAAAGAATTTTTGGAACATTGTCCACACGAAGAAAATCATAGTGTTGACGAGGCTATGGTGCCATACTTTGGGCGACATGGATACAAACAATTTATACGTGGAAAACCCATAAGATATGGTTTCAAACTTTGGGTGGGCGCTACATCAAGTGGCTATATTGTATGGTTTGAGCCATATCAAGGCGCAACCACTAATCTAAACCCCAAATATGTAGAATTGGGTCTTGGTGCCAGTGTGGTCCTCACATACACTGATAAACTTAGCCAAATAGGTCTGGGAGGAAATTACCATCTGTTTATAGACAATTTTTTTACTGGACTGCCCTTGATTGCTGAACTTACAAAGAGGAACATACGAGTAACCGGGACTATGAGAGAGAATAGGACCAGTAAATGCCCTTTATTAGAAAATAAAGAGGCGAAGAAGAAGGATAGGGGTTTCTTCGACTATCGTGTCTGCGATGAAGTTATAATTTGTAAATGGCATGATAATAGCATGGTGACAGTTTGCTCAAATGCGGTTGGTATAAACCCCTTGCATAAAACAGATCGATATTCTCAAAAAGAGAAAAAGAAAATAACGGTTTCTCAACCACATTTGATACACCAATACAATCAGAATATGGGAGGTGTAGATTTGTCAGACCAAAACATATCATCTCTGAGGACAAGTATTCGCGGTAAGAAGTGGTATATGCCCCTCATCTTGCAGTGCATTGATATGTCACTCCAAAACGCCTGGCTTTTGTTCAGATACAATGGTGGAAGTATGGATATGCTGACATTCAGACGTCGCGTAGCAATCGCACTTATAGAGTCTAATAGGCTGAGAAGTAAACCAGGGCCGAATAGACCATCATCACTTACAATTGATGCCAGGTTTGATAATATGGGTCATTTCGTCATCAAACAGCCAGAAAATAAAAGAACTAGGTGTGGACTATGTCACCGATTGTGTCCAGCAAGATGCATCAAGTGTGATATTGGTTTACATGTCGATTGTTTCCTAGCTTACCATACTAAAAAATTACACAAAAATTGTAATTTCAACGATAAATAACTTCCTTCATCAGTTTGGTATTATTGTATATATGTGAGCCTACTGTATCACATACGATACGCCCCTTTCTACCTACCCTATAGAAATGTATTTTTTTTTAAACAAACTTTTATGTTCTATTATACCATAGGACTGACAAAAATAGACAAAAACACTTTTATTTAAAAAAAAATAGTTTCAGGTCCATATGGGTTAAACAGCACGGTATCTCCGTAAGGAATCTTTCCACAAACTTATGAAACTAAATAGTCGTATAATAACGTTGTAGCTTGACTGCCCATGCTTATATCTCGGAATTAATTTCATATATGAACATTCAACAGTCATCTGTTATGTGGTAAATTATAAAATGGGCTGCAGCGTTTTCCGAATTATGGTATTTTAAAACGATCTCCTACCCCCCTGCCAAGCATGGAGTTAATCGCAAATTTCCGTCTTACACACTTCTTGAGGGACCACCGTCCAACAGTGGACTTCTTTCGGTTGACAACATCAACCACCCAAGGGATGTCAAATTACTCTGCTTTAGGTTCGATACATTAATGATCGATACACGGAATCGAGTGGAAGAGCGTTATTGCTTTATTAAAAATTAAATTGAAAATGAGAAAACATTTAATATTTTTACTGTATGAAATATAACTTACACAAAACACTGACTTTATACTTTGTTTTTAATA
Organism: Calamotropha paludella; assembly: GCA_927399485.1. NCBI lineage: Eukaryota > Metazoa > Arthropoda > Insecta > Lepidoptera > Crambidae > Calamotropha > Calamotropha paludella. The sequence continues at coordinate 7,646,197 of OV656814.1, read as the reverse complement.
ATTAATCCCGACATTTGGACTCAACTTATCCTATGATCACGGCTCCTGTAAAGGAGGTGATCTTTTTTCTAAATAGAGAAAGGAAAAGAATAAGTTAATAAAGCTATGGGAAAGAAAATTAAAGAAACAAAACAATATCATGTAATAATAATTTAATTTCACAAACATAGACACCATGTTTGCTCATTATAAATAGGTGTTATTTGAACTATACAAATAATGATTAAGTTAATAATACACTGGCTCTGTACTTTAAAATAATCTATTAAAGCTAACCGTATTTCATCGGATTTAACAGTAATATAAATAGTTAACAAAGAGTTAAGTAATACTAAAGAAAGTAGGAATAGAATGTACAATTAAATTACTCAATGCAGTGATCTCTATTCGTCTATCTCATTGCTAAACAATTATAATCTGTATATGTATACAAATAAAAACCACCTTGATTCAACACTTGTCGCAAACATTACTTAATAATTTACATAACATAGCCATTCAACATCTATCCTGGTGGAATGAAGACTAAGACTAAAATCTACATCAAATAATATCAATAATAAAGAATTGAAACTAAAGTTGAGTTTAGTGAACAATAAATAAGTTAAGACCTTGACTAGGATATTCGGGGAATTTAGAATGTTAATCAGCAGAAAATAAATTAATAAGTTTTAAATTCGTCACTATTTACATTAAAAGGAACTAATCCGTTTTAGACCAAAATGGCAAAGTAATGGCAATGACGTCTTTCTACTACATTTATTCTCTAAACAACAGCCAAAGAACATATTTTACTAAGTGGAATCTTTAGAGCTCGCTTTTAAGCGCTAGCAAAAATATCTGAAGCAAAAAATCACAACAACGGTATATAAACCGTTAATTACAACAGTCGTTTCCATTATAACAAATATACTGTAAGTAAGAGACAAAGGAATCGACAAATATTAAAATTAATGTAAGTACAATGTGTTTTGGGCATGGAAATAGCCTCATAAATCATTTTTTCTACATCTAGAAAACCCTTCGTTGTCCATATGTTACATCTAATAGATATTGTGAATGTACAATGGGTAAAATGCGAAAGAAGTTCCTCGTATTTGGCTACCTTATTCTAGCTGTGGGCATTTCTACGGGAAGCGCACTTTTTGCCATGTCACCAAAATCACAATAAATCATTTTGATCTTAATTAGGTCGATCAAACAATTGGCAAACAAAAGGAAACATTTGCAGCGGTGCGCACAAAGAAACTTAACGCCATGATTATCTCCAATTTTGTTGTTATGTCAAAAAATTTAAAATTAACAATGGTTTGAGTTTCATCATCAAATAAAAATGATGTGAAAATCGCCTATACATGAAATCCTTAAAAAAGCCTAGATAGAGATCTGATAATATATGTATAAAACTTAGTGCGGTTGCACAAATTTTGAGAAACTTATAGATCTCCTGTTAATGTCAGTAACAAGCTGTTCTAATTACAATTCTTCTAATATTTACTTCTCATTCTAAATTGGCTGCAAACATTGTTCTTTCCAAATTCCGTCACATCATTTATCAAACAAATGAAAAATGGAATTGGTCATCAAATAAAAAGAAAATCATCTAGGCCGTAGAAATGCCCCTATCGCTTCAAGCGGTCGTTGCTGGACTGGTCATCTCGGACATAGTTTGGAAGACTTGCGCTATATACTCTAGATAATTGAGGGTATCCCTGTAAATATAGACACTGAGCTCCAGCTTATTGGACATGATGTCTGGAATTTCTGAATTGTACACTGGTAATATTTCCAGATTACGTGCTTTCATCAGATCCTGGAAAAAAGAAAAAAACAATTTTACAATGCCATTCGATATTGTTTTGTTTACGTACGCAATATATTTGGAATTATTCTTATTTCATCTTTGTAATTACGTTAAATACAACAAAATTCTATTAAAACATAAAAGTCCTAGTCATAACCAGCTCAGAAGTTAATTAATACTTACATAGAAATAGCAGAGCACGCCTCCAACATTGTTCATGGTCGTGGAGATGTTACGAGCCAGTTCTTCATCAGGGCTAATACCGTCAGTCTGCAGGCTCAGACTGAGCTTATGTAGACTCGCCATGATCATCTTCAGGGCCTTGTACATTGAAGGCAATACTTCGTCGATTTTTTCCTGTGAAAACAAAAAAAGAAATAAAAAACTTATAAAAGAATAGCGAATATTTATCCAGGTCAGCTATTGATTCGGTAAAAATGTGAGGATTTTTTCAAAACTTAAAATCTAATTATGGTATTTGAAAAATCAAAAGCATGAGCTTATTTACTTTAGGTTATATTCTAGAATTTCTAGATAATTGTAATTAAATCATTTAAAGATTAAATTTTTGTTTTATATATGGTTACATTTAGACGTGTGTTGTCAATTGATTTGTTTATCATCTCATTCGAAATTGATCAATGACACACGATCAAAACGTCCAAATTGCGAAATGATTGTGTTCTCACGTAACGGCGGCCGACATCAGGCAACAATGAGTGCCACCGACGAAGTCGATTCCTTGGAACCGGACGAAAAACTCCTACGGATGCACGTTTTTGACGTCAGCGAATTCGCCGGTTGCGATCATTGTTCTCGTTTAGGACACAACATTTCGACCCAACATTCTCACGAAATAATTAATTCAGAAACTTTCGCGTCCTAATTTTATTGTAACAAAAAAGTTAGCACACTAATAAGGGGAAAATACTGAACTAGCTTTGGCTTTATAAGAATAGAATTCTTTTCCTTCCTCGTGTGTTAATCTGAGCGTGGTTGAATGAACCTTTCCTATTGATAAACAAAAGATTTAAGTAAATTTTGATAAATTTATACCAACCATCAAATCATTAACATCTTCGTCAGGGACTCTCTGGAAGAGGACCTTATTTTCGGGCAGTACTTCCTCACGGAACCACGAAAATTTTCTGAGCCAGTCATCTTTCCATTCTTTCAGCAAGTTTTCGAACGTATCGAAACTGTGCAATTTTGTCTGAAACAAGAAAAATAAACCATAAGCATTTCTACAACAAATATAAGTACGAGTATGTAGTACGATGACCGTTAACAACACTATTAAATAAAAAGTTTGTAAAATTAATTTAATAAGCAGTAATAATAAATAAGTTTATACCCTTACATTGGTTAAAATTCTAATTATACAGATATGAAAACTTATTTATGTATTCTGGCAATTACTAGAATTATGAGAGATCTAGTAAACGAGTTGCCTAGCATGAATCAACGGTCACCACGATGCGACCCGTTATAATTCTGTGAACTGTATGAAAATAGAAACGAGATGGTACAATGCGTAGATTGACTTCCATGGAATAGGAGGGAGGAACGGATGATGTACAAATGCGGTATCCTGCAGGACCGTATATAAAAGGCCTGCAATTCTGGACCTCCTTAGTGAATACTGAGATACCAACCACTTGCCTGATTAACTCATGTGAAAGTTTTATTAAAATACATTTGACTAAAAGTTATAAATATGTAAGTACAAGTTAGTTTAGTTTTTATTTCTAATATTGTAAATACTTTTATTAATATTCATTGGCAAAGGTCTATCAGCAAGTCTATTGGTGATTTATAAATTACTAGCGGCCCGTCCCGGTTCCGCACGGGTGGACAAATTTCTTTAAATTTTATCTAGCATTAAATATAGCTTATGTTACTTAGCGTGAATGTAGCTTTCCAATGGTGAAAGAATTTTTGAAATCAGCTTAGTAGTTTTTGAGTTTATTCATTGCAAACATACAAAAATAAAAAAATACAAATCTTTCCTCTATATTAGTGTAGATTTATTCTATGTTTATTACTTTTACTTAACTATGTGATCAATGAAACAACGCTGTACAAAAGCTAAACGTTGTTGCTACCGGTTCTTTCCTAGAAAAGACAATCGGTAAAGCGCTTAGATTATAGATAAATGACCAGCATCTAATGAACTGTGAGCTGTAATTCAACTTGAGTAGTAATGGAGCAACATGTTTTGGTTTATGTTACGAACGCAGTGAGACCCTCAACTAGATAATCACAGGTATTGAGATGAGCACCTTGTAATTCTATTTATTAACACGCTAGTTTTATTGATAAAATTAATACTTGGAACATTTATAAAGTATTGAATCTCTGAAATTAGTTTGTAGCGTTAAGAAGCGAGTACATATTTGGCGATCAGAATTCAATACTTAATGCCCGCATTCGCATTTATTTAACGGGACACCCAAGGTCATGCGAAAGATGAAACTGAGATAATATATCGTAGACATGTCACGTAACACTGCAGACAACCGTTTAAGCATTAAAATTTGACACTATGTCCACCATTGGAAGTCACGATCAAAGAAAAATAAACGCTACTAGCTAACTTCAAAGTTCAAAAGCATTCAAACCCGCATCTGGATAGTGGCAGATGCAACATTTAACCAACAAAAATTACATGTCCCCTTAGTAAATTATTGGACAACAATATACTACTAATTAAAACAGACATTATTGCGTAAAATCCATCAAAATTTGTATTGTGTAATTTATCAGAGTCAATCGGGTAATGTAGAGATATCGATAGGTTTCAAGAACTTGATAAATTATTTCGGCTTGTATTATGACACCCTTCAAATGCTTGCAATATACGATTATTTGGTGATAATTTTTTAAATGTTTATATCACCAATTATTGCAGGAAGCGTTTCTCTGAATTTACATTGTATCGGGTTGTTTTGATTTCGAATGTTGCATCGCCTCTAGTGTCATCTGGATATCGGAACGATGATTCACGAGAGTAAAGGTTTGTAAGAATGCTCTAGTAAGCATTAATCGTCCGGTAGTGGAATGTGCTGTATAGTTACTAGCCAAATTCGCAGGTGTGCGTCCGGTCGTCATTGCATCACCCCACATCCTAAACCTTACCTACAAGTTATAATCACTTTTATTACAATAACGATTTCCTGGTGTCTTTTATCTAAATATTCGTTAAGTCGGATTTAAAACTACCGATACTGATATAGAAATTAGATTTTTTATTGTTATCACGAGGAAAGAAAAAAATATTGAGGTTTTACTTCTAAAACATTGTTTTATTGTAATTAGAACAGCTGATTTCGAGTATATCAGGACAATCACCATCAAATTTACAAGATTTGCTTACTTATCAGGATTTTGATTATTGGTCAATTATTATTTATTTTTGTACAAAATAACGCTACTGAAATTTGTTGACTTACATGAATTTAGTCGTTTAAATGACCGAGGGTGGCAAGAAATTTGAAGACATCAGTGTGCCTAACTCGCATCGGAAGCTTATCAAATAAATATACATACACACACGCGCGCGCTTAACATATGTTACATTATTTACGGCACACGTACGCACCAGTGGCGCAGACTGCCTGTCGCCAGTACAACGATATTGTACTATATACAAACATATCAAGTATGTATGTATAGAGTAATTCAATGTTTATAGTGTCACTGCCAAGATAAGGTTTGCAGATGAATGCGCTAGCATTGCCGCGAACACGCTGCCCTATCGGATTACTACGCGAATGTAAAGCTCGTGTAAAATATGTTTTTAACAGAATATAATTTTTTAAAATCAGATTAGAATACCCGTGCTTAAGATGCGGTAACGTGTCACTGTTTAAAAATTATGAGCCTTGTGGGACATTCACACGGTTGCCGGCGAGTCACACATACCGGTAGAGTTCGTTGAATTTATTATTGCGTTCTTAGTAACGCGGTCAGTTATTATAATATAGAATGGGTTGACGACACTTGCCCTGGTCTGGTCGGCATTATTTTGATAAGTCCTCTACATTAAAGCAGTTTCAACATTTAATGTTTGTGCAGACCTAGGTATTATAAATAATGAACACAAAATTTATACTCTTAAGTTGCACATTCGGTTTAAAAACAAAGATTCATTATTCGGCCTTGGCCATCACTAACAATGACGGTTCATCGACTTAGGGTTCGGTCTAAATCGCAATAGGTATGAAACATTAGTGACAAATGACCGACATTAAGGGGAGAGACAGAAAAAAATCGTTGGGCAGGTGTGTCGCGCAATACTAATGCGCAATCAGTATTCGATGCGTATAGACACCGTCCTGTACCGTGGCTCGTTCCGGCTACTGTGAGTCGATAATGTCGTTTTACGAGGCGGTGGTGGCTGACAGGACGTCGCCGTCGTTACGACTGTCGACTATTACAATGCCACCTCATACGCGAACACCATCTTCAACAATGCCCCTTTGGGCATAAAACTATCAATTGTTCCGCATCCACTGACTCCTCACTTCTCAATAAATCGATCACGTTTGTCAACTGAGCCCGAAACACACCAGATACACGTTCAGAAATAACGTGACTAGCTAGTGTAGTGGTAGGGGGTCAAGCATAAAAAATTCGAGTCGCGACATCGACATCGCATTATTGCTCGTTGATCGGTCCAACTTACTTCCGATTCGGAAATATAATATTCCTAGGATTGGAATGATAGATACGTCATATGAATGGTTGTATTAACATGCCATGCGTTCGATTCTAACAATTCGTGAATGTTTTACGAATTCTATATATGGGTCACGTCTTACGTAGGTACTTATATCTTATATCGAATAAGACTTAAAAAACAAAACAGAATATTGTCAATCGAGTGAGACAATGAAAGAGAAATCATAAGGAAGAGGAGCGTAAACGGAAGTGACGTTGATCGTATCCGTTAAAATCTATTATCAGACCGAAATTAACTGGGTGGAGGTTCTGTTTCGCGTGACCGTAAGTACTTGATCGGCCGCGCCCGGTTGTTGAGGTCTTTTGTAAAATACACACGATGTCTGCGGCAAATGCATCGCGAAATTATAATTAAAAGGGAGGAAGCGTCGGCCGGACGCAGGCGGGAGCGCGGCGCCCGCGCCGATTCGATCTGCGCGCGCGCCGAGAGAACGCCGGTAAGAACGCGACAGAGAATCCTTAATGGGTCAAGTTTTCGGGAAACAGTTCTGGGTGCGAAATGTCACTGCTGATTTGTTTCGTGATAACATATTTGCATTTTTTTATGATTATTTTTAAAGTTCATTATTAAATCAGTATTTTAAAAAAGTACCCATTTATTTTTAGATTTTTCATTAAACATTACTAAAATAAATATACGTATGTAAATACCTATATACTTCATTTTTACATTTAAAGAAGAAATTGGTGGATGAGTATAAATCTGTAGGTTAAAATAACTATCGCACCTGATTATGCTTGCGCAATTTTAGCGGCCGTATTAAGTATTGGTACTATCCTTCCACAGGTCCGTCCGTTTATTTAGCGACACGCGGCGGGCATATTGATACGTGCGAGTACCGCACTAGCCATCGATCAATGAAAGCGAAAAATAAAAAAAAAGTAAAATATACACTTCGACGACCGTTTGGCGCAATGGTAGCGATCCTGCCTTTCACACCGGCGGTCCTGGGTTCAAATCTCGGAAGGGGCAGTTGTTTGTATGATGAATACGAGCATTTGTACCTGAGTCAGGGGTGTTTTTATATATTTCTATAAATATTACATATTTATGTATCATATATGTATGTCTATCCGTTACCCTAGTATCCATAACACAAGCCTTACAGTGCTTACTTTGGGCTAGGCTAATTGGTGTGAATGTAAGAAATATTTATTTATTTTATTTATTTATTTACACTTACGATTTGATCTTTGTAGTTCGCCGCTTGTTCGTACACATCTTTTGCTTGCTGCGCGACGCGTTTTGCATCTCTTGGCGAGTATGGTTTAGACTGGAAAAGGAAAAAGATATTATATATTTCGATCGTGATGACAAATATTGATAGAAAATTCTTTCTTTCAAAATATACGGAATATTTTGAACGGAAAAGAACTTAATTATTCTTAGCATTTTGAAAAGCAAACGTCTGAATACTTTAATGTTAAGTAACAAGGAAAAACAATGCGCTTACGTTTCACGAAATGATCTGCAAGCTTTACAATCTCAAGTTTATTATTTGTTTAAAAAGCGGTTTTACTTACATCAGTGGCGTTGTAACTACAGGGATAACGCCACAAATAATATTCGTCTTCGGCGGCGTCTTGTTTCTGCCGATCCATTGTACGACTACTGTGTGGTGCAGCTGAAGAACGCGGAGGCAATCCTCCCACGAGTAGTAACAGACAGACGGCCGCACAGACGTTGACGTATCCTGTGAATTAAAAAAAAACTATTTTAATAAAACACTTAAAAGGAAGCAACTATTCAAAATAGTTTAACCAACAGAATCTTTAGGCATGAACCTGATACTATACCTATACAAACTAAAATTTGATTAAAGAAAGTCCAGAGTGCAATATGTATTCTTATGCATATTTATAGTAGTATGATTGATTACGGGATCTAAGGATCATTTATATTCACAGGCATAAACAGCAAGTTTATTATGTACCACATGTATTGTCGCATTATTGAATTTAATAAGGAAAATGAATAGCAGAATTATTTAGAACAGATTTTTCTTTATTTAAGCATTTGCATATATTTTTATTTTTCTAGTTTTTAATTGGAGTTTTTACAAATCTTTCTTTTCATAATAGCTCTCGAAAGCTTTTCGTATGCGACGCATGCGATGCTATCGATTATGGTAATCGTTGAACATCCGATGAATAAATATTATTAAATAATAGGGGTTAAAGTATGAAATTGCCGTTTTATTGCAATAGGTTCTTTGAATTGACATAGAATCTTCATGGTTTGAGGTTTTCGAATGAAACTTTTTTTAAATGGTTTCTATGATGTTCTTTTTTTAAAAAATGTAAAACATTTGAATATCGACTTTCAATTGTTTTTGTTATTCAATTTAGACAAGAAAGATGGATACTGCGAAAATTCGAGTTATTTTTGAATACGAGTTCCGACGCGGAACTAACGCGGCAGAAACAGCCCGCAATATCAATGCTGCGTTTGGAGAGGGGTCTACTAATGAACGCACCGTGCGATTTTGGTTTAAACGCTTTCGTGATGGAAATTTCGACTTAAAGAACGAGCCACGAGGAAGACCGCCCACACAGGTAAATAACGATGAATTAAGAGAGATAGTGGAAGCCGATCCTAGTCAAAGTACCCAGGAATTAGCGGCATGGTTTAACGTTACCTTACCCACAATATTTACTCACTTGCGTCAAATCAATAAAATAAAAAAATACGAAAAATGGGTGCCTCATGATTTGACTGATCTGCAGAAAGAAACGCGTGTTGAAACTTGTGTTGCCTTGTTGAACCGGTACAGAAATGAAGGAATATTGGATCGAATTGTAACATGTGATGAAAAGTGGATTCTTTATGATAACCGGAAAAGAAAAATGCAATGGCTGACCCCAGGTCAAATGCCACAACAGTGTCCTAAAGCAAAACTTACCAATAAAAAGGTAATGGTAACTGTTTGGTGGTCTCAGCATGGTGTTATTCACTATAGTTTTCTCCGATCTGGTCAAGCAATAACGGCAGATGTCTATTGTGCCGAACTCCGAACCATGTTGACAAAACTAGCAGTAAAACAGCCCCGACTCATGAATCGATCTTCACCATTATTGCTCCACGACAACGCGAGACCTCACACAGCACGAGAAACCATTTTGACCCTTCAGGAACTGCAGTTAGAAACCATTCGTCATCCTCCGTATTCACCAGACCTTGCTCCAACGGACTACCATTTTTTTCGTGATTTGGACAATTATCTACGTGACAAGAAGTTTTCTTCCCAGGAGGCAGTACAAAATGCTTTCACACAGTTTGTGCAGTCTAGATCGTCGGAATTCTATCGCAAAGGCATTAATGACCTTCCCATTAGATGGCAGCAATGTATAGATAATAATGGCAACTATTTTGATTAAATAAATTTGTTAAAAATTTAAAAAATAAACAATATAGATTTTCAGTACAAATCGGCAATTTCATACTTTAACCCCTAATACATCGCGGGCCAGAGGTGGACAGCCTTGCTAATTGTCCGACAGGTCAGTTTGAATGAGTAATGCTCGCTTTAACGGTGGAGGAACGGACATTCTTCCGATATATAGGCTTTCAATCGATTATTCAATACCCAATATTAAAATTTTCAGTCAATTCTACCCTTTTTTGAAACATGATAAAATTTACTCAAACAGAAAATTTATAAACATGGTGATTTTAAAAACGTTTCTAATATTTATTACACAATAGTGTATGGTGATTATAATAGAGTTTAATGGCACGTTTTTTCAAACTTACTCATTTGGCTTGTAAATTTTTTTCAGTGTTTGAGTCAATGTGTGAATCACACTGTTGTGTCTACATTGGTAGTGACTAATAAAAGAAGTAATCTTGCGCTATTTTGTAAAAGATGATGAGTATTTACTAACATCTGGTTCAGTATTATACGTTTCTTTATTAATATCACTTAATATACCTGAACATGAACCAATAAACACAGCACAAATGAAGAAAGCTCTACTTTCGTTTACACAAATAAATCGAAGCTAAAAAAGCATTTGTGGCTATTTAATTTGTGATGGTAATATTTTGCACATACTTTTTATTCCAATAAACCTACAATAAATTTATCCTTAATATTTCAGATAAATTAAATAATGAAAGGATTTTATGATATGGCCCTAAGTTTTTGTTTCTCCCTTCCAACATTACCGTTAAATATAAATATATTATATAGCATGTTGTTACAGACAACACGATCGCCTTTGGGAACGGTAAAACTCAAAGTCAAATTCATCAATACACTCACACAATTAGTTCAAATGTATGCGTGAGTTTTTACAGGACTCGTTAGCCAGTTTTGCGGCGATTTCGTCTCGCCCCAGGCTGCTGGTCAAATAAAAAGAAATTATACTTATAGGGCGCTTCGCCGCTTATTATTTAACTAGGGCCTACACCGAAGATTACCACACGCCCCTCTGTTTAGGTAGAAAGAGACAGAGTATCACCCCTTCTATAAGCTCTAAACACATCGTTTACAGTGAAAAAGGCCGTCAATGTAAGATGTCGGGACTAACTAGGAGTGATTTAGTTATAGACATTATATTGCTGTATAATTGACATGATAATAATGTTGTTACAGATGAGGTACATGGCCACTTCATCGAACCCTCTTCTTAAAGTCTTATTCTAAAAGAAGCAAAGCTCAAGTTCGTATAAATTTTTAAAATTTATTAGTTGGCTCGTGGTACAAAAGGCGACCGCAAAGCTGGACTAAGGCAATAACGATCATGTCAAAAAGAAGGTCCGACACCGGCACACACGCGTTAAACACACGATCATAACATTTTATTAGTGAGCCGGTCAAAAGCAACCGCGAGACCGCCGTCAAAAGTTCAACCAAAAAAATAACAGGTCAGATCATAAAAGGCATAGAGTCACTGAGAAACAAATATTTTCTTGGGAACGTCAAATCTGAAAGTCTGCCGGGCAACAATCTTATCAAGATTAAACTAACAAATTTAATAGCAGTGTGTAATAACAACAATCAAGACCACTAAGACGAAGAGTTCCAGACAGACTTTTAAAATTGATTTTTTCGTCGTCTTAATATCGTTTAAATTCAATGAGTGGATGGTATCATCAATTAGAAACCACATTACAAGAGCTAATTGTATCTTTAGCAACAATGGAGATACTCGATTGAATTCCTTAACCCATTGAAGAACTGACCGAGCGGCCATAAAAACCGTAGATACCTACACGTAGGTAATACACAGGTTATAAGGGGGCATAAAAAAGTAGGGACCGCGTCGGAGGTCGGCCCGACTACCCGAGAAACAAAGAGTTCGTTTATTTTTTAACAGCTCGCCCGTTCACAAAAGGAGGCATCGCGGCACGAAAAACAACCGAAACGAGACCATCTTGTTAACCTTTTTAAAAAGAAATCGCGTTCTCGCTAACTAGAATTGTGTTTCGAAAACCGAGAAAAGTTGGCGACCGTTTGAAGGCGTTCGACAGGGCGCCAGCGCCCATCATTATGTAAATTTTGATTATAAACGCGTTAAATTTGGATGCAATCATTATTTTTGCTATAACGAGTGTTCGCAAAATGGCATCGACAATGTCGGCAAAGTTTGTCATCTTTTGTGGTAGTCGCCCCGTATACTCGTACTCGATAGGGTGGCTCCTTAACGGTAACTAATATCCGAGTGACGTTGCATAGAAAAAGCGTCAAAGCGTCTCAGTTACCCATAATAGAGGTTTAATTTGTCTGTTCATCATTTCATTAGAGGCGGCTAACAACCGATGCGCTCGTAAAATTTGACTGCACATAATAAGAGCGATTATGACACGGCGACGGACGTGCATTGCGAAGCGCGGTGATACATTTTTCATTATCTTAAAAATCACTCTAAATGGTAATAGCGCGATCAAACCTCGTCGGAAGCAAATTTTTCTTGAATTAAATTTAATAAGGTATCAAGTGATGTTACCGCAATTGCGTATTAAATTGAATGGAATTTCGCGATATTTAGAGCGGAGTAATTTAGGTTCTTATCCAAATTGCCCGATTTTTTGGGACTCTTTTGGAGAAGATTGTAAAATAATCTCCGACCGACGTATCTGACTAAAAGGGTGACAGCTAAACACTGCAATTATGAGTGGCCATCTCACTGAAATAACTGTTTATAATTACGCGGCAGCCTTACTGTGCGTAAGTGAACATCGCTTTATGTGAAAATGTTGCTAATGAGCGAGTGGATCGCAGCCCTAATGACGCGGACATAGTTCATGAAATCGAGCCCACTACATGTACTTTGATAAAACGACATAGCTTTCTCGTGAGCTACTTTGCGAACTTTTTTAAACATACCCCCTCATATAGTAATTGTTTTTATGTAGTATTATTTGTATGAATTTTATTATTTTTCCCGTAAACCAACAACTTTATTAAAAACTTATTAAATTAAATGCTAAATGTTTATTTCAGATAAATAAGGGTAGTTTATTAAATTACAGTAGTTTATACAATATATCTACATCGTTACGATTGTTACATTTTTGTTTTTTTAATAATGAGATAAAATATTTGGATGAGATTTACTATTAACTTCTATTATCATTTGTTTATTAAATGTAAAATTTGTTATTGTTTGAAATCAAAATAATATAGACACAAAACAATAATTTGAGATTTTGCAAATTATTTTTTCTTGATAAAATATATCTTCATATATTTGATAAGGTCTGTATAGTAAATGCGACTATTAAATTATTACAGTCAAAACTAATTTGAAAAAAAATAGTTTTTTTTTATATAACTAAATAAAAAAATATTAATGTTTAAGAAATAGTATCCATACGTTTTTATAATGTTTCTAACTTTCATAACCTTTTATTTCGATATATTAAAGCATTTTTTGCAAATTAAATATATTACCTTATATATATTTATATAAAGTACACACACCTAAGCAAATTTTACTAGGGAGTGTTCAAATAATTTCCCGGTCCTTATATAGAGCTGCCGGCGATAGCTTTAATTACGAAATGGGCCCTATGCGCACACGCATGTAACTAACTGTACGACTGTTAAAGGATAAAAACATTTAGTAAGATATGTCATTCCGGTAAGAGTACGTTACTTTAATTACAGTTTAAGACTAGTTAGCTGCCCTTATGTTCGTGTTTAAGATTGTAAAGACGCGACAGAGCCGAGTTTTTGCGTATAAGCACTATTACTGTTCATGTGGGCCTGTGGCCGGATACTTAGTTTATAAATAAGAGCAGATAAGCCATTTCTTTCGGGACTCTACCTTAGAGTGTCGATACATTCTAGGCTCAGCGGAATGTAAATAGATTTAAATGTAAATTTACTTACTGTAAATGAGACATTGTATACGTTGAGATAACAATTAGCTCATAATGAATTCTTTTGAACTGTATCACTTTGCATAGAACCTAAATAGATTATAAGATCATCGTATAATACTAATCTAAGAATTTTTCTGTTAAAGGATGACATTTCTAACAAACATCAATTAAATAAATGTTCAATGCTAATATATAAATATGTATATATATGTACATAAGTGTATAGGTGTATATATATAAATATATTTTTTTAAATATATTTTTTTTATATACTGCGTTTTTGCGTAAATAATTCAAAGCTTATTAGAACTTAACTAAAAATATATCATACCTAATCGTCATGATTATGTATAAATTATTATTAGGCAATATAATATGGAAATAAATTTAGTGACAAAAAATACAGATATATTATTAAAATAAACTTATTTTAAGAATATATCTAATATTTCAATAATAACTCGCATGTGATCTCTCTTTTTGAATTGTCATGTACTAGGAATTTCTAAGTACAATATTTGAGTTGTGTCACTATTGAAACGATAGATGATACAGAGTTTTCCCTAGCATAGTAATCATTTACTGTTAATATGTAAACATTCCATACATCAATAATAATAAGTATAAAGTTAATTATTGTCGACCATGACTTGTTACTGATCAATCAAATAAGTTTATGACTATCTGGTTTAGTGTTATTAATACTCAAATGTTAATTAATTCTCCTTTAACACAATGTGTACATTTTGTTTATTTTTAATTATTAAATACTTTTATTTCTAAAATGAAATAAAACCACCCTATCATAACGAAATTGATTTTAGAAAATTAAAAAATAATAGAAAGATCTTTTTTTTTTAATTAGTCTTATATATATATATTTTTTTAATTAAAATAAAATTAATAATCTACTAATATTAATTAATAATATTATTCTTAGAGTCTGGAATATTTTAATTTTATGTCAGTAATTAAATTATTTTATTATTAATAAAAAGTTAAAAATAAAGCTTACTACTTCTAGCTGAGCTTGATTTGTATGGCCGGCATTTTCCCACTATACCACTATCACAGTCACTATATTGGCTAATTAATCTAGTCCTACTGCATCGTTCACATCCGGACGGCCTGTGCACAATCTTCGGACACGCTTCAGGTCCTAAGCAATAACTCATCACTTCCATCTTGATTCTGACTATCACAGTTCCAGGCTGCCTTAATACCGCGCACGCTGGAAGGTTATCCATAACAAATGACGATCTCGATCACAGATACGGCATCCCCCAAAATCGGGTGTCGCACGCTTCGTGTCGGGTGAGAGACTAAATGAATTGGTGTGACGCGGCGTAAGATAAAGGCAGGTGTAGACGACCACGTGGATCCGGCATCGGCAGTGGGAGGCCGGGTAGCGAATAGCCGTCAGGGCTCTCCCCTCGCGGCGAGCGGCAACCAATGGTCGGCCGGGGCGGTGTCGGTTCCTACCCAATTGAAACTATATACCATGGGCCCAGCACATAAGGGTAGGAATTTCACGCTTTCTGTAATTTTCCTCGGTGGTTTGTCATTTATTTAAAGCCTCTGCGCCCAGATAAACCGGAAGAAGAGGACATTATAAATCACTTTAAAGAGCTGTTATTTTCACATTTTGAAGTTGATTATCTAATTTTGGTTAATTGATTCATATTATAGAAGGAATATCCTCTTTCAAAATCCTAAATAATATTTTTTTTTAATTTCATATCTATTTTGGAATATTATAACATCAACTTTTGTTTTCAGGTAAGTACCTAACCTACAACTGGTACCAATTGAAGATGTAACAATAATCATTTCGGAAACGAAAGCTTCTTATAATTTTTATTACAACGACGTTTTAGGAAACCTGGGAAAACTGGAAAAATGAATGCCTATGGCGTTATAGAAGATTAATTTAACAATTTTCGATTTAAATTAGTTTTAACACAGAGAAATTTAAAACCCGTGGATACTCAATTACACACATGCAGTTTGTGGATACGTGAGTTATATTTCATATCCATACAAGACACCGTGCAAGTACAAAAAATAGATTCACATCAATTAATTTTTATTTTTTTCTCGGTTTCATGTAGTTAGGTAGGTACAATATGCATATGTGTAGTTAGATTGTCTTTACATTTAATGCATGTATATTTTTCTTTTCATCAAATACCTATATGCTACTTAGGTAACATGATTGCCATATAAATAAACGTACTCTAATATCTCAGCATCTCAATCACATCCTTTTTCATTTTACGATAAAAGTCCCTTATCCATTGCGTATAAATAAAAAAACAACAAAAGCGTCATTACAATTGAATCGTCATCATTCTCGTTACATTCAGGCGGACACGGCCGATAAATGAACTAATGACGTTCGTGCTTTAAACCCAGATGTTATCTGGTCGGATTTCTACCCATGCTGGACGCTATTATATAAGCGTAGGTCGGTTTCGGCGTTCTAATTCCAAATCTCGTTGTCATGTTCATTTTTATAACAGGTTCTTAACATTTTAAGATTACCTCCCTTTTCGTCCTGCTCCACATAAAATAGGAAATTTAGTGTAGGTCCATTTCAGCGTTTTAATGTGTCACTCACACTCACATACTTGTTAACTATGTAGTTTCAAAGGCTAAGTCTCTTTATAAACTCCCGATACTTAGCGAATTGATTCTCCTATTTATTTTCCGTCCTTGACCGATCAAGTCAGCTTCTGCTTATCTGACATCTTGTTGTTTTTAATTAGTTGCAAGTATATTAACAGTATATTATTTTACGTACTCTGTTTGCTTCGACCACATATTGTTAATATTTTTTTTCTATTAAGCAATAAGGCTGCCAAATTGTTCTTTCTTCGTTGTAATTAGTTCGTTTTGTAGACAATTATTTGGAAATTAATGGCATAACATTATTATTATTATTTCGTCTTAAGAGCACATAAACGCGTCGTTATATTAATGAATGGATAAAAAAATAAATATTTCTTAAATTCACACCAATTAGCCTAGCCCAAAGTAAGCACTGTAAGGCTTGTGTTATGGATACTAGGTTAACGGATAAGACATACATATATGATACATACATATGTTATATTCATAGAAATATATAATAACACCCATGACTCAGGTCCAAATGCTCGTATTCATCATACAAACATCTGCTCTTTCCGGGATTTGAACCTAGGACCGTCGGTGCGAATGGCAGGATCGCTACCGTTGCACCAAACGGTCGTCAAATAAAAAAGCTCATCTCCTTTAAGATTAGGTTGTTATGATATTTGTATTTTTATCATTTCCATAAACTTTAATCAATGATCATCACATTATAAATTACTAAAAAATACTTTTTCCTGCTTTGTAAATACATAGGTTACTTAAAGTTTAATCGTTAAACGCACATAAATATAGTAACAATCGAGTCATTATGCAAAGTCCAGCAAGATGATTAGATGACTCATAAATAGGGCTCTATATAAATCCCATTGCTTATGGAAAATTATGTTCTCACGCTGATTTGTCTTCCAGGAGAATGTTTTATGTGTGGTCTAGGGACGTACCGTAGACTGATGTAACTTTTTTACCGTCACTTAAATTAAGTAATGAGTTTCAAGTTAGAACCTAAGTAAGTATATTAATAATACACGAGAGCGAATTTTGTACCTTTGTTTATATGTGTAGTGTAATCTGTGGAACCACCATATCAATTCAAAAACTACTTTCAAAATCTGAAAAGTCTTTTTTTTTGTTAAGACATAGACTTTATACTACATATATCTACATAAGTAATGTTAAGTCCAGGCGAAGATTTAGCGGGCTACTACTGCTGCTGTAATTTAATAGTTTGATAAAATCTGTAAATTGACTTCGTAAGAAACGAGGTTTGAAATTAAATAATCACTAATTTTTAAGCTCATAGTCAAAGACTTATCGTTTAATAGTCAGCATTTAAGTTAAGATTCATAGTTGACTTAAGACCACAGTAACTCCAGCCATCACTAGAGTGTAGGTACATTGTCTGTATCATTATTATGATCTTCGTTTAACATATGGATAAAATGTGTATACAATTATGATTTGTGTTATCTGTGAGTCTAATTCAAAACCACATACAAATAGAATCTAGGAGTTTCACTGACATTGATTTCAGCTTGAGTCACGTTAAACGTAACTTCTTACAGTTAGTCATGGAAATTGTTGACTCAGATGTATCGCGAATGTGAAAATTTAATGAAAATCCTTACGCAGTAACTGTATTAGTTATGTTATGACCGTACTTATATTGATATTATTGGTCATATTTCATGACACTTGCATCGTTATGGAGATAAAATTCTGGAAATAGCCAAGAACTAATATTGACATCGCAGTTTATTTTTCATTTCATTTAAAATACATGGAAATAATTCTGGAAGAGTTTTTTTGTTCAATACTAATCTCTTAATGGTATTATTAAAAGTTATAGTATAGTGCAATAAAAAAAAATCATAATAGAAAAAAACTATTAACTAAATAATTTAGTTGAAAAAAAATATCTGATGATTTAGATTAGAGTGATTAAGGAAAGCAGATTTGTGAAACATATTAAAATAAATAAATTTAAATAGCTGTAGGAAAATGAAAAGTAATTTCTTTGAAAATTTGCCTGTCTCAAGCGGGAAATGGACCTACGCCTTCCGTTATTCTGGAGAATACATCCAGTTAAGAGCGCAACTGAAACGTTAAAGTAACGGTAAAAAATTAATAAATTAATTAATCTGAAGTGAATGGTTTGAAGTGTTGATTCAAAGGGACAGGCACAACATAAAAATAACATATAAAAGAAAAGAAACAAAACATACAGTAAGGCCTATTTTTCCTAAGGTCAACCAGGACCCTACGATAAGGATCCGCTACAGCAGCACAGATATTCTGACAGCGGCCGAGTGAATTAACAGGACTTGACTTATTGGCTCACTAACATTAGATAAACCAAAATAAGACAATACAATATGACCTCAGAATACAGAATAAACCAGAAGGAACCTACAGCCGATAACATATGCCACTCACTGTGTCCAAAAACAATTCGCAACCCCCCGCATTCCTCATATTTCCCACCCGTACAGTGTTGCTAGCTTAGGGAGAATTCGCTTATTGTAGGGTAAATTAAAATTCATATTTCAAAATAATTCAATCCGAAAAATGTTATTGTGTGAACAATATCACTATTACAGTTATACTGTTAGACAAATATATATACAATTATGCATAAAAAAACCCTTTAGTCAAATAAAATATGTAATTTTCAAAAAATATGTCTTTTTAAATATAGGGCATGGCGGTATTGGCAATCTTAACAATACCGGTATTTTTACCGTATTAAAATTTTCAAAACCGGGATCCCGGTATTCCGGTATTATTAAGGTATTTTTTGAATACAAAACTGACCCAGTTATGAGCGATCAAGTAAAGGTTAATTGAATAAGATCATGTATGTTTTCGTTAAAAATAGTATCAAAAATTACAGGAATCAGTAAAGATAGATAAAAATTAAACTTCAATTTACCATAATTAATCAACATGTTTATATTTTGTTTTCTGTCATTTTTTTTTAATTTTTTGTTTTCAATTATATTTATAATTAAAGTTAGGTATTAAGATAATCAGTCTTTGTTTAAAAATCAAATTAAGTTTAGAGCTTAATTACTACAATATATAAAAAAATTAGCATTTTACTGAACAAAATCAACAAAAGTTTACACAACATAAATAAACTACAATTTGTCACTCTAACATGCAAAATAAACAACAGAAAAAACCTTTACTATATTATATTTACAGTTTTAAAAATAAAAATTAGTACAATTAACACACATAATTCTAATATAATCATCATCATCATTTGAAGGTGCGCGGAAGTGTAAGAACTAAATACATCATCATCATGTCAGTCAAGAGACGTCCTCTGCTGGTCTGTCTCAAGGATCTCCAAATTAAAGCTTAAAAGCGTCCTCCAACGTAGCTGTAAATAGTTTCGGTGATATAACGTATAAATATATATACTTATCTACCTTATATGGAATGGTCCTTTGCGTAATTTTTTAAAACCATATTTTGTGTCATAAAAACAATGATCTTCAAAATGTTTTGAACGATTACACTTTTATAAGGTTTCCAGATTCATTTAGCCGAGCGTGTCTAATAATTTTAATTCACTTTGCTCTTATAGTGTCATTAGCGGGAACCTGAAATATCACTTTTAATAATTAGAATAGTTTTAACACATGACATTTTTTATAAAAACACTACATTTTATACAATTTAACATCTGTCAAATAACAGGTAATAATTTTATTTATTGACTCAAGTCACTGTATTTTCATTAAAATATCTTAATAGGCTATTTTACACCAAGTAAGAAGAAATATAGAAATGCATTTGTATGATAGATTTTGTAAGAAGTAAACGGGAAACGTCGATATTTAAAAGTGCAATGTAAAATTTATAACTCAATTTTAAAATCGTATTCTTTAATATGTTCTTCAAATGTCTAAGACGCCATTCGCCATCTTGGATTCTGAGGTAACGTTACTCCGATAGTACACAGTCATAATTATGGAAGCCAAATTCAACCAAGTGTTTCTTATTTTGATATCATTTGGCAGTTGAATCCATTATTTATGAAGTATTATTAAATTCATATTTTTGCATTCAGGCACAAGACATCAAAGATATATATTAGAACTCATTATTTTCAAAATATTGGTTTTTCGCCAAATTGTATTGTTTAATGTCTGATGAAACATCATAGCGGCTAGCGTTTCCACGCGTGATTTCAAAATCATAAATAAAAAAGGGATTTATGGCATTTTTCGGATTAATAAAATCAAAATAAAAAATCTACTAGGTCATTATGATTTTATCATTGATTTTTATTAGTTTTAAAAAAAGGTGTAGTAATATCCTATTTATATCATAACTATTTTTATACTAAATTAATGAATATGTATTTTTATATTTTGTAATAAAATTAAACATTAAATTATTTTATAAATATATATATTTTTAACCTACTTAAAAATAAACCAGTGAACGTAGGGAAAAATCCAGCAAAACTGACAACATTAATAAAATGGACTCGCCCAAATTGTTTACAATTGGACAAGTAAAAATAAAATTAGATCCATATGCGCTTCTAACACATGAAATGTAATCCCATCTTGTTTTTCTATTTTTCCAACTGCATTCTTGCAGGTGGGAATCGCATAAGACGGCATTATTAATTAAAAACTGAAAGAATTTTTCAGATGTACGTCATACGGAGGTCGCAGACAGACTAGTCTTCCAAATATCAAACTACTCTCATTTAGAGTAGGTTGTGTGGCTTCAGTATAAGGCGCGTTCGCGGTTTCTGGTTTGTTCTGTATTCTGTGAATATGACATAAAAATTTAAAAAAAGAATCATAAAAGAACTGAAATGGGAACTATATGAAAAAGAAAAACAAAACATATATAAGATCTGCACACAGTAATGTGCCAGAACTCTAACGTCAAAATAGGGAGTAGGCCTTATCTATGATAGGCGTCTTGTAGGCGTTAACAGCTATAGACTCTTATATTTTTATTTTCTAAGATAAATTTTCGGGTCTTATAACTTTCTGATATTGTTACGTTTGGTAATATCGAATATACTTATTCTCAAATTAGTGAAAATAAAAAGTATAAGAGTCACCGGCGCCATCGTAATTAAAAAGGCATAATAGTAATGCATATTATTAGGTTATTGCAATTATTGCACAGACAGTCAATAAAATAACAATAGGTCAATTACATTAACGCACACATAAAATAAAGAAGTAACTAATCGTAATTCAAAGACAGCCAACTATTAATATACTAATGAAAATGACCTAGTACTAATGAAATACACATAGGTTATTTAACTTCATAATTAACAACAATTTAGTTACAATAATATCGATTAACACAATTTAAACACTTTGTGGTATTAATCTATGAAAGAACTTATAATACTTTTATTGTATTTGGATTAGGATGTAAGTTCCTTTTTCTGATTGTTCCGTGTGGACACCATGGTTGGGATAAAAAGCTTTTTATTTGATTTTTATCATTTTTGTTAACAAAAACACTATCGGGCTATTACACTGCTTAAAACATTAAAAGTCACCGAAAGATCTTTCTACTTTTAAGCTTTCCGATAACCTTATATTGTTTTAAACTTTCATGGTCACTAACATTATAGTAATATAAGTTATAAACGGGATTTTTACCATGTACCTTGTTTTTGTTTTTATTGAGTTTCCGCTATTTCGGCACTGTTGCAAGCGCCATGATCACGGAGCAACTGAAGTAATTGCGGGTAGGCTGTTATTGGCAGATATATCGGTCTACCCTCCAACGAAGTCTTCTATTGCGTTCGATACCCGTACCACTGTTCACATTCTCACTATTCACTTGAAACTGTCCTCGACACCCAACACTTACAGTATCGGATCGCGACACGACACTTTTTTGATAATTTCGGTTTTTACACCTACGAACCACAGGATTCCAGACATTCGACAATTTAAAACCGTCCTCACGATTGAATTTTTTATGTTTCGTTATTTCAATCGCTTCCCTGAACAATCTTGGTATGTAGTGGCGTTCTGTCGAAATAATTTGTGGGTTATGGAACTCAATCCAGTGGTTAGGACCAGAATCAATCAAATGTTCCGCGATGGCCGATTTCTGCTTGTCGTTGTTCTTGATTGCTTTTATGTGTTCCCTTATTCGGCATGCTACTGTTCGTTTTGTTTGGCCAATGTACGAACTGCCACAGCTGCAATCGATCTTATAGACACCAGGTTTCTCCAAGGGGAAGTTGTCTTTAGGAGACCGTAGGTATTGTGAAACCTTTCGTACAGGAGTGAAGACTGTGTTTGGTGAGTATTTATTCAGTATGTTTGAGATCTTGTCAGTCACTCCTTTGACATAAGGCAAATAAACGGGTTGTCTGTCTACTCTGTGTCTCTAAATAACAAATAATGTTTAGTAAATTTTAAAATTCCATAAGAATGAAAACTTTCAAGAAGCGCGAGCTTTTGTTTTAATGAGAAATTCCATAGAGCCAATTTTTTGTCATATTTTTTTTTTATGTGAATTTCATAATTTCACAATCTGGTCTTAAATGTGTTAGTTGGATTCCAATTATTATTAAAATCGGTTAAGAACTCGGGAAGTTATGACGTAACAAACATTGCGTCATTAAAGCTGACCCTATCATACTCCAAATAAGAATTGTTACTTTATTTCTACAAATGGTACGAGAAAAGTTTTTTTCTCAGCAGTATATAGTACTTACCCCTGATATCACGTCACGTATTTGATCAAAAAAACAATTAGATCCATTGAAACTTCACATTTTTCTTTTCATTCGCTTGCTTTTCCTTATTGCTTATTTACAATATCCAGAATAAATTTATACTACTATATAAATTCGTAGGTTCTGTCTGTACATTTCTTTTTTTGGACAAATTTTATGATAAATATTCGTTTTATGACTCACTGAAAGCAATAATTATTTTTAAAATTTTTGTCCGTCTGTCAGTCTATCTGTATATCATTCTATAAGAACGGGTTGATCCATTTCGATTAAATTTGTTATAAGTTAAGAATATATGATCGTCTAAAGGATAGACTATATATCATATGTGTAAAAACGTTGCAGTCCTAACTAATATTATAAATACTAAAGTGAGTTTGTTCGGCACTTTCAAGCCTTAATTGCTCAAACGATCGTTATGAAATGTCATATACACTTTGCTAGGGGAACAAAAAAGTACACAGGGTACCTTTTCTCCACAAAAAAGAACTGTTCCCGAGTGATAGAAAGATAACTTTTAATCGGAAGTATTTATTAACGCGAGCGAAGCCGTGGGTAAAAGCTAGTATGATATGTAGTAATGGTTTCGTGTTGTATTTATTATAAATTATGTATCTATAAAGCGTGGTCGGTTATTGTGTTTAGATTGAATCATTACCTAACTTGAATTTCAGACATGTTTTGGTTATCTTGCTGTATATATATACGGCATATTCTTGAAACGCAAATGTCACTTATATTAACATAAAGCATCGTAACACACCTTGAAAGCTACGCAGAGTAAATTCTGCCTAAAAATGGGCCTATGACGTTTAATTTTCCCCAACGAATATTCGAAGGTGTTTAGTGACGTTACCACTAACCAAACTAGAGATGTTTGCAGCAAATGATGGCATTTATACGATTATGAGAAATATTAAAGGATATGGTATCCTAAGTGTGAATAACATTCAACTCATAACAGATTTAACAATGATGACATTTATTTTACCAGGAAACAGAGTTATTGATATTAAACTCTCAACCTTGCTTTGTAACTTGCTTGTCTTCTCTTTTCGTCCTATGTTTAATAGGAGATGAGAGGTTAAAATTAAAAACACCGGACAAGACCGGTACAATCGTCATTGATAAGCATAGTAATAATAATAATAATAATCACTTGTTTCAGAATTAAATATACATCCTTATTTTGTTAATAACAATACACTTACATTATGTTAGTACAATTACATTATTAAATTAATGATTCAATATATTAAAAAAAAGTTACAATTCATTTATTTCCAATACAATTATTTGACATTTCTAATGTTTATAATTATTTAGTTTAAATTAAATTAATTGTTAAATTTCTATTTGAGCATTTGTATTTACCTATAATTGTTTGATGCATTTAGTGTTAAATTTTATGATTTGTTGTTTATGAATGTAATTATGTACTCAAATGTTGGTAAATCAATAAATAAATGAAAAAAAAGAAAAGACAAATCAGATTTATTATAGACCAATTTCTTTGATAATGTGTAAGAAGCTTATTGGTAAAATATGCTTTCGAACAGAACTCAGTGTTCGAGTTGGCTATCGTTACAATATGAAAATAATTCAGAACGCTCTCTCTTGTTATTATATTCGATTGTCGTCCGTCACTATATTCGATTAGATTTAGCATAATACCTGTCTATTTTTTTGCTATTTTTCTTGTCTCTACAATCGGCATGTCTACAAAACCAGGTAAATCAAAGTATTTTCCGTACCTAATGGCGCATGCAACTGCACTGAATTATCTGCGCTTTGAAAAAACATGATAATAATCCAGTTATAAACAATACTAATGTAGGTGACCATAAAACATTAAAACAATAAATTAGTAAAGATTAAAATGAACTATGACCAAAAAAATATTGTTATACAAGATATACACGAAAATTTTAAATACATATTAATAGGAAATATATTGCAATAATTCCTTCGTTTCAAATCTTTACTGTAACAAGAATAAACAAAATCTACGACAACAACTTTGCTTCCCAGATAAGTAATGGTAAACAAGTTACGATGTTGGTGTGCGATTTAATAATTTGTTTACATAATTCGGTTTCGATAGACAGCATGTCGCGTCGAGCTTATCTCACGATGCAAGGGTCACTAACACTACTGCTTACAGTGGGACACGTAGGAGTTTCATATTTCTTTCTTCATTCATCAAACGGAAAGACTATTATACTTAAAACACCGGATAACTAACGAGATCATCCTGTTTATTTTACTAGGTTCTTTTATATGTTATAGTTACGTTTTAGCTTACAGATTTTATTTAATAAGCATATCGTCAGATACAGGTCATCTAGAGATTACTATTGTCGCAAATCAAGCAAGTCTGCGAATACTGCAAGATTTGTTTTATATTGAAAATAACTGAAAGTGTTCGGATTTTTTTTTAATTGAAAGTGCTTAGCAATTGGTATATTTGTGAATGACAATGTATAAAAATACAGAGGATGAAATAACTTTTTATGACTATTGGCTCTGATTATTATGTTTTTATAGTAATAAGAAAATAAAAAATTATTCGGGAATAAACTATAGAACGAATTTCTGCGTGAATTTACATAAAATACAGATTCCAATGTTTGTCATTATTTTTCATAAAATCCTAGTTTTAAACACCTATGCATACAAAAGGGCTAAGCTATTTAAGTTTACTGAGACTGCCGAAAAAACAATTTCTGCAATGTAAGTAAACTTGAATACAATTTTAAATTGATCCAAATCTATCAGAACTTCCAGGTGCCTGCAGTAAATGAGCCAATGCTATCAGCGGAAGCGAGTAGCTGATGCGGTCACAGGTGTGTCCACTATTCACAGAACTGAAATATGACGTACCACATCCGGCAAGTCGCAAAATGGTTATTCCACATACCACACAAATGGCGTGATTTTAATAGTTCAGTTATTTGCAACAGATGCGTTTTGATAAATATTTGATTAAGCAATTACGTGCGTATCTTCGCGTTTTCAACAAATTATAGACCGTGTCATTGTTAGGCCTTTAATCGCTGTAAAAATACTTATTCAATAGTTTACATATAACGCGATAGGTTATTTATAAAACTTATTTTTCCATAGATTTTGACTTTTTTTTTCGCATCTCGATTGCTTGTCATGGCTTATTATATTTCGTAATAAACGCATTCTTAATGCTCACGTTGAATAAAAGTGATTAATATTTTATATTAAAACAGAAAGTTTCACGACAATGAAGCCATAACTGAATGTGTTATTACGTAAACCTTTGCCGTTGCAATTTATCGATTAGCTACAACTAACAATAAAGACGAAGAAAAGTTAATATTTACAAACATAACAATAGTAATCTATTTCTAGTCAATACGTTTCTATTTTTGTCGTAAACACTCAACGTCATAAACTGCAGCTAAATCATCATTTGAATAGTCATAACCATTGACACCTAATTACATATGAAGCCTAAATGAAATGGTAGTAAATTAATCATAGCCTTGTGATGATGAAATATCAGGTGATAGTCTTGTTTGCAAACTATCTTTGTCATTTCATGGAACAAACATGTGAACTCTGTAACCTAGTTAGTGTATTAAATAACAATAACATACCCACAGTAAGTAAATCACTTACCTATACTCATATTTTATCGTTTAAAACTTCATATTTTACCACTGACAGAAGAATATAAATAGTCTTATTATTGAGTGTTTCATTTTTTTAATAAATGCAACATTTAAAAAAAATTGTAACAAGATATTAAAAAATATTTTTAACCCTTCAAATTATATTAAATTGAACAAGCAAGTGTAAGTATCTACATACTGCCTACAAGGGTACACAATTTTATTTATTTTTTTAAACTGATATTGTGAACCATTACACGTGATATGAAAAGTAAGAAAATACGAGCTAAGGAAAGTCAGGTTTTAATTAATACTAAATATTATTTAAATAATATACATATAAAATAATATATATAATATAATATAATAAATAAAAAATATACAACTAGTTTAATGTCATTATATCAACGTAAGTAATATATTTATATGTCACAGAGTTTGACCGATTTAGATTTTTTTTTAGTCGATGTCGATAGTCGATGGGCTTATGACGAATATTAAAAATACATATAAATCATTCAAAAAAGGCTAGCAAAGCTGTCAGAAATAATAAATGAAATAAACTTTAGAAATAAATTCCTGTTTGCTAAAAACGTGCACTATTATATAATGATAGAGCCCTGTCATTATATAATATTTATTTACTTTCTTTGCATCTTTTTCTCAGTTGCCGGTTAGTTTAGTATGGCACTCTTTTGTGATATAAACATTTCATTGTTTGTAAATGTAATTTGTTTTACATGAATATCAAACTATGAACAAAACCCACGTCCTATAGACGCAGTGTACGTTATGTTTTAGTTACATTTGTTTTGTACAAACATAAAAATACCGAAGCCGTCACATCCTCTACTTCCTAGCATTGACATTAACATAAATGGTTTGAGCTGTTTGTCTTTGTGAATCGCTATATTTAGCCACGAGTGGGAACTAAGGGCGTCATTTTCGAGAAAAATCCTCAAATTTCTAAGAATTTTTCGGAGGAATACTCCGTGATGATCATTTTTTATTATTAACGTAATGTTTAATTTAATGTGTAGAAACAAATTATGTATTGTTCTATACACATTTAAAGTGTTAATGGATATTTTTTTTAAATTACTGATTGTTTCGTCTATATTTTTTAAATGATGTTTTTGGTACGGAGTTGTAAAAAATATAATAAAAATCCTGCGTTTTTGTAACTAATCAATATATACTTAATGCCTAAAACTAATAATTTTGGTTTTGAAACTGTTCTTCCTGCCTGTTTTTCAACTTTTTCTTTAATAATAACTTGCCTATGCCTGCCTAGTTTAATAAGCTGTTAAAAAAATCTGACGATGCAAGTGCGACTCATAATAGGAATTATCTATCATTATATATATAATTGAATACAGTTAAAATAATAGGACTGTAAAATATAGACACTAGATGAAATACGCTACAAAGCCTACGTCAATATTTATCTAATCGAATTACCGTTTGTTCCATTAAATCTTCAAAGAAAGTAGAATTATCATTATGAATTGGCTTGTAATTTACGAGTAGCAAAACTGAAACTAAGGTCGGCCAAATTCAGTCGTCTCAACTATTGCTTCCCATAAATATTGGATCATAAAAAACCCATAAAAATTTCGCAAACTGATTTGTTGCCCTTCGTAAAGGCGGACTCCCGAACCGAACAGAAGCGGCCCCTTTGTCCCGTTCAAAATTAGTTTTGTTTACCGTTAACTAATAGAAACAATAAGGTTAACTTTCACTACGTTATATATGGTATAATAAAGCTCGCTATTGTTATACAGACAGTCCTTCAGTGTGCTATTTGGGTCTTTTGTTTTTGCTTTAACGGTAGTAACGCTCGTGGAGGTCTGCACAAAAACAAGCGTGCGACTTCAAAAATTTCACTGTTGCTTTGTCGTATTGTCTGCGATGCACAGGCGGCCTTATAAAGGAAGGTACACAAAGACTGAACCTCGAATGCAGTACAATTAAGTTGTAACAGAGGACACCGTGAAATCTTGCTTAGAAATGGTGTGAAAAGATATATCATTGGATGTTTGTAGTTGATAAATTGCTCGTCAATAAAACGCCCCCTTTCCGGTTCGAGTGCTAATAAAAAAGTCTTGCTTTGAGCAGTTATTGACTTGTTTCGGCACGTTATCTTAGCTTTGGTTACGGCAATGTGCCGATTTCAAGGCTATGTGTCAGCATTAATTGAGTAATCTTGAGTAATGTTTACTTTTTTCTGGCTCTTAAGGAATTACTCATCGTTCTATTTGAAGAAAATTCTAATTTTGGAGGTAATTACTTTGCCGATCATTTGATGCAACGGTAGCGATCCTGCCTTCCACACCAGCAGCCCTGGGTTCGAGTCCGAAAGGGACAGATGTTTCTGTGATGAATACGAGCATGAAAGAATTCTAAAGATACTTCATACATCCAAATTTATTCAAGTATTTAGAAATTATGGTGAATCAAACCCCAAATCATATCTATTTGATCCTACGAACATTATAATCGAGACATGTTTTTTTTTAAACTTCTATCAGATTGGTGGCACCTGCGATTATGAAGTTAATACCAAATAAATAATTATTTACAAATAAAACATATTGTTACTAATTTTTGTTTATATATCGAACTTAATTCCGACATCAAATTTATGAAATAGAAATTAACTGACGAGATTGTGACGCGTGAGGTCTTATTGATGCGGCTTTAATTACGAAAGCAATACGGATCAAGGAACGAATTAAACTGGAACAGACAATCGTTACACAACACAACTTGCGTCTGCACATAGCGCTAACGTAATCAATGCCTGCATAAGATTTAGGCTCCAAACAGCATATGTTTATTTATTATTCAAAAAGCATTAGGTAGTTAGATTTCAATCTCTATTCAATCAGCAAAATTTAAGTGGTCACTTCTGACGCATATAGAGACAAATATCATGGTTTTACTATATACACTATACGATGAATCACACATTAAACGGAATTAAATTCTCAATGGACCGATTACAAAATAGCTACTACGGCTATTGTATAACGCACTCGAGACACCAGACGCGACATACGCGAGTAGTGACACGTCCGCTGGCGCTTTTTATAAGCCGCGACCTTTTTACCGTTCAAACTCAACCGTCAATGTATTTCAACATCATGATGCGTCGAACCGAAACATAGCAGACAGAATATTGACGTCAGTCGGAGCCTGTGTGGACCATTGCTCAATTTGGAGGTCAAGTACGAGTTCTTTGAAAGTCGAGTTAGTCACGATAGCTATTGAGGCTTTGGGCGATCCCCATGTTAACGCAATTGCATTTGTTAAAACTCATTGAAGTGAGAGTCAGCGTGATGGAGCAGAAAAAATATCCGGTTTCCATGTTTATTATGGCTTTATTATCTATTTTTAATCTTAAGAAAGGTTTATGTTGGAGGAAGAGTGTCTTTATTCATAGTTTGATTAGCTGAGATTGATTTGCCACATAGAAATAGATCGTTGATAATTTCAACTGGGTAAAAAAATAATTTATATGAATATAGCAGGTAACTACCACTCAGCTGAGTTGGCTTTTTCTCTCAGTACCGTTTAATCTGGAAAATTACTTAATAACGAATTATGAAATATACATCCCAAAAATATTATAAAAACGACATTATATGGGTTTAACATAAAATTAATTTATAAGTAGGTTTAGATTTTTTAAATGAATATATATAAAATTTATAGGCCTGTAGTTCTTACATTCACTGTATATGTGGTTTTACTAAGACTTCCGACAAATTTTTCCAACTATTTATGATAGTTGTGTCATTAATGCGGAAACCAATCTATTATTACGATTTTAATTATTACGATTTTAATTTTCTGGCCGTCATATAAACTACTTTCATTTAAAAATACTGCATAAGTAAGAATAAAACCAATTACATTTTATGTTAACTTTCACAATATAGTACGTAAATTATTAGTAATTTTGATTCGAAACGTCAGGATTAAATATAAAATAAATTATGCGCACAAACCGTAAAAAAGTTGTTTAGTTCAAATTTTCATTCACTTCCTAACAAAAATGTTGTTAAGTGTTTTATTTCTGGTTTTAACATTAAAAGTAGCCCGTTTTGTATACCTTGTATAACATACGTATCACATACAATATCGTAAAGTTTCAACTTATGCGGAATAAAAGGTACTTTCCTTTTAAGCAAATGCTGTTACTCTAACAAGTTGGCAACTTTGTTGCAAATAACATGTATTAAATGAAGTTGCTTTGGCCATTTTGTCCGACTTGTTTTAAGGCTGATATTTCAATAATGAAAGGTGCGTTCACTGAACGCATATTCATGAGTGTAAACCATATATCCTTTTTATTCAAAAAGATTTATCAAACACACGAGTTATGGATTGACTGCAGTTTAAAAACATTCATCAAAGGAGAAATCTCACTTGGAGGTATCCAAGGCGGTATGTATGAAACAAACATAAACGTACCGCTATTAAACAAGATATAACAGCATAATTTCGTTTGATTTGACATGCCGAAACAATTTAATCATTATCTCTGTCGGAAAATGAATGTAGCAAAGATATTCAAAAGAACATAAGATCTATTTTATAAATTATAGAGTACAAATCCGTTTGTGCCTGTTAAGCGATTTATGTCATTTAAGATAAAGACAGGTATGGCGAAGGAATTGGCGGTATTTGCCAACGACCGCGACGGAGAGGCATTGTGAGCCGGTACGGTCGCGGGCTGGGTGGGCAGGTCGGTACTTTTTGCCACCCAAATTCGAAATTCAAAATCCAAATCCTGGCGAAAAGATACAAAGGGGATTTGCCTTGCACGCGATAGACGCCATCATGGCGAAATCACGCAAACTACCGTGATAATATAAAACTTGACACTGCTCATATAATACAAAGCTTCTTTTGTATTTTCTACAGATGATATAATTAAAAACCATTCTTATTAGCAAAGGAACAGAAAGAACCGTGCACAATTAAAACATTACTCCACTGTCGTTAAGCTATGTCGTAATTAACCCTACAATTAAATCGAAGGTCATTACGGGGGTAAAAACACGAGTGGGACGTGATCTTCTTTTTGCTGTGATTACCTAAGAATCATTACGCTGCAGAAAGGAACTTAACATTAGAAAGGCCATTATTCCTATTAAACTACTCATAAACAAATTGTTGTCTTCTAAAAAAAATCTATTGCACATTTAAATTGTTTTATTTGAATATGTAATTTGCGTAAAAGTGTAAAAACTAAATATTCTTTATTTTGTTAATGTTTTGTATGATTTTTGAGCGCATGTCAATATTTTTGAGTAAAACGTATTAAATAATTGAACTTTAATACTAGTAGTGAAAATATAAATTAAATTTTTATATATGAACTTAAACTGTGCATTTTAACATATTTTTATGTTCATTTTAAGGAGTTTGAAAACAAGAATTTCCCGTTCTTTTCTGAAAAAAATCACCGATTTGCATAGATAAAAATCTATGTTCACAAGTAGAAAACCGTGTACATAAGTAATATTATAAAATAACTTATTTTTTTAAATTATGATATGACTAATATAACAATTATTCCGTATTTACTAAAAATAAGCTTTCACTGAAGGTGAAACTGAAGGCTTACCTGAACTATGTCATCAAAAAACAACCAGTAATTTCCAAACTAGGTCTGTTTCTTATCTCTACAATATTTATTCTTTGAAATAAAGAAAGGGCATCTGTATGAAAACATACATCAGAAGTCCCTGCTTCTCAACATGTGTGGGACAATTAGTATAACGGTACTCAAATACAGGAAAATACATTACGGCCTAAGAACTGTAATGACAGCGAGATATGCGGCCAGACTGACAGCAGTAGCAAAAATTGTATCGCACGCAATTGACACTTATTAAATCAATGTGACGGCATTTGAGTCTTGGCACTATAACTGTCTTTAGAGAAGAAATACGCAGGAAATGTTGTTTGTAATACTATATCTACATCGGACTTTGATAATATCGACAATTGTTACTGATTATCTCAAAATCATAAACTTTAGACCCGTGTAACTTTGTTGTTGGGATTTTCAATGTTTGTAGACATGAAGTAAAAACTTTCAGTTAAATATTTCAAAAATACTCCAAAATATTATTTTACTATATTTGTAACTTTATATAGTTTAATAGATAACTTTGATTTTCTAACAAAACCATTGATTTCTAAGGTTTTATCGCTTTCTCATTATTACTTAAATCCACCACCACGCATAGTCAGCAAATAGATACCTAAATAACATGATGAGAAAGTGAGTTGGAACAAGGGGAATTAAATATATTGGAACGACAAGAGTTTTTAAATAGCGTTTATCAAAAATTATATGTTTAATGCTTTTGAATATAATAAATAAATACTTACATGAATGTCTAACCATCACCCGGTATTTTCACAATTTATACCTTAATGAGTCAAACCATCAACTATATCTGCGGGTAGTTGATTAATCAAGCGCGGTACGAGGTAAGCGGTAGTTCTTTCGCCGTAGTCATTATTCGCCTTTGTCGTAAGAAATTTGTTTCGAGCGATCCCACGAGTAGTTTAGAAATCAAAAACTTTTTATTTAATCCTGACGCTTTGACTTCTTTTCAGGAACTAAGGAACTTGTTAT
This sequence comes from Calamotropha paludella, assembly GCA_927399485.1. Taxonomy (NCBI): domain Eukaryota; kingdom Metazoa; phylum Arthropoda; class Insecta; order Lepidoptera; family Crambidae; genus Calamotropha; species Calamotropha paludella. The sequence continues at coordinate 7,612,624 of OV656814.1, read as the reverse complement.
TATGTAAGGGACAAGCACAATCGGCCGATATTTTATCGGGCATGTTTGAAAAAAATACGAACAAAGAATTGTGAATAAAGAAAGATTTGCTCCTAGCTCTACTTTGAAGATACAAACTTGAGTGCGGAAAAGGCGGTGCCGTAATTACTAATTATATACACGCAAAACCTACGCCTTGGATGCCAAGGTTGAAAATACATTGTCAGCTGATTTATTGATATTCGAAATAATCAGTTGTGAATGTAGAAGGAAATTGTTTCTGGCTTATTTCAATACTAAACACAATTTTAGAATTGTGTTCAGTTTTTCAGCATCAAAGACAGTAGAGCAGAAAGCCAGTAGAAGATTATTTTAAATCATTAGCCTCACAATAAAGTTTACGCACGCTTAAAGAATTATGCGATTTATTTTATAAAATCTGCGGAATCGTCACAAAACCATTTTGGTCCTTTATCACAAAAAGATAAAATTAAATGGCGTTACAATAGCTATGGAACAGGTGATTCCGGCTAGTAAGAAGATAGTTGAGGTAGATCTATAAGCGACGTCACTGAGGGGATTAGTAAATATAAGTGGTACAGGTCTGTGCATATAGCAAAGAGACCTAATAGCCCAAATAAAGGAAAAAAATATATTATAAAAACACAACATGACAGTGGTGTGTAGTTAGATATGAAACAATATGTGTCTTCATCAACTGGGTATGCAAAATTATATTAGGAAAAAGGTAGAAAGAGGATTATTTTAAAGTTATTTCGCGAAAGATGAAATAACTCTACCTTAAGAGTCCCAAAAGGGGTAGATGTTTGTGTGATGAACTCGTCTATCCGTTTCTGAGTTATGGGTTTTTATATATATTTCATTGAATATAACTTATTTTTGTATCATATTATTACAGCGCTCACTTTGGTCTAGTTAGGCTAATTTGAATATATTCAAAATAATGCATGATTTTAAATATTTTAGTAAGACTACAGATTGTTTTAAATAGCAAAATTGTAAAATGAAAGTTCATTTTATTTCATTTCATAGGTAGGGAGGAGCAGAGGGCAATAAGTAAGTACGTCTACTAATAGTACTATGGGTTGCATTAGTGGTGGGCATGGAGGTGGGGAACGTATTGTCATGATAGTAACATAAATAACATTTTATTTTGAACAATACATTCGTCACACTGTCTTTTTCCTTACCATTATATTAGTACTCAAAGAAGTTATCAGTTTTAGCAGATACATTTTTAAATACTAGAGTAATTCAGATATTCTTAGATTAGTATCATATTATCTCATTATTGTCCCCATAGCTGGGGCACAAACCTTCCTTCTAGATGAAAACATCGGCCATCACATGGGCAGATTTCTCATCATCCTCTCACCCATAAACGTCCACTGCTGGATAGAATCCCCAAAAAGGAAGGTTTAGCATTAATCTCCACACTTAGTAGACCATTATTAGAAAACGCTGCTACTCATTTTGTGGTATATGGGAGCAGTAGTAGGTGTAGGGCGGTGTATATCATACCTATTAGTTGACTTTTACGAAACCCTTAGTCGGAGGGGCTGGTGCTTTTCAATTCTACCGAACACCATACAACATAAAATCACATTGCGGATTGATGAGTGCTAACTCCCTGCTTTCCAAAATACGGAGCTCTAGATGATGATTTTCAGATCATCTATGTGATGACCGGTCCTTGCGATAGTTGCTTAACATACGCAATCGTAAGCCGAACACGCTAACCAATGCGCTATATAGCTCCTTAGGATTTTACCTGGAAACGATTCTTCGCGTATTCTCTTGTCTCTCGATGCAACCATTCGTTCAACATGATGCCAACACTAAGATTTCTTTCTTCGCGCTTCCAATCAACGATACAACGTCCAATGTCATAAATAATTTATAACACATGATACTTTACCATAACTTTACGTAAATAAACAATTTCTTCAAAAATAGACACACGAAAAATATTATAAAATCAAATTCGAAATTTCATCTACATATAGTGATGTGAACGCTCGGCAGTCAGCGTGAGTGAACTGTCAAATGTGCCATAGACAAAATCATCAATACAATGTTAAGTCAATGAAGAAAATTAAATAAAATAACCAAATAGTATTGAAACCTCTAAGCTCAGATTATTATGGAAACTTTAAACTTCTTGGAGTTTGATGTTTTGTTACTTACTTCAGTTATCGTTGAAAAAGTTTGATTTAAAGAAAATAACTAAAGGCTCTTCTTGGGTTAGGCCTAAGAAACTTTGTTATTGAGTTATCTCCCCGAATTAATGCAGGCCTGAAATTTCAGGTGTTTGGTAAACTAGAGATAGAACATCAAATATGTTAAAAAACCTCATAAAAACTTTAACTATTCATTTTGTAAGTTTTTTACCTTGTTTCGTATGTTTTTTTTATTTTTTTAAATTATGGACAATGCCTAGTAATACTTTTTTAAAGTATAATGCCAATAACTCATTCTGATCTTCAACCTCTCAGCAATTTTCAGTAAATAAAATTAAGCTCACCCTAAGTATGCTACGCTTAACTCCAACAGATGGGATGTTAATAGGCTGATGATGACGATATTTATCGTTCATATATGATTTATAATTCTTATAATATGTCCAACTTAAATAAATTAAGTTCTTACCTGTTTGCGAGCAGGATCAAGATAGAGGAAACTGCTTTTGTTAAATCTGCAACAATGTTAATTTATACAATTAATAGAATGTAATAGAAATATCCAATTATTCAGTTAATAGTAAATTGTTAATAGTTAATATGTATACTGAATACACAGACTACAAAGGTTTGGATCTGATCTGGCCTGGTCTAAAACTGATTTTTTTTTAGCAAATGAGTATTAAGTATTAATTTCAAATTAGATATAACGTCAGTTCACCTTTTTATAATAATATTATTGTCGGAAAAGTAAATCAATGATAAGAAATCAGATGATTAAATTGCAGGCCCTAATAAAATTAATAAATAAATAGAGTCTCAGACAAACTAAGCAAAAATAGTGTCAAGCAAGCTAATGAAATAAAATATAATAGATAAATAAGCATATGAAAAACAATAAATTTAAGTCAATGCTTATACTGATGTCATCAAAATAAGCCCCCATCTGGATTCAAACCAAGAACCTTTGACGCTGACGCAAAGAGGATGGCCAGTCGTAACCGAATTAATTCGACTTTAACAACTGACAAAAGTAACTTGATTTCACTTATACATATTTCAAAGAGTTTCTCACTCAGTTTAAATAAAAACATGACATTCTTTCGATAGTTTAACCATAACGTTTGTATGTACGATGCGGTGGTCGGCTATCCAGAAAGTAATATTAGTGAAAAGCGCTGGTGAATAGAGTTGCCGCTAAACAAGCTCTAACATGTTCCGTTGTATATTAGCTGTCTGTGTGCAAAGTTCGTCTCTCTGGCATAAACTGTGTTGCTTCTGTGAGTATTAAACATTATTAAATGTTGAAAAAAAATAGATAACGCTTTACCTATTCACAATAAAAATATAACGCCGTCAGTCGTGAAGTTAGAGAGGGATGATTAAACATTAACCATTTCAACCGAACTTTCAACCCTGTAGTCCAAACTTGACTCCGTCAGACTACCATCTATTTACAAAACTAAAGGAGTTTAAGGCAAGAAGCTGTTAATACGTATCTCAATGTACTAGCGGCGCGTGAATGAGAAGTTGAAATACAAAAAAACCGCTATACATTACGATAAATATATATATAGATACTTAATTTTGGGAGGTGACTACTTAGAAAGGTAGTTTAGGATATGTTCTTTACAAATAAAACGATAAACGAATAGTTTTATTTACATTCCCAAAAGAATACTACTTTCCCTCATATTTTAAATAAAATTTATCTATCATAACGGCTAATTTGACTTGCAAACTTTATAAACATTTATGGCAGAATAAAGAATAGTGGATTTTTTTTTCTTTACAAATAAATAAACGGTCAAAATGTTATAAACGACTACTTAGGTACGGTAGGGTTTAAAACTTTGTAATTGTTAATGCAAAATTATCAAAAGAGCAATAGATTATAAAAGATCATGATCGTTATTAATTATAATAAGTGTTGATAATAACCAACTGTTTGAGTATTTTTACTGCTTAATCCTAATCTAGCCAAATTTAGTTTAGTTTTGTAATATTTGGTTAGTATTATTTCTAATGTTGGAACTGTAACGTAGTAAAGTCAAAATATTGGCCCGTTTTAATTAAAAACAAATGTAACCTTGTGAAGTGCTATTGAAGTATAATAATCTGCTGCGATATTTCCGCGAAATGCGATATACAGTAATCGCTTTGGTCAGTTTGAATGCTGAGTAAAATCAATTTATACTAATATGATAATCTAGACTAATATGAATTATAGCTTTAGGTTAGTACCAAAAGTAGACTGATTTCATGACCTGCAAATAATTTTTAGTGGTTGCCATATTCACATAAATTATGCTGTAAAACATCTCGGCATGCTTATTAACAAACACCTGTCTTGAACGTCACAGTTAGTACAAATCCGTCGTAAATTATTCGCATCTGCGGCTTCATTACAAAGGTTGCGTATTTTTTAACCATGTGCCACAAACTTGCACATTTATTCTCCCCATTCATGATTATATTGACGCTTGTTATCTTATTTAAACGAAGAATAGTCGTCTTCAAAACTTCAGCATTCAGTTCATTTATGGCCTTTGTAAATATAATCATGTTACTGTTTATTATAAGCAGTTGGAATATGGAATATTCGTCTTCGGCGGAACACTAATATCCTCTGTCCTCTATTCAATATTTAATTTCTTTTTCACATTTCTTTGAAGGAACATTTTGAATTACCTATCAGACATTCGTAATTTGGGCTCCACCTATACTCACGTGCTAAACGCGTTCTTCGCAGTTTTATGGTAAATCTTTCTCTGTACAGGTACTCCGACTTTGAAATTGCAGCTTAATCATTGCTGGTCTTCAAAATTGATAGAAAATCATTATCTGAACTTTGACTAATACTTTGTTTATACATTCATATTTTTCTTATTATATATAGGTACTCAATTAATTTTACCTTTATCCTTTGATACAAATATGTCTATTTTTATTTTAGTAAATTATTAATTACTTAATAATAGTAAAATACACGATTTATATATCCGTCCAAATGTTACCTGAATAGCGATATGTCTGCCTGTTATACTTTATTTTAATTCTCAGCCGTGGAGTCTTTATTTGTAATTTTATGCAATAAAATTATTTTATTATCTTATCAAATTGATAAATAGTTAATAACAATTGTAATAACCTTAAACTAGATACAACAAAAAAGAAATTTTGAAACAATACTTAACACACTAAAAATTAGCCTCACTGGTGTTGAGAAAGTTGCTTTAAAAGCTGGCAGCGTTTCCTCGTTAAATAGTTACACACTGTACGCCGAGGAAGCTGCAGCTTGAAGCAATTGGAGACAAAATGTTTCCAAGGCATGAAATCGCTTTGGTTTTCGTCACGTACCTACTCAATATCTTCTAGGGTTCATTTTCAAACTTTCTGTTTGCAAAAATATTTTCCATCATGTTTATAAATTACTACGTAAAAACTAGAGAGAGGGGAATTGCTTGGCATATAGTATGGGTGGTCACCGAGGGGGGAAAGGGATTAAAAATGTAAAAAGTGGGTCACGAGGTATGGGTATGTTCTCTTATGTAGTTCATACTATATAGTTAAGGCGACCATTGTCCATCGATTTAGATGTCAGCTTTAACCCAAGTTTTGACCGAGTTTGATCATTGCCGATTTACTACGGACGTAAAAAAGCATTTAGCTTGCCATGAGGGACTTTTAATGGAAATTAATGGGTAAATATTAATAATGTATGTCATACATTGTTAAAATTCTATAAAAAAAACCGGAGAGCCATAGAAATAACTTGAAGCGATATTACATAGCCTGCTTATTATATGGCTATCGTTAACTTACACTTCAAGTTAAGCATTTTCTAAAGACAACTGTAAAATATTTAATGACATATATTCGATAATTTAATCAACAAAAATAATTACATTTTTGCCTCTTAATCACAAAGACTTTTCTCTAACAATACATGAAACAATATTTTGCCTATTCTATTTTACGATATTTACGATTACGATAATTGATAAAAATCAATTTGAAATTTAATTTATTCATGTTATATTACGAAAATAATATTTATTTGAACATCCGCCATACTTTATAAAATTACCAACAATTTGAACTTATATTTTTTATGCGTGACTAATGATTGGTCTGCGTTTTGATAATAATTTAGTATTTTGGCTCGATGGTTAAGCCTCAGGCTGTAAGCAATGATTTTCGTGCCCTAGATATTTTTAATACTAAACCAGTATCAATTGATCTAATCATGCCCATTTGTATAACACTTTTAAAGAATTAAAAACTCTGCATTTATTGTAATACGGACTATATTGATTTTTAAATGTCTTGACTGTGTTCTATCAATATTGGTCGGTATAAGCGAAATTATAACCTGTCATGTCGCAGACGAGATCATGAAGAACAAAGAAGGTCATTACCAAAATAGATACTGTAGCCAACCCAATCTTTATATATATTTATATTGTTCTTCTTTATATGCCGAACTTAACTAATAACTTAACTAACAGATTTCGATGAAATATTTTGATTTATGTGTCAGTTCCTCAGATAGATTGAGTAGATAGCGCTGTAGTTTACAAGAGTTATTAAAAATATTTTTACGATTTTTTTTTTTTAAGATTTTTCGATACATCAGCACATATTAAATTTAATTCCCGCTGAAGCCGCTAATAGCAAGTTTGTTTGAAATGATCAAATTTTTAAAAAGGAAGGAAGTTCAAATAGTACGTGTGTATGTCACAAAATAGCTTCTATATGGCAGGACTGAGTCAATAAAAAACATATGTGTAGTAGTTTAGTTTGATCCCGGGATAACTATGATTCACAATTGTATTATAATTTAAGGTGAGCGCTGATACATCGGTTAAATGAGTGTTTGCCGGGGCGCTAATATAGTAACTTAACTGGAGATACGTAATATTATAAGAACTGTTTTTTAAACGCCTTATACTGAGAAAATTGTCAAGAAATAAAAATAACGTTGTTATTGCTATCTTTATTTAATGTTAAAAACATTTTTGAGAACTCCACGGTTAAATATAGAGTCAAGTAAACAATTGAGCAGATAAAGCATGAACCGCATTCAATCCACACTACGATTCAACCACTTTACAACAAGTTTTTTTTTTGTTTTCAATAACATCAGCTTAATTATCTCTCCATTGTAGTCACCGGCCGGATGTGTATTGGTGGGTATTAACAGCTGTACATGAATCTGGGGTGGTTAAACTTGCCTTCCAAAACACAGATTATCTAGATATTTTTTATCCTCACTCTTATCGTCAAGTTTAAGCATCACAATTAATGTAATTGAGAAGATACGATGGGGCTGACGTGTCCATGATAATAAAAGCCCCAAATTAAACAAATAAAAATGGTAACTAGAGATGGTAATTTTTTGGTCACCCATCTGGCGAATGGACATTGCAAAAGTTGCATAACATCTGCGATCATAGGTCGACCGCCTATGACCAACGTTTTTTGAGGCACGTGGGGGCCATTGTTAGGAGCAAACTACCAACCAACTTTAATTTATTGTATAACTACGGAAGTCGGTCACCCATCCTTTAACTGATATTTACGAAAGTAACTTTATCTTTGCAATCGAAGTGAACCGCCAAAACACACACTAAAATGAGATTTTAGTGTGTGTTATAAGTAAAAGAATTTATAAAAGTACAAAGTAGTCTAGTCAGTGTTTGTCTGTGTTTATACAACAGTTTAATCTAATCCAGTTGATGTAAACAGCATACTTGTTTAGTTATTTGGTACAAAACATGAAAAGGTTATTAAAGACTACCTGCCGATGCATCGATACATCCCAACTAGCAAAATTTAGCTGTATATCGGTCAAGGCGGCGTTTCCTGGATTCCATATGGTGTTCATGGTCCTATTACAGTGTTAGAAACGTTTATATCAGTTCAGAAAGGGCCCCTGATATAGAACGTTCTAGTGATATAGTGGTTGTATTGCTGCTCCGCTCAGGGCTAATTTGATACATATTTATCATCATATATGTGTGTTCTTTGTGACTTTTTGATGTTATATTTGTGATTTTTTAAACACTTGTATCACAATATGATGATAAAGCGGCACAGAAAACGCTGATATATAACCATTGAGTATCAGTATGTAGACCATCTAGAAAATTAAGTTTGAAGACGAAAATAATTGGTAGTATTGTTTGTTTAACTTTAATGCTTCCGTAACGAGGGAGTGTCATCAGAAATTGTTCAATATCACTTGCACTTGCAATTTTATTGATATTCTAGTAGTACATTATTGGTGTTTTTTTAGTGGCCCTCGTTAATTTTTTGTTATTTATCCAAATAAATATAAATTAATTAGAAAATATTTTTAAGACTCCGATATACAACAAAACAGAATAACGGTTGCTGTTATACAGCCTTTTATAACATTTCACAGGCATTACCAATTTTAGGGATTCCTAAGACAAACATTAAACTCAGTTTTCATTAATACGGCCCTGGTTTATATTTTGCTTGTTTTCAAGACCTCTTTCGAGTATATGTCCTTTTTGAAAAAGGACTTAACAAGTCAGAGTCTTCAAGTAAATGGGTACCTATATTATTGAGCAAGTCAATGGCAAGATTTAGTATCATTTAGATAATCAGATATTCTATTTTTCTACACAACTAAGCTTTCATTGTAGATTTGAACCTATTAGATGAAAAACACTTACATCGTTAGGAAGCTTGTTGTAAAAGCATAAACACTTCTCCTTAAAAACGCTGTTTATTCTGTGGAGCCGACTAGAATATACAGCAGGATGGTTTTTATTCCTAGTATTTATATTATGAGTATCTTTTTTTCCATACTTTTGGAGCTCTTAGAGACAGGCAAGCCGTCTATATTAAATTTTAGTGAAAGTTTTTCAGGAATATGCCAGTAAAAACCTGTGCCCAAGGGCATAACTGTTACTTGTGTTTCTGTTTATAGGATAGTTCGTGGGTCTTTAAGCAAAATATTTGGGGAACGTTAATTTAGTACTTTGACAGGGTGTGAAGTACAGTCACTGTGAGAGATATATTAAATTTAATTGCCCATTCCTGTATATTTTTGGTGAATTTCTCGTTTTTGTCTACTGCGTCGTCATCTGTAGTGTGATCACCAGATATTCTCGATGATACTGCGATATTGTCTTCGTCTTCATTTTCGGTACATTTTGTGTTGCTGACTGGTTCTTTCAAAATATTTTTTGGCACGGAACCACTTTGTGTATTTTCTTTACTAGATTGACTACAATTACCTGTGCTTAAGGGAATGACTCTTACGTAGAACAGAAAGTGTTTCCTTATAATTGTTCCTTCTTTTTCGTTTGGTGCAACGGTAGCGATCCTGCCTTTCGCACCGACGGTCCTGGGTTCGAATCCCGGAAGGGGCAGATGTTTGTATGATAAATACGAGCATTTGTACCTTAGTCATGGGTGTTTATATATATTTCTATGAATATTACCTACATATCGCTGCGCCGCCGAGGGTTCTCCGAGGCGGTCGCTTAGATTAAGCCTTAGCAGCCTCATCGGCTAAAGGTACTTGCTACCTACGTAGGTAGGGCGTGGTTTTTAGTCAGTCTGGCCTTTTTTTTTTTTTTTTTTTTTTTTTCGCAGAAAATGCCTTACGCATTCCGCCGTGTCGGGAGAACACTGCGGATATGTGGGGCTCTCCTCCATGCCTCTACCCGGCCTAGTGCCCGGTAAAGGCTTGGAGGCCTACCCACTAAAAACTGCGGCGTCCCAATACACATTGGAGCGGGTCGCGGGGCCCTTGGCCGGAATCGACCGCGACCCGCTCCAGTGTGGGTCCGCGCTCGTGGGCGGACCTCTCCTATGCTCCGTGAGGGACGGAGCAACGGGGTGAACCGTGACGCCCTGAACACCCCGCACGCCTGAGGGCCAAGTGCAATGCGACTGCCGGTCTCCCGCCCTGACAGCCGCTGGCCCCCTTTCGGTGAGGGAAGGAATAAACCACACCGCCCGACCGACCCCGACCCACACGGGACGAGACTCCCGCGCCCGCGATGATCACCCAAGAACAAGTCTCAAGAACAAGTTCCCGGGCGCCACCGCAGGCGGCGCGGTTGCCCCGCCCAGTGCAGGCCGGAGGCGGCCGAGGTGTGCTAACGGCCTTCCCCCCCCACCTCACCGGGATGTGCGTCCGCGGAAGTCCCCCAGAAACAAAAGTTCCCGGAAGGCTTCCGCGGTCGCCATCCCATCGGACCCCCCCTCGGCCACGCCGGGCGATAAAGGAGAAAACTCCGTTATCACCCGTAGTTTCCGAGTGAGGGTCCTACCCTCGGGGGATAGTCAGTCTAGCCTGACACAACGACTGTGGCTTGGCCATAGAAGGATTTACCACATTAAAAAAAAAAAACCTACATGTATCATATATGTATGTCTATCCGTTACCCTAGTATCCATAACACAAGCCTTACAGTGCTTATTTTGGGCTAGGCTAATTGGTGTGATGTTAGAAATATTTATTATTTATTTATTTATTTATTATTCGTTTGTATGCACCACTTTTCCTATACTTTTTCCGCGTTTCAATGTCCATTTTTTTGGATAATTTAGAAAAAATAAAGTTATGTAAGTGGCGATATCTGAGAGTCGTATAATATGTTTTTACAACTTTTCAGAGGTAATTAAGGTCCAGTTATTATGATTTTAGCACAAGCGTTAACGGAAGCGGCGTAACGCAAATTGGGTGTGATAGTGACTATACAAACACCGATGTTATATTAGTTATTTGTGAGCCATAATGTTACAACTTCGCTCAATAACGCTAACATGGCACCCTTATCCTTACTAATATTATAAATCGGAAAGTGAGTTTGTTTGTTTGTTTGTTTGTCGCCGCTTTCACGCCGTAACTACTGAACCGATTGCTTTGAAATTTTGCAGACGTAAAGATAAAAGTCCGGATTAAATAATAGGGTACTTTTTATCCTGGAAAAAATTGATATTCCCGAAGAAAAACAAAAATATTGTTTGCGTGATGGATGGATTGTAGATGGCGCTGTGTGTCGTTTAAAACAACGTAAAATATTGCAAACGAATATAAACATGTAAATTTTGAAGCTAAATGATACGAAAATGAATCCTCGAAAATGAGGAATTCTCGAGGGATGACGTACAATTTGGTTTATCGTCTAAATTGTTTTTTTTACATCTACTTATCCTGGAATCACTAAAGTCAACGAATTACTAATTGGTATAAGTATTAGTTACGTTATTTAGTTCTTGAGGTATGCGATAGATGGCACTTGGTGTTTTTTAAAACATGGTAACGATGTGTTTTTTAAAATACGTAAGAAGTGGAATGATAGCTTACGCTATTTAGTTCTAGAGGTATGCGAAAGATGGCGCTGGGTGTTTTTTAAAACGTGGTAACGAAGTGTTTTTTTAAGATACGTAAGAAGTGGAATGAATTATATGAATTTGTATCCAGCGTTACATCTCGCTTCTTAGATTTTTCCGTGGGAATGAGAAGTTTTCTTATAGTTGTACTTTATACCGCAATATAACCGAATTCCACGCGGGCGAAGCCGCGGGCGGAAAGCTAGTTTACAATAAATTAGTTCTACAACAACTGTCGTGGGTAAAAATTTACAACTGTGTTATATGTGTTATACAAAGTAGTGGAGTAAACGTTAATGTGATAGGTTTAATTCGCAATTTCGTTGTTTATCCTTATACAGCTAAATAGCGTTAAAAACACATATATACGACCGGTGGTCACAATCGTTACCTCTATATGATTTTTATATTGCTCTTTAGTGTTAAAATATTTTGTTTTATCACATTAATGCTAGCTGGGATACATGCACACACACACACACAAACGTATTGTTTTATTTTATTAATTTGAAGCTTACAGCATTATTTACAATGACAATTGAAACAATAGCTTGGCAATTATAAACCAATTACATGCTTCACAAAGATAAGGTAAAAGATAAAAGCATCAAGCAATCGACATTTTTTTTATTTTTTTTTTATTGTAAATAGGTAAGCGCTTGACCGCTATCTCGTCTAATGGTAAGCGATGATGCGATCTAGGATGTGCCGAGCTTGCCTAGAAGATACCTATTTACTCGCGACTTGAAGACTCCTAAATTGTATTTATCAGGAAACACAGAGTCAGACAAAGAGTTCCACTCTTAAGCGGTACGTAGCACATAATTGAAACCAAAACGCTGAGTGCAACTCTTTGGTATAGCAACCATATGACGGTGGCGCCTTTTTGTAAGTCGGGTTGTCCGATGAAAAAATGGGAACGGCGGAACAAGTTATAAGAAGCCATTTCAGTTATTCTAGTAGTCAGGTTTATTACAACGTGTTGCTCCGACCACTTCGTGACTCGTAAGCTTACTATCGCGTCTATTCTCATACATGATACCAGTCTGGTATCGGTTAACATGCAAAGCGAAAACAAATTTGAGCTAATACCCAACTAGAAAAATGGTTATATAATACAGAAATTTTATGACTTCCAGTCCTTTAAATGTTTTGTAGTCGTTTTACCATTACTTATTAGTCGTATAGAAGTTGGAGATTTAACATAATAGTCGTATACCGAATTAGTCGTATTGGTACGTCCATTAAACGTTTTACCAACTTTATTATATGACGATCATATAATGGTCTTATAGAAAACGTTTACCTAACATCAATTTAGTCCTATAAACATTTTGGTTGGATAAAAGTCATATAAAAGACAAAATTGTTTTAAGGAAAACATTTACATAACGGCAATATAACAATTATATAATGTGGATAACCCGGACTATTATAAAACATTTCAGTGTTTACAAAACTTTAATGTAACTCTTTTCCGACATTCAGTCATATAAATTTAACCCCAACGTTGGTCAAGAAAGGTCACTGAAAGTTCCAAAGGTTCCGTACAAACACTTTTTAATAAAGATACACCAGATCTCAAAGTAAGTGCTAAATTACAATTTTGTAGCTTGCATTTATATTGGTGGTGATTTTTTTTATTACGTTATACTTACCCATGAAAGTGAAATCTTATTTATTTTTTCCTTGCGAACATATAAATAAACTTGCTAGTTGTTACTAAAAGATTTTGAAAGATTACTGTTACGTATCAACAATCTGCCCTAACAGATACATATATCGTAGGTACTGTACAAGATTTCGGTATTATAAATCTACTCTGCCACGGGGTTCACTTATTCACCTCGAGAACCCTAGCGATAAAACATGGAGCTTATCAATAGTCACACCAAAACGTGTACATGACTATTTTGTTGTTTAGTAGTTGTATAGCAGTCTATATATAACTATAACAAAAATGGCTACTCTTAAAGATTAATTTTATATGAAATTAGTATTCTCATACATCAGAAAAATCACGAATATCGAGAGGGCTTAAGGAAAATAGTACATATCGTCACATACATTACCGACAAAGTAAAGTTCCCATGAGAAACTAGTCCCAAACGCGCTTAATACCACATCCACTTGTTTATGTTAATAATAAACCTTAATAATTACTTTTTTATATCAATACAATATTAAAATTTCAATTTTAGGATTAAGTTAGGATGGTGGAAAAATGTTTTATAAATGTCATAGTTTAATATGAATAAACCATTTTAATCATAATGAAGTCTTATTACTACCTTTAATAAAACGTTTTAGTCGGTCTCACGACTTTTACTGGACTACTACTTGACTATTTAGTGATATAAAATGGGCCCTTTTGACGTTTTATAAACGTTAACTTGATGTCTATATGACCGTCACATAATCACTTAAAGTCGCATAAGAAACGTTAACTTAACCTTTATATGACATTATTTTGCTAGTTGGGACGCTCTAAAGCGCTCCTTAAAATTAACGTTGAAGATAATCAAAATATACTTAAGTAAACAAGTAGAAGATAAGACATAAAACACTTCCAACCTAATTAATACTAAAGTGTTAGGTAAATCCCCTTTATTTTAATGTATCAAGTATATATCAAGTATTTCTTAATATTTTTTTCTTTGTGTTTTGCCGTAATAAATATGTTGTTTACGTTGTCCGTTTACTACTGTCCACGATTTCGATCAGCTTTATAGGCAGAAACATATCAACCCACTCTATAATGTAAAATTCCTTAACTGATTTTAAAATCAACGTCCAACATATAGAGTTCTATGTGTATTAAGAAAAATGAAATTTTGTGGTAGGTTAAGGAGTCCGAGATAATAAATTTATATGACAACCGGCCCCTGCGAAATTTGTTAAGCTTCCGCTTCTTGAGACTGACGAGGATTTCATGCAGGCCTCCATATGAATAAAAAGTTGTATTGTCTTGTGAGTACATCGGCTTTCTGTACAGTAGATAATGTACAAGTTCTTTATGATGTGTATTGGTCAGACCACTTTTATTTTTAACTAACTACTAACTAACTTTTATTTTTTCGCTCATGACTCGGAAGTTGCTATGACATTTTAATGCCTAAGTTGTGTTTTTTATTTATTTTTATTTTCTAGTAAAATAATTTTTCAGTTCCGTTTGTTTGCCTAGCCCATTTTATGAATGCTAAGTTTTTTCGGATTCGACCAGGATTTCCGTCGGGTCAAAGTAGCGAAGAATAGAGACAGTGCGTAGAGCCGTCTCATTGTTCCGTCGATGCCTCCTATTTTTTGCGTGCCTTGCGAAATTGACTACTCGCCAGTGAGTTTTTTGTAACATCAAATATAAGTAGCATTAATTTATTTATTTTGAGCTAAGGAACACAACATAAAGAATAAAACAATAAAGTTGTAGTTTTTTTGTTTAACAAAGGTTGCGTGTTTATATATACAAATATTATATGCCTGGAATTTAATTAGAGTGTATTTTAAGAATTAAGATATTTATTATTTGTTATACAATATGAACAAAAGCAATTAATAATATCTTTTACTAATGTTTAATGTAAAGATATTGGTGGGTAATTGTAAGCTTCTCTCGATAAGAGCTCTCTTTAAGTGTTCAAAAGCGAAAAGCAATTATTTCATAATAGGAAGACAATATGGTGCCAGGGAAAACTCTAATTATAAAAAAAATAAGAAACATCTGATGTCATGGATAAAATTTACTAATTATTTGACTTAAATTAGACGAAATAATGTTACCATGACTAATTAATTCAATAAAAGTATTCGATAGTTAAGATACATTTTTACAAAGTCAAAGTTTTATAGGAATACTTCCATTTCATGCCAGAAGACAAAGATCTGTCCTCTAATAATAATTAGTACTTATAATTAAAATTAAAAAATAATAATAATTGTTATCAGCCTATTTATGCCTTCATTGCTAGGGTGATAAGACCGTAGGCAGAATAAGCAGTAACTTCTTACGCCGGCCTAGTGCGGATGGTTAATGCAACGATGATGTATATATGAAGCTAGCTACCAACGGCTAAAGCCTTGTGAGCATATACTATTTATATTTATATTCTTTATTGCAAGCCACATATTTAGTACAGGTATACACATAAAGGTATAAGAAGAGACCTAAAGTGGCATGGGACTCCCTGTGAGGGTGAAGTAATTGAAACTTGACTAGGAGATGAACAAGTTTTTACAGATCTAATTAAGCATTAATGATAAATAATTTATCGAACAATATATTAAATGATTTATTAAAATTATTATATATCATTGTAAAAATTAAAGATAATGATAGAAAAGCAAATTATAATTTACATTTTTATTGTTCTACCTATTCACAATATTACTGTCTTCAAAGAATTCCGATTTACAGAATTGATGATTATATAATGGTCATTAATGCGTGAAGTTAAATGCCTTTACTTTAGTAACCACACTGCTAATTAATATTTTGTAAGATATTTTTTTCTAAATCATTTTGATTAGCGCGACAAAAGTTTCCTTGTAAATGCTCATATTGAACAAAACTCATTTTATTTTTATCTTATCTTATTTAAGCGAGCATTCCGAAGCATGGATGAGTTTGAGGTTATATTTTTTTTGGTCACTGATACGATGACCGGCGCCTGCGAAAGTTGCTTTATCTCCGCAATCATAGGTTAAAGTGGTTAGTGAGTTAGTACTGTCGAGCTCCTCAGTATTATTAACCTTCTGTGTTAAGTAAGTTTCATAAGTGATTACAGATATGAGTTTAGTTTAAAACGAGTACCTATAATATTAAAAACAAGAAACATTTTTATAACATCAATATCTACTATCTCAATAGATCAATTTAAGTGATCTTGATATAAGTTAAAGTAATATAAGTTATTTATGTACTTTGTTACCATGTACTTTGTTTTAAGCGAGTTTGCCGATATTTCGGCATTGTTGCAAGCGCCATGATCACGCAGTAACATGGAGGTACATGGTAACAATGCCTTAAATAACTTATATTAATATAATGTTAGTGACCATGAAAGTTTTAAACAATATGACGTAGGTTTTGAACATTTCTTATTATATATTTAATTTCCGCCGTTGAACAATAACCTTCGCCCATTGCAAAATTACACGGAAAGATAGGTATCGGATCTGGCTTACGTGGTACCGGTATATAGACCTAATCCAGATAGAAAATTTCTTAACTTAAATTAAATCTCATTTTGGTGAAGGCTTGTCTCTTAAAAATAATTTGTATAACCGACCACTCAACGAGCCATTTCTCACACCATCCAGTTACACAATAGCTTAAGAAAATAAATAATAATGAATTCGATCTATATCCAATTTGATAGATTGATCCACCAGGATTTCCGTCGGCTCGTATCCAAAAATAGAGCACAGATAATAACGCGTGGTGCCGGCACATTGTCTTGTCTAATGAATCAATGAATCGAGTGCAAGAACCTGATTACGGAACTGACGGGAGACGCACTATTTTGCACTACTTTCTAATTCTGATATTATTATATGTGCTAAAGTATAAAGAACTATGGATAAAAATTTGTTAATTATTCCGGTGACAACTGAATGGTGCAGAGTTTAGATACCCCTGTCTTTGTAACTTACGATAGTGAGTTTAAATTCCATAAGCAGCAAATGTTTATGTGATGAGAATATTTTATGGAGTTCATGCATGTGTTTACGTATTGTCGTTATACACATTTTGTGCTGCTACTACGTGTCGCATGTAGTAGTAACAAATAGTATTTTTCATGGACTCTTATGTATTTATCAATTGACACGTTTTGATAAGACATTTAAAAATAGAGCTTCAAAATTAGTCAATATCGATATTCAATAACTCTATAAATATGCATTGCACAGGTTAGGTCTTATATAAAAATCTTAATAGTGATGGGCAGTTTTCGCTAAGGGTCTTTTTTAATCTTTCTAATATAACATCGCAGATGTTCTTCTGATTACACCCAGCAAAAGTATTTACATTATGGAAATCAGTAATAAAATGGTACTAAAACCAACCAGACCCAAGACTCTTAAAAAAGTTAGCATTTTATATTGATAAGGTCGAGTACCGAACCCGGAACTTAATTTATGAAGCAAAATTATTGTATATACATTTTGTTAAGAATAGAAAAGATATTTGTAAAGCAAAATAAAAGTGCAAGTTTTAAACGACAACAACGACAACAACGACCTGGTGTCGTTAAAAATGTGTATTGACATAATAGTAAAACAAAATACAGTTTAGAAAGAGTCTTTACTAGATAAAGAAAACAATAACTTTCAAATGCTCATTGATAAACAGCTGTTTCATTCAATGACAAACGTGACGTTGACCTGCACACACTCAACAACTGCGATCACACGATAAGTACGCACACAGCTGTAGTCATCTCATCAATGGACTTGACGTAGCTATACGTATCGAGCTATGAATGAACCTTGGGTGAGGTTGTTTCTCTGCTAGCGCTCGACCGATGAACTTCACGGCGGATTGTCGATACTGATTGTTTAAACAATCTAGCCTATCATTGATTTATTTTTTGAAGCACTGCTAATTATGTCCTTAGTCTACTTTTTGCCACAGTTCATTAAAGACATTGAGCAGCAAAATGTAATTAGACACATTATTTACAAAACGAACTATTAATAAACTAACAATAACTATTAATACAATCTAAGAGACAATTAATACAATCTGTTACATTTTCGAAGATAATATTTTCCTTCCACATTTTTTATATAATTATTGCGTTGCCTTGCAAATCTTGCAAAATTAATTTTAAAAAATAAGGCCTTACAGAGATGTTATATTTTCAAGGTAAACTGTTTGGATGAACATTTAGATAAGTGCCCAGATTTCTGCTACCTAGAACACTAGCGCTAACTAAGAGTCGGTGAATAAATAATGAAATATTTAATTAGATACCTACATAGCTTCTTATTCCAACAAATCAATCTTCGTGATTAATATAAGCTTGCGACATGTACTCGTAATTTGTTGTTTATATTTTCTTTTTTAACTCTGAAGCCAGTGTTCCAATTAAATAGAACATCGAGCATTTGTCTATGGGGGCGGAAAAGCATACTGCCCCGGTAAGTCGGAGTTTATAGACAGACATATACCCGCACCCGATATCACATTTCTAATTTTATCAAATTTCCGCCCTACGTAGTTTCTCATTTCCGCGACGTGCTTTCTTGTAACTTTTGCCTTTTCTACTGACATACAATATACAAATATAATTTGTATAAAATGCATTTCACTGGATACTGTGTACGTACTTAGGTATTTTTGTTTATTAGGGAAGGTCTATGCTCCTGCATGAAGGTCTAATATAATAATTTTATTCCGAACATTTAAAAATATATTTTTTACTTTCACAAGCGCGTGTGGGGAAATATAACTTTTAGTTCTCGCTATATTTTCGTGATAATAACAATACACAAATAAATAACAACACAGTGTTTTTATACTTTGTATTCTGGAGGTTAATATACTGAGTAAAAAACAATGATAAAGCTTACTGGAATTCACCCATTAAAATGCTAGCGTGATATTGAGATGTTCAAAAACAGGTGAATCATTTAAAAATAGTGGTAATATTACACGAAGCACGTGGGAGCCACGTGCCAAATTCCTTGAGAAATAATCTTGTAGTGACTAAACCGTCGCCGGCTATTTTTAAACTAACTTACGATTTCATCGATATAATGATATGTTTACAACCATATGAAATTAGGTTGCCGCAACTTGACATACATTTCCGTAACCTTACAAAATTAATAAAACTACATATTTAAATCTATTGATATATGTATTATAGAATGTACCCAGTTTCTGATTTTCTCTGTTTATATAATTTTATTCCTAGTTAATTTAAATGTATACATTTTACCCCTGATTTTAAATGCAGTTAGTTTAAAACAACATTTAGATTCTATTTTATATTGTTTTTTATAAGGTTAAATTAATAAAATTTTGCATAACATTAAATATTACTCAAAGTCTCATATTTGTACATCATAATAATATTATGACTGTAATATTAAACTAGCGTTTTTGATGTAATTAACAAAAATGCATGCAAAAATTTCTGAAGAAACTCATGCATCCCATGACTGCTTGTTAGGAAAGTACTCCTCTTTGTTATCTTTACATCATAGAATAATTCGACTTCCAAAATGTTAAATTGAGACTGCATTATTTATGGTGAAGCTAGGACACTATTACCTCAGGTTATCAAAGTTACCCAAAAATTATTTTTCCTTGAAAATCATAAAGTATTTTCATCAGTGTGAAAGTCCAACAGAGCGAAAATAACATCAACCCTTCACAATTATGTGGTGTTGTTAAAACCGGCTAATTACACTGGGGGCTATAACCATGTACGTCTTGTAAACTACAAAATGAACTGCTGCGATTTCCAAATTACAATCTTCTACCACTATGGCCAACTCGCCTGCCAAGCGTGAGATTATGGATAAGCCCCGCAATATTTCGGGGACTGCTTTCTCCATTATCATGATAATTAACAGAATTTACCACTGGTTTGACTCGAAATTTACTAAAACGTTTTATTTAAGGGCTTAGATTAACAATATAAAAGAAAAATATTTTTTTTTTATTTGGAATTCTCAAATTTTATTTATTTATTTAAAACATAACACACAACAACACACAAACACATATTAATTGACTGTAGTAACTTAACAATTTGTTTAAAATTTTAACATTTAATAAGCGAGAGGTAGATAGGTTGTTTAGTGTGTGTACAGGAATGTGTTATTTATTAATAAAGTAGGAGTAAGTAAGTGAGAATAATATATTAATCTGATAAAAACATGGAGGTCCGAAAACTTTAATTAGGGATTAAAATACTTAATCTGGATTACTATAATAAATGAGTGTTTTTGGGTGTTGGTGTGTTCCATTTGTTGTATAGATACAGAATTTCATCTAAACAGGATATCTTTCATAACGTTACGTTACACAACGTCTGCATCTATAAATATACCTTGTTAGAAGAAAGATTCACATCGAAACATGTAACTAACTAACTTATAGAACAAATATTATTATAATTACAGATCGATGGCATTAACCTGTATTGTTAATACAATATTTACATTTCACAACTTTTACTCATATATCATGAGTAATTATTTTGCATCAGTTCGATTGTCCAACGAGCAAGATCTGGCGCCAACGGTAGCCTGGCGTTATAAATTTACATCGGCATTTATGACAAATACGTGAGCCACATGTCAAATATGCTAACATCGCTTAAGCGTTGCTCAAATAGTTATTGTCTATTTCTAGTTTATCTAATTAGCCCTAAGTTATTATTAGATTTATATCAGAATAAAAAAATATCAAAAAATGAGAATTCTGCACAAAGATGCAGTACCTAAACGGTACTACGTTTTTTTCTGATTGAATATGTTATTATAGAATGGAAAAATTAGTGTGCCTAAAAAAGATTTTTGTTATACACTAGCTGACCCGGTAACGCGTTGCTATGGTAACGCGTATACAATGGAAAAAGAGCGGACAGACAAACACACAAACAACAAATATGTGTTCTTAGATTAAAGATTTATATTTAATCCTAACGACAGTAGCTTGTATAAAATTGTGACAAAAAGTATTTATGAGGCATGCGTAAAAAAATCTATGAAAAAGTGAAAAATTAGAAATTGTAACAACTAAATACATTTATGTACTTTGCCAATAGAAATGAATACGCAGAATATCGAAGAGTGTTATGAATGAATAAGCCTGTTTAAATTTTACAAGGAAGTATGTGTGTAATCGTTTTGGATGCCACAAATGAAGAGTCTAGACATCTTAAATTAGATATAATTAAAAAGGTACCACAATGGAATTTTCATCTTATTATTAGTCACTGAATGACAAGCCACTTTTCACACTCCGCAAAAGGTCATGCTCTCAGATGATTTAACTCTGAACTCATTCGGACGTGACGCAAAAGGCCTAGCAGATCCTTTCAATAGTTCCGCGTGGTTTGCCCCGCGCGTGCTTTCGTTATTTGCTGACACGTAACTCTGCTAACAATACCACCATTAGAACCTTAAATAATTCAATATTTGCAATTTGGTTATGCGTCTTCCTACGCATTATGCAAAGAACATTTTCGCACGTCATTATACTTTTTAAAAATATACAACACTTATTTGAACTAACACTTAATTTGAATTTGGTTAATGACGAGGAAATAATTTGACGTATAAAAAAATTGTACTAGTAGGATACGAAACGCTTTGCCAAAAACAAAAGTTGTCTCGTTGTCGTCAAGAGCTGTTTAGATGTATACAATGACATTTGATAACCATAAAATTTACTGTATTCTCTTTTTTACGGTACCTAGGTATTCCAAAGATTCACTTTTCTATTCCCAAGTGTGCTGTTCAATAAATTTTGAAAAATTTATAGTGGTTATACTAATATGCTAGGGTTTAACATATAGAGATCTTGCTGTCATTTTAATTTTGCTCTTTCGTATTAGTACGAAAGAGCAAAATTATATGTAATTTAATTTATCAGAATAAAGAAGATATTAGATTTTACCAATATTAAATAACAATTACGTTCTGAATCTATTACATTTTTTTAATTTTCATGTAGGATGTTGTGCTTTAAATGAAATATACAATGATGCATTGGCGGGGGAGCCAATTGTTTTTTTATGTGTTCTTTGATACGCGGAATAATTTTCATGATATCTTATACTATATGATGCGTTGCTATGACTTCATAACCGTTAACTAAACTGGCTCATGAAAGCAGTTGAAAGTCGTTATTTACAATGTGTCATCAATTGAAAAATATTTTTGCAAATTGCATTTTGATTATTCATGCAGATTATTCACAATAGGAGCAGACATTGTTGGAAAACATCTTAGCTATCAGCAGCTTAATCCAGAAGAACTTTCACTTGTAAAAAATATCTTTTAGCATTAATTAAAATATCGAACCCCTATAAATCTGTAATGTTATAATTACAGTAATTTTCACAGTGTATATAACTATCATCAGCAACGCTTATCATTATTAATAAGGTTTGAAAAACTTATAAGTCATAAGGTTTGTTATAATATTTTTTGTAATATAAGCATTTAACTGATAGATTTTTACCTATATCCAAAAAAAAAGTCAACTTGTCTCAGGTGGGCACGATCCCTCGCTATCCGGTCGAGTGCTCTTCCAATTAATCTATCGAAACCTTGTCAGACCCTTTATATAACCGCTGTGTTTTGTGTATGTATGTATGAGTAAATTTCAAGCATGCGGGATCAACTGCCTAACGTGCCGCTTAAAGAGCAGCTCAAATAATACATTTGTGATCACCCAATGGTTAACTGAACCTTTCCGAAAGTAGCTTAGCAACTGCAATTGGATATTTTGATCATACCAAATTGCAAAATCCTTGCAAAAATCACTTGTCTTTTGCTTATTCATTATAATAGCTATAAGACGTCCAATGATATTCTGAAACTTTTCTAATATGGGGTTTTGGCAAAATCTCCACGCTCGACGGGCGGCTTAGAGATACACCACTGAGCCAGCTTGGTTCATTAGCTCATTTTAACTATGTAAAGCTTATCAGTATATTCCGTGTAGGGATTCGCAAAAAGTTGAATTTCAGCCGAAATGTAACCCTGTTGTAAGATGATGTCAGTACAACACAGCGAGGACACCCAAGAATGATTATCTAAATAAATTCTAACGTAGAGATGAAGTCACTTAAGATTTTCCTTTGACGTTTTCGAATAGACAATAGGATCCAAAAGGTCAGTGATGAATTCATCGTGTGACTAGTGGATTGCATGTTTTGATGTCGATGGTGTAGATGTGTCTTGTATTAAAAATAATATACTCATGTTTCGACTCCTTGTCCAAAACCGTTTTCACAGAAATATACGCGTTTTGTGGTTAGCTTCATTTCAAAAATCAATGTTATTGCAATGAAATGTTCTTATACGACTTTATGCCTACCTTAATAAAGTAAATATTAATAATCAAAAAAAATAATATAGCCTTTTGAAAAGACGTGGATTGGTTTACGCAAACCTATTTGGAAGTTGATTCCGACGATCAACTGAAGATATGCTCGTAGACTGCCATTTCTCCTACAGAACTCTTTTACATTTCTCAAACTATTTACATACTTGGTCGACTCCGGAAGTAAATACAGCTCCATGTTGTGGTATTATCTCCTAAAGCAACGACAAAGTACGAAAAAGCAGCAAGTTCACTTCGTTTCGTATTTATTAATTATCATATAAATTTGTTTAAAAAAATTGTTTTTCTACTTATAAATTTAAAATAAATTACAGTGACAAATGAAAATAGTGAATAATATAAAAAATATAGATATTAATTTTTTTGTGAATTATAATCATAATCAGTTATTTTCTTTACAATTTCGGGCAATGACATTAGTTTAGAGGCCTTCAAAGAATTAGAGCTTATGAAGATCGGGGTTTCAAGCGTTAGAGCTAATGACACTAATAAGTAAAATAACGGGGCATGTGATTTCCGGCATTCGACTGAATGAAGAAAGTCATTGTAGACAGGATAACAAACTAGTAGCTTCCTTTCCCGGTGTTTCCATCGTCGTATTAAATTGATTTCACGTAATTACGACACGTTTCATATAAAACTCCTATGTTTTAACTTGTTATAATTAATACATAAGTTTCCGGTAATTTATTTTTATTGTAACTCATATTATTATTGTGATTATTAATTGTAATAATTTACAAATTACTTAATTAAAATTTTATTTATAATCAACACTCACAAGGCTCTAAGATATTTATTGAGATAATATTTGTTTTCTATATATTTTCGTCCAAAACATTTGCTTGTGATAAATATTAATTCATACTATTCTTACGGTGGGCCTGCACGGGAGTTAATTTGTCGCTGCGCTTAGTCCAACGTGTCAAAAAAGAAGATGGTTGACAATGTTTAGGTTGATTTGCTAATCAATGTCTAGACTGTCATTAGTGAAAGCACGAAACATAATCTGAGAATAACAGGAGAAGAAACGTCTTTCGCAGTCCATATCTAGATAAAAACTGCAAGTTTGAGTATATGTTTAAACCGGTACACCATCGTATCATGCTGCGCTACGACGTCGACGTGCCGTTGGAATTCGTCCAAGCTTAGCCATGAAATAGAAATGTCAGGATTAAATAAAAATACGAAAATTAACGACATATCGTAATTTCAATCAATGCCGTAATTTTATTTTATAGAAATTTCCTTCTGTCGTCATAGTAGCATGGTAAAAGAAAAACGTGAGTTCGAACCGCAGTTTAGGGTCATCGCATTAGTAAACAGTTTGCTATGCGGTCTCCACGCATTCCATACAAAATCTCAACATTACAAAAAGTATTGAAAACATACAAAACAGCATCCACTGAGTCACACGGATGTAATGTTTGTTTTGCGACCGGTGTGCTCTGAAGGTCACTTTCTCGTGTGAATCATTATCACACTCACATAGTTTTGTAGAGAGAGAAGCTGGCATAATTAATGAGGACGTTGTAATATTACGATATTACTCGTAATGAAACTGCAATACTTTTATATAACTTTAGTTGTGATAACATTCTCAAAAAAATACATCTAGCTCACTTTATTATCTTTACTAATTTTATTGTATTAAAGTTAATGAACAATTTATTACCACACTTTGTCATATACCTTTATTTAGTTCCAAATTAAACAAAGCTTGTACTATCAATACAAATAAGTGTAAAACGTCCATGATTCAGGGACAATTGATTATCGTTATCACCTTTTACAAATTATCAGGATTCTAACCCATAGGTGCAGTTTAGGTTCGCTGTATCGCTTCCGTTACGAAAAAATTATCAACATCTTCATCAATTATAACGATTTCTATTTTTCGACCTGTAACTTTACAAAACTATTATACTTATAATAAGTAAATTAATTCACTTATTTATCTTCAATAAAGTATCAACTCATCAGCGAAAGATGTCCACTGCTTTGTGAACACCCTACCCCTAAAATGGGAGATGTTGCCTTAATATTCACGCTTGGCAGTCGGGTTGGACAGCGCAGTAAAAAACCATTATTATTGCAAAACTCAACTACCCATTGCCAATATCATCAGTTGCTTTTATGATACCCTTATTACACGGTTAAGCATAAAATAATACAACATATTCTCAGTAACATACACACCGAAAAATATGCATTTTTTTTATAACCCTTCCTAATCTAACTAAATGAAGTCATACCCTAACGCAACAACTAACAGTGTTTATTTTGGGCTAGGTTAATAAATGTAAGAAATATAACTATTATTATAATAGGTGATAGAGAAATAAAAATCTTATAGAATCTTACGAAAAATCAATATGTAGGCAACCTACCGCAGGCAGTAAGCTAAACTATGAATTTTAGTTTCCATCGCCTTTCATATCCAATAAGTTTTCTGGCTCTTTGTTACACCGAAATATACATGTGTGTTTTATAAATGAGTTAAATAGTATTTTGGGGTTTTCCGATTAATCATCAGTAAAATATCTGAAACTGTTTTAGCTGGTAACGAAACATGTGGTAAGACCTTTCACTGGGTATCTGTGAGTCAAACTTATATTTCGATTGGTTCAAAAATTGCGATGACATTGCGAGATAAAATAGAGCATTATTTGTAACTGTAATTTCGAAATACATTTATGGTTAACATTTACGAAATATATAGTTAAAAAATATTGAATAAATTTAACATGTATACCGAACACGTCTGATATACACGTGAGTTCCAGTTGATTTTTATTATAGTAAATTTGTATGTATACATAAAAATCTAGCCGCCAAATGCTAAAATAATGATAAAAAATGTATTGTAAGGTAAAAAGTCATGAAATTAATGATTATTCACTAACAAGCGCATAGTTGCCACAATACTCAAAATAAAAGGAAAAATATTGAAATAAGTTACGGTTGAATAATGAAATCAAATATTTGAAAATTCCTTAATAGCCATTTTGTCTTAAAGGAAACTTCCCACAAAGTGAGAAAATAGAGAATTAGAAGAATCTAAGAAAGAAATTAACGTGGCAATAATTATTATTATATGTTTATTACTTAGGCATTCAACTGCTTGATTTCTTTATTTAAAAAAAAATACAAGAGAATAAGCCGAATCGGGTTTGGTTTCTTTGACTCTCGTCTGAATCCCGAGACGAGTAAAATTTTTCTAGTGATATTTACTAGAAAAAATTATACACATTCTTTTAATTTGTTTTTGAGTTTACCATAACAATGCCAAAACACCTAATGCAAAATGCAAATATAGAAGAGTTTCTCCTCAGCTGGGATTCGAACCCACATTTTAGTCAAAGATTAAATATGATGACAAATAAAAATTGCTTGTTTGACGTTTATTTGGTCATCATTATCTTATAAATAAATGTAGAAAAAAAATTAAACTTTTTTCCTCAGACGGATATCAAACCCTGTTCATGTAACACGGGACAAACACTGCATCTTCTTTAAGCGCTTATCGGCCTTATAGGACATCTACTGTCTGCTTTTTGGTTTGTCAAAGTTATCGTTATAAGTTAATATTTAAATGTATATTAATTCTTATAAATAACTTCAACTAAGATAAAATATCTGATTCAGTGAGTGTTAATTAAACAAAATTATCTGATTGTCCGGTAATTTCTACGACACATAACGCAAGCAAAGTCATAGATTAACATTATCATAGCTTTCACAAGATGAAGTCATTTGTAGGCATAAGTATGCGTGTTTATTATATTGACATAATGTGTGGTCATAGATGTGACCAATTTGTGAATTCAAAAGTTTTTTTAAATAGTTTTTAAAAGATCGATCACCGAAGCAAAGCGATAAAAATATGCTGTCTCTTCCGTTAAGCAAACCTTGAATAGATATTGAAGCAGGTAGCTCCAATGATTTAGCATACATAAACAGAGCTAGGATACTAAATAACGGATCTGATATATGAATAAGTACATAAAAACATGAATAACAAATAAACATATGGCTCTACGAGGATGCAAATCCAAAACCATTGGTAAATAAGTTGCACCAACCGATTTTCAAAATTATTTGAATATAAGGTATAAATTACGTGTGTGAAAAACAATGAACCTTCAGATGGGATTCGAACCCAATTTCGACACGTTTGCCACCGTTTCGGTAGCTCAGAGGTCAGAGCACTCGCCAGGATAGCGAAAGGTCGTGGGTTCGATTCCCACCTGAGGGCTCAGAGGCGTAGTTGTTTTATACACACGTATTTTATAACTTATACAAATATTATATTGTGAATGCAAAAAAATAAATAAAAACAATTATTAGAATATATTATTTAAGTAAAAATTTTCAATTTCATTTTTCACATTAGTTTCGGCAGAAACTGCAAAATAATTTTATTTGTTTTATCATATGAAAAGAGTTTGCATATTATATTTTATTATGACACTATTTGTTGAAGGTGTTTCTGGAGATGGGTTTTTATATTGTTACAGTTTTAAAATTCTATGGCTATATAAACGTGTCACTGTTGATTTTATTTGATCAATAAACTTTATTTTTATATTATTAAAATATCGGATCCGAAAGATACTCTCCAATTCTAATAAAGTTCTGGTGATTAGTTCATAGAAAAACAAGCAAAATGATAAGAGTGAAATTTTAAGATGAGCGCGCATCACTGTGACACAAAATTACCATGTTGAAGTTGCCCGCAAAAGCTATATGGAATAAACCACCAGGATGAAGTTGGCCCCTAATCATGAATTTATAATTTTATATTTTATAATAACATCATAACAATTTTATATAAAAGTGGCCTTTATTTAATAAACTATTTATGTGCGTTTATTGGTTTAAGTTTAACTGTCGGTATGTATTCTTTTTGTTTGTTTATAATATAAATTAATATTATTTTTACATTATTATTGGTTAAACAGTTTATTTTTATGATTTTTGATATATTACTTGATTCTGTATAAAGATATATAGAAAATATATTAATCTTTTGATGTTTCTTACTGATCACTATATAATTTCTTTTTTTCACAAACAAAAGGCACACGGGAGGAAAGTTTTAGTTATCTTTGTTTAGTTATGCTAAAGAAGTATAACTTCTTACGGGCGTACACAACACGGTTTTTTGCTTATTTAATTGCATAATTTGGCTATTACTCAGTGATTTACTCATTCGCCATGCCAGTTGAAGCAAAGATAGAATTAAAAAAATAAGTAGTTTTTACCATAAAAATATTTTGACCAGATTGTGAATACAAATTCAGTTTGCCAAAGTAAGTCAGATTTTTTTGATAAAACATACATTTTAAAAAAGCGTGGAGAGACTATAACCCACGTGATAATATTCGGAAGTATTATCTGATTTTTCCATTACTCATATACTTCTCTATTTCTGGTAAGAAGTGTATCAAGATTTCCTTAGAGTGATCTAATTAGTTTCATATTCCACAACACCGTAACAAACGACCAATTTCACGGCTACAATGAATGAATGACTGAATAATACTATGCCGATCTGACTCAGTGATTCGGATGCGGACATAAAGCTATATTCACATAGTTTGTAATTTCACCTAGTGATTCTACTTTTTATTTCCACTATTAAAGTTGGTATTACTTCGCCTGTTATGGATTATCCTTTATAACATTTTATTTTTTTACAAGCCAATAAAAAAACATGCAGTTTTAATTTTTAATAATAACATTTTCTTTTATAGTATTTTGCATAATGAGGAAGTATCTGAACCTAATTCATTTTGAATTATATACATTTTTCGTCAAACTAATAAAAAATTTTGGAATAAAAATCAGAGACGTTTAATTGACAGAAATAAATGTATATAAAAATCATAATCCGATGTGGTTTGAGAAAAAATGTTTTATAATGGGTAAAATATAGGTATATATATAAAAATAGGTATTTTAGAAATTAATAAATTATTAGCAAGACCACTCGTCTCTTAAATGACTAACTAGCTTTGGTGAACTGAAACAACACTATCATACGAAATCTGGTAAAAGCCTTGTTTACTGACTTCAGGACATCTGGCTCAATTTTTCAGACAACACAGATTTCGTTGAAGTTTGTTTGTGGTGAAATCACCTTTTTTGTATACATAAAACTTATGGCACTATTTAATCGAGACAAACGAAAAAATGTTATCTTTATTCATGAAGTCATTATCAATATTTATTGTGGAGAAAAGAGTAATAATTAATACAATTAGTATTAATTAATTATGTTTATTTATATGAATGAAATCGTTCAGATTGCGGTTAAACCTTCCCGGAAAATATCAATGGTTTACTGGAATTATAAATTAATAGACTATAATTAGTCAGTTTCAAAGTCCACTGGACACATCTTAACATCCGTATTTGGTAACGCATCCCACACCAAATAGAGTCGGGAAAACCTCTGAGTATATAACTGAAACAACTACTGGTGTCTATTCGGATGAGTAATTTAGTAATTCTAATCGTAATGAGATAAGATTCGTCGGTGATTCACGTCTGGTCCCGTGATGGTATCATCTACGGTTTTTTCTTCTCCAGGAAGTATCCTGAAATGACTTGTCGAATTCTTTCATCGTAATGGGTCGAGTCTTTTTCTATAAGTGGTAATTTGGTAGTATAAATAAAGTTATACCACACCACATACACAGTAAAAATAAAACCATCGATTAGATTTTTTTTGACAAATTTAAATCATTTTATATCTCAAGAATTTTTTACCAGAAACCATTCTACTCGTATTTATCTTCGAAATCACCTAAATTTAACGAATGTAATGCTTTCACAAGTATCAAACAATATACAAAGACGAAAATATGATCAATATATTGTAATTATTTATGCATATGACTTCTAGATTTTCACTACTGAAATATTTTTTTAGTACATCTTAATGTGAAAAAAAAAATCAAAATGCAGAGACCTTGACAGAACCGGCGAGTTTTTTAAGTTTGTCTTAGAATATTAAAGCCACTTCTTTATGCTCTAGGTGTGTTCTCGATAGCTCTTAGGAGACGTGGAAAACGCTTGGAGTACTCACCCCGATAGCGAGAAGTTGTGGGTTCGAGTCCCGCTTCTCTCCTGAGACAAATTTACGTAAATGAGATGCCTGGAAGATATTTTATTTTAACGATAAAACCGCTATTCGTACTAAATCTATGCATCTTTCTCTCTATGTTTTTTGTTCGGTGCGGTGAGTATACGACATTTTTTTTTAAATTTTATATCCCATTCTAATTCTATGCGAGATTCTATTGCACGATAGGCAGGAGAAATACTAAATGCTTTTACCGGATATTTTACTGTAAAATTTATTATTAATCTTTATCTAATCGATAAATTAATTATCGGGTGAGATATCAGCTGTAACCGAAAAGATCGAGTTCAAACTTCGCCGACGTACTACGGACGCCACGAGGGGTTAACGATAATGTGAATCGCACTGTTTACAAACTTCTTTTATTAAAAAAATATTTTCACTGCGTTCACTGGTCAATTTAATTTAAATAAGCCATAGTACACTTTGATGTTTAGACCTACATTACGCTATTACACTAATATATAAATTATCTTTATTACTGTCAACTGTAATATTGATGCTGTCAACACAACATGAGGAACTGCGGGAAATTCAAATGTTGGAGGTTTTTTCCTCTCATTAGGTAATGATATAAAAAACCATTAAGCTGAATGGAACTTCAATTTCAAACAATCCACTGAATAAATTTGTGATTCATGAAACATGACGTCTGAACTCGGTAGTTACCCACTTGTTGAAAGGTTTCAGTATTTTTATCGATATCATGATATCCTGTTACAGTTCCTATTTGATAACGTCCGCGAAGTTCAAAGTAGATAAAAATTTAATTTGATATATAAATGCCACAAGCTATGCGCAGTGAGTTTTGCAAAGACCCTTTTTGTTTTTTGTCGAATATGATTGCCATCCTTACTCTTAAACCTTCTGTAGTATACTTACAACAACATACCAATCTTTTTGTGAGCTCCTGAAAAACTTACAAATGACAATCGATTTTTATATTTATGATAAATGCAGCTGAGAAATGCAGATATTATTATAATAGGCAGCATTTGTTTCTACGCCTTGCGAAATCCAATTTGGTACTTAGACATCATATCAAAACCTATTTAGTAAAAGGTAATTGAAGGAATTTTATTAGAGACTGTCATACAATAACGAAAGTTAATAAAAAAAAACAAAACAGGAAATGTGGTTACGTTACTTATATTTATCAAAATCTCTTCAATGATTAACTTAAAGTGGCTATACTTTTATATTTTTTTTTTAACATCAAATTGAGAATTTTAAAAATATAAAACACAGACAAGATAAATAACCGTAATGGATGTTCATTGGAATAAAAGATAAAAATATTATTATGTAGTAATACGAACATTTATTGCAAGTCACATAAGAATTTACAACAAACCTAACACTTAATTTTATAATATATTTAAATAGATAATATATTAATTAGTAAGTAAAAACACTTTTCACGTGCCATGACATACGAATATCAAATACTGAATATAAATTATATAAATGACCTTTTTTTTAATACAAAAACGGCATTTACCGTTAATGCATACAAATATTATCGTCCCTCCCGATATAAACGCCTGTGTCTATGAATGAATGCTTGTTGAATTAAAATACATTTAATAAAATAAATAAACCGGTTTGATGACCAGTGTTGTCGAGAGGGAATGACCTTATATGTAAATATAACTTATTTATTATAATATGTACACGTTATCCCAGTAACTACCTATCCGTCAGTGCATATTTTGGCTGTGTTAATTAATGTGATATAAAAAAAATTTAAAAGTAATGATTACGAAAAAAAAATTGTTTTTTGGTTTTTAATTTCACAGTATATTTATATTAAACAACTATTTTTAATAAATTTTTATCCTAAACACTTGTTTGTTTAAGTAAATTTTCATCTTGAATGAAGGTAACACACCGTTAACTATTATAAAAAGGTGCTAATTCCAACACATGATTCACAGGTACATTAATAATTATCACTACCTAATGCACCGTTCGAAATGTAGATACAGTCATCGGAAAACCCGCTTGAACCCGCTCGATAAATGCTGGTGAATGCAAATGAGATGCGCTTAAATAAGACTATGCATCTACAGAGCTCAACTCTTCATTCATCTTCACGGTTCAAATGGCATTTTTGTTGATGGTGTTTAAATATTTTTATATTGTGAATCCTGCAATCACTATATTTTTAACTTAATATTTTTTTACGAAAAACAAAATATCTAAATAGACTTTTCTTTTAAAAAACCGTATCATATTTCGCATTGATATAGGTAGGTATCATAAAAAAATATTTTTCATTTCTTTGATAGTATGATTCATATTTACGAAATTTTGAGTGTGTTATCTAGTTGGGTACACAAAAACGAAATAAAAAGAAAGAATAATATATTTATAAGTTACCAAACATCAATTATTATGCAAAACTAAGTCAAATTAATGTATCTTCCATTGTCAATCGATTTCAAATGTCTGTTTTGTTTTTAATATGGTCTGCATTACTAATTACATATTCTACTATAAATCACTGCGTTTTAAATTGTGCACAACTGTTGACACAACACTTAACACATTGTCTACAAAACTGAATTACTATAGTATTATTTAAGTTACAATACAATAGAAAACACTTCATTGATTCACCCCATTGAGGAAATAATGGAAGAAAAATATTAAGAAAGTGTTTCTTCTACTTTAAAAGACAACCTTTGGGAGGAATAGGATTTGTTATTTGTTTCCTTTCTATAATTATAATGTCCCTGAACATTGAGTACCTAATAGCCATTAAGAATTTAAATTAAAATTTATTTATATAAGAACAGAAGTATTTAGAATAATGTGAAAAAAGGACTCAAAATATATTTTCAATGGGTAATGATGAATACATTTTAAAGTCACATTGATAAGAAGAAATATTTTTGATGTAAAGTGACATAACTTGGGACGAATGTTTAGGTAGTAAAAATATAATTTTTTCCTGTTATTTACATTCATTGATATTAATAGGTACATTGTTATGTATTGTATTCCAAAATGTGCATAGATTATTCTTATTAATAACAATAAAATCGATTTTGAACAAACAAATCCATACTAATATTGTAAATGCCAACGTTACTCTGTCTATCCGTCTGTTTCGTTGCATGGCGAAATGGCTAAACCGATTATGAAAAATTTAATATGAAGATTAATTGAAAATATTAGACAGCATCACATACATGTTTTGATCCTAAGTTGTAACGACGGTTACACAACACCCAGACGCGAGCAAATATAGAAAAGTTTTTCTACATTGACTCGACCGGGGATCGAATCTGGGACCTCAGAGTGGTGTTACTATGAAAATGGGTCTTCGAGCCACTCGACCATGTATGCCAGCGACATATCTTTAATTTACCTTGTGGAAATCTGTTATGAATTCAATCGGTGCGATTTTACGGCGACGATAAGTAGAACTCCCTCTGCCATTGCGCGCAGAGCGTAGGCACAGGTACCTTTATCTAAAAAACTAAATAAAAACACCGGGATTTGCCCTCAGTTTGAACCGAGTATACTGAGGGCACGTTGTGGCGTACGCCAGGCAGGACTTCGGTGAAGTGACCATCGACTCTATGGCCTCCTCCGAACTGGAGGGTGATCGGGTACATCCTGGGCACCACCCAAGGGTAGGGCGTAGTACCTATCCTAATTCCACGTGAATTGGAATCGGGGACAAACACTAGTTATAACCATAGATACTATTTTAATGCTTCGTTGCATTGAAAACCAAAAAAAAATCCTCATCAATAGGATAAAATTTCTTACTCAATAATCAAGTGTTGAGTATTGAATTAATTTTAGTTTAAATTATTATAATAGCAAAATACTAGAAAAAATCGACATGCGGGAATCGAACACGCAAAAGCAAGCAAGTCCAAGAGCATTGGACTGGACTTCCAAAGGTTGCAGGTTCGAATCCGGCATGAGAATTCACTTGTGAGTCGAGTCAATTTTTCTAGTATTTTTCTATTATAATAATTTTTGTTATAAGATAGCATTGAAAAATTGCATAAAACATATAAACATAATTTTAGTTTGTTTATTACGTTATATTCATAGCTATGGGAAGTATTATCGACATGAATAATTATGTTAATATAACATCCGTTTTCCTTGATTATCATTCGGTAATACAACATGATTAATTAGTGGCACTGTGACATATTAACAGCAATCCGAAAACTACAACTCGTTGGTAAGTGATGTGGAAATTATAGTAGGTATGGGTTAATTTTTTTTATAAAAAAATTTACAATGCTTTATTATTAATCAAAAATATTTGAAGGCTTTTGAATAATGTTTCTTATAGTAATTTAAAGTCAAATGATTGCGATAAGCCACGGTTAGCACATCCAGCTCGCGATTGCCGATGTTGAGCAACTTTCTCAAAGGATTGACATCGCATGGGTGACCGATAAACTGTATTATCTTTTCTCCTCCTTGCTGCGGAACTGGTATTGTCTGTGTCTACATCTGCGTTGGTTCCGCGTGGTGTTATATGGCCCGTTTTCTCTACTGTATTGTTATTCTTAAGTAAGACCTGTTATCCAGGAAGGAGGACAGGAAGGAGGATGATGACTGATAACGAATAAAAATCGTCAAAAACCTTAAAAGAAAAAGTTAATGAAACTTTTATGAATTTATTATAATATCTCGCCGCAAAGAACTATTATGGTACGGCTAAAATACCAATTCTCATGACAATACAAATCTTTAGCATAATACAAAACGAGTTATTACAAAAGTTCTATAAATAAAATTATGTAACAAAACGCAATAAACCGTTCCGCTTTCCGGCGGGCGTGACCTTGCACCGCGTCGTAGGTACCTACGTAACGCTACGTCACACTACGTAGTGACTACGTTGAACACGTCATTTCACAGAATGCTACATCATTCAACGCCAATGGAGATTTTGTTCGAACACTGTTTCGTCATAACTATTACGTGGAACGGAACACATCTCGGAAGCTTTACGATTTGAGTCAATAGAAGTTCCCATCCGGAGGTACTTTTCCGAAACCTCTTTATTGATGACGTTTTTATGTTTTAGAACCTTCCAAAATTCCATCCAACATTTTACATTCATCTATTAAGGTTTTGTATGTCTGTAACAAACTAATATATACGTTAATTAGCTTACTAGACTATTTGTTTAAGGAGTCACCCTAATGTCAGTGTAGGTAGGTACATTGTTTTAGATAAATAAATAAAAATAAAACTAATTTGTCAACTTTCATTAAAATTGCAAATTGCAAAATTATTGATGGTCTGATTTAAAAATATGTACCTACATACTCAATATTACAGTTAGTGACTCTCGATTTATACAAATACAATTACAAAAACATCGTAGGTAAGGTTTTTAGTCAGTATCAACAGTAGTATTTTTATAACACATACTATAGGTACTTTAGATAAGTACATAGATATTCAACAATTGAGAGTAAATAAAGAGATTAAATAATCTCACTTCGCTGGTCACTTGTCATTATTAAACAAAGTTCACGAAATATAATGTTCGATTATATTTTAATTTTGTACAAACTTTTAGATAAAGCGGCTCGTTTACGCATAAGGTAATATCAGTTTTATAAAGTACCTAGTGTTTATTTATTTATTACTCATGCTGTGTGATGTCTGCCAAAGTCGAATAACACCAATCCTTCACATTTAAGGGTTTTGAAAAACGCGATCATTAATGCTGGAGGTAATCACCATATATGGTGGACCACAAAATAGGCAGGAGCGTTTTCCGAATTATGGAATATTATTCCGACTTCCAACCCGGTTGAAGAGCGAGAAGATTGTGATTGTAGCCCTCCGTTTTTTTTAAGGGAGGCCTCTGTCCAGTATTGTATCCAGTCCTCGGATTGGGAAGTGATTTGTTTACTTTATGTATGAAGTGACTGGTAACGACATCTACAGTTGAATAGTAGTATTAGTATTTCAGTATATTCGCACTTGAACTTTTAAACTATATAAAGCTACCATAAATGCAACGTAATAAAAACCCTATTAATATCAGTTTACAAATCAATTACTAATATTATTTTTAATTTTTCAATTAGAAATAAAATAAATGTCTAACAGCGCCACCTAACGCTGAGTAGAAAAAATTAGTAGTCACATTGCAAGCAAGGTCGGAGGTTGCGTCACTCACATTTTGGCACGCTACGCCCACTGAGAATTAAATTACTTTGTAAAACATAGAGTTCGCTACAGTCGCATGAGATGTTACAAAACATGGAAAGTGAGATTGATTTGATTATCAAAAGAAAATACCAACTACACAGTATTTTTAATAATATCAAAATTATATATTTAGCAAACGACTTCAAGAAATTGGGTTATCTAACTCAATGAATAGTACGCTAAAATAATCTTTGACTGCCTTGCCTCAGGACGTAAGACTTAACTTTAATTTATTAATCTATGATATCCACCAACGAAGACAAGAGTAAAATATTTAAACGTCTAAATCATTAAATTATTGAAACATTTACTTACTGAATTAGTGACCTAGAACTTCAATTCCGTTTTGAATTTGAGTTAATGTGCGTGGGAATTGAGATTGAAAATCGAATAGGAATTTATATTTGAGTAGGTTTAAATGCTGCTGAATCTTTTAAAAAAATACTCTTTCCCAACTTTTTCACAATTCCCACAATTCCCCATCAAAATGTGATTTCATCGTTGTAACTTTGTTGGCATCATTTAAAAAATCTTAGTCAATTATATTTCTACTTAGTACCTACGTATTTTAAAACAAGGTATTTAGAGGAAGATTTTGATATGTAGACAAGAAAATTTGAGTAACAAAATGAAAAAATTACTTAATAAATTAAAAAAGCCTAAGCTGGATTGTTCTAAACCTGTTCTCTATACCTAAGCTTCGTCTTCCTTAAATCAAATAATAAATAAAATATTGTTCTTGAAGGGTGATGGTCTTTATCCTTACCTACTTAATTTTGCAATAGCATAACTTTAAGAGGGAAAATTATATCGTCCAGAATTCTTTACTTGCCGAATTTGATTTAATAGAAAATATTTAGCCTGTAAGTAATTGCGGTTTTAGGGTATTAAACTTAAAATTAATTCAGTTTGTGAAAAAATGCAAAATTTTACGTATGTGGTTATTTATATAACACGTGCGAACTCCGTTTTGAATAATTCATATGAATGTCAAGGTGAACGCGTTTTGTGAATAAAAAAAATATGAGGAAAACGTGCTTCATTTTCTTCTGAAAACCCTACTCATGTCATTTTTTAAAATTTTCTTATTTCATGTGTTTCACGTGTGAAGTGTTGTTGAATATGTACAGAGACGTAAGAGCGAGTTCACTCATTCGAAACTCGTTATCGAGCGCGTTACAGATTTCTATGAAGATTCGCAGTTCTGATGCAGTTCCGCTTGGGGTGCTCATACAAAAATCCATAGTAATATACCATAGAGCTTCTAACTTAATCTATGTATACATAAATTCCCTGTCACAGTGTTTGACCATGATAAACTCCGAAACTACTCAACCGATATTGATTTTTTTTTCAATTTGCTGGATTTGTTCCGACTGAGAACAGAGGATAGTTTCAATTTTAATGTATAACACAGCGACGCGTGGGCAATTCAGTTAATTATTATATAGAAACAGAAGGCAAAGGAAGGAAGAATTAAATTATAGATCTTACGTGCGGCACAGATATAATAAAATGCTTATTTCATTGTTACAGTTTGACATCGTACACTCATTGAAATTTAACAATTTTAAACGAATCATTTTATTATTATTACATAGATTATATTCTTATAAATGTACCCGCTACAGTTAGAACAGCAATTTCCTTGAACAAGCCTTTAAGAGAATCTCTAGGGCGAAGGCTGTATATTGCTGTATACTTCTAATTTCAATTCGTACACAGCTATCCTGTACCAGTAGTGGGAACACGAATAGGCTGACAATGATGACAATTTCCTAAGGAAATACTTCACTCCACAAGCGTTGCTTTTACTAAAGAAAGCGCAATCGTGATAGGGTACTGCTGGTCACCTTTAAAATAGATATGCAATATACCTGCTAGCTGACTACGTCTGGTTTTTTGAAAAAGAACTAATCAAGGTATGAAAGAAATCGACTTTCTATCGTATATACTATATCGGATACACAACGGAGAGCGAAGAGAGCACAAGACGCCGGTTTGGTATACCAATCCTACGTTGTTGATATTCCAACCATCTGCACAGTCTGGCTAATGCTAAAAGTTAAAGAGTGGAATTTGTAGTCAACCGGTATGTTTTTACAACTAGGACCTTCAAGGCAAGACAAGAATGATTAGCCTCCTTCTGCATAAGCATTTATACAGGGTATCTCAAAAAATGGGGTATAGTGGAAGTCCAGAGGCAGAGCATTACTGGGGGGCTATAAAAATCAGCCTCATATATTTTCCGCGATTTTTATATTTTTCGAGTTTTTTTTTATACATATTTTTATTACAAACCTTGATTTAAAGAAATCATTATTCACAGGCACATCAATAATTGAGATAATTACTTGTTTGTTTTTAATTTAGGTGAATTACATACTTTCCTTAAATAAAAACAATTATGGCTAAGTTGGATTGTCACTCAGTTACTGTGATATGGGGTACTATGGTATTCAGTTACTTCTAAGGCTGATCGTAACATATGTATATAATATTCAAAAGTAAATGTTTAATCATCTAGATAATCTGGTGCCGCATAAAATAAATGGAAAGTAGAGAAAGATCGATATGGTATGACTGATTCATGGTCACCACTCAAGGTGACAGGGCTGAAGGACGCGTCGGCACACCTTTTTACATATATGATGACATCATAGAACATGGTTACCTGCTTCGTTTCTAAAAATTGGTGTCGAAAAATAATAAACCCTTATGTGCTCTAACAAAAAAGGAAACTATAATAATAGGATTAAAATTCAATATATTTTCTTTTGAAATTTCAGTCACTTACAAGTATATTTTAAAACCTATCTTGATAAACAGTGCTCAACAATAATTGAATTTACCTGTAAATAATGTGGTTCGCAATTTATTTTTTTTGCTACAGGTAACGGTTATTTCCGGCTAAAATATGTCTACACAGGATCACACATCCAATTTACTGTGTAATTTATATGTAAGTATATAATTGGAAAAGTATATTTATATTATATATATTATATTTATATGTATATTTATATTTTCATCTTAATCGTCGGAGCCGTTAAGCTTTCATTGCTGAACGAAGACATCTTCTTTATAACTACAATATGCAAAAAATTGATTAATTTTTGGATAAATATGTTGCTAAGTATTTATGCTTGTCTAACATATGATTTATACCTATAGTTATTTGCATTGCAAGAAATCATCATTCTTATGAGGTAAAATATAAATCCACGTATTTTTTACTTCATGAAACTTTTTTCTTGTTATTATTATTGGAGCCGTTAATGATATGACATATTATGTCGTAATTTTTACTCATTATTAAGTCATACTATAATGAATTATAATTTCATAAATGTTAACCTTTTAAAACCCATTACAATTTACAACTATTCCTATGTCTAAATTGATATACTATTGACCTCACATTCAATTCTTTATGCTCCAAAGAAACTGCTAAGATTTAATAGTTTGTTTGCACATTGTTCACACAATGATAATAAACTGAACTAGCAACTTTGCTGAGTCATACCTGATAACAATTAAATTATGAATTTTGTATTTCACCAATTTATAGAAATCGTTGAACACCTGTTTAAATAATATAAGTAATTATACAACGTCATTTTAAAACGAAAGCAAAATATTTGCAATAATATTTAGTATCCTAGATGCAAAAAAAGAACTAAGCCGTTTAAATTTAAACGTTTTTTTGGAAGTTTCTGGAAGAATAATG
This sequence comes from Calamotropha paludella, assembly GCA_927399485.1. Lineage (NCBI taxonomy): Eukaryota > Metazoa > Arthropoda > Insecta > Lepidoptera > Crambidae > Calamotropha > Calamotropha paludella. Next base: position 7,571,873 of record OV656814.1, on the reverse strand, counting down.
TCCCGTTTAATGAGGCATAAGTCTTCTCTATGGATGAAAACGTCATAGAGGGAGAGTGGGCCGTAAACCACCATGCAGGATCGTTGCGAATTGGTGGTTGCAGTAATGCAATAAGTTATAACTAGACATTGAATTTTATGCATTTGCATAATTGCATGCAAAATGCATGTAGCTCTCTAATCACTGCGTTAATGTATATTTTAGCCTTTTTTCCAAATCTTGCATTGAGTAGCGGGAGTTACGTATAGGGAACTAGGTGCAGATGACGTTTAGGATTTGGTTAACAGGTATGTCAAAATGGCGCCAAATTTTTAATTTTGTACAATGACGTCATGTGATGTAGAAGTAATATTAAGTAATTAATACTGGGTGACAAACGTAAAATCATTAGATCTTTAAATAATTTAAAAAATATTTCGCTGTTTTTGTACCCGTTTTAATTAAAATAGATAAAAATAAAAATAGTAATTTGATTTGGCATTGTGCATATTGTTAGGCATCAAGTGTTTTTAAAAGTATACCGCGTTCTACTAAGTGTATATTTGCATGCATTTTTTCGCACTTGTTAGTATATATAATCGGATGTCTTGTTATAACTAGTAAACAACATCTCGGAAAGTAAGTTGTTATTCTTCTGTAAAAACGGGTCAGTAAATACATCTCTACTGTCATACAAATGTGCGGGAGGTAAAGTTGTATGAAATCCTTTGATTTTCTAGTGGTTTTTGTTTATTTTTTAATTTCAATATTATGAAAAGAAAACTTCAAGATTTCAAAATGTTCTTATATGAAATTCTAAGAAATGTTATTGGCCGCTTTATTTCTTCTGAAAAGATCCTATATATACAACATTTAAAAAATGAGAATAACTCGAGATTTAGTGGATTCTTTCATTTTATCATCGTCTATGGAACTGCAATACAAACTTAAATAAACATCCAATAAATTAGTTATATTATTGATTTTATAACGACATCGTCAAAACTAAAAGATGACGCCTTAGCAGTCAGTGTTAAGCGATATCTCCGTCAATTTTGAACCGATATTTAAAATTATTTTTAGAGCTTCGGATAGACAAAGACGGTCATTCCATCCTTAGTTCATTTATTATAGAGAGTTAACTTTATTTCGGAACATTATGAACTTCCCAAAAGTGAGGAGTTTAAAAAAAAACACATGCGGATCGGGCAGTGAATGATTCCATACATTAAAACTAAAATTATCTCTAGCTTACATGTACTTGTAGTACCTACTCTAAATTTCTATATTTGGAGTTTCACTCCTTAAGAATGGTTTCATATATGAAAAATAGATGGGTTGTAAAATCAAACGTTAACAAAAAGTGAAGGGTCACATTTCCTCTGCGTGATATACTCCCCGTTCTTCAATCCCAAGTACACAGTTACTCTCTCTTTCTATCTCATTATAGCATTCAGTAGGTATACATGTAAGTTATCATAAAAAATAGAAAAATAAAATAAAAAATAATTAAAAAATATATATAAATAATAACTCCATAATTTAAGTTATATATTTTATTAAATTTTTATTTCTTTGCCTATTATATACATTTTAAGATAATCCTTTTAAGGACTAAACTCAAGTCACGCGTCGGATAACGCATAATTTATTTTAAATTATTTTTACCATTTTTTTTTAAATATAAGGGTTCCTTTTTTACCACGGAACCGTAAAAAATAATATAGTACCGCGTCATGACTTGATATACGCACGGCAATAACATTGAAATGCCATCTGTAGCATTGTTGATTGTTGTGTACAATGAAAAGCAAATATTATCGTGTAAGAAATTATTTTTATAAGAAATATAATTATAACGTATTATTACACTTAAACGTCTCTAAGTTACAAGGTATGCAAGTAATTCGTTCGAAAATCCTACGCCCTACCCACACCACAAAATGACTTCATTGTTACTTTCAAATCAAACATGATTTTAATTTCAAATCTACAAGTGATGTAATTGATTGCTTATTAAGTGAGTCATAGAGCTTCATTTACATAACCTCTGTAAGGTAAAGATTTTTTTACTAGCATACCATTTGTTTATTATGTCTTAATATGAAATATTCTTTTTGAAAAGATACTTTAATATAATAGAAAAATACTAGAAAAGATCGACTCGGGTCATAAGTGAATTTGCAGGCGGGGCCGCCTTTATTTATCTTACAAGATCGCATTGAAAAATGCATAAAATATATAAAAAGATACTTTAATTTTAAAAATAAATTAATTCAAGGATAAACGTGTCTACAGAGAAGAGATAAGCTATCAGGATACTTAATAATTATATTATACTCAGTCAGATATAATGTTTATCTTATCAATTATAATCCGTTTCCTAATTTGTCTTCTTGCATTTTCATTTTAAGAAGAATTGTCTTATCGGATCAGTTACACATGTTTTGTTGGCTTTCTTATAATCTAGTTCTTCTTATAAAATCTTTATTAGGCTTAAAAAAGGTAAACAATATTACATTTTAATGGACAACTAGTATTAAAAGTGATTAGTCAAATGTATGGGATATTAAATTTTCATAATCATTTATTGAAAAAAATGTGGAAAATGATTTTTATATATTTTTTGCAATTTATCATATAACTTTGGTATAGGGTGAGTGGGGGAAGATCGAACGGTTTTTTGATGAGATGAGCAGTGTTGTGTTTGACGTCTTGTAGAACAGTACATATTAACTTAATCCAAAATTATATCTATAGTGAATAAAGTACAAAGAGCATATTTTTATGTCATATCGAGAAATCCCTGTTATATTTATTCGAAAGCAAAAAAAAATCAATTACAATGTTTTTATCTAAAGAAAAAAACAGGGGGGAAGATGAAAGGGTGGTGGGGAAAGATCGAAGTAGTTTCTAAAATCGTTTATATTAATGTTAGACGATTTTGACGGTCAGTAGGCTACAATTTTAATTGTCCTGACACTTCAGAACTGTTTATAATATCAAAATACCTTCAAATAACAGAGATAACGCAAATTATTTGTTTTTTATATTTCAATCTTGCCCCGCCGGGTAAAGATTGAACTAGAGGTTCTCAAACTTTTCACATTACTTGGATAAGATTATACAGAAAATGAAAGATATCAATCATATAAAATCTTTTATTGTTAATGCCAAGATAATTTTAAACACAATTACGTTCATGCACCTTTTACCATTTTCGTCAACAAAGTATGTAGCACAAAACGTAAAAAAATAATATTCGAAAATTAAACTTTTCTTGCAAGTTTCTTATAAAAATACATTAGTTAATCATGTTTCATAAGCCCCACTCCATAAACAAATCGAAAAAAAATTTAAAGGATCTCTCACAATTTTTGAACATTTCTGAAATCGTCAAAAATCGATTTTCAAAAGTTCTGAGCGCCCCTTTAACATTTTTTTCGCGAGCTGTTTTTTGGATGAGGCTCATAAAACATAAATATCATATATAATAGATATACAAATATATAGAAAATAGATAATGTAACATATTTTATAGGACACTTGAAAAAACAATAGTTTTTTGGGGCCCTAATATATATACCTATATTAATAAAAAAATGGTAGTAGATCTACGTCTACAGTTCACTGTAACGACCGGTGCGATACTACCCTCTCACAGAAAATCAGCGTGAAGTGGTTAGCTTCTTAGTGGCTGCCATGTTTCGTCTGGTGAGAGGGAGTTCCGGATACCCGTTCCTTTTCCCCTTTCCTTAAGTTAAGGCCACTCGAATGTTGACGTTTGCTAGATAAACAGGTGTGACGTTCCATTGTTCGAGGAGGTGTGATGTTGCATTTACTGGTTTGATGCTTGGTGGTCTTTCCCCTTTCTTTAAGTTTCAACTCCCATTCCTACGAATCCTGTTCCTATACCTTATGAGAAGGCAATGCACAAGTAACACTCCTGTTGTTTCTTGTGTCTATGAGCAGCGCTGAAATCACTTAGTCAGCAGGTGACCCGCTTGCTCTTTTTGCCTCTCTTATACTAAATAAAAATAAATACCTTTAGATAATATTAACTGAAATTGTGCCGCTGACAATTTATATAATGGCTGTAACAAAACAAAACTTTTTTCAGGTACATTTTGAGAACATGAGACCATTAGTATGAGTTTTGAAAATGGGGCAAGATGGAAACTTTTATATGTTTATCTTACCCCGTCAAATATTGGCGGGTAAAGACGGAATGTTACAATAAATCCTAAAATACAAAAAGTAGCGATATTTAGACATAGCAACATAACTACCAATTAAAAATAATAAGTATTTATACAAATGAAAAACTCGTACCTACCTCGTAAATGAAGTTACACGACACGAGGTAAGATTAAAACACTCGACTTGCTCTCGTAAAATTCACAGCACAGATATTTCCTCATATTACACAACCGATCCCTCAAAACGACAAGTGCCGACTGAGGTCGGGGAGGTAACAAAATGGCGGTCTTATAAATGTTGTCTGCATTGGATAAATTACACAAAATATGTCTTTATTGATGCCTTTTTGTGTTACCCCGTTTTTCATCTTCCCCCACTCACCCTAGTTATTTTTATATATAGTTATTTCTATAAACGTTCTAATTATTAATATATTATTCTAGTTCAAATAAAATTTAAAATTTGGTTATGGCTCATCCAGCTGTAGGGATAATAATTAAATTTCGATATTATTTCAATCTAATCTCAATCTCACTTCAATCTCCGTTAAATCTCTGTTCAATCTCTATTTTATCTTATTTCAATCTCCATTCAATCTTGTTTCAATTTCATTTCATCTCGATTCAATCCCATTTCAATCTTTTTCTTTTAAATTTAATTTTAATTAAAACGCTTTTAACAAGTTGACCAATACTAAGTGCAATCTTTACCTGGAGAATGGTTGATTATCGAAAAAAACGATAATATTCAAATTCAGTACACAACGGATACTAAATAATGCATTAAAATATGCATATACTTACAACTTATCCGATATAAGTGACATTAACGTACAAAAAATTGACATTTGAAAATTGACAAAACATGAAAATTTCATGCATACCATAAAGTTATAATCAAACCATATATTGAGTTTATAGGTTAGAGGAGCTTAATTAAAAATGCGGAATTGTGGTAGAAATATAAATATGAATTATATTCTTTTAATAATTGGTTTCACTTGAGAGCTATACGACCGACTCCTAGCACAGCAGAATATAAAGAGAGAGAAATGAAAGTGATTTGAATGGAACGTGTGAATGATCGAATGAGTGAGGATTAAAAGAGCGGCAATTGAATGAACAAATTTACTTCAGCATTTACAAGTCATATTCATTTCCTTTAATGCAATTTCAATTCAAATAATAAATTTAATAAGATTAATTTTTGCTTATTACATTTAATGTAAAATTCAACACCATATAGTAATCAACGATTAATATACATAATAATCACTACATAGTATAAAACAAAGTCGCATTCTCTGTCCCTATATCCCTATGTATGCTTAAATCTTCAAAACTACGCAACGGATTTTGATGCGGTTTTTTTTAATAGATAGAGTAATTCAAGGGGAAGGTTTATATGTATGATACATGCATAATATAGTAGAGCTTTGCATCCGTGCGAAGCCGGGGCGGGTCGCTAGTAAGACAATAATTAATTTAATTTAATAACATCGTTTCAGTAAGACAAGCGTAAACTATCTTTTATAATGTAAACTTATCGGTAGAGCTAGGAATAGAGTCAAAAAGATCATTCCAGAGACATAAAATCCGACAAAAGAGATAGAATTGGACATAAAATTCGAACAGAAGAGAAGACTAGAAAACGATAGAGCTAAGAAGCGTTCATATGAATCACATTAAAATTGACGATCATGATAAATAAAAAAGTAAAAATTATGAAAAAACCTCTTATTTTTAGGATTACTTATCCCTTCTGTTTAAAAGAGATTCAGGAGTTGGACATTATTAATGTTCTTATTAACTAACACCAGAAATCTTCCAGCAGTAACAGATTTCCTTTTACGTTCAATCATTAAAATTAATCACTTTTCTATATATCAAAATGTATTTTAGTATTTTTAAAAATAGCGGTTTTCTTCTACCTAATAGAATTATTCTTACTTCTGACTTTTTATTTCCTATTATTTCTTACTTTGCAGTAATTTAATACACTTGTAATCGCTTTGTATATCAGGATATAAATACAATCACTAAACAGTAAAAAAGTGTTATCGTGTACTTATCGCTTTTGCGCGCGCTAAATATTACATAGAGTTATTCCTAAGAGCTGTATGCATTCCATTAGTACTCTCGTCGTAAACATTAACCAATACTCAAATCGTCTGTTTCGGAGTTGCGTTTAAAATAAGACACTAGCTGTATAATATATTTTTTTTCAGTTAGGTGCTACGAAAAAATATAGTATAGCAAAAATTCAATCACGTCAAATAGTGAGAACTGACAAAAAGATAGATTTTGTTGGAAAAGATTCAATCCGAATTAATATCAGATTAGAGAACAATGTCGACAATTTGCATCGATATTAAACTAGTAAATACATCGCTGATTTACTATTGAAAAACAATGAAAAAGTTTTTTGTTACCGTGTGTGAGAATTACTTCGAAAGATGCTAATTTATGCGAATAGAGCAAGCAATCATTCTCTCCTTTGAAAAACGGTACATGTAGTCAATCATAAGACGTAGAACTATAACATTACATTATATATATTTTTTATTATTAAAAAATAATTAAGGCATTAAAAATACTAGTTTTCAAGGTTATGAATAAAACATAAGTACGTTACATAAATAAATGAAATAACAAACTTAAATAAAACAATCTTACCAACAGCGGAGATACACCAAAACAACAGCACTCAAGATAGTTTTGTTACACAATAAAATATAGCCAGCTAGCGTGTGGATTAAAAAACCAGCGGCCAACAATGGGCGTATTCCTTCCTTTACTATTTATAAACCAAATTACACTCAAATATCGATTACAAAGTCTTGCATGTTTTGAACAGTTACGGTACAATGATTTTACACAACTTCAAGATCGCGAGCGCAGCACTGTTATCACTTTGATGACCGATGGCGACATCGAACACGTGGCTTTGTCACTAAACAAACGAGTTCTGAGTTTATCCTACATCACCGCTACAACGTTGGTAACCGTGAATACCAAACACCGGCGCCAAATAAAATGACGGAACTACACGTCTTATACCTGTTGTTATCGAAGCGGCACTAACATATAGCCGTAATATACACACCTATATCTTCATAACTGGGCACAATAGTTAAAATAGCGGTGCCGAAACCGGCCTTATTGTCTTTCGCTGTGTTACTATTGTAAATGATTCAAACCTATTACGCAATATTCTAGTGAGACTTTCGCTGAGTAAAAACGCGCTTCAACACCGATTCGATCTATTTTCGTACCGTTAGTGGTATGCAGTCCACTCTTCAGTTTATCGTAGTATAGGAGACTAGTATGGATTGAAAAATGCTATTTTGTTCACGGGTATTAATTTTGCAAATATTAACTTGATTAAATTTTCGATTAAACTTCAATGTTAAAATTAAACGCTTCGTGCTAAAATTAATTCGTTTCAATGAGTATCGATAAAGTGTAAAAAAGAAATATCTTTAATGTCCTTTTAATTGATTAATAATATTCTGTTTTTTATTTTGTATTTAAATATAAAAAAAAAATCCAAGAATTATAAAATAAATATAATTCATATAATAAATGAATAAAATGTAAACAAAAAGCTATGACTAACAGTGAACGTAGCCCGAGAACTAACTATAAATGTAATCTAAAATACGTTTCATTTCCACAATCACACTTAACAAAGTTAAAACTAAATAATTGGTATGTCCTGCCCCATAATTAATGCAGTTTTATTAAAGCTAGTTATGTAAATAAAAACATAGTTTCCGGTGAAACTGAAAAATGATTATAAATTAGAGCTATCTAACCAAAGAGTAGGTACATATATGTAAATATATGTTATAAGCGTTACCTACTTTAGCATTAAATTCCACGTTAGTTATTCCAATGTATCGGATACTTCGCTATATTAATTTTGATACATACTACGATATTTATAGGAATATCTACTCACCTTGCGCAAATAGGAATCCAGGAAAATGAGCTAACGCTTTCGATAATAATTCTTAATGCAACTGATTTATGTTCAAGTGCAATTACTGTTTTTATTAGCATTTTGCATACGGAAAATACAATTTAAAAATATAGTAGTAAACACTTTAAGTATTGTGGTAAACTTGTGCTACACATTACCTATCCTATCAGAAAAATAATCAGTAATATAAAACGAAATCTTCATTAATTGATATTAATAAATATTATTGTCACAAAATTGCTTATAGTCAAACCCAAAGTACCTACCTGTATATAGTTCGGGAAGATAGTGACATGTAATGTCACATGTCTGTAAGAGCACGTCGTTGTGTTCGACGAAATGCTTAAAACAAATGAGTTTTTGCATGTAACATTCCCTTCATTTTGATGAAATGTCGAACCTGCTGGCGAACAGCGCGTCGCACGCGCTCGCGTCTTTCTTCTATGAAATGTTACACCAATTCGCTCATAAAATCAGGTAGTAACAAAATGTCGAGCGTCATGCCCGAAGTTTGGGCTCGTGAATACATTAGAGTGGCTCGGTTTTTTTGTAACAAATAATCTCTCTAGTTTAAACTTACTTTTAACCTATTTTCCCGCATATCTGCAATCGGTAGCACCCACAAACATACCTTTTGACCCATTCTTCCTACAGTGTTTTCAATTATAGGGAAGGTCGGTGCTCTAGCATTGAGGACATTAATATGTTAAATTTTAATTTTTAAGCATTTAATTGCTAGATTATTAAATATAAAGTAATTATACTACAATATTATTAACTCGCCTTAGTTGTCCCGTTAGACTCCTGATGTTTACCTCCTACACAAGATCAGAGTAGCTTTCCAAACTATAAGAATCAATATAGTACTTTTAATTGCATGTCTGTAGTTGTAATAAGTAGATAACATCGCACGCAGATAACTATTGGGGGTGAAGGGCATTCAAGTAACCTTGCGAAGGTTGCAAAGTTGGTGAATGCACCGTTTGCACTCACCAGCTCCACTCTAGAAATTAAGATTGTCTATGGAATACGGGATAACATAAATTATTTATAAAGCAGCATAAATTCAAATACGGCCGTCAAAAAAAAAATTCTAAATTATTTCGTCGTTTAAAACTCTCCTGTTATAAAAAGAAGACATACTGATACTTTTACATTTCAATCAATATTCTAATTAATTAGCCAAAAGACTCCTCTGAAAATCTATTAATTAAAGGATATAACAGAAAAAAGTACTTTTGCGAGTATGAGCACTTATTACAAATAAACAATATTAAAAAAAATAGCTAAGTATCAAGCAGATTCGTTTGCACTGAAAAACGTTAATACCCATAGTTACTCGTAAGATATAACAGAGGCCTTACAAGGTCGTGTGCATGGCCACTATAGAATCGACCTGAAAGAATATCGACAATGTACAAACGCAACAAGAAATGTTACTTAATAATAACTAAAACAAAGAATAATGTAGAATTACATTATCTTTTATTTCTAAATTTAGGATACATCTGAGATTTTTGCAACTTGAACATTAAAAATACTGTACTGTCAAACACCCAGGTGTCAAATGTCCTGAGGTATATTTAAACCTATGACATTAGCTGCTATTGCAATTGCTAATCTAGCTGTGATAGTCACGCGAGTGACCTGGGGTCAGCCAATGGGGTCACCTGCAAATAGGTTGATGACTATCACTCGGCCTTTCATGCTAAAATAGCGACCAGAGTCAAGCGTGATTGAAAAAGAAATTACCGGTAAAGCTTTTAAGGGAGATTTTAAAAACTACAAATATAATATGTCATAACATAACAGGCGAGAACATTGTCAATAAGATATCACAGTAACAAATAAATCGGGTTGTTTTTACATGAATATGGATGAGAAAAAATGGCAGAGTTCATCAGCATACCAAGTCAAAAATGTGCCATAATCTGAACATGCTCGTTCAGTGCAGATAAGAAGGATGCTAATGACTGGAGCAGCCAGGATAAATGATAATAATAAATTGCGGACAAATCACAACAATTACTGATATCTAAACTAAGCAAAGCCTCTTCCATGAATACTAAATAACGCATATAAATTAGTAAATATATATATATATATGTATATATATATATATATATATATACGGTTACCCGGGAGCAATGCTTGTGCTCATCCATCACACAATTATCGATTATAGTTGGGTTAGCCACTGTTTAATCAAGCCTCTCAGATAAGTATAAATTCATAAATGAATTTACGAACAGAAACCTTACAGTTTTGTAAATTTATATGTTATCCGATTATTTTAAACATTGGTGAGAATATCAGGAAAGTGGTGAGTAAAACATTGTTTTTACAGGCAGAATAAATAAATAAATAAGTATTTTTTACATTCACACCAATTAGCCTAGCCCAAAGTAAGCCCTGTAAGGCTTGTGTTATGGATGCTAGGGTAACGGATAAACATACATATATAATACATAGATATGTAATATTCATATAAATATATATAAATATCCATGACTCAGGTACAAATGCTCGTATTCATCATACAAACATCTGCCCCTACCGGGATTCGAACCCGGACCGTCGGTGCGAAAGGCAGGATCGCTACCGTTGCACCAAACGGTCGTCAAAATATTTCTGTAGAAACTTAAGAAACGCAGTGATAAAATAACACAAGGACTAAATCAGCAACTTGCGCGGTCTAACTCAGTCTGGGATCAAAAGAGATCCCAAGGTTTTTAATTTTTTAACTCTACCGCTTAGGGGTATGAAAGAATTTTCCAACGTAAAAGGCAAGAGTGTCTGGGCAAGGACTTCGCACGTTTATCGGTTGATATTTCGAAGGATACAGTTATACCGTAAACAGCTGACTATACAATAATATTCTGCATATTACGGTTTTGTAATTCAACCGTTGAGTTGATTTTAAACAGAAATAGAAATAACAACGGAGAAAGAATTTCTTTCTACAGGACACTCTTAGACTGGAACTTTTTTTGCATATTGACAATTTGGGTTCTACACGTACCACTTGCAGCGGCCATGATGTAGAAAGAGAACCAGTTCATTGACGGAGATGAAAAAGAATGGCCTACCATATTAAAGGAATTGAAAAAATTCAATAAGCTAAATTACTATGACCCTACTTAATAAATTACTAGTTCAGACTCTGTTGTTCTTCCCAAGGTTAACTAGAAATTTGAAGCTCATTTCCTTAATTTTCTCTTTGTTTAGACATCTTTGTTTTTATTTTGCTTTTTTGAAGTTAGAAATGTGTACAATACTTTACCCATCTGACTAAAACTTATAATTAGCATATGACGAATTAAACACAAACCTTGTTTTATAAGTATAATTATTTTTATGAAGGCGCAGGGAAATCGCCGTTATATCTAAAATATTTCGGTAATTTGAACTTGTTTTTAATATAATTAACAAAGATCAAATTTTCTAAATTTCATATATCAACTAAACAGGTTTTCATAAAATGTAACGTGATTAGTTTGTAACAGTTACGAATATCAGTGACACAAATACTAGTCACCCAAAAAGCTCGTATGGTGTCATTAAGTTAAAATATGCGATGTGTGTGTTATAATAAGGACTAGTCCGATCATTATTTTATGCATAGTAGCTATCATATCGGTAAGTTATATGCAAAAACTAGAATCTTTATACAATATTATTCAATGATGTTTCTCACAACATGATACACGTTTAGTGGCAATAACCCGAGTAATATGAACGTTGATGAATCAATAGTTACTTTTTTAACAGCATGAATTCTTCCCTAGGTGAGAGGAATATATCAGGCAGAAACTATAGGGTGTGAGCATTGGAGATTTTATAGAAAGGGTTCTGGATCTTGCATACGAGATTCAGTGACTGTGGAGTTATTGATTCATTCCAGGTACGAACTTTTTTAATAATCAATTTAAAGAATATTATATAGAATAAGACAAGTACAACAAAGAAAAGATAACTGTCGACTTTATTGCCAAACAGCAATCTTTTCCAGAAAACATTGGATGAATAGTATGATAAGTAATAAAGAAAGAGATTGAAGGAACAAGTATAAATATCCACTTCTTAAATAGCCTTTAGTAATTTGACTACGCTTTGAATATTGTACTCGAAATCAATTATTCCTTCGTCATACATATATCAATAATTATATCGAATCAAGATCTTTATATTATCGACATCAACAATCATATTTTAAGAAATTAAATAAAATAGCTGTTAATTTTAACTGACATAAAAAGAACGTAAATGATTATAAACTTAAAAAGAACTAGAAAGTTATCTATCAAAATCTATAGTAAATTAGATAAAAGAAATATTTTTACCAAGCTATTAGAAACTTGTCTATTAGAAATTAGTCTTGGTTAATTTACCAATTAATTTGCTTTTAATCAATAAATTTTCCTTTACAGGAATTGGATTTACCTTTGTACTAATTTATAGTTAATATATTAGTTGCGAAATTAGTCATATAAATATATTTAATGACAGATTTAAGAAACTTGAGTAATCGGTTTTGTAGTACACGCATATTCAATGCCAGTGTGTGGCAACCCTGGCTACTAAATGACATGATGCCCAATTATCCATGCTGCCTACCAAATACAGTATTTATAATTCGACGCCTGCATATTTTATATAAAAACGATCATAGACAAAGGACTATCGTTTACTCAATATAATCATTGGCCGAACGTCTGCGTTTGACCTATGCATGTCAAATGGCGAAGGTTCATTAATTTTGGCAAGGGTCGGAATTATTATCTCGATCTCTTTCGTGCTTCAGAAGCGGTTTCAAGTCGTTATTTTCGGTCTGAAGTGGTTAGCACCCATAAATCCGTACAGGATGTTTTTCACTTAAGTGTTTTCATCCATAGAGAAGTCTTGTGCCCTATCGCTGAGGATATTATTTTAAGCATATGTTTGCGATTGGCAGTTATCAAGTATTACGAATAAGTTACTGATTTTCAATAGCTCAATGCAAAGTTGTTTTAAAAACTATCCGGATTTTCAACGTGTTTATTCTTTATTCTTGTCTTCTATAATTAATCCTGGCGTTTCGATTTCCTTACAGGAGCCGTTTTGGCAAGATCACTGCGGTAATGGTCGTGTCGTAATCTATCATTCTAACCATATACGTTTGTAACTACTCAATTTATTGCAAATATATTTATTTAAACGGTTCATTTTTGTTTTATTATATACCTATTTCAGTTACTTATAGATTCTACCACCAGTTACTGAATCTATTACTAGTTAAGGAGTCTACTACTAGTTTAGATATTGAGAAGCCATTCAGAAAGGACCAGACCTTCATCTTACATATATTATTCTTCAAAAAGAGGTCACTGCACCAGTTGGTCTCGCAACACTTGTTTTTTTAGCGATTATAAGTCCTTTGCCTATTGTGTATCGTATGGATCTAGTTATTAAATAAAAGGACTTACATAGCGCTTGATCCCTATTAACCATACAGGATTAAAAAACGAAATTGCCAAGTTTACAGAAACGGGGAACTGATCAACAGTGAAGTAAAAAAGTTGAATTAGGTCACTGTATGAGGTTTTTATTATACCATTATGGTCTGCGAAGATAACGACGACACATTAACGTGGTAATCAGAGTTGTTGGAGATCGAAAGTGTGTGAATAAAGTTTATTTGGTTTTTTCTCCAACTTTTATGTCTGACGAGTTATGTTGATTATGCGAGCATATTCACACCGGGACTGCCGTTTCGTTGAAAAAGTGTTCTGGTTCCAGTAACATTAATCAGAATAGCAGCTGCTGTTTGCGTATTCATAACAACATGGTTTTTTACTTCTTCATTGGTATAAATGTCATCGTTAGTGATTGCAATTTATTTCAATTTTAATTTATAATACTACAATGTTATTGTACACCAAAAATGCAAAAAATGGTGAGGGAACTAGAGGGATTAAAATAGTTACTTCGTGGCTGCCGAGTTAGCAATCTTAAACACTTAACGACTACCTATTAGTTACTGATTCTCTTTCAATTAAATTATAAGAGTACATACAGTAACAGTGGGACGGCTTAGTTAAATATCTGCTTAGCATTAATTTGATGTGTTGACTCATTTATATGATCGCTAATAAGTATTCATATTTTTTTAAGATTTGTGTCACCCACATACATTCAGGGTAAAGTAGAAGAAATAAAGAGAAACATTCTTTATATAGTTAAGATGTACAAAGTGTGAAGGTAACACAAGAAGAATTCATCGAGTTTCTCTACGTATATGCCACACTTCACCGTAAAATATAGGATCCTGGCCGTTTTTTATAGCGGGGTTGCCAAAATGCTATTACAAAAACCCATCTCCCTTTAAATTGGGTGTAAGAAAATAGCTGTGATCTCTCCGCCACGTTTCGCTCACATTCCATAATAATGTGATAAGCATCTTCGATGATTCCACACTTGCTGCAATTAGGGGATTCTGTTTTTGTCAATTTATTTTAAATAACTGTATTTTGATTCCAGAAATACCTATGATCCGGTTTATTTGAACGTAGTGTGAAATCAAATAAATTATTTATGAAAACGTGTTTCTGAAAAATTGAATATTTCGCGGCTTTGAATATAGATATAAGGTTATCTGCATTTTGAAATCTTGGAAAATCTACGTTATTAATTTGAAATTTTGTTCCGTCATCTCACTTTTCCAAGACTGCGACATCTAACCCCTTAGACAATTAGAATAAAGGACCCATGTTGAAGCCCATATTGGCAATAATAAATCTTCTTTTTATGGGTATATCTCAGTCACTCTTAAAGTACTTACTTTGTCGAAGTACGATAGAGACGTTAACGTTATTGGATCCGTGGCTTACAAAAGGCTTACTTTAGAAGAGATCTGGTTATTATTCATAGCAATGCCAACGAAACCTAGTTCGGTTGACATAACATCTGATTTAAAAATAAAGTTATCTCCATTACAATATCGTCCAGAAACGTAAAATTGATAAGGTCAATATGCTGCTGACTGTACTTAACATTTTTCATATCGTCAAAGAAGAATGACTTGCCGTCGTTTATGTTAATTTCACAACCTGTCACTATAAAAAACAATCGAACATCTTCTTAACTTCGTAGTCGATCTCATTTTGATCTGGATTGAGCCGTTGTTCATTCTTTCGATATAGAAATAACCATTGAAGAAGTAACATAATAAGCAAAGCAAATTGACAATTGAAACCGAAAAGATCCTGTTTGTTAAGTGCAAACACAAAAACTAATTATAATAATATCAATAAAAACCTCTGGTCAATTCGTGTCGAGACGTTGGTAATGAGAAACCTGTGTAACTTCGTGATTAACATTTTTTTGTTCCCGTTTCATTTTGCTTTATCATTCCACAAAAACTATAGACACTTATAAATAATTTGATACGTATTGTAGTAAAATAACATATGTATATAATATTATTCGTTTATCTTAAAAAAGTGTATTCAACACTGAGGTTGTAGGTAGAAATATGTTCTGAAGTCGCTGAGCAGCTTTGATTATGAGTCATGTGCACCAACTAGCTCGCGTACGATTCGTAACCTAAATATTATTGATGCACTCATTGGAGATTTAAATTACTCTTTAGATACTTACGTCTTGCTAAATAGATTAAGCAAATGTCTGTTATCCTCATTTGAATGAGAACCTTTGGAATAAGTTGGATCAACAAATTTTGTATTTTCTGACAGTAATATTATCAAGTATCTTAATATCGATAATTAACCTTGATTGGCTCGCAATCCCTCACCTCAGGCATCTTAAACTATGATGCAAACTCTTCTCTATCCTCTTCAATTTTCACTTTCCTAAATACTTAATATTTACATTTTAAGACATCTATATCATATGCTATTCAATTTCGATTTATCGACTCATTAGCACTCTATACTCTTCTATCTCGTTCTGTCTATATGTTTCATGTCCTATGTGTAATGTCCCTTCATAATATAATATTTCTTATATTCACACCAATTAGCCTAGCCCAAAGTAAGCGCCATAAGGCTTGTCTTATGGATACTAGGGTAACGGATAGACATATTCGTTCTGCAATATATATTCGTTCGGCAATTTCGTGCGTATCTTCTCGAAAGGTTATCAAAGCTCTAGTGATTTTATAATCAATGTCAGTGTTGTTGTTCATTTTTATCTCTTATAAATAGTTAAATATTAATGTAGTTTATCATTTAATATTTGTTTTGATGCATTTATGAATTTCGGCAAATTGATTGTTTTATTGTGCTCCATAAAGTTTTATTAATAAATAAACTAAAATTTCTATTTACTTATAAATTAAATGATTTACTTTGTATCTAATGTATCATTTCAAGGTTTTTTTTGTATCTTATCACATGAATGCATTACCGCAGCATGTTAAGTTGTAAAACTTTAATAATTTAATAGTAAAAGTTTTTGATTGAAAGAATAAGCTTTTTATGGATCTGTTGTAGCTTCTTTAATATAACTTTCAATATTTACCTCAAAGTTATTTATTATTAAAAAAAAGTATAAAATACTAAGTGACTCACAACGTATAAAAAAGGTACAAAAAGTTATACAATGTCCATTTATATCATCGTTTTAATCGATGGATTAATTGATGTGATGACATAAAACAAGTAATTAATCAAGTTACACTTAATAATGACCGTTTCTAGTTTTTATGATCTGTTCACTTACCTCGAACTTAAAATAGAAATAAACAGATAAGAGCTATAATTTATTCGCTTTTTTAATTAACAGTATATTGATGTCACCTTATTTTATATTCCCTTTAGGATTTCTAGGGCAGGTTCTTGGATAAAACAGAATTTTCTCTCAGCGCACGTAATCTTTTACAAAATCACTGAAAGCAGTTTTTAATATATCTTTTATATAAAATAACACAATGTTGTCTTTTAGTTAATTTTGTCGAACTTCAATATTTTATGTACTTTTTCTAAGATAGAAATCGACCTTAGAAAAAGTACATTTTCCAAGTTATCTAAACTTTTAATTAATATAATGCTGATATTCTAAAAATCAATCAGTAAGGATAGAATTGTACTCATACTCAAAGGCTACTTTATAAATAGACAAAATCATCTGTATCTACTCCACTGAAATGTAAGTTTGAATTGAATTTTTACAAAAGAGACAATGTTAAATATCTGGTAACATGTCAAAATTTGTATTAAAAGAATAGATGATTGAATTTTTACAAAAGAGACAATGTTAAATATCTGGTAACATATCAAAATTTGTATTAAAAGAATAGATGACTGAATTTTTACAAAAGAGACAATGTTAAATATCTGGTAACATATCAAAATTTGTATTAAAAGAATAGATGATTGAATTTTTACAAAAGAGACAATGTTAAATATCTGGTAACATATCAAAATTTGTATTAAAAGAATAGATGATTTCTTTACTACTAGTAAAGCTGCTAATACATCTAATGTGATTTATTTAATTGTGTATAAAACCATATATTGTATTTGTCAATTAATTGTCCAACTTGATTACCAACCAAATTGCCGATTATTTCCTTTTTAGGTATCTTTGCAAACAAATTCTGTTATAAATAGAAATTTTATTAAAAAATACGTAGTATGATATTCTATGAATACGCAGAATTGATGCTTTGATATTTTATTATAAAAAAAATTATGTAACAATATACAAATTTTCTCTTTACATATTTTTGCTATATACTTGCCTAAATAACGACAAAATTTCATAAAGAAGGATCTCTCACAAAAGATCGTAGTTGATCATTTAAAAAATAAAACAAATATCATAAAAACAAAACTTTTCAGAAAATATCCATACAATCAGAAATTCCATATATGGGCTCAAATAAACCGCATATAAATTAAAGCACTCTACACATGTTTTCTATTAGTTGTTTACAAAGCCGTATCTGTTTAATCCATTCACGTTTTAACCGCAACACTATTATCGATTGGATTTTGTAGAACCCGTCCCAATTTAATGGGTTTCTTCGAATAATGGAATCTTTCGAAGAACGAGCCTTTCGTTGGCGTCCACCTGTCTCACATCTTTACGAAAGTGAGAGTGATTGTCAGGTCACGTACTACCTTGATTAACGAATAAATAGGCTGCATAATTGATATTTTGAAAGGCTACTTACATCCATTAACATGTTGTTTATTTTTAAATTCGGTAGACTACTATACTCTTAATACGAACGATGGTTTTTGTATGTTGGCTTGTTTTATCTATGTATTTTGTTATTTGCATTAATAAATTAATATAGGTATATAACATAGTTCTAGTTAACATGACTTTGATTTTAGTTTTCTTTAATTTTGATCGAATAAATCCATGACTTTTCATTAATTGTCCATAGACTAACAACACCCTATTCCATAACAATTACTGTTGCTATTAGTATTCATTCAAAACATTGTTAAAAATCTATTTATCACAAAACATCTTGACTTTCTTTTATATGTTTTGTATGAGCTATTTTGTAAAACACCAATGTTTGATAAGTAATATCTTATAAAATTAGTTCAGCTTTTTTCTTAAAATGAAAAAAAAACTCGTCCACCTGTGTCGTAAAACAAAATACACGTTAGTTGCATACTTCATAGATTTTTCTGCATCAAATTCATGAATTCAAGTCGTATTTATAGCAAAGTACATGCAAAGTACAACAAATTCATGAATTGTTTTTAAATCAAACTGAAATTTCTCCTAAATCATTATAAGTAGGTATGAACTTATGATTTAAGAAATCATTATTATACTATTGCGCTAACATGACTCATTTAAGTTTTAATATTTTTTAGAAAAAATCGACTCGGGTCACAAGTGAATTCTCAGGCGGGAATTCACTTGTGACCCGAGTCGATTTTTTCTAGTATTTTTCTATTATAATAATTTATCTTATAAGATCGCATTGAAAATGCATAAAATATATAAAAAAATATTAAAACTTAAATGAGTCATGTTAGCGCAATAGTATAATAATGATTTCTTAAATCATAAGATCATACCCATTTATAATGATTTAGGAGAAATTTCAATTTTAATTTAAAAACAATTCATGAATTTGTTGTACTTTGCATGTACTTTGCTGTAAATACGAGTAGAAAAAATCGACTCGGGTCACAAGTGAATTCTCAGGCGGGAATTCACTTGTGACCCGAGTCGATTTTTTCTAGTATTTTTCTATTATAATAATTTATCTTATGACTCATTTAAGTACTGAACAGCACCAACATCGAGAATCTTAAGACATAACGAGATCCGACATTCCTCCAGTGCGTGACGCGCTTCAATTACAAGAGTTATAATAAGCCAGGGTAATTTACAAAATGACATTCCGAACGATATGTATCATTAATATCATTTGAGGACAGAATTACGGGGGGAACCGCCCGGGGTCCACGTTTAATGATCGGGAGATGAGTGATGACATAGGAGGCGATGGTGAGCGGGTTTTAGCTAAACACTCAATACGAGGTACACTGAGGACAAATATTGGCTATACAAAATAATGTATTTATTTTAAAATATAATTAGTATCGATATTAAAACCTTTATCTTAAATGTATTTAGTGTAAATAAATACAAGAAAAATTCAAATTATAAATTGAAAAATTTTAAAGGTTTTTTCTCTGCTCTCAACGAAAATGATTATTTTTTAGTTTTCATTTATCCGGAAATTCAGGAGATAGTTTTAATTATTAACTGGAACAAAAAATAAGTGGTTATTTAAAATTTAATACATTTAAGGCTATGAAAGTGATATTTGTAGCTTTTGACACTGATTTCTTAGAGATTTACCGTAATTTACCAATTTGGCAGTCTGTTTATCGGTGCGAGTAAATCTACACTAAAATGACAATATAATTGAAGTTATTACAGACGTTGTTTTTAATACTTAACAAACAAATGAACGGTTGGTACGCGAACAATTGTAATATTTTGCGCTGCATAATTGAGCGAAGCTCTCTTTTAGGTAACTCACAAATTTCGCTTGTCTCCCTCCTGCTACTTAACGGTTCAACCGATTCAAACGAATTTTGGCATGAACATACATGATTATAACCTGACGGACATAGGCTATGTAAAAAAAATATAGACTTAACCATGGAGGAATAATCACCGAAAGAAAAATTCAAAAGCTGATCACAGCCAAACCGCTAAGACTACATTGATGAAATTTGGCGCCAAATTTCCTCAATATAGTATCAGGGTTAGGTAAGGTAGTGCTTCGCTCAGTATTTGCAAACAGTAACATGCATAGCAAACCTAGTTTATATTAGTGAATGTCAAGATGTTGATACAGCTGGAAAGACAGCCACTTACAGACTCTACATTTTCCTTCTCTTGTTTATTCTTAGAACAGATATACAATATTTATCATTATTTGTGACGTTGTTATACACTTTGAAAGAAAAGGTAATTTTGAATTATTATTATTATTAATATGCGTTCATTTATATTGCTCACGTTATAAGCACTTTTACTGCATGCTACGTTTACCCGAATAAGAGATTGGTTCCCGGTTCCCTTTCAATCGCTTAGATTTTTATGTTAGGTATTACATAAAAATCTAATAATTATATGTTATGAAAGTACAAATAAAATTATAATTTATTAACTTCTAAAATTTTAAAGACCCGTTATATTTTTTTTTTGCTTATGATATACAGCGATTCCGGAGGTCTTAAGCGTGGGCCTATGACCTAACCACCCTGCTGCATTTAAACTTAACCTAACCCTAATGTAATACTATGGTAACTAAAAAAAACAATATCAAAAACAATAATTATGGGTAACTATATATTTAATATAAAAAATTATGACTAACAGGTCAAAGGTACCCTTATTACATTTGTTGGATAATACGACTGTATTAACAACACGAACAAACTGTATTTCTAACTAAAAGTACCGATTTTATAAACATATTAACATGTCCAATTGAAACTCAAATTGAAGGTAATAATTATGCTGGTTATAAAAGACCCTTAACGAAACCGCGGCCTTTGAATAGTGTATACGAAACTCAGTAATGTCACAAAAAATGTTAGTCAACTTTTATTTTTAAGTATTATGACTGTTGTAAATATGACGTTTGTGATATTTAATTGAAATCGATTTTATGTAATTTATTTTAATTTGTTTTTATTTGATTATTATTCTTTTTAATAGTTTTTTTTGGATTGATTAATTTGATTGATTATTTTATTTTATTGATTTAACTGAAATGTATGAAATGTATCCAATTATTTAAATCTATTTGTATTTTAATCTATTTGTTTAATTATTATTATGTATGAAATTGTCTGTATTTGCTATTTGTGTTTGCTATGGGTGAATTGCCTGAAATAAATGATTATTATTATTATTATTAAAAAGTCAGTATAAAGGTTACGTATGACTTGCATTGTAATGCATATAGCAACGCGTATCCGTATGTGTTTTTTTATTGGAATGTGCAAAAATGACTCTAAATAAATGATTTCTCAATATATTATCTCATGCAAATGTTCATTCCCAGTTAAAGTTCCGCACAAAAAGTATCGTTATGATAATGGTCAGTAGTTGTTTACATAGTAAGGTATATATTACACTACGTCACATACATAGGCCCGAATCTCAAGGTTAAAAACATTGATGGTACCACAGTATCCCGGACTCAAAACAGTAACGAATATTACCTTTTCTACTCATATAAGACGGTTGCACCTGGCATACAAACAATTCAAACGTTGAGGTAGTTTAAACATATTATTCGCACTCGTAACACTAAATTGACCTCATTAAAAAATATATATAAATTAGGAAAAATGTGATAAGTCTGCATACATCTGCATGTCGACCGTAAATGAACGAAATATTACCAACATTTTTATAATTGAATTAATTACACCTTTTATAATAATTGTAGTATAAGTCAAGTACTACTTTGCCGAATAACCTTTAAACATCCTGCTTTTGCATTAGGTCATTATAGTATTAAGGTGCGTTATATATACTACGTGTATGCTTTTTTCATCATTATATCAGAATCACAACACCTATTGCTGACCAAGACATCTCTATATCTTTTCAATAAGAAAATATCAATTATGCTTCATTAAGTTGACAGTCTGGACGTTGGATATTAAAATACTGATTTCCCTGTATAAATATAGGTTTTGGCATTTTGTTAAAGTGTGGATACATAGTCAATATTCAGGTTAAGAACCACTAAAATTGTCATAGAAAAATGATTGTCGCATTGTAGGCTAATTACATGAATTTAAATTTCCCAATATGATTTAAGGATTTCATTACTTTTAAAATTATTATCTTAATTTCCCCATCTATTTTTATGGTTAATTTTCATATTTTTTTCCGTACCTAAATTACCATAATTATGTTTAAAAAACTTTAAAATTTCATACAGATATTGACTTAAAGTTGAAGATCAGTAGATAGACAGTTTTGGTAAGCTGATGTGTTTATGAACAACACGAAAACTTCAATGATTATTATATTGTAATTGTAACCTCAAGTTCTAAGCTTTCATAGTAAATAATAAGAATAATAAAATTGAAGACTTTAGTACTTGAAAATAATGAAAATAATTGAAAATAATGTATAAATATCTGACAGAAATTCAAGTTTACAATATTGAAAACTTAATAGATACCAAAATCAGCGGACCCCACCCACAAACGAACAAACGACGACTTACGCTAACTCGTTATTTTTTTTTAGTTTACTCTTATTTGTATTTAGAAATCCAGTTCGAAATTTAAACAAAATCTCTGAAGAGTTACATCCTTAGAGAACTGTGTTTGTGTAAAAAATCTTTCCATTTTTAAATTACATAAAAGATTTTTGACGTGATAACGTCTTATAAATTGGTTGCGGCTGGGAGTCACTTATGAAAAAGTGTAAAGCTCGGTAACGTTACGATGAGTCACCGAACGAGAGAGAGGCCCGCCGAATGCCTTGCGTCTCTCTCCCACTCAACTATGATCGGTCTGCCGCGCGCATTGTGCAATTTAATTATATTCATATCAATAAATATTCTACCGAGAAAAAGACGTTGTCACGTAAAATCTTCGCCCGTAAAACCGACTTTACAGGCAAAAAAAAAAAAAAAAAAAAAAAAAAAAAAAAAAAAAAAAAAAAACCGACTTTTTTGATAACTAATTAAGACTGATGTAAATTTTTAAATTTATTTTGCCGGCCAGTGCTGTCCATACTGTGTGTATTGCCCAGTACCTACTTCTCAAAGAAGTTTGTCAAATTATCGATCGAATTTCCAAGCGTGTGAGAAAAAAATATTTTTATTTACCGGCTAGAAACATCTCCATCTTTATTTTGTTCACCATATTATATGCCGCCAGTAAATAGCTAAGTAATAACTACTTACTGCAAGTTAAGGACAAATTGCAGTCAAGTGCTTGGTGCGGTCCATAATTTGGCGGCGTTCATGCCGCAAGCGGCAATTCCGCGTCGTTATGTGCCAACGAGAGTTTGCGTATTGGCTGAGAAAGAGGGGCGGTTTTAAACTAAGTATGGCGGATAGTAAACTCATTGCCCATTTATATTGGAAATTAAATACTATATTAAGCATCTGAATAATACCATATTGCTTACCAAAAATACTAAATGCAAAATGAGGATATAAGTATGATGTGTAAACTTAGTAGCACATAACTATATTCAAAACTTTAAAATTGCTTCAATCGATTTTTAGCTGTAATCCTAAAACATAAAATTCAATATCAATTGAGTAAATTTGATAGGTTGATAAAGGTTGATAATATGCTGTTTTTCGTATCTGTAATAATTGACGATATATTATTTTTCTAACCACTATATTTACAATTTTAAAATTAGTACAAAATCATTGACCAAAATACTTGAGTATTTTTTTTTAATTTTATATCATAATACAAATTTAATTATTGGTATTTTTTTCTGATTATTTAAAATTCATTTAAAGGTAAGCTTTTCGTTATTGTTCAGCGTTTCAATTCACATTTACCCCAATTAGCCTGGTCCAAAATAAGCATTTAAGGCAATTAAGGCATTGTGTTATGGATACTAGGGTAACGGACAGGCATACAAACATTATATGATACATAGATAAGTTATAGAAATATATACAAATAAATACCTACCCATGACTCAGGTACAAATGGACGTATGCATCACACAAACATTTAACCTCTTCTGGGACTCGAACCCAGGACCGTCAGTGCGAAAGGCAGGATCGCTACCGTTGCACCAAACGGTCTTTTATATTTAATTTAAATTATGTAATGATTTATTACTTCCTAGTTATGTTTAATAATTTAAATAAGTCGTTAGAACCATATATCTGCACAGGACTATCTATTATATTTAAATGTTGTGTTATATTTTATTAGTTTATTAGATTTTTTCTTGATCGAATTATCCTAGTTTGGCAGTGTATAAGTACTTTTCTTGAATAATAGTGATGTACACCATTGCACAAGCATAAATACGTTTTAAACTCGTAACAAAAACCAGTTCGGAATAGCACGAAAGTAAAATAACAGATGATAAAATTATATTGAATGAATGAAGAAGAAGAATGAAGAATTAATTAAACTACTGTTATTTTAGAATATGTAGTTAAATAGAGGAGGATAATATAATAACTATTACTCAATTCTCTAAATATTAACTAAAGATGGAACTTTGTTTTATAGCGCCATCTGTTATAGAGTAGCCAAACTAATATAGTGTTTTTTTCAGTTTACTTTTTTAAATTTATCACCTTCTTCATTGATTAATATGAAAATAAAAACCGCCTTCCAGTATTTTATTTTAAATAACATTAGTTTCTTTGCTATTAACATAATGGGCTGTAATGTTTTATATTAACTGCCACCTAGCGTTAAAATTCCAAACTAAATAAGAGAGCACAAGTCAGCTGCTTTCATCTAAAAACCGCATTTACTAATTTTTTAATAGATGTCGCTTTACTTGTACCTTTTTATTTGCACTACTAAAGCTTCCAGTTCTATGTATTTATATCATCATACTGCCATGCTTACGAAAAGACAACTTTTTGATAATATCTACTTTTGAGATATGTTGTTGCGAAAAGTCAAATTTCTAAAATCGCGTAACACAATCTTAAAAAGGATGCATCAGAAATGATAAGTTAACCTACGAATGATATAATTATATATTTTTTTCAAAATTACGTTTGGCTACAAAGAGGTATAATTGACAAGAATATCGTATATTTGTTTTTGCGGCGGTAGATGTCGCCACAAGATTTCTTAATGTGTAGATAAGTACTTTCCACGTTAGTGAGCGACACAAGTAAAAGGCATTCTAAATGAATTATGCCTTAAGTCAAAGGAGGTAATCTAAATGGATTGGTAAAACCTATACATATACCGGCCATATAGATACAGTTTATTAGCGGAACTTAATAATTGAGAACCATAGGTTACTCCCATTATAATGGAAGTCATATTTTATTTTGCGAACTAAGAAAAATTAAGGTTGATATTTTCTTATTTCTTTTTCATTTTTGTTGCTTCTCGTTTCGCCTAAGATATACGGTCCTAATTTTATTTGGCCAAACCTTATTAGCATATAGTAGGTTTATAGTTATTGAAAGTCCTAATTTTATAATTTCTAATATTTAACGCACTAAAATCTATAAGAATACGTTTCCTTCGGCATAACAATGACAATGCTAAAGTAGTTTTAACCTTAACATTATTTGAAATAGAGATACTGTCCGCCCGCCTGAATTCAGTTACAAAATAGGAGCGAGCGCTTTTTGTGATGAGTCACTTCCGCCAACAATGAGTAGGAATAGGGATAAACAAAAATATACCCCTTTCCCGCCCTCTCAGTACGGCCATGGTAACTCACTATAAGAAGTCACAAAACTCGTAAGTAATTGCGTACTTATCGAGTTTCTTTTGTGTGAGAAAAGAAGAAATGTTTTCACAACGCATTGAAGGTTAACTGAATTATGAACTCTTAAGTCTGAATTCGTAAGTCCTACATAGTACTTTGGGCTTATGAAAAAGAATCAGAGCTGTTTTTCTCTCCGTTAAATTAAGTGTTAAGTAAATAAATTACGTTTAGATCCAACTTTGTGGAGTGTTCTTTAGGTACAATGGAATTTTACTAGAAACTAAAGCAGCTTAGTAAAGATACTTAATTGTTCAGAGCATCTACTTTACTTACCTACTCGTTTTGTCCGTGAGTAGGCAATAGCGATAGCCTCAGTTTGATTTTTTTTTAAACCAAGCTTCTGTACGGACGTTTGGGCCGCTCGCATATATGCGTTAAACACACGGCCACTCTATCCGTGCTAAGTGTTACACGAGAGCATCAGATTTAGTACCGTTACCTCAAGCCAGCCGCCTCCGCACCTCAGTGTGCGTGGCCATCTGTCTCACTCTGACTCATGTCAGGCTGGCATGTGCAAGGCTGGCGTGGCTTTCTATCTCTTTTTCGCTTTATAAATACTATAAAGCTTCGCTTCTTTCGGGCGTCCCTAGATGGTAGGTATGGTAGATATATGTAAACTGATTTTAAGTTAGTTTTATCTTTAAAACATATTTTTCTTTTCAGTGTATATTTTTTTACTTTGACCTCTAGTATATATAATTGAACTATTAAATTCGTCACAGCATTTTCTCACTTTTGTTTCAAATTCTAGCAAAACACTAAAGCAAAATTAAAACGGAGCACGTTTTGTGACTTATGTTGGATCGTAAAACTGTCTCATTAAGTTTTGTATACAATGTTGCAAAGAAAAAGTTAAGGTAGTTACATTCTCTCCATTACATTTCCTTTGCAAGAAAACATGAAATATATCAAACTTAAAAGATATACAAAATTCCTTTTGACTAATAGAGTAACATTTAAATCCACAGTTGAATAACGTCTTTTGTGCTAAACCAGCTTAAACCCATTAGATTCAAGTAGCTTTAGGCAGCATTACACTATCAGACGTCCACGCGACATAGCCTAGATACTTAGTAGATAAAAGGAACCTGTAAATAATGATCTTATCACCTTAACTGGGTTAAGCACCACCTATGAATATTTCCACAGGTTTGGGACATACTTTGGTAAAAAGGCGAATTGTGAATGGTCCTATTGTGGAGCTTAAAGGATAAAGTTCACATGGTGCTTTTAGTATAGAAGAGGTAGAAGAAATGGAATTAGTCACTTTTCAAAACGCTAATGCGGCGTTTAAATGTGGTACGTCTTCCATAGAAACCTCATAAGAACCGATGCCTCTTCAGAACAAAGAGAGCTGCCAAATCGTGCAACATCGTTACAGCTCATGAAACGAGTGATTTTCAGTGCTAAATAAGATGGGTGGTATGTTCTTTAATTGCTAATAAATATTGTAATCTGTAGAAAATTTCACAATAATTTTAATAGACTATTTTAAAGAGTACCGTTATTATTGAAATCGATTCAAACCTATAACAGCATCTCAAGTAATTAATTGGAGCGGAGCTCCCGTGGATCAGCTTCAATGACGCAATGTCTGTTGCGCCATAACTTCCCAAATTCCTAACCGATTTTAATAACTTTTGTGTGGAATCGAATCAATAGGTTTAAGACAATGACGGAGCCCGAATTTTGAAATTCGCAAAAATAAAAAAGATATGACCAAAAAGCATTGGCTCTATGGGATTTACCATTGGAAGTTTCCATTCTTATGAAATTTTAAAATTTACTTAATATTATTGATATTTTTAGTATAACGCACCGCTCCCATATATGGTGCTAGCGAAGCTTTATGCTTTTAGAAAGTTACTGATGTGGTTTCTGGGCCTAAATAAAACAAACAAAAATTTATATATATTTTTTACACAACCGGATTTTTTATTTCTGCAATCCTGGCGATTCGATTCCTTTGACAGGTAAAAGAAAATGATTAGTAGTATTCTGCTGATACAGACACTCGTGTACCACTTGTTTTTTGTTAAACTCGCTGGTGCAGAAGTTAGTGCATTCGGTGGATTAAATGTATGTTATATATTAAACTAAAGTTATATAAAAAGTACCTACATAAATAGTGATTAGTTTTTTTCAACAAACCAAAACATAAGCGGAATATATAAAATGCTATTTCATGAAATTTGTTGATCAAAACGGTGGAAAATGCACTATACATTGAAGTATCTATAAACATTGAAGGCGCCGCTAACGTTTACTTAACCCAACATTATTTGGAAAACCCAACCAGCAGAAGTCGCTGAGCTAGTGTGTTTGAGCTTTATATTATCAAGAACAAAGACCCAACATCAAGAAAAACACTGGTAGGACCATTAAGCTTTGGTGAAAGAATATTTTAAAACAAAGCGAAGTCACAATTCGAGATAGTTTAACTTCACAATAAAAAGTCGGTTTTTTTTTTTTTTTTTTTTTTTTTTGCCTGTAAAGTCGGTTTTACGGGCGAAGATTTTACGTGACAACGTCTTTTTCTCGGTAGAATATTTATTGATATGAATATAATTAAATTGCACAATGCGCGCGGCAGACCGATCATAGTTGAGTGGGAGAGAGACGCAAGGCATTCGGCGGGCCTCTCTCTCGTTCGGTGACTCATCGTAACGTTACCGAGCGTTACACTTTTTCATAAGTGACTCCCAGCCGCAACCAATTTATAAGACGTTATCACGTCAAAAACTGTTTCAGAAGGAGTGCGAATTGACGTCTTTTCTGTAGATTATTGCATGTAGACCTAACCGATAACTTATTACATTTTATGCGGTTGTTGATATGTATACCATGTAAATATTGCAATTTTATGAACAGAGATAAATAAGCTGATATAAAATAATGCAATATGTAATATATACTGCTAACGTTACAGAAAGAGAGAATCCAAATGAAAATCTCCATTGCAATACACACGCTTAGAATAAAGTTCTAACAAGATGATTTGATAGATATGAAAGACAATCAGTTGGAATTGTGTTGGTTTGAAAGTAAAGTAAGTGTATTTTCCGATGTCTGAGTACATAAAATACTTACTTCTATTACTTTTTGTTATAAGGCCAATATAAATAATTGTAACTACGTCATTTATTCTCATGAACTAATTTTATATGATAGTTTTATGTAGGAAAATTGGAAAACTAGTATTTTTTTAATTTGGTCATTTTACTTCTAAAGGTGCGAATTGATTAAGAGTTTTATCACTTCATTTCGCACCTTGCTGCGTGCGATAATATGTTTAATCAGGAGTGTGTATTATATGGCATAATAACAGATAGTTCACATTATATAAATTACATATGCTATACGAACAAATTACCTAATTTCATGTGATCTCAAATATTTCATATAAGCTCCTATTGCTGTAATAACATTTAGTATAAAGTTAATTTTATATAAAGTTCTATTTGGATAATGTCCTTTTTATATAACGTTCAGTTGACCTAATTCTCATATTACTTATTTTCAGGCAAAATTGTGTAATGAATACGTAGGTATATAACCTCATCTACCCGAAATTTTTCCCAAATAATAGAGGGTTCTGGCGCTCGGCGGCCTCTGCCGCGGCAGATGATATCTCAAGCAGGTACCTATATATGAAGAGAAAAATAAAAAAAATACACAAAATAAATTAGACGTTTCTTTATTATATTAAACGTTGCCTATAGATTTTAAATATTACAGGAACTGAATATTATACTAATTGAATATTAATTCAAATGTGTATTACAGAAAATGTTCACGATAAACCGTATAAAATTAGAAAAAATGAAATTATATCAGTAATTCATTATATCATCATATCATCGATCAATTAAAAAGTATATTTAATGAAATATGGTCATATGACAATAAGAAATTTTATTATTGATTTAAACAATAGACACCCGTTTAATCAGATGGATACGTTTTCTTCTCCGTATATGATCCAATACAATTCATATACAAGCACAAAGCTTTTTTATTTTTTATTTAAAAGGCATAATTTTAATTGCCATAATCTTTATTAGGCAATACATTGTAGAACATATTTTTATGGCGTAGTTGGTACAAGTTAAACTTTTATTTAACTTAAATATTAAAACTTAATCCAACCTAACACTATTAACCTCCTCGATCGTTTATCTTCGTACCGCTTAGAATTTTTCTTAAGATTGAATTTAAATTGAAAGTGGCTTTTGAGTAAGGTCGACAAAATAAGAATGGATTTCAAAAGTGTGCAATAAAACATGTAAGAGTTTCAAAATGTTGCCAAGTTTTAAGCTAATTGTGTTATGACAAATGGTTTTAACTCAATTGAATCTAATTTATCACTACTTGATATCACGCAACACATTACATGGTCATCAAAATTTAAATTTAATATCGATGATACCTATTAGTTTAAAACATTCGATTGCTCATCAACGTCACAAATATTATCTGCATATTTTATAAAATATTCATTCGAATTTCGAATATGAATCGGCTAATAGAGCATTATTTTATTACTGTTGCCATAATAAAGAGGTTGAATACAGTGTTGAATAATTCATAAAACCCGAATTTAAGGTACAAATACAATGTGTGACGTAAACGAACCGAAAATTTGGTGAATAGAAAACCGAGTGTTGCACGCACGGACAACGAATCGACCCTTGAAAATGTGCTCAAGTTTTCAAGAACACTCTTGGGAAGTTGCTTATTCTGTTGGTGCAAAAAATAAACGCAGATACTGTTATGCTCTTTAGGGAAATTTCAGCGTCGAAGCTAAATTTTATTTTGCTCGGATTAGGGTAGGTTAAGTATTTACGACACAAAGATTTTATGCGTTTAAACTGTAAAATTTAATTTAAAGACGAAGCTTAAGTAAAATAAGAATGACTTACCGAATCATATAATGAAATACTCCAAACGAATATTTTTAATGTATGAATCTAACATATTCTAAAAGATAATTACTTATTGAATATATTTCATATTTAATTCTTAGTAACATTATGATACGTACTACAAAAGTTTGTGTTTTCTAGACAGCGTTAAGAAAAAAATCTGTGTTATTAAAAAGTTATTAAGTTATGTATGAATAAAACCACAGGGAAGCAACATAAATGTTTTTAATAATAAATATAAATGGATGCTGGTCGCTCTCTGTCCAAGTTTCTTTCGCCAGTTCTTCGCGGAAGGGCGAACTAGTCAAAAGTTTTCAGTAACGTAGAGATAATAGAATAACTAAATAAAATTAGAATATAAAATTGTTACTTTAGAAATTGAGTGGTTACAAACATGCTAAATTAAATTTATTGAAGATAATAGTAGCACAATTGTGACAACCATTACCTTATTCATTCTGTGAATGGCTATGGATAAAACAATAACAAACAGACAGTTTGAGTGAACGAATGTGAAGAAAAAGCGATAAATTGATCACATTTTCTTCTCGGTAAACAATGTACCTTTCTTCCGTGTGCTAAAATTAAAAAAAGCAAGATAATCTTTAATGAAGTTTGCCAAATCGATTTTTGATACGAAAAAAAAATCGCGGAGTTACAAAAATAATATTTATGTCACGTACTGACTGTAAACTGGTAAGAATAAACTATTCTTATCAAGTATCCTGTTTCAGATATTCCCATTTCAACAACTACAGTCCTGTCTCGTAGAAATATGTATAAATGTAAGGAAAATCTAAAATAACTTGAGTTGAGAGTGGTTTTAAATTGTATGCTCGCCACAACGTTGCTCGCCACATCGCGAACTTATTGCATTCTGGGGGATTTTACTTGACAAATACCAACACTTGAGTTGTTTGGCGAATGCATCAACGAAAGTATTATGTGGTAAAGAAAAATATGCTAGAAAAATGCTTTCTTTTATACCAAACGACATTTACAGTGTTACGTGTAAATCGGTTTGGAAACGTGATGTCTTTTATACGTACGACCACAACATATTAATTCATTGAAATGGGAAAATCTCATTTTATTTTTTGAGTATATTGGTAATAATTTATGGTACGACAAAGACACTAGGTCTCCAAGAGTCTAAGTTTCTTGAGGTTTTGCTATTAAATCTGGGCACTTTACTTCAGCCCTATTAGTCTTTAGGATCCCTCGGGTTTCGTCTCCATTGATATTAAAATAATAGTCGCGAGAGGATTAAAATAATAATTCTTACATTCAGACCACTTCGTCTGGCAAAGTAAGCATTGTAAGCCTTGTGTTATGGATACTATGGTAACGGATAGGCATACACAAACGGTACATAGATATGTAATATTCATTGAAATATATATAAATACCCATGACTCAGACACTAATGTATTAATTGTCATAGTCGTATTCATTGCACAGACATCTGACGCTTCCGGAAGTCAAACCCAAAACAGTCGGTGCGGAAGGCAGAATTGCTACCATTGCACCAACCGGTCGTCAAAAGATCCCATATTATTATATTAATATTCATTTTTTTCAGCAGCGACACCAGTTTGCCCATGTGACATAGATTCATGGTAGCGTAAGTTGCATCCAAAAATAGTGCTTTACATATCTATTCATATTAGGGAATGTAAGAAATGCTGTCAGGTCTCTTACCGCCATTACATACGAAAATGTCCGGTACTAAAATAGACGCTACGTTGAAGGTATTAAAGGCGAGACGTATTAATGTGGCTTGGTTTGAAAATTAATGTATTTTGAACGTACGGTATGTGATTTTAAGCCACTAGTTAAAATTGGAAGTATAAGTTTTTTCAAAGAATTTCAATATTTTCATTACTGCAAGCCATGTACGCCGGAAACGTATGTATTGTTATTTATACATTTCCAGAGTACATTATACAGTACGTCCTTGACAGATTTTATGTATTAATGTATATTTTAGATTTTTTTGTTAAAATTTAAATAGATAAGTTAAAGAGTCACAGTTGGGCCCGGTAAGTGGTGCTTCTATCGAGAATTAGAAATAAATAACAATAAATGCAATGACAAATCTTATAAACGAATACGAAACTTAAAAATTATGTACATTCCAAAAACACATCATAGCTTGTGTGTATGCATACAGTTTTCTTATTCTACTATAATTTATTTCACTTATTTTACATAATGTCGTACTGTAAAGTACTCTTATTATATACAAAATCTTTATGAAGCAAACCCAACGACCAGAAACATGCCAGAACACAATAATAAGCGGTACCTGAGGGCCTTCTTCATTATTCCATTCACTCTGGCTTGGGATTTGGACTTTACAGTTTACAAATCGAATCTGGTATACAGCGACTACGGCGACGATATAGCAATTATTAATGCAATTCATTGAATGTTATACTCTCTTTGGGAGTTGATTTGTTGGCTACTAGTCCCGCATCGATATTGATTACAACCTTAGGCTTCATAACACTAAATTAAACTTAATTAACTTACAAATGATCATCATTTGATCATTATCAGTCAAATTTATTTTAAATTAAAACTATTTGTTGCAACTTCTGCACATAAGTGATACAGTATTAGGTACCTACTGTACCTAATACTGTTTTTTACTTACTGATGTAATGTTACATAATGTCATTTTATAAGCTTTTATTTATTTTCATCTGTCGCGGTGTCTGTAATAAATCTTGCAAGTTAAATTTGACCCACTTCCCAGTTTCTGATTGTGCTGAAATCTCGTATGTATATCGCACGACAATGGAATATTGTGATGACACGAAGCTGATCTGATACTATAGAAGATCAGATCTGGAAGGTGGTCATAGGAACTTCGTAATAAAACGACAAACCCCATAGAGTTTGGGCTCGCTTGGTTCGTATTGACGAGTATTTTGATCCTATATGGTAACCAGGGTCCGTCGCTGAAGCTGGTAGGTGGCTATAGGAACTCCGCAATGAAACGACACAGCCCCATCGAGTTTGCTATCGTTTGATTCGTCTTGATGAGTACTTTGGTCCTAGATAATATTCGTATGCAACCCCATCCAATTTGGGCGAATAACTTAGTTCTATTTGGTATGAATGTGGATTCTGTCTGGTTAGTTTTTTAACTGTTTAGGTCGTTTTATTAAGAAGTAATAATAAAAAGATTTTTTTTAAGTTTTTATTTATATTTATTTTTGTTTTACTTTAAGATAAGAATCATTCTAATAAAACTGCTACTTACTGTTGTTTTAGTTAAGAGAAATAACTCTAGTTTATTATATAAAGATGCTTAACTTCGCAGGACGAGCTCTAAAACACAATGGTTATGGCGCTCGCCTAGTATTAGTAATTATTTTCCAAGTTTAAAAAAAAAGCTTCTTGTTTCAGTTGTATCTGTTCCCAGGGCTGTATCTTTAAGTCTCTAAGCAGACAAAAAACAAAACTAATCAAAAGTGAAATTGTTATTTCTATTATTATAATATCGTATTGCCTCATAAAAAACTAAATGCATAGCAAAATATATAATTTTGAGCGTGCAATATTTCCAGTCACTAGCTAAGTTTAGTACAGTATTTATAGTGGGGAATGCCACTAGGGGACCGTAGGACGTTCGGTCATACAGAGGGTACGTGCTTGGATTTTTTTGAGGTTGCTTCCAAACCTTGACTGGGCACTTGATCGAGTTAGGGTCTCCTAACACATGTCTACGCTGTCTATCCACAAGTTATGTAAGTTACGTTTTCCTTTTCCCGAGTATAAAATAAATTAAGTATAATGTTTATGGGCGAGCAACGACCACTCGGGACTTCTCAGTGTTTTATTTAGTGTATACCTGGCCTTTAGTCTTCAAAAGGCAGGAGGCTCATTCTTAGGGAAAAATATAGCACTGTTTAATAAAGTTCCACAAAGTCTAGTTGATTTGCCTTTGCATAAATTTAAAACATATGTGAAAAATAAGCTCATGTCCAAAGGTTATTACAAGGTCAACAACTATTTAACAGATCGCGATGCATGGTAGTAATAGGGTTGGATGTAATATGTATCGTTTCAACATAACTCTACTTATTACAGATTGTGTCATACAGTTATTAGCATTTGTTAATTTTAACACTTATTTATTACTGGTAGTTGGAGTATGACATGCTCTCCTAAAACATGTCTTTGGTGGTGGCATGTGCTGCAGGTCGTTACGTTCTCTATGATATGGTTGAGCAAAACGATGGCTGCATCATGCGTCCGCTAGTGAACGGGTTCTGCCTTGGAAGATGGGGCAGCTTTAACCTTCAGTATTACTGACATATAATTAACATACATTTTTGTTGCTT
The DNA here is from genome assembly GCA_927399485.1 of Calamotropha paludella. Taxonomy (NCBI): domain Eukaryota; kingdom Metazoa; phylum Arthropoda; class Insecta; order Lepidoptera; family Crambidae; genus Calamotropha; species Calamotropha paludella. The sequence continues at coordinate 7,536,454 of OV656814.1, read as the reverse complement.
TCTTAAATTTGTCGTTTACTCTCTGTATATTATTGCAATGTGTAAGGATACTTAAAACAGATACTTGTTGATTTTGTTGTAATCAACGATGTAATAAAACCATAACATTACTACACTGTGATAACAGAATAATATTGCATTTTTTGGGGGATTATGTATGGTGACGGCGTATAATAATATAAATGTCGTTACTTCTGTTAAAGCTGGTGAGTCTTGCGCCCATGCTCCTTGTCAATTAAAAGACGTCCTGAATGGTTGGTAGGTAAACTGTTGGACGATGCAAAACAACTTATCTTTAAGTGCATTTGAATAAAGTTTCATTTTCTTTTTATTTTCTCAACATATCTCCACCACTTATCCCTAGCGGGCAGAAAACTAAGAGTATTTTCTTTGAGTTAAAAAAGTTAGTATGATGCGCAATCAAACACAATCCCACTCATAACTAATTATTAAACTTGGAATTTTCTACTTAGATGTGCAAGTTAAGGCATAAAGCCCTGTCAGTTACAGTAGCGATGTCTGAGGGAGTTGGTGGCACACTGCGGGATACCAGTAACTCGGCGGCTGATGTTCGGTGTAGTTAACAATGAATATTTGATTTCAATTCGGTTTAGTTTCACTCAGTGGAATTTCAGATTGTTGTAGTGAAATTATAGGTTGGTTATGGAGACCCAAGAGTAATACTTTGGTTTTAACACTTTGAATATATTTTGAGAGTATTTCTCATTTTAAAATATAAGAAAAAGTATATAAAATAGTATATAAAATTTCCGTGTCACATTGATGATTTTTTTTTCATTGTGCCGAACTTGTTCCGATTTAGGTAATAGTATATAGGATTCATTTTGAGTCTACACAGCAACGCGTTGCCGGGTCAGCTAGTAGCTATATATAAAATCCTTAAGTACAATAAGGCCGTTGTTTTAAACAAATCTCTGTCCATTATGGGAGAACAGATAGTTGTGATGTTACTTGCTGCTTTAATCAAATGTGGTTAAAGTGTTTTATAGATCATCATCATCATCTCAGCCAAAAGACGCACAGTACTTGACTGAAGCCTTTGCCGTAACTAAGGGGGTTTTTGTATTCTACTCTGCCGGACACCACACGATAAAGGTGTTTCTAGATCAAACCATAACTATACAAAAACTTCACATTGTCGAAAATTTGACCAAATGCGATATCGACGACTTTGCATTTTAGTAATAAAATTTTGTAATTTATATATATATATATATATATAGAACAACAAATAATTCTAAAATAAATGAAAAAGACCTTTTTTGATGTAACTACAGAGGAAAAAATAATTTGCATTCTTGAAATTCTCAATGATTTTGCGTTCGAGAGCTTCGTATAATAAAATATATTATCCTAAATGTCACCTCAATCGAAAATCTTTTTCATCACTAATAAAAGCCGATATTAATATTTCGAAATGCCAACAACAAAGAGAAATTCTGAAGCGGAAAGGATTGACGACAGAGCCTCTTGTCGCGCCATATGGCAATTGAATAAACCGAAATCGTGAATGTAGGTAGGGCGCGAAGATTTTCTATTTTATACTTTATAATATTACTATCACTAACAAGATGGGATCACTATTCGTTTACTTTCATTGTTGAAACTCATAAAACAATAAGTAGAACATTAAGAAGAGAGATATTATATCTACACTAATGTTATAAAGAGAAAAGTTTTATATTTTTGTATGTTTGCTATGAATAAACTCAAAAACCACTAAGCCGATTTCAAAAATTCTTTCACCATTGGAAAGCTACATTCACGCTGAGTAACATAGGCTATATTTAATGCTAGAAAAAATTTAAAGAATTTTGTCGAATATAATTGCATAAGTTGCTTACAGAACTTTATAAACACGGAGCAAAGCGATACTATGTACATTACAATATTAGAAGATTCTCAATGTTTGCTTAAAAGAAATCAAAAGTAAATAACTGTAAATAATATTAAACAAACATTTAGAAAACAAAGCGAGTTACGATCTTCGGAGTTGCAAACATCTGGAGTTCAAAAGAACTCATCCATTATTTCATTCGTAGCTACCCGTCTTCTTACAAGATTGTAGTACATAGATATACTAGGTCTGCAATGCTGCTGCTGTTTGCAAGTACTGAGCGAAGCACTACCTTTCCTAACCTCACCTAAATTTCATCAATGGTCTTTCATCAGCGGTTTGGCTGTGATCAGCTTTTGAATTTTTCTTTCTGTGATTATTCCTCCATGGTATGTCCGATTTCAAAACTTTTTTTGCATATTAGTCATGACCACGATGTGAGTTTTGGAGTCAAATTTCATCAATGTAGTCTCAGCGGTTTGGCTGTGATCAGCTTTTGAATTTTTCTTTCGGTGATTATTCCTTCATGGTATGACCGATTTTAAAACTTTTTTGCACATTAGTCAGGACCACAATGTGAGTTTTGACGCCAAATTTCATCAATGTAGTATCAGCGGTTTGGCTGTGATCAGCTTTTGAATTTTTCTTTCGGCGATTATTCCTCCATGGTAAAGTCTATATTTTTTTTACATAGCCTATGTCCGTCAGGTTATTGTCATGTATGTTCATGCCAAAATTCGTTCGAATCGGTTGAACCGTTAGTAGCAGGAGGGAGACAAGCGAAATTTGTGAGTTGCCCAAAAGAGAGCTTCGCTCAATAACAATCAGCTCTGAATTGAATAGAATATTTAAATTTAAAATTCATAAAATATATTATTTGTTTAATTTTTAAAGATTAATGGCTAAGTGCTCAATGATTTTTTAACTGGATGATATATGCACTGACTTTTCGTTAACGGATTATTTACTTTAGCTTTTATATCTGTGTACCTAAGTAATCAAAGAACAATATAAAGTCGCAAGTTTGTTTAGCAAGAACCGAGAACAAAAAGATTAATTGCTTTCATTGTCGTACTTGCTTCAACTTAGAAGTAAATTTCACGTATTCAAGTTTTAAAATTACAAGCTTCTTGTAGAAAAAGGTGGATAGAAACGTTTATTAAATGCCTAAGGATATAGAATACAATAAATTGTAAGGTGTGTTGTACTGGTAGTATCAAAATGACATAATAATAATTACTTAGCAGGAAATATTCAAAAGAAAATAATAGATATTTGTTTTATTTCCCGGCCTTTATGTACAGTCAACAGCACGTCAAAATTGTAAAACTCCTTCATTCGGTTTTCAATGTAATACATAGTACAATATAAATAAAAAAAATTGATAGTTTGAGGTAAAACTGATGTGCTATTGTCCGTATATAGGTGCAACGTAATACGGATAAGATAATTATTTTAATAAACGCTTGCACGTGTATCTTGAAATAAAGAAAAAGAGATTTCCTATACATTTCCTTATAACTTAATAATAAAATAAAATTAATAATTCCGTATAAAAAGTTGTAAGAAATGTATATATTTGTTTTCAAAACTACTCTCGCAAACAGAAAATTCTTGAAATAAAAATGGTACTATACAGAGATGTTTTCTGAAAAGCAAAATCTCGAAGCATATTTCTCTTAAAATGTAGGTTTATCATTATAACAATTTCAAAGCGCGACAGGTTGTAACTTTACAATTTGTAACCACAAAATACAATATTGAAGTACAAATAATTTCATCATTACATGCTTTTGTATCACATAAAACATTAATTCCAGTAAAAGTTAACGCTCGTAACTTTAGAGCATATAATTTAAAGTTAAACGCGTAAAACGAAACTTGTAGCCTTCTGACGCAGTACCAACAAAGTTCTCCAATTCTTGTACATAATGCTTTGTTTCACATCTTAAGTTATGTGGACAATTACCAGGATACTTACTTTACAGAAATTGATCATTAAACACATCCTAAATTTAAATAGGTACATTGCATTTTTCTGACTTGGTATTTTTAAGAAACGGCGTTTCTATTTCATTGTGGTTAAATCTTAGTTGATTTTTAATTATTAAGGCGTCTCACGTTTTATTAAGGTTGTGTTACAAGTGGGTTTACGTCCATAATTCATTGTAGAGAATCAAACTCGATTCGCTTAGTTCTTTTATAAGGAATAGGAAATAAAATTACTACTAGGAAAGAAATCTAGGAATTAATTATAGGGTTACGGCTAATCATGCTTTTATAGGGAATATTATGCAATGTATTTATTAAATAAATAAATATTTCTTATATTCACATCAATAAGCCTTAGCCCACAGTAAGCACTATAAGGCTTGTGTTGTGGATACTAGGGTAACGGATAGACATACATATATTATATATAGAAATATATTTAAACACCCATGACTCAGATACTAATGCTCGTATACATCATACAAACATCTGCCCCTTCCGGCATTCAAAGTCAGGACCGTCTCGGTGCGAAAGGCAGGATCGCTACCGTTGCTTGCACCAAACGGTCGTCGTTAGTTTAGTATAGGCAGTATATCATGCTAGATAATAAGAATAAATAATTAAAGTAACATTTATTATATCTTCTGTTAAAATTGCTTTGACAATTTTATAAGAAATAATCAAAGCAATTTTTTCACTATTTAAATTCATGAGAATGAACTTCAAACTAAGAAAGTCTAATGCTACAGAACTGGTATTTCAATCAGCAGAAACAGTTAAGTTAATAATAACTTACTAGCTGACCCGGTAACGCGTTGCTATGGTAACGTTATTGGTACAATCGAAAAAAAGCGGACAGACAAACACACAAACAAATTTGTGTTCTTAGATTATAGACTAGCGGCCCGTCCCGGCTTCGCAAGGGTGAACAAAATTCTTTAAATTTTTTCTATTATTAAATATTTTTCTATTAGCGCCATCTAGCGCCCGGTAGACGAACTACTTGCGGTTAACGCGTTGCTTTGGTAACGCATATACAATGGAAAAAGAGCGGGAATAGGAGCGGACTGACAAACACACAAACCACTGTGATCTTAGTTTATAGATTGTACAAAACTCGTATTAGTTACTAGTCGCATGCGTTTTAAGTTAGTAAGTAAGTCCTCAAAGGCTATAGGACGATAAGAATACCGAATCGGCCCCAGAGAGGTATCTGGCTCATAATTTTAGGAAATGTTGGTACTCATAAGATACGTCGATGCTGAAAGTTTCAGCTTTTTATCTATTACCGTTTCTGAATAAATCTAAAAATACTGAATTTCAGTAAAAAAAATCATTCTCAGCACCATGTGAATCGATTGATCTAAATACAGGATATGTTTTGGGGCATGGTGGTAGCTTCTAAGAAAAAAAATATAAGCAATATCTGTTCATAAGAACCTATAAAAAAACGAGGTTATTTTCTTGATTTTAATTTTTAATCATGTTACGGGAACGCTAAAAATATGAATCTATTTTTTTTTAATTCCTCATTCAATTTTCGATGAAATTGTGATCTTGGGATTTTTTTTAAAACGTTACGCCATATTGAAAAAAAATAAAAACCGATTAGCTGCTCAAAAATTGATTTCTTATTATGATTTAACTCTTGCAATGATAAAATACAGAACGTTTGCAATTATTGTACTAGTGAAAACAACAGAATAAATTATGAACACTCATATAAAAATATTTTTTCTCTTTTCAATAACTTTAATATTAATATTTAATTATAAACTATTCAAATGTATCAATTATATTAATGTGTTAATAATAAAATCTTCTTATGAATTTGTGACTAGTCCTCGTCGCTATCTTCATCAATCACAGTGGGGATATTGTCTTAATTGAATAAAGTATTAAGTATTGCTGCTGGTTTGGGGATTTTAGCCAAATATCGTCCATGCGCCAGGTAAAAAATTATTGCAGCTTAGTGTGAACAACAACCAATTGTCCTTAATCCACAACAGTATTTGTGAGTTGCAACAGTTCTTTTAATTTGAACTTCAATACATTCTTCTGTATCATAATCACATACAACCTCTAAATTAAATGATGAATAATCAGTACTTGATTGAGATTCAACAATTCACTTGTATCTGAAGGTAATTCATTCTCCAACGATGTATCCTGATCCTCGTCGTCAAGTTTCGTTTTCTTATATTTTTTGATCGACAATTATTCCACAAAACATCACCAACTACAATTGGATGATCAAAGATCGTTGAAAAGTCTTCAGCATCTTCATCAGATTATATATATTTTGGAGTACCTCGCGTTTGGTTAATGAATTTTGAACAAATACAGCACTTTGGATTATATGTTTTAGATGACGACATATTTTCACTTATATAATTATATAATTAGATAAAATTAATTATTAAAAACAGAAAAAGTACGACCAATACTTGTATAGAATATCAACAAATAATTTTAAGGTTATCTACAAATCTGGCGGGTTTTCATGAAAATAGAAAACAGTGTCACCAGTTTTGAATTACAGTGCCATCTTATGGGTGCTGAATTAACTAATAATTGAGCGGGAAAGTTTAAATTCCCTAAAACGTAGTTGAATTATATAAACAATATTGTTTTGTACTGATTTAATAATTATAGTGATAAATAAAGTTTATAATAATGATTAGAGTTCATTATATGAAGAACGATCTGAACGACCTGGTGGTGGATGCTGTCCGTACGGGAGGGTCAAAATACTTCAAAACCCACCGTCCCAAATTGAAGAAACTCTCCGCACATACACTCGAACTCATGGATAAGAGACATGAAATGAGATTGCAAGACTCAGCGGATGCCCTACGTCATAGACAGCTTAATAGACAGATCTCGAAGTCGCTGACGAGCGACCTTCGCCAATTTAATACCGAGCGTATTAAAGAGGCCATAGAGCGGAACAAAGGCTCCAAAGTGTTCGCTAGCGATCTGTCTATTGGGCAAAGTCAACTGACGAGGCTGAAAACTGAGAACGGCAGTATCATATCATCGACTCCTGAAATCCTGAGAGAGATTGAGGTTTCTATAGGCAGCTGTATTCCAGTATTACACCAGGCCAAAGCAAAGCTCGAGATCCTAGAGCCAAGCTTACCCGACACTATACCGAAGATATCCCGGACGTCAGCCTGTACGATATTAGAATGGCCCTCAAACAGCTAAAGAACAACGAGGCGGCGGGAGATGACGGAATTACAACAGAGCTTCTGAGAGCGGGCGGCACGCGGTACTTAAAGTCCTCCAGAAGCTCTTCAATTCTGTTATCGTCCAGGGCAAAACGCAGAAGGCAAGGAGCAGAAGCGAGGTGATTTTGTTCTTCAAAAAGGGCGATAATACCCTACTGAAGAACTACAGACCCATATCGCTTCTGAGCCATGTCTACAAGCTATTTTCGAGGGTCATTACGAATCGTCTTGCTCGCAGGTTTGACGACTTCCAACCTCCCGAACAAGCCGGTTTCCGAAAAGGCTTTAGCACCATAGACCACATTCATACGCTGCGGCAGGTTATACCGAAGACTGAAGAGTATAATCGGCCACTCTGCTTGGCGTTTGTGGACTATGAGAAGGCCTTTGATTCGATCGAGACTTGGGCGGTGCTGCAGTCTCTCCAGAGGTGCCAAGTGGACTGCAGGTTTATCGAAGTGTTAAGGTGCCTATACCAAAACGCCACTATGTCGGTCCGAGTACAGAGCCAGAGCTCTAATCCTATCCAACTACAGCAAGGAGTGATACAGGGAGACGTTTTCTCTCCGAAACTGTTCACTGCTGCGTTGGAGGATATTTTTAAGCTTCTGGACTGGAATGGACTTGGCATCAACATCAACGGCGAGTACCTGACACATCTTCGGTTTGCCGATGATGTGGTCCTAATGGCTGAGACCTTGGAAGACCTGAGCACCATGCTCGAAGATCTCAGTAACGCATCCCAACGAGTGGGTCTTAAGATGAAGATGGACAAGACGAAAATTATGTTCAACGCCAATGTTACACCCGCTCCAGTAAATGTTGGGAACGTTACACTCGAAGTTGTTGACCACTATGTTTACCTAGGACATACAATACAGTAAGGTAAGTCCAACTTCGAGAAAGAGATCTCTAGTCGAATCCAACTCGGGTGGGCAGCGTTCGGGAAGCTGCGATACATTTTCGCGTCCAAAATACCTCAGTGCCTTAAGACGAAAGTCTTTAACCAGTGTGTGTTGCCAGTGATGACTTATGGCAGTGAAACGTGGTCGTTCACTATGGGTCTTGTAAGAAGGCTCAAGGTCGCCCAGCGGGCAATGGAGAGAGCTATGCTTGGTGTTTCCCTACGCGATCGAATCAGAAATGAGTAGATCCGTAGGAGAACAAAAACCGCCGACATAGCTCAAAGAATTGCGAAGCTGAAATGGCAATGGGCAGGACACATAGGAAGGAGAACTGATGCCGGTTGGGGCGGAAAGGTTCTCGAATGGCGACCGCGTGCCGGACGACGCTCAGTGGGTAGGCCCGCTACGAGGTAGACCGACGATCTGGTTAAGGTCGCGGGAAAACGCTGGATGCGGGCAGCACAGGACCGATCGTCGTGGAGATCCTTGGGGGAGGCCTATGTCCAGCAGTGGGCGTCGTACGGCTGATATGATGATATGAAGAACAATTATTTTTATATGAGTGTTCATAATTTATTCTGTTGTTTTCACTAGTACAATAATTGCAAACGTTCTGTATTTTATCATTGCAAGAGTTAAATCATAATAAGAAATCAATTTTTGAGCAGCTAATCGGTTTTTATTTTTTTTCAATATGGCGTAACGTTTTAAAAAAAATCCCAAGATCACAATTTCATCGAAAATTGAATGAGGAATTAAAAAAAAATAGATTCATATTTTTAGCGTTCCCGTAACATGATTAAAAATTAAAATCAAGAAAATAACCTCGTTTTTTTATAGGTTCTTATGAACAGATATTGCTTATATTTTTTTTCTTAGAAGCTACCACCATGCCCCAAAACATATCCTGTATTTAGATCAATCGATTCACATGGTGCTGAGAATGATTTTTTTTACTGAAATTCAGTATTTTTAGATTTATTCAGAAACGGTAATAGATAAAAAGCTGAAACTTTCAGCATCGACGTATCTTATGAGTACCAACATTTCCTAAAATTATGAGCCAGATACCTCTCTGGGGCCGATTCGGTATTCTTATCGTCCTATGGCCTTTATGGTAAAAAGAGCAAAATTTATTCTATAGTTAACAAACTTTTTCTGCACCAGACTACCTAAATTCTTTAGAATTCTGTTTAAAGTTCTTTTACTGCTTCATAATATTTGCAACTTTATAAGAACATTTTAGTAGGATGATTTTCACTGCTATTCGAGTGTGCTTTTAAAAATATTCTCAGCAGTTTCGAACAGAATTTCATGAATGTAAGAGTTAACTTCTGATTTCAATGTAACTTTCATTACTTCAATGTCTATCGGATAACTTAATGCATAGCAAGAAATTGGATAGTAATTATTCATTACATTTAAAAATAAGAAGATTTTTGGTAAAAAAGAAATTTAAAGATTCTACTCAGGTGACAAAGCAGGCCGCGCTTCAATGCCTACGGATGACTTTGATTTATTTAAAGCTTAAATGTCGTGTTATTATTTATTATCAAGGTCTTACAAAACCACCATATAAAACGTATCGTTTACGATAACTCATTATCGGGCTTATATAATGTCTTTAATACTTCTTTCACTTTTATGAGAATATGTCATAGTTTTCGTTGTATACCGCTACAATGTACGTTATGATTATGAGGATAAAGGCTTTGTTACATAGCAATTCCATTGAACTGAACCTTCCTGAATTACATAATTGCAGATCTGATAAAACTTATTGTTGTGGAACTTGTAAAAGTATTCGATGTTGTAGGTAGTAATTACCTTAATGATGGTGCTTTTAGTCAGCTTAACCGATTCGTTACGGATGGCACGTCTGCCGTGCCATAACTTTTTTGCGTATGGCGTTAGCCACGGGAGCCGTGTCATTTTTAAATCGATGATAAGTCCTCCAAATTAAGTTTTAGGGAAATTACTCAGAATAAAACTATCTTAATTATTCTTGTAAATCAAGCTTGTAGCCTTCGTTTCTGGTTATAGTATGTCGTAACGAATCGGTTAAGAAGACAAATGACGTACTTACTAAAACACCTTATTCTACTTCACCCGCTAACGCGCAATTTTTCTAGAGAGGAACGAAATACATATGTGTTTGTTTTTTAATGCCTCAATACTAAGCTTATTATAAAAAAATGCGTTTACATACAAGATACAACACTTTTTATCAGGTGCTTATTCCTACTTTGAAAATAAGAGGTTTCCATAAAACAACTTATCCCCTATGTAACAGCGTTAGAGGTAGGGTATACCAAAACGTTCTCTTAGCAAGTGTTTTCCCCTTTTGAAAAACACACCTTTGTAATTAATTTACATATATAGGCAGAATGTACTACATATAAATATTGTGTTATAACCTAGTAAGAGATGTTTAGATGGTTTGGAGATGTAGAGAGAATGGAAGAAAGAAGATTGGCAATACCTATTCATGGGGCAAATATGCATGGGCAACTTGGTAAAAAGCAGAAAATGGTAAACTTTTAGGGATCAAATAGAAGATAACCTTAAAAAGACCAGGTCAAAGGGCCCTGTAGAAAATGGAAATCTGTATCTCTGCTTACCCCAACGGGAAAAGCGTGATTATATGAAAAATATTTTTTTATCACCGATCCGATGACTAGCCTTTGCGAAAGTTACTTAGTATCTGCAATCATACGACGAACGCGCTAACCACTGCGTCATCAATCTGCAAAGTTTAACAGAGTTTATTTATGTTATATATTTATATGGCTTAACTAAAGAAGTAGTTGCAAGACGTCTAATATTTCTTTTTCGTACCACAATAGAAAAGAACAAGGACAAGTTCACTGCAATAAAACCATAAAGATGATACAGTTATTATACAAAGCATAATGCGCAAGTTGTGGAAAGGAAATTGATAAATAGTCGAGATATGTTCAAAATGGCAAGGGTTATACTTAGAGAAATAAAAGTTCTTAGTTCGCAGAGGATTGAGGCAGGAATTCTAAAACATATGGATGACTGATGGATTTTTAAATAAGACCTACCTGACAAATGTACCTAACACTCCATTAATAGGCCGTCTATATTAGTAACCTGTCTGGTAACTCGTAGTTAAACTGGATTAATGATTCGTTATTTACTTTTCTTTATAAAATTTAAAGTAGAACCTAACCTCATGATATTGATTACATAGAGTTATAATACCAAAAACTAAATAATTAGTGTTGTTCTTGATAATAAACATTTTAAGAAAGAGTAGATAATTATTTATTCAAAAACAAACAGCAAAATAACGTTCTCACTTAAATATAGTTTATCCAATTTGTATCATCTAAACCATTCATCAGTATAAAAAGGAATTACAGAAACCACTAAACCGCTAAATGGATACATTTCCTCATTTCTTACCACGGAGGCTACTTATGGCCTTCTTACTACCACAGACGAAAAAATTCGAACACAGACAAAATTTCATACAGCCGTAATATTACAGTTATTTACCTGTTTGAAGCAAAATGTCTTTGGGAGCTCTTCACATGACCACTGTTACGTAACATGCTTGAAGCAGTATACATATTATCATGTTTGCCAAAGCTTTACCTCTGTTCGCATTTTACTCCTGTGTTGCGACTGTATGTTTAATCCTGGAACGTAATAATGAATACTTAACGCTTAGTTTGCAAGGTCGTGCTAACATCTTACTTAGGGTGGTTAAGTGTTTTCGAAAGTCGCCATTAGTGTGAAATATGAATTAATGGCTATGGAGCGACGTTGCGGCGTCATCGGTGCGGCTTCGATGTCTTAGGCTATAGGTGTCTGTGGAGCAAAAATTTTTATTTAAAATATTAAAAACGTGATTAGTTAGCAACAACTCAAATGGTTAGTAAAATCCTTGCTAACCGATTCTAATAAATAAAAAATAAAATATTGAAGCATTAATCAAAACCTTACACTTCATAAATGTTTTATAGGCGCAGGAAGATGTTAGTAGGTAAGGCTAAGCTTTGTACAGATGTATTCATGTTCCTTTGACAATCTGAATAGATTCCCTGAACATTGGGGTAATAGTAGGTATCAAAATAAATTGGATTTACGCGACTCTACGCCGTCCTATTGACAACGCGCATAACGAAGTAAGCTGAGACGGGTGGGTTATGATTGATTATGTCGTATTTGTTACTCAGCTTTCATAGCTCATTCTGTGCCGACGGAGACCGAACACCTTCGTATCCGAAACAATCGTAGGAAATGAATAAAGTCCCACAATCGTTCCGAATATATGATCCAAATCAAAATAACGGCAGGGAGAATAAAGATGAAGGTATGAAAAAAGGTATAATTATAATATAAGGAGTAGATTAGTACCTAATTTTTTATTTTTTCTTGCATGAAATTATGTGCCGTATTGCTATACTGCTGGAGTAGGTCCTTTCTTTGTATGAGAATATGCCGTGAGCATTGTTAAGACGAGAACACATACTCGTCGTCTACCCGCAATGCGTCGAATATAGGATTTCCTCTGTGTTAAAAAGATCTTAAACATGAAAATATCATAAAGGTAGGTTAAAAGGTATGCTAAAATATCTTTATGAAATTATTTAGGAACAAAGAATTAGTTCAATCTTTAAAAAAATAAAACTCGATAAACAAAAGACTTAAAGGTGAAATGGAAACAAATTCTTCTTTATACGGCGACCAAAACTTTGTATTGTCTCTCGAAACAGCAAAACAAACTCTTATCTACTTTTCCAATTAAAATTTGCATCCTAAACAACCCCGTGTACAAGAGTTTATGTTTCGGAATAACATAATTTACTGGTTTTGAATATCGAGAAATTATAACCAGAACAAATAATTTTGTAATTGTCATGTTTACTAGATAAACACAATTAGAACCTCTAATTCTATGAAGATTACTTAGTGCGTGGAGAATATTCCGAACAATATATAGGAATTTTGATATTATGGGATAAACCTTTCTTAGGATAGTCTACGGACAACAAAGCCGCAAATAAATAATCAATGGTATCGGTCCGAAGTAAGTTGCTATAGTTGAATAATTCCGATGCGGCATAACTCTATTAAAAAAGTTTAAATAATTATGTCTTTCTAGCACATGAAAATGTTAACCTTAAATATTCCCTTATATTGAGATAGCTCTGCTCTTTTACAATAGAAAACTAATTGAATATATATCAGATGCTTTCTTTGCACTAATCAGCGATATTATTTCACAGCCTACGAAAACTCAGATATATACGGGCCACAGATTACAGAACGAGATGGCCCACTTTTGGACAAGCACGATAGCTTCTACTACACCACCAAGAGCCTATTGGTGCTGTTCCAGATCACGGGTGTCATGCCTCTTATGAGGGTACCAAAAGGTACATTATATTTTTCTATTATTCTAGCATCATTTTAATGCAATTTGAGAGATGACTGATGTCACTGTGATTTGAAGTACCTTTTTCACGCGACCCCGAGTAAGTACAAATAATATCTTTTATAGGCATTATTGGTTGGTATTGGTCTTGGTTTCAAGAAATGACAATGTATCTTGTGTTATATATTTTGATGTTACTTTTCGGATCATGAACGGGAAACTGCTACCTGGTAAAAAAAAAATTTTGGAAATCGAACTGACGCCACTATTAAAACGAGTTTAGACCATAGCTGATAAAATGAATGAAAAAGCGACTTAATTTTATTTCGATGGACGTAATTCAGAGGAATCGGTAATCATGTTCTATGAGCATTACTTTTAAGTACTATTTATGATATCCTGTCATGTAGCTGTGCTTTAGAACACTCTTTTATTGCTTACCAAGGGCTCGTCTTAATCTATCTATTACTTCTCGAGTTTTTGCGAGACTAACGAATGGCAACTGATTTCGTATAAAAGATGTCTTAAGAAAAAGGGTCAACTGGAAGTTTAGTGGTAGAGCATTACTAGGGCTACACGAATCCCCATGTATGTCCTGCGAATTGCGATTTAATGAAACACATAATTAAGACAAAAAAACAGCTCTTGCCGAGATTCTTGCGGCTTCTTCTCAATATAAGATCTCCCAAGATAGGTCTTACGATGCCATGCTGTCGTTGAAGTTCAATATATGCATAATAAATGTACATATTGAATATAAAGCATTTTATCTTTTATCTTACAAAAGATTAGCATTAGTAGCCTGACTTCTATCTACCTGCATTTAGAAGGTACATTTCAGTAACATAATACCATTTTGCAAAGCAATGAAAATGAAACGCATATGTTTATAATAAAGTAAATTCATTAGCTTCTCCTTGGCACTAACTCCTAGAACATATTAAGACATCGAATATCAGACAATAGAAAAAAACTTTATCTTGAGACTTACAAATAGATATCATCTTCATCAACTAATTAATATCTCCATCTGAAGGGCACAGGCCTTCCTTGCCAGCCACACGGCCCCAGTACGGATTGGCTTACGATTAAACTTCGGCCAGGACCAACGGCTTATCGTGCCTTTGGACAGACGGAGGAGTTAAAGATAATATATTTTTAATGATTTCTCCGATATCTGGCTCTTCCACAAATTACTTGAGACCCGCAATGTTCAGCTGAACTTGCTAGATGTTTTTAAAAACTATAAAATGCCATATACCTAGAACATAGAGATGGCGCTGGTCAACGCTTAAGTAATACTCGAAAAATTCGACGTGTCTGTCAAGGTCTCGATAGCTCAATGGGAAGAATACTCGCCAGGATAGCGAAGGGATGTGGATTCGAGTCTTTCCTGATACCTAATCAAGTTGAATTTTTGACGTGACAACGTCTTATAAATTGGTTTGCCGGGTGACACTTCAAGAAACTGCGTTACGCTCCGCTCACGTTATGCGCTTACAATGAGAGCGAGTGAGAGGCACGCGTCCCTTCCACTCGGGCATGGTTAGCCCGCCTAAGAGCGAGAGAGACAGACATAAAAAGTGGAAGGGACGCGTGCCTATAAATTAATGTTTTAAATATAATTCTTTGTATAAATAAATGTTTTAAATTGTTACTATTATTTCATCCTTCTTCCTACTATACGAATGAATATTCACATTAAAATTATTTTACCACTCAAAGTCGTTGTCACGTAAAACTTTCGCCCGTATACCGACTTTACAGGCAACCAACCAGTTTTTTTGTTGTAATAATTTGTTTAGGTAAAAAATACGAATTTCTGAGTTGTGCTCTTTTCGTGTAGTCTTCCTTTTCTTTATAATTTTGTACTCGTAGTTAGCAAGACCGCGAAAACTTCTGATATGTTCAAGTTAGTTTGAATTGAAACCTACAAATAATTGTTGTACAAATGTTGAGTTCTACGTAGTATAAGTTTATTTTAATAAAAAATAGTTATTGTTTGAAACTAACAACTTTACTCACTCCTGGTCATTCAGATGTATTTGATCACTTTTATAATATAATAATTTAATTAAAAAGTCAAGAAAAAACATCATAATACGTTAATAGCTACTAAAACAGATAATCGTTTGACTAACAGAGGAGAAAAATGTACTGAACAATTATATTATCTTTACTTAAAAAATAACACATTGTACCATGCCCCAAATTGGAATTTTGGATGACACATTATTTTTGTGAATATGTATATAAATATTTTAAGGTTAATTTTTAATGATAAGTTTTTAGTTTGATATTGTTTTGTTTGTAATAATTATAAATTGTATCTATAAATAAATAAAACACATTGTTTAATATTCCCGTTTTCTCGTACGGGTAATACTTGTAATATAAGTAGATTCACGTCCGGATATTTACGCATATTTACAGATGCCCAAACAGCAAATCGCACAACTTATCATTGGATATCAAGAGCCACTCTATGGGCTTACCTCGTATGGAGTCTTGAATGTATCATAGTGCTTAAAGGTGAGTATTGGTTTAGAATTGATATTTATTAGTAACAGAAGTCCAGTCGCAATAAACACTTGTCAACTCAGGTTGTTCGTTTAGCCAAAAAGATCTGATTTTGAATCTCATTTGGAGTAAAAATTTTGAACAATAATTTCCTGGGTATATCGCAACTTTTGATGCAGAAAAATTAAAAAATATTAGTGCAATCTATACGAATATTATTTCAGATTCTCTTTTAACTCAATAATTAACTTTAAGTAACGTGGATCGACATAAATTATACATACATAATACTATAAGATAATTTAATACTGAAAAATAAAGTAGATAGTCCTTTGTTAATGATTTATCTTTAAAAGGGATTTTCTCGGAAAAATCTTGTCACCGAAGGATTTGTGTATTTTAATTAAAAGCTTAAAAACCAACATGATTAATTGCGTTTCGGATCGTATGGTGCTTATTTTGTACACATCGTTAATTACGAGTGTCATCTCTTCGGGATTGCTTTCTCAGTTATATTTTAAAGGTTCTTAAACTTTATTAACGAAATTAATAATTTTATGCGAATCTTATTAAATGTACACTAAGCTGGTTCTGTTGATGTATATAACTACGCATTACTAAGGAAAGTTGTAAATATTAAATTTCTATGTTGTTTGCATTTTTCATGTGTTTTTCTGATTTTGTTGGCTGAGTCTCTGATATCGGAGGAATCTGCCGTCAGGTTGGGGTAATACTAGCGATATTGCCTATAAATAAAGTAACAAAGAAAGAAATTAATTTGTTTAAAGAGAGACTGTACTACGTTATGATAATATTGCGTCATCAAAATATTTTATGATTATCATTAATTTTGAAATCCCAGAGATATTTCAATTTCATTCTTTTGTTTAAGTGGGATAAAAAAATATTTATGATTTTCTTGTTTCGCCATTAATTCGTAGTTTGAGGCGCCAGTAAAAAAACACAATTCATTTTATTCACCCTTTCCAAAACAATTAGAGCGGTGATCTATGAAAAATGGAACGTCCTATGCTATCACGTTTCTGAAACACTCTTAATTCTCAACCAAGCAGAATATAGAGTATTATTGAAACTCTGCGAAATTATCTAATATCATACACAATATTATTTTTTCATTTGGCATCTCATCAACCATCAGAAATAATATATTGTTATTAATTATATATCTACTCTGATACTATAATACAAAGATTCTAAAACTGAAAACAAAATGCTTATGACAAACATTACGTACAGGCCAAAAATAATAAAAAAAAAGTTTAATTACGATGCAGGTCTTGTATGGACACCTGTAACATAATATAACTTTTTAATCATAACGATACACATATACAACTTCCAGCTGGACCAAGGAGGTTGAACCTCTACTTTAAAAAGGTTTCAATGAACGTGTCCGCGACGACGCAACACGCATGCGCAATCGATGTTTGCACCTTGGCGCCAACATTTGACATTTAAATAAATTTGTTGTTATATTCAGCGTTTTATTTGCAATATTGTTTTACGTATTATAGAATGAGAGTAGATAAAGTAGTGTATGACACTGTACATAACTTGGTCTTATAAGAACCCTTATTATGCAACAGTATCATAAACTACTATAGGTAATGTGTTTTTTCAGTTGGTAAAGAGCGCCTAACCAATTTCCAGAAGAACACTAACAAGCGCTTCGATGAAGTGATCTACAATATCATTTTTCTCAGCATTCTCATTCCACATTTTCTCATACCAATAGCGTCTTGGCGGCACGGGCCACAAGTAGCTATATTCAAGAACATGTGGACCCATTATCAAGTAAGATAATATTATTCATAATAATATATGTATATTCTGAATACATTATACCAAGATTACTATTGTACAGGTTTGTCTATAATAATACTTGCAATTATGTATTTAGCATCTTTTTATTATTCTGTTCCATCAGTGCTATTTATAGCAATAATTTTGCTTTTTGCATAATGGAGAAGATTGGAAATGATGGTATAGGAGATATTTGAATTAATAAGTGTTTTAAAGCGTCGTTTCTGAGTAAAGAAACGCGCATTACTTATCTCTGAAATTACGCCATTATTGTTTACTTTTGGTAATAAAAAAAATCGTTGTATTAACAGCTCTTTAGTAAGATAAATTATCATAATAGAAAAATATTAGCAAAAAAACGACTCGGCTCACAAGTAAATTTTCAGACGGGAATCGAACCCGAAACTTTGGAAATCCGGTCCAATGCTCTCCCAATTGAGCTACCGAGCCAATTGGGCTCGAGCAATGCTATCTTATAAGATAGCATTGAAATATGCATAAAATATATAAAAATTATAAAGCTCTTTAGTAGTTTCACTTACAGCAAAATTTTGTTTGATTGATGTGAAATCAAAACTGAGACTAATTTCTACTGGAATCGAAATAATATTGTGTGTAAAATATTAAAGCTACAAGATATAAAATACGTATACTTATAGATATATTGCATTGTGAATGCAAAAAATTAAATTAAAAATATTAAAGCTACGTTACAATTTCTTTATTAATTTTACTGGCATTTAAGAAGTCATAGAAATATTTTCATTAGCAATTTCCAATTTCTTAGGATCTATCTTATTCGTAAAAGCAAATTAGTAATTACCCCTACTGACTTATTAAAATAATTATATCAACAATATTTTATGTTATTTAAGTGTCAGATTTTTATATCCAAAGGAATTATTACTAAAAATCTAATTGTTGTTGGGGATATGGTTACGAGTCCCGTGTGACTCCTGAAACAAGTAGATTTTTTTCTAGTAAAAAATTCATTTTAATATATTTCAACTTTTCATATTCTTTCACCAAGCCTTGAAGCATCATCAATTTTTTAAATTTGTAATCAAAGTTCTACAGCTACCACGAAAAAATTCGTTTCCTCTTAAATTTCCTTCTTATACAAAAAAAAATATCAACCTTTCAGCAGTTTAAGACGGATGATCGATTTTTATATTTATTGAAAATGTTCTGATTACAAGCGAGTCTATTAATTTTTATTTCTTTAGAAGTTGACGTTGATACTCAGCGTATATGTCCACAGTGTATATGTTCACTACCAGCATCTCTTTTTCAATGAGTTATCATAAAATATACCTCATAAATAAATAAACATTATTTAAATATTTAACAGCTACACTTTCATCTAAAGAAATGATTACTAGAAAGTTTCATTATTTTAAAATCATTGATTGTTAATGGGAAACAAATTATCGTAAATTTATTAAACAAAAAAATGTTTCACATAAAAAAACATTTGCAACATCTCATTTTTACTTATTAAAATACATACATATTAAAAAGTATAACGCGAAATAATAAATTACAGAATTGAACTTCTTTTTATCCATGGTTTTTTGCAATCAAATAAAAGGAAAACAAGACATACTAAAATAATAATACTAGCTCATTTAAGCTAAATACCAGCATTAAACATCCGCAGCGTAAGCCGCTAGCCGCTACCCGAAAACCTTTTTAAATCAACTATTCCTACTGACTTTTACTATTGGTGGACGATATACTCTGAGCATTGACTGCTCGCTCTCGTTTCGAGCCATTCTAATTTTATTCCTTTACGGAGTTGACCCCATCTGTATAAAGGACATGGTTCAATAAGTCAGGCTGATTGGCGATGCATGATTTTCAATGTCTTTAAACATTTTAATACATATCAACGGCGAAGTGTCAAGACCTAACTGAAATTCGGAGAGAAATCCACTTTTTGTCATTTCGAATTGAAATTCGTTATTTGCATGTTTTAATGAAATTACCTAAACTTATTTTCAGTTGCAAGCTCATCATGTAAAAAAAAAATAAACACATTTTTTAACTAATTATTAACTTGTCAAAAAAATTAAACGTTTTTTTCAACTTGTGTATTATTTTGAAATTAGCAGTTAGGTGTTATTGGCACTTCGCCGTCGTTATAAAACATGAGGATTTACGTTTTTCTGTGTTATGTTAAAATTTCATATTTTTGCATTACAGCTGAAATATCTAAAACTCACGGGAACTCCCATTGTATTCCCCAACCTCTACGTCTTGACATGGGGTTTATGCGTGTTTTCCTGGGGGCTTAGTTTCGCCGTGATACTCTCTCAACACTACCTTCAAGATGACTTTGAATTATGGCATTCTTTTGCTTACTATCACATTATCGCTATGCTTGATGCATTCTGTTCGCTGTGGTAATTATTACTTTTTTATATTCATTATATTAGATTTGCTGGGCATTAATAGTGTTTTGTAAATAAACTACAGTATTTTATTGTACTACACCTGAACCACAAGAATGAAAAACATCGTAATAATAAGTGCTCAACACAGCAATCATATATCATACTCCTTTTTAATCTCTTCAAAGTTCTTTTTAAAGCCTTTTATAACGTTACAATACATTTTATGGGAAGCAACCCTCTGCAAGCAATCAAACGATCTCCCACGACCGATTGAATCAAATTCTAAGCTCGGATTTGGGGCTCAGCGTGATATACGCCGGTGCGCGTTGGTTTGATTCATATGCTAGTTATACAGGGTTGATAATTCGTACATTGAGAAATAAAATTATTCTATGAACATATAAATCAGAATAAAAGTATCTTAGCGGAAATCAAACCAACTTAAAAATGCAAAATATATAATAATACTCGCTTTTTTATAAATCAATGGAGAAAGAACGACCCAATTTTTTTCCTAAAAATACTGATCAGCTTTAAAAATTTCTTATATTTAAATATAGGATTACAGCCTCAAGTATTCGGTATTTCATTTTTAGGTTAGGTTAGGTAGTTTTAGTTTACTCGATTCCCCACACCACTAAGGTTCGAAATACATCTGTGAATGCAATAATAATCAATAGCAATAGCATTCAGAAATGTATTTCGAACCTTGCTAAATTTATTTATATAAAATTAAAAAAAAACTTTCAATATTTGCACCAGTAAAATAAAACAATATTAAAAAAATAATAAAAATTTATATACATGTTCAAAACATTTCAGAAGATTTTTAAACAAGTAAAAAAGTAAAACGTGTGAATTTAAAGAAGAAAAGAATTGAAGAAAAAGACGAGGATTGATTTGCATTATTAGTTGTATTTATTCAAATTAGCGTTCAATAATCCCTTTATGAGAAACATAGTATTGATCCAAATTTGGGCAAATTTCTTGATTTTGAACGCCCATTAAATTATTTAATATTATTTCAGGTATATCAATTGCAACGCTTTTGGGACTGCCTCAAAAGGCTTAGAATTGAACCTCTACAAGGCTTTGAAAGCGGAACATGCTGCCATAAAGGTGGCTCAGTATCGCCATCTATGGGTGGATTTATCACATATGATGCAGCAACTTGGTAAGAATAAACAGACAATAATATCCGTTTAAGTAAAAAAAATATATTTTTCCAAGAACACAGGCAACTGTGGCATTTGACGTTACGTATATGAAAAAGAAAAGAAATATCGATAATAAAATAAAATAACTTTTACGTACATTTACTACTACTACCTACTTACTTTATCTACTGCCTACTTTATCACTAAATTCGTACACGGGAATGCTTGATTATATTTTTCTTAACAAAATGAATTTTTAGTTTTTACCGAAAGGGACGATAACAAGTTGATTTTTTGTTTGTTCAGCGACATTTATAGCATTGAAAATTATCATTCGGTCGCATCAGTAGGTTAGGTACGGGTGCTTTTCAACAAAAGGTGCGACAGGGTTCCCAATTCTCAATTATTAGCATAAAGAAATAAAAAATAACATCCAAAGATACATAATTGTAAAAACATTTGGTAAAATGGTATTTTAAATATAAAAAACCGAACATATTTTGACTTTGTTTAAAGAAAATAAAATTTCTAAAAAACCAACATTTTATTAGGGTTTTGTTAAAAGTTATCCTAAAGTATTAAATTTCCTATCACTTCTAAATACAAATATTAGTGAAGATTTATTGGTACTCTTGTGATTAGGTACGTTTAAAACTTTCTTTAAAGTTATATAAAAATTGTATACGATTTCACAAGATACGTACGAGAGAAGTTCATGATCTGCATGAACTTCCAAGATTAATCAGGACTATTTTTTAGAAAACTGTCATTAATCATTTGATGCATTTTATTAACGCGTCAGAAGGTCATGAAAATAGGAAATCTTTAGATTTCTGACCACACTTTTTATTTCAGAGGTAAATATGATCTGAAGAATCTGAAAATTTCAGGGGTAGTGAGTAATGCCATTAATTACTAGGAATACTTTAAATATTCAAAGATGATGAATGATGTGCAGATGACATATAAGTGACTAAATCTTTAAGAAGATACTTTTTAGAAAGTTTCAAACAAATTTTGTCAAGTTTTTAGAAAGAGATCAAAGGCAAATAACAGAACTTTTCGATTCTAATGAGCACTTAAAGAATACTCGGGTAAATCTCATATTGGGAGATATATCTTTTATATAACTAGATCATATTATAGAACTTAATATAAGCATAATAGTCTTAGTCATAGTCAATAGCTTACTGGTCAATGGAGATGATGGTAATGAACGAAAGTTTACCTTAACGGAGCGTTATTTCACCGTAGTTATCGCCCATAAAACTTTGTGCCGTTTTCGGCACCTGGTACAAAATATACAGAGAATGATTCCCACGGAATGTGTTCCAACCTTTCCACATAATAGCTGTTAAATGAGTTCAATGCGATTACTTTAATTCCATCGCCGAGGTTTTGAAAACAAACAATAGAGTTATACTAAAAATAAGTTTGATAGTTGTTAGTACTAATGCTGAAAGTCGCAAGGCATTTCACAATTTGCCACAGCGGGTTATATTCTCTTTGATTTATGTTATTGTCCTTTGGATAATTTGTAAATTACCTTATTCATCAGTCGATTTTCATGAAATGCTGCTCGGTGGATTTCTTCTTATTTTCTGGTTCGGGAGTAACATAGCTGTAGTTTACTTTTTTATTTTATTTTCAATCGAATTCTACCTAATACAAAATACAAAGTACAAAACGAGTTGGTCCAAAATCTAATATTAGGCACAACCTAGCCGATTATATGTGTGGTTAGTATTTTGAATTAAATCGTGGCTACGACGAAAAGATATCGACATGTAATAATTGAAAGCTGAATCTACTCTTAGATACATCAACAGTCTATAATAACATAAACACTGTACAAAAAGCAACCTAATGATAGGGAAGACCTTTCTCATGACGCTCCTTTAATTTTATCCTCTCATTTGCATTAATCCGTAATTATTTAAGCATTGCTTTTGTCGGGTGACAGCTGGGATTACGCGATAATGAACTGTTATTAACTAATTGACCACTGCCGACCGGGATTGACCTCAATCAATCACGATAACCAGAAATGTCGACACTTTTGTGCCAACATAGTGCCAGGAAAGCTTAATTTTACTTCAAAATAAAACTTACGTATAGGAGATCTTGGACGAACAAATAACATTATTTTATATGCTCGTACTTTCAATCCAATTTATTTATAAGCTATAATGAAACGGAAAAAAGTCTTCTATGAGGCAGGAACCTACACCTCCTGTTATACGAGCAACTTAAGCGATCAATAAGTTTTCAAGACATTGGATGAAATTTGTCAACGTTTGATATTGATTGGTTCCGCGTAAGCAGTTGTCTTTTTATTACCATATAGTGATTACTGCTAGTAATCGTTCAGAGGTCCATATTTGACCAATCCTTTTAGGGATAAAAGATGTTGCCACTTATTTTTATAATGGTAAATAATATTATCATTTATAACATACTCGAAAGCTCGTCAATACTACACAAAAAAGAAATTCGTTGACAAACAAAAGAAAAAAAGTAAATAAACTCTTTTATCTTTGTGTGCCTATTTATATTTTGATATTGAATTGACACAAAAACATGAAAAATATTAGACTGACTCATTGTGAAACCCCACGGTCGCTTATTCAAGTTCTATCTAAGAACAAGAGGAATAACT